>JAVLUX010000117.1:5325833-5946666 GCA_032164185.1 Moxostoma hubbsi
TATACTGGTTTTAAAAGGCTTTTATTGGTAAAAACAATCAATATATGCAAATAGTCAATATTTAAAGTGTTGGCCCTTGTTCTTCATAACCTCTACAATTCGTTCTGGCATGCTGGATATCAGCTTCTGGGCCAAATCCTGACTGATGGTGATCCATTCTTGACTTATTAGTGCTCGGAGTTGATCACAATTTGTGGGCTTCTGCTTTTCCACTCGCCTTTTTGAGGATTGAACACAGGTTCTCAATGGGATTCAGATCTGGGGAGTTGCCTGGCCACGGATCCAAATTTTCAATGTAAAGTTCTCCGAGCCACTTCATTATTACTCTTGCCTTGTGACATGGTGCTCCATCATGCTGGAAAATGCACAGATCATCACCAAATTGCTCCTGGAGAAGTTACTCTTGCAGGACGTTTTGATACCAGTCTTTTTTCATGGCAGTGTTTTGGGCAGAATTGTGAGAGAGCCCACTCCCTTGGATGAAAAGAAACCTCACACATGGATGGTCTCAGGGTGCTTCACTGCTGGCACAACACAGGACTCATGGTAGTGTTCACCTTTTCTTCTCCGGACTACCGATTTTCCAGATGTCCCAAACAGTCGGAAGGGGGCTTCATCATAGAAAATAACTTTGCACCAGTCTTCTGCTGTCCAATCCTTGTACTTCCTTCAGAATTTCCTGTCCTTAATGTTTTGCTTCATTGCTGCCCTTCTTGACACCAGGCCATTGTCCAAAAGTCTTTGCCTCACTGTGTGTGCAGATGCACTCAAACCAACCTGCTGCCAATATTGAGAAAGCTCTGCACTGGTGTTGACACGATTCCA
The DNA here is from genome assembly GCA_032164185.1 of Moxostoma hubbsi. Lineage (NCBI taxonomy): Eukaryota > Metazoa > Chordata > Actinopteri > Cypriniformes > Catostomidae > Moxostoma > Moxostoma hubbsi. Next base: position 5,326,659 of record JAVLUX010000117.1, read on the forward strand.
TAGCTGACTGCAGGAGGAGATGGTCCTGGTGTTAGCTGGACACTCTGGGACGTCCTGAAGCCGTCTTCACTGCAGTTGAACATCTCTTTGAAGTTCTTGATGAACTGGTAAATGGTTCTTTCAGGTGCAATATTCTTTGCAGTGATTTCCTTGCATGTGAGGCCATTTTGATGCAAATTATGATGGCTGCACGTCTTTCTTCAGAGGTAACCATTGCTAACAAGAACACAATGATTGGAAGCACTTCTTCAACAATGTGAATCAACACCGCAACAACTGAGGCAGAAAACTTTGCGAAACAACATTTATGTCACTGCCAATACTTTTGGCCACAGCTGTATATGATGATTTGTCGAGCTCTCAAATGGACAGGACTTCACAACAAACAGCCTATAATGAATACGTTGTGTTTTAAGCATAAAAAATGTAAAAGCACCACTGTTAGGCAGTGTTCAGTCGCCCATAGATACACATGCATTTATTTTCAATCTGACGTAACACTTATTTCAGCTTCATAATCAGATATTTTGCCTACTTTGTTACAAAAACGGTTTTGAGCTGAGCTAATTATTTTCATTTAGCTATTTCACTGTTTGAGTAGCAGTTTGAGTAGCTTTTGGAAGCAGCATTGCAGATACCAAAAAGCATAGTCTGTTCCTCCCTATTTTTGATAAGCACCAGCCACCACTGTTATTTAATATTCATGAGCCAAGCTCATTAGTTTAATATTGTGCCCCTTCCTTCCTTTTAGATCATTCAACACTCCTGAAGAGATGTCAAGAACAGATGCACTGGAGATAGGCCTGCAGCAATATGTTTGTCTTACCTGACAAATCCTGTTGAGTTCTCGTGCCAGCTCCATAATAAACAACTGACTCTCTTTTAACGGCTCTTTCTTTACATGTTTCACTCTCTTTCGGGTCTCCTGTACAGAGATATGGGAAGTATGGAGTAACAATGGTTCAACCAAGAGAGATATATACAGCGGGGTCCAAAAGTGTGAATCCACAGGCTCATATAGCCCTGGAGCACATTAAAGTCAATGCATTTGGCATGCCATGATGAAGGATCTCAGACACAGAATTGGGCTTGAGCTCAAAGATCCCCCCCCCCGGACTATCTGACTAAAGCAATAATTAAAAAGACAATTTTGAAAAATAATTGGTATAGGCGGGAGTTGGAGGGATGCCAGAAAAATCATCAGTGTTGTGAGAGAATCAGCTGCTTAAACAGTATGGGATATGACTGACAGGTTTAAATGAACAAACGCCTTCCAAAATAAAAAAACAAAAACAAAAACAAAAAAAAAAAACATTGAATTATGACAAATGTTGTATCCCTGCATGAGAGAGTCACAAATGTGCTTTTCTTTCTAGTGACCAGTTAATAGTCTAAAATCTTACATATTTTCTACATACTTTACATAATAATGCTTCCTTTATTTTAGGATTCAACATTTGAATTCCTGGGTAAAATGGAATTGGATGTTCAATGTGAATATTGATTTTCAATGTGGACTCCGACTTTTGGGCCCATTTGTAATTGCAGAACTTACACTAAAAGAATACCATAATTAAATTGACCAGTATCAACAATTTAAGAATGAAACGACATGAAAATGACTATTAATCAGATTTCATTTGATATTGATGAGCGGGTTTCACTGAATTACTGAGAAACCCTCTGATCTCTGGAGAACTGAGTATTATTAGCAGACCGACTGAAAGAATGAATAGCATACTGTACCTTAATACTGAACTTGAGCTTCTTGGCAGGCTCAATGAGAAACTGAAGGCATTCTTTCATCATCTCGGCAGGCTTGATTTGACCCTACTACCAATCTGAGAGAGATCAAGAAGATTCTATTAAGGTTTAAGATGTTTAAGGTCAGTGGAGTAGCTGTGAAGTCGTGAATGAGGCAGTGTTACAACTTAGATGGGAGGGGCTTGTGAAAATTCAAACTCAGCAAACTGAACGCAGACTAAACCTGCAACAACGCATTATTTTTTCATCGCTCTGCGGCTCTGTGCTGATCAGCTCATTATGACAGTGGGTAGAAGTCCACAGAGAACAAAGGAAGCAGCAGAGAGCACTTTTAATGAACGCTAGGGGACAGAGTGGGCTGTAGATGTGTTGAATCAGCACGTCTTTTCAGCATTTCTCCAGCACACCCACATTGCTCAATGCTCAGTCAATTCTTTAATCCTATCCCAAAAAACAAGGTTAAAAATACAACTTTAACACGTAGCTTACTCTTATTTTTCTAGAAAGGGATAGTTCACTCAAAATTCTTTCATATTTACACACACCCTCACATTGTTCCAAACCCCTGTGACTTTCTTCTGTGAACTACATATTAAGATTTTTAGCAGAACGTGTAGGCTGCTCTTTGTCATAAAATGGAAGTGAATAGAGACTGATGCTGTCAAGCTCCAAAAATGACTAAATAGTACAAGATAATTACCATAAAGAATGGTCTATACAACTCGAAGTTCTGTGTTCCAGGTCTTCTGAAGACATATGATAGCTTTGTTTGAGGAATGGAAATTTGAAATAATAATTCACTTAAAATCTTCCCCTTTACTGTAGCTCTTAAATATATATTTTTTTTCTATTTGGAGCTTGACAGCTCCAGTCCCCATTGACATACGGAATGTTCAGCTAAATGTCTCCTTAAGTGTTCCATGGAAACAAATAATAACAATAACTAGATTAAAAAGTTCGCCGAGACAAACTTTAAGTTGGCTTGTGAAAGTTTGGCCCAGAAAGTTTGAAGAAGTTTAAAGTAGTTTGAAGATTAAAGTAGTTTAAAGTTTAAATTAGTTTAAAGTAGTTTGTCACAGTAACCAGGTGAAGGAAATGAGGAAATTAAATAAAGTCAACCCAGAAGTCTCTACGATTTTCTGTTGCATAGATATGTGATTTGTTACTTGGTTGCTAGGGTCACAATATCTGGTTGCTAGGCAGTTACCAGAGTGATACATATCAAGGCTACTTTCCATTCTGAGTGAAATAAGTCAACCCTCAAGTCTGTATGATTTTCTTGTGCAGAGATATGCGATTTGTTATTTGATTGCTAGGGTAACCCTGTCTGGTTGCTATGCAGTTACCAGGGTGATACTTTTCAAGCCTCCTTTCCATCCTGAGTGAATTAAGTCAACCCAGATGTCTCTATGATTTTCTGGAGCAGAAATATATCATTTGTTACTTGGTTGCTAGGGTAACCACATCTGGTTGCTAGGCAGTTACCAGAGTGATACATATCAAGCCTACTTCCCATACTGAGTGAAATAAGTGAAACAGGAAGTCTCTACGATTTTCTGGTGCAAAGATATGTGATTTGTTTCTTGGTTGCTAGGGTAACCCCATCTGGTTGCTAGGCAGTTACCAGAGTGATACTCATAAGGCTCCTTGCAATCCTGAGTGAAATATGTCAAACCCTAAGTCTCTATGATGTTCTGGTTCAAAGATATGTGATTTGTTTCATGGTTGCTAGGGTAACCATATCTGGTTGCTATGCAGTTACCAGGGTGCTACTCATAAGGCTCCTTGCAATCCTGAGTGAAATATGTCAACCCCTAAGTCTCTACGATGTTCTGGTTCAAAGATATGTGATTTGTTTCGTGGTTGCTAGGGTAACCATATCTGGTTGCTATGCAGTTACCAGGGTGATACTTATCAAGCCTCCTTTCCATCCTGAGTGAAATAAGTGAAACAGGAAGTCTCTACGAATTTCTGGTGCAGAGATATGTGATTTGTTACTTGGTTGCTAGGGTAACCCCATCTGGTTGCTATGCAGTTACCAGGGTGATACTTATCAAGCCTCCTTTCCATACTGAGTGAACAAAGAACCTGGAAGCTACTATACTGTGGCTATGAAGATTTTCGGTCATTACTTATTGGCTGCTTGATAAAATAAATCCTCTGAGGGAGAGAGAGAGGGAGAGACGCAGGGCTGACAGGCCCTTTTTTGTCTGTGTGTGTGAAAACGTCAGTTGGGATTTAAATTTCTGAACATTCCGCAATGTTAAGTCAATGGGAGTTTTTCCGAGTTTTGATCGTCATTTTTAGGAAAACCGTAAGTCCGATCAGTTAGAAAAGATATAGCAACTAACTTCAGAACAGTCCAAAGGTCTAGTCTGAGTTTGGAGTTTGTAGAGTTAAAGCTCTAGGCTGCATTAAAGTTAACAGTTTTCTAAGATACAATATCAGTAAGTTGGCTCTCACAAGCCAACTTAATTAATACAGATTTGGAATGACAAGAGGGCAAGTAAATGATGACAGAATTTTGGATGAGCGATTCCTTTAACTAGTCTATACTTCCTGTTTTAAGACCATCAAGTTGATGGAAGAAATAAAAGAGATCACTTAGTACCTTACAGGGTGGTGTACTGAGAAAGAAAAAAATGCATCAACACCACCATATACTGTAGGTCACTAATCCTCCGTAAAAACAAACAGACAACATAGCCAGACTCTGATGAGACTTAATTATTGTTCAGCTACTGTAGACCCTGAAGTATATTAGGTGTCTACATTAAAATCATTTAATGTGCATCAGTGCAATACACGCCATTTACTATTGGCTCTAAATAGCTTAATCTCATTTATTTATGATCAACTAAAACTGCTGATTTTAGACTAAATGATCTATCTATCTACGCCCTAGCAACCACTCAGAACACCTTACCAACCATCAAGAACACCTGAGCAATGCAATCTATAAATCTGTATGACTATCTAGTGTCTGTCTGTCTGACAAACTTTCCCATTCTTGTTTTGTGTTCTTCTGGTGTGTAGTGCGCACTTGTTTGCTGCTTGGCAGAGTATTGGCAGTGTCACACCACGTGTCAGATCGGTAATAAGGACAGATTAACAGGGCTTGTCAAACTAAAGACACATACAAACCACGTGAACGATCACAAGGGGCACCTTTCCAAAACCCACACCACTGATCCCTTAATCGAATTAAACCAGGAAGGTACAACAACACCATGTGCATTTTTTTAAAGCCCGAGAGTCTTTTGTGTTGCATGTGGTTTTTAAAAAACTGAAGCCAGAATTACTTTTCGTCATTTCTGCAAATATGTGCAAAAGTAATTTTGTTTTGACGCTTCTTTATCAATATGACGATTTAATTCTCATGATCAGACCTTTGTCAAAACAGGCACTCATTCGCTCTTTATGCTTATACAGAAAGCAGTAGGTTATCCCGGATTAATCTCGTGCATCAGGTAAAAGCAGTACTATAAATTAAGACGTCATAATACGGTTCAAAATCAGAGAAGCGCAATGCAGTCATAACAAGGCAGGTGCGCTCGTGGACACTAGATAACAGAGATACCGCTACTGCACCTGACATAATAATTGTAAAGCTCAAAAATATGAAAGTGTCTTACCTTTTTATTTAAACAAACTCTCTTAAATATCCTCTTTTTTTACATCACAGCCTCATTTAATTCTTGAGCTTCTCGTTGTGGTCATTCAGGGAGTCTATTTTCCTCAGCAGTTCGGTAGAGAGAGTGTGTGTATATGTGTATCAAGTCCAATCAGCGTTCACGCATCTTGTTAATAAGCTTTTCTCGCGGAATGATAATCTCTCGTGTGTTTCCGTGTAGTTATCGAACGATGCCGAAGGTCTCCTCGTAAATGTCCGTGTAGTTTACCGAACAAGGGCGAATGCCTCCTTTGGTCTCGTGCGGATATTACCATAAAGGAATTCGCAAGAGGGCGCTGTTGTATAAAATTTATCATCTAGTTTGTCCTTTTGACCCTATGACTATTTGCCTTAAACCATGATTATTAGTTTGGGATTTTTTTTTGTTCGTTTTTATTTCTATTCTGTGTACTTTGTTTCGTTTTTACATGTTGTCTGTTAGTTTTCGTTTTCTCTGTGTTTCTAGTTTTCTATGGATGCAAAAGCTTTAGCATTTACTGGTATCATTCAATTGTCGGACGTCAATCATTTTCACAGGGCAGTTTTGTGTCACATTTAATTACCTCTTACAAAACCAATCTTTGGGAAGTAAACAGGATATGAGGCAGATCTCATTATATGACCACTAGTGGGAAAAGCAACGGTAAAGAAATTTGAGGTAACTATTTTAAAAGTTATAAAATAGTAAAAGTTTACTTAATGTTTGTAATTGTTACATATGACGACTTCCCTTACAAAAATTGAGAGTGTGGCAGACTTGCCGCAAATGTGCCACAGTTTATTTTCACATGCAAATTAGCTCTTTATTGTTGCCACAGGTTTGCCACAGAAGGTTTACCAGTTCACCAGTTAAAGGTTTAGTTCACCCAAAAATGAAAATCCTCTCATGATTTACTCACCCTCTGGCATCCCAGATGCGTATGACTTTCTTTCATCTGTTGAACACAAACAAAGATTTTTAGAAGAATTTCTCAGCTCTGTAGGTCCTTACAATGCAAGTGAATGGATGGCAGTATTTTGAAGCTCCAAAATCCACATAAGGGCGATATTAAAATCTTTTGAAGCTATATGATATGTGTGGGTGACAAACAGATCAATATATAAGTCAATAAATTGACTTGAGTGAAATACAATAATTATAATGTAATTGGTGCAGAATTTTTCACTTGCTAACACGTGTGTATTTTTCTTTATATCGGCAATAATTTATATAAATAAATCCTTTAGTCCTAGGCTTGCCAAGGACATGTGAGTCTTGAAATTATGTTGACCACTGGTTGGTAACAATGACAATCTTTAAATTAGTTCCTGTTGTGGTCTATTTGGCCAGAATATCCTGCAGTTATAAACATTTTACAACATTTGACCTTATCAAAATAGCAGTTGTTATGTCTAGTGTTAACGAATGTTGCCTAACATTTGTAAAATAATTTATTTCGAAATATCAATGTCTCCAATAAGTCAAAACAACAGCATACGATATGGCACTTATCTGCTCAGATGACATGTTTTGGGATATCCGTCTTTGCCTTTCTTTCATTATTTATTTGTACATTCACTCTGATAAGATGTCCTGCATTCATGTGTACATTGGTGCCTCGAACCACATTCATCCACGCAGAGCAGAGCCGAACCACAACCAAAACAATATTCTTCCACAAGCCCCATGCAGGGCCAAAAGTTACATAGCATAGCTTTAACCACTGGAGTCATATGGATTACTTTTATGCTCTCTTTATATGGATTTTGGAGCTTTAAAATTTTGGCACCCATTCATTTCCATTGTGAGGAACTACAGAGCTGAAATATTTTTCTAAAGATATTTTTTTGCGTTCTGCACAACAAAGAGAGTTATACACATCTGGGATGGCATGAGGGCGAGTAAATTATGAGAGAATATCAATTTTGATGAACTATCCCTTTAAGAGCTGCAAACATTTGTGGCAAATTGCAAGCTTATTTGCATGTGAAAATTATTTTAATTCTAAATAATTAGTAGATATTTTCTATACAAACATTTTTCCTCCGCCCCACTTTACAAATACTGCCTAAAAAAATAAATAAATCTGGGATTTGGTTAAAAGAGGGTCTTCAAAGGTTCTTCCCAGTATTGAGCATTTCTTCATTTTTGCTTTTGTCTAAGGTAGGTAACATCCTAAGCTTTCAATAAAGTTATAATGTCTGGTTATGTGGCATTTAATCAAAATTAAAAGTGCTAAGAAAAGTAACATTTCCAAAAGTTTCACACTTTGCCCATATTCAACCTGCTGTGTATCAAAATCTAAAATTAATAAAAAAAATGAAAAAAGTATTTTAGTTTAGTTTCAGTTTCACCCCAATCCTTAGTTTTTAGTTCTCATTAACGATAATAACACTGCCTTAAAACGCAGTCCTTTGCAACTAGCACAACTTTTATTTGCTTGCATGTCCTTTACATAAATAAGTATAAATAAGAACTATCTTTTGTAATTGAAACACTGATATTCAATTTATTTTATACTTAAGAGCATAATTTATTTCTTCTATTCTCAGCAAATAATTTGTTATTATGCAAATAATGTTCTGCATTATAAAAAAATATCTACACTAACCCCCCCCCCCCCCCCCCCCCAATAATGTTAGTAAATGATGTGCTTATCTTTAGTTTCATAGGCTAAAACATCCAAGACAGGTGTAAAACAGGTTTAAAATACAAAAGTTTATTTTAAATGAAAGACCAGATGAACACAAACTCACAAACAGCCAGAAAATTAATGCCCTATAAATGTCACTTTTAAATGTTTTCAGTTTATTGTATAAAAAAACAAACAAAAAAAAAGTTACAAAAAAATGAAAGAAATTATTTTTTGTCCATAACATTTTAATACATAAAAAAAAACAATAACAACAACAAAAAAACAATATTTGATCTTGCGTGGATAGTTGTTCAGACATGAAAGCAGTAATTACTGTCCAAATAAATCAGATGCAATGAAATATATACATTTACAACTAGATTAACAGTCCTTATACATTTGCATACTTTTTGCAGTGTTACTGACACTATTTGTATTTTTCTTACAACAAAAATGTAAAGATCACTACTAAATATGAAATTCCAGTTTCTCTTTTTGATTTAAAATTCACAATTCCAAATATTCTTTCTTCTGTCACTGAGGCAGTCAGTTGTTTACAACTGAAATGAGAGAGACAGAGAAAGAGGGTTTTTGAAATATTTTCTAAAGTTGTGCAAGTTATTTCCAGTTATTTCTGGGAACTGTTTTATGACAGCACTACTTTGAAAGGAGAACTTTTATTGTTCTTAAGTTGAAAATAAACAATGCATCAGCAATTACACCTTTGACACTTAGAGACAACTCATATTTGTCAATGCAGGTGCAATTACCAGGTCAGAGTGGATTGTCCAAAGTACATGTACTTCAACAAACACATGCACCAATGTAATCAGCTGAAATTGAAGTTAGCACTCAACCACACCCATATCAAACACAAACAACAGAATAACATTATTTTAATGCTTCATGGCATTTTACGGGCAATAGGAAGTCACTGACTTTAAGGAAAGGCAGATGTTTTGAATGAAATAATTATTTCCAGGTAATGCAAAGACTTCCCTGTCCAAAGTCATGGTTTATACTCCCTAGTCCTCGTTTCCAAGGCAACCATCTGTAGGGTTCAGGTTAATCATAAGCACTGGGTGAAGCCACTGTTACAACAGTTTAGGATTCAGATAACTTTTGTCACACAGTTGTTTGCAGACTTTGTCATGGTCGCCATTCTTTGTTAAATGTAAAAGTGTTGAAAAGAGAGAGAGAGAGAGAGAGAGAGGAGGCGTAGCGGCTAAATGGAGCTCATTATAACTGACTACGGTCGTAGCTCTTAACCATTCCTTTAATATGGAAAAGCTTGTGGCGCAGTTTGCGACACTGGAGCTTCTTGTTTTGATAATCTGGCATCTAGAAAGAGAGAGAGATGGGGGAGAAATTCTCAATGAGTCATTGGCATTAAAAGCAAAGCGCTTATTCTTTTTACCTTTTAATATGCAGTTGGATGTTTAGTCATACTTCATAATTTTATAACCATGACTCACCCGTTTCAAGTCTTTCAGCTGATTATATTCCTCTGCAACGGCCTATAAGTGAAATAAAATAAAACAAGACCATGCCGATTAGGATTTATTACAGATTTTTTTTTTTTACCGGTTTATAACAAGGTGTTCTGTCTGAGGAAGCAAGAGAAGCAGTGCAGATTTTTTCAGATGAGTGTTGACAGAACTGAAATACGAAAAAGAAATAGGGTACAATGGGGCTAAAGGCACCAGTGTAAAAGGCACCTTTGATATTATTTTCTCCCAAAATATTAAATAGCATCAAAAACTATCACAGCACTTTCCTAAACACCCTTTTGTCACTATGCACCACACATTTTCCTGATTCATGAGATCTTTGCATGTAATGTGTAAAAAATGTTGATTTTTTTTTTTTTAGGTAAATGGATCTAATATTTAATATTTTTAAAATATTACAAATGTATGTAGCTAATGAATATCCTGGAGACAAAATACTTATTTGTCATTTTGTTCAAAGTGAACACTGGTCAAAGTGAAAGGATAGAATTTGGGGCAAAAAGGCCCATATTGACTGATCCGATCACAATGGAGATCCATTTATTTATAGAATACTAGAGATGTTCTGTAATGCCAAATGGGATGGATAACATTTCTGAAGAGGTTACTTTGAATAAGCATTTGTAAAACAGATCAAGTTCATGGGCAAGGAAGAGGCGAGAAACCGGCTTGACATATAACTTAAAGGTTTAATGTAAAACTCAAAATACAAACACATAAGACGACGGACATGTCCGTGAACGATCTCTCTCTCTCTTGCATCGCCGTCCGCGAGTGGCCCTTATCCCTCTTGACGGCTTAATTAGCCCAATACGGGACCGGGCGTGCGTAATCACGCCCCGGTCCCGCCCTCCACAGTGCCACAGCATTATTTTAATTTGTTACTCAAAAAAGCATTTTGCTGTCTCAAATTGTTTTTGCATAAGTTGACAAATTGTGCCCTATAACTATTATCCTGGTATATACAGTACACTATATCAATATATTCCCCCAGGGGCCTTATATTCCAAGCGAGGTGAGCATTATATCCCCCAACTGGGGTAAAAGGCCCCCTCCCCACCTTTATTTTTTTCCTTAGTTTTTTTCCCTCCCATTTTCTCCCCAATTTGGCATGTCCAGTTCCCAATGCGCTCTAAGTCCTCATGGTGGCGTAGTGACTTGCCTCAATCCGAGTGTGGGAGGACGAATCTCAGTTGCCTCCACGTCTGAGACAGTCAATATTTGCATCTTTTCATGTGGCTTGTTAAGCGTGTTACAGCGGAGACAAAGTGCGTGTGGAGGCTTCATGCTATTCTATGCGGCATCAACGCACAACTTACCATGTGCGAAAACCAAATTACAGCAACCACGAGTAGGTTAACCCAATATGACTCTACCCACCCTAGCAACCGGGCCAACTGATTACTTAGGAAGCCAGACTGGAGTCACTCAGCATGCCCTGGATTCGAACTTCGGACTCCAGGTGTGTTAGTCAGCGTAATAAAAATATACATATTATTCAAAACAACTTTCTGCTGTAATTTCCTTTCACACAAATGTTGTTGCTCCATCAATATTCAATAAAATAAATGTATTTATTGAATCTTGATCCACTTTGTGACCAGAAAAAAAGCTGTGCCTTGAGCCCTGTTGTACCTTATTAACCTGAACAAACTGTATGTTAAACCTTCTCTTATAGCTTTCATAAATGTGCAACTTATGTCAAGATCGTCACTAAACAGTGACTTAAATTTCAGGTTGTTTCTCAATAAAACCTATCGTGTGTAGAGGTGGGAATCTTCACTGGCCTACATTTTTCCCCCAATACACACACTGTGTATTAAGTAAGGGATAATAACAGTCAGCCGGTTATTATCGCACAATAAACCCCAACACAGTGTGCCAAGAAACAGAAGAACGGCTCGCAGAACCCAGATGAGCAGTCTGATACATCTAAATCCCCAGATGTGCTGTAGTTACAGAGCAATATCTGACCGCTAGATGGCACCATTGACCAATCAAAATCAAGTATTCAAGAGAGCCATGTAATAACTAGTTTTAAATAATTAATTTAGAATGAACTGATCCCAAACCTATAACTATTGGTTGTTGCAGGATGGCTACATGAGATATGCTTCTGTAAGAGTGCAGATGTCAGCATCTCTTTTCCACACCGCAGGAGAGAGTTAAGTGCAAATAGCGGGATTGTTGCTTAAGAAATCTTTTAAGCATCTCGTATCTGCACTGTCCTGACGAGCAAGAGACTGGCAATGACCAGTAGTCAAAGAAATGGAGAGCGCATGAGGAGAGAAAGGCATTTGGAAGCAGGTGACAAAAAATAATTAGAAAATAAAAACACGATCCATGTCTCCCAAAGTGCTGACTCATCATTGTTTACAGCTGTTATTTCCCTTTCTGTGCAATAAAAGTCACAAGCCCTTCTTTCATGTTGTTTGTTGAATTGTTATAACGAATAAACTCTCCCGTTGCTATACGCGTGAGTTTGTCAATTATACATCATAATCAGGGACGATGGTGGACACATCCAGTCTGCGATCAGTTCTGTAGTGTGTCTGACCATTTGTTCCTACCTCTCCCTCTGTTTCTGGTGCGCACAGAAGTGCCACTGCACTGCAGAATGATTCTGAGTTTTTAAGAATCTATTTAAAACCGATGCATTGGAGAATCAATTGTTTCTCTCACCCTAATGGTATGCTTTCAGAAGACTTGGTATATGATGCATGAGTCACATTGACTAATTTTATAATACTTTTGGGTCCTTTTTAAGCTTTAAATAGAGTCACTATTAACTGCCACTCTAATATAAAAAAGGACCGATTTATCCAGTAACACTTTGCAATAAGGTTCCAACATTGGTTAAAGGTGCACTCAGTAATTTATTTCCTCATTTAAAAAGTTTTACTTCTAAAGAAATGAATAGTAATTTTGGAACGGAAGTATAAAATCATGACCACTCATGTGAAATGAAGAGTTCAGTCATATCAGTAACGCCATGTTAGCATCACTTGACCAGCTGAATACTACTCTCTTAATCTTTAAGTAACTGCCCTGTTATTGGACACTTTATTTTATGGATTAAATGAATCCTGGTTTACTGTGCATAGTGAATTTCTACAATGGCATTTGTAGCCACAAAACGACTTTGTTTGAATGATGCAGCATCAAGCCACTAGGTGTCACTATAAGCCATACTTTGACATACTTGAGTGCACCTTTAACATGAACTAAAAATTAACAATACTTAAACAGAATTTATTAATCTTGGTTAATTGTTAATTTCAACATGTACTAAGATTAAAATCAAAAGTTGTATTTGATTACATTAGTTAATGCACTATGAACTAACATGAACTAATATTAATAAATGCTGTAAAAATACTGTATATTGTTCATTGTTTGTTCATGATAAATGATGCATTAACTATTGTTAACGAATGTAACCTTATTGTAAAGTGTTCCCAGTTATTCATTAACATTTTTCCTTGTTCTGCATAAGAAAGTCATTCGGGTTTGGAACGTCACAATGGTGAGTAAATCATGACAGAATTTTAATTTTAAACTATTCTTTTACTCTCATTTTTTTCTTCCACTTACCTGGTACTTGGAAGTGCCTTCATCAAGTGTGTCCAGCTCCCTGCTGAGCTTGTTTAACTGATCACTGATGTCGTCCATTTCTGCACACAGCTCTTTGTAGGCCCTGAGATCTGAGTCAAACTCTTTCTTATACTCGTGTCGCTGGGCATCAGATGTAATCTTTGGATATAAACTGAAATGTGAACACAAATAGATGTTTTTTGAGCAGTTAACACAGAAATTCACATCTGCTGTTGTGATGCACTTTACAGCCATTATGGATAGCAATTTTATATGAAAATATATATGCATTTTGCAATTTTGTCATTCTGTCATTACTCACTCACCCTGAGGTTGTTCCAAACCTGTATGATTTACTATTTTCCATGGAACACTAAAAGAGATGTTAGGCAGAATGACACCCACAGTTACCATTCACTTTAATCAAATATGTTTTTCCTCATTCTACCTAAGATTTCCTTTTGTGTTCCAAAACAAAGTCATATGGTTTGAGTAAATTATGACAGAATATGAATTTGTGCTTTCCTGGAAAATGAACTTGTGACTTGGTGTTGTGAGCACTGTGCAATAAAATCAATAAAGCTTTTATATTGAGCTTTAACAAAGCGACAATACATCTGGAGCAAACTGAGGTCAAATGTCTTGCCCTGGTGTACAAATGTGGTACGTCATGGATTAACTCTTAAGGGTTTTGATCCTACAACCTTTCAGTTCACAAAACACCATTAAATCATTATACATAGAGGTATAATGCAGTGGATGTCCTCCCTTTCTCCTTTCCTAAAATTCAGGTAAAGAGTTAAAAACTAAAGAGTTCAGGTTTATTGTTTTCTTGTTTGCAAGATCTTCCTCTCATGGTATATCAAGACATGAAACCATATCTGTTTTCTAATTTATTTCATATTTACATGTAAACACAGACAAATATGCATTGGGTTAGTTGACATGTCCTGCTGTGTGACATGCTATATACTCCATCTAAAACTATATTACCGTGCATTTTGCTACTACTATTATGCATCCAGCCTTTATGACTAATAATTATTAAGAGACTAGATGGAATACAGTATATGTACTTAAAAAAATTATCAAAAACGAATTTGTTACACTGCAAAACCATTTAAAATGAACTAGTGGAAACCAAAAGGTGATTAAAAAGTAATGATAACCAGTCACAGCATCTTAACTATACACTTTACCTTTTACATTCAGTCAATTTTAAACTAAATCTTGATGTTGATAAAATACAAAAGGTCATAGAACTTTGCCCCAATAACCCAAATTAAATTAATTATATAACCACATGTGCATGCATGCCAGAGATGCTAATCTCCTAAACTTGCTTGCAATGTCACAGGGCGTTCACCAAGCTCTTTATGTAAAACCAGACACAATAGTAATTGCTCATGGGTTGCTCCATGGAGGGATCGAACATACAACCTTGTAGTAACCAGCTCTGAGCCGTTCTTAACTGCTACACCAAATCCTCACCGTGTCCATAGATCCTTGTCAAAATCGTAAGTGGTCTCTCCTCCAGTCGTGTACTCAGTTTCGTACTGGGACTCATCAAGCTCTGGGTTCCTCCTGCTTCTTTTGCCTCTGTGGGCGGAGGGTTTACGGACAGTGTCCGTCTGGTCGGACGGGCTGGAGCTCAATTCACCAGACGGGGATGTGGAGTGAGACGGGCGGTTAGGGTAACTGTGGATGGAAAAACTGTTAAAACAGCCTGATCTCTTGATAATTGTGTTACAGTGGCAAAATATTTGCTACACAAAATAACAAGCTTCATTACAGGTTTTGCTGCTGTTTCTCAGTGAAATGTCCACAGAGGGATGCCAAAAACAAGAGAAATGGTCATAATCAAACGAGGTGGTGAATATTAGATGGCGGTTTTAATTAGTAAAATGTACCTCCCTAACCAAAAACTTTAACTAAACCATAACTGATTATGTCCTAAAAGCAAATGAGAGTTAAATAAAACAGACATCTTTAACTATCTGTATTAATTTCACCAGGAAACTGCAGCAGAAATGTAGAAAGTGCCACATAAAATTCAGTTTGCTAAAATGTTATTAAAGTAAGGATTATTCTATGAGATTAGGTTGCTTATTAAAGTTGATATACAGTAGTGTATGACAACAATGTGACAAACATTTTCAGTGACCTAAGTTTTAGTGCCATTTTTCTCTGATAAAATAATCTCGCCTATCGCAACTTAGATTTTAACATTAAAAATGTACACACATCACCTTTAATGTTAAACATCAGCTCCTCTATGGAGATTTTGAATGGGATTTTTACTTCCTGCACACTACTGTAACAGTCTATAGAACAATGACAATAGAAACTTATAGCATTTACAACATTGAATCAATTTCATTTTAAGCTTGCAGATGCCAAGAGGGAAAGTCAGAGTCAGACATTGGCAAAGTGGAAGAGGCGTTATTAAAAAAAACTAATTATATTAACAATTATTAAAAACGAATTATGTTCGTGTTCGTCCGTCGATGCGACGAGGACCATCTATTCATCCACTAGTGGGGGTTGGGGGAGCTCTGCGCTGTGGGTCCGCAGATGACTGTTGAGGCCAATCTGCGCACGAAAGAGTCTCTGGCAGTACGGACAGGGAATGGTTGCAGCATTTGCAGAGTTGATGGCTCTGTTTTTCCTGGCTTGCCTGCGGTTTTCAGCAACAGCGATCCTGTTGGCCTCGCATGTTTTGGCACCATTGCGAACTGCTGATCGCCATGCTCCTCTGTCTTGGGCTGCCTGCTCCCAAGTGCCCTGGCCGATGTTGAAAGCTTTCAGTGAGGCTTTCAGCGTGTCTTTGAAACGCTTTTTCTGGCCACCTTGAGAGCGCTTACCTTGCTGTAGCTCGCCGAACAGCAGTTTCTTGGGTATACGTTCGTCTGACATGCGAGCTACGTGACCTGCCCAGCGAAGCTGAGATTGCATCAAGATGGTGTGGATGCTAGGCAGGTCAGCACGTGATAGGACCTCAGTGTCTGGGATCCTATCTTGCCACTTGATGTCGAGGAGTTTTCTGAGGCAGGTAGTGTGGAAGTGGTTCAGCTTTCTGGCGTGACGCTGATAGACTGTCCATGTTTCACAGCCGTAGAGCAATGCAGTCAGAACAACAGCCCGATACACCTTGATCTTTGTCTCTGTGGTGATCCCTCTCCTGCTCCATACGTTCTTGTGAAGTCTGCCAAAGGCGGAGCTTGCTTTAGCAAGTCTGGCATTGACTTCGTTGTCAATGACAACATTCCTGGAGAGAGTGCTTCCAAGGTAAATGAACTTGTCCGCCGAGTTCAGCCGCTGCCCGTTGATGGTGATGTTTGGTTCAACGTATGGCTTACCTGGAGCTGGCTGATGCATTACCTCAGTCTTTTTTGTGCTGATGGTAAGGCCAAAGTTGTTGCAGGCGTCAGAGAACAGGTCAACGCTGTGTTGCATGTCTGCTTCAGTGGTAGCGTTGAGGGCGCAGTCATCGGCAAACAGGAAGTCATTGATGGTGTCAGTCGAAACCTTGGTTTTAGCTTGAAGCCTTCGGAGGTTGAACACTGAACCATCCGTCCGGTAGTTGATACCGATGCCCACGTCAGCGTCTTTGAAGGCGTCTGTCAGCATGGCTGAGAACATGAGGCTGAACAAAATGGGAGCAAGGACGCAGCCTTGTTTCACTCCGTTGGAGACAGAGAATGGAGTAGTTGTCTCTCCGTTGTCCTGGATTCTTGCCAGCATGCCATCGTGTAGCTGTCGAACTATGGCGATGAACTTTCTGGGGCATCCGTACTTTGCCATAATTCTCCAAAGACCCTCTCTACTAACAGTGTCGAAGGCCTTGGTCAGATCGACATAGGTGGAGTAGAGATCGACGTTCTGTTCCTGACATTTTTCCTGTAGCTGTCTGGCAGCAAACACCATGTCAGTTGTCCCACGTTCTTTCCGGAAGCCACACTGGCTCTCAGGTAGGAGGCCTTGCTCCAAGTGCGTGATGAGGCGGTTGAGCAGAACTCTAGCCAGGATCTTGCTAGCGATGGACAGCATGCAAGATTAAGCAGATTCATGGAATAACCAAGTCAAAAAATGCAGTAAGTTTGACCTCTGGCCAAGACACGTCAGATCTGGTGTAATCTGACCAGACCATTAGTATGATTAATGGCCCGAAAAAATCTTTACTGAATACACAGTTCTTCTGCAGCTTAAACCTCACCTAAAGCGAGGTCACAAGAAAATTCCACGAACATTGAATAGTTTTAATAAGGTCTTGAATAACTGTACAGCAAACTGGAATGCCTTTCCAGTTTGAGCTCATTTCCTGAGTAGGGACGAGCAATCTTGCCTGTTTACATGGAGCTCAGCTTTAAAGTCTCCAGCTAGCTCAGGGCTGGGGCACTCACTCACTCACTCACCTGTTGAGGTTGTAGGTTTCGGAGCTGAAAATGCTGCCAGTCTTCAGGGGGAGGGATCCTACACTGGGGGCCGAAGCCAGAACCGGAGCCATCTTCTCTGAAAACACCATGGACGCCTCTTGTACGCTCTGTCCATCCTGAACATGGTTGACCTGAGAAAGAACAAATTGTTTAGTACATCTGCAAACTGAGAGATATACATTAATTGAGAGTATCAATGTGCTTAACAACAGGGAAGAGCATTTTTTAGATAATGCTCAACCAATGGCATGTGCTACAACTGAAAATGTCACAGAGATGTGTAGTAAGATCTTGAGAAAAGCTCTAGCATCATTTATTTGCACTTTGCAGATGCCACTTGTTTTGATATTTTGTAATCTATTGCAATGACATTCATACATTTTAAAGTGTCCAAATACATTTTGGGGCCCCAGTATTTTGCTCGTTAATAAATAATAGTAATAAAAAAATATATAATTTAATCTGTTTCGATCACAGATGTTTGAAACCGCATGCTGTGCAGAACCTTATACAAACACTGAAACCATTTTGAATCCATTGTTTAGATTTTCCTTCTTCTTGTGTACAGGAAAGCCCACAGGGAAAAAGAAACAAAAGTAGCTCTTGCTCTTCCTGTTGAAGTTTGATTTCTCAGTATGTGAGTGAGTTTATTGCGTCAACAACCACACAATGCCAATAGTTAAGATTTATTCTTTGGGGTTTCTTTGCATGTATAACTAAAAAAAAAAAGAAAAAAGAAATCTACACTGTAAAACAAAATGGTCAAGTGACTAAAAACAATAAGTCAAAAAAACATTATTTACTATGACTCAAACAACCTCACTTACACCAAGTTACACCAATGAAAGTATCTCTTTCTAAAGGGTAGATCAAGAAGCCCCCTCCTTAAAGGGCTAGTTCATGTGAATGACTTACCTTTTTCTGTGGAACACAAAAGGAGATGTTAGGCAGAATGTTACGTCTCAGTCACCAATCACTTTTACTGCATAGAAAAAAGTTGCAATTAAAGTGAATGGTGACTGAGGCTGTCAGTCCCAAACATTTTTGCCAAACATTTCCTTTTGCATTCCACAGAAGAAAGTGCTACAGGTCTGGAACAACATAAGAGTGAGTATACGATGACTGCATTTTCATTTTCGGTGAACAATCCCTTTAAGGTAGCAACTGCAATACAGTGTATTCATACATCGTGAAGATGTTCAATTGTAGCAGACATGGAGATTAATTAGTATTTTTCGAAGGCAAAAATTGAGAGACTGACTGACTATACGGATAATATTTATATGTTTATATATACTATTTATATATAATATTTATTAGATATATATTCAAGTACACAGCTGTGAGAGCAGGTCTGCGTGTCAAAGGGATTGTTTGTTTGTTCTGGAAAGGTAGTGTGTGTGTGTATGTATGTTTTTTCAGAGGTGGAAGCAGCAGGAAAGAGGGTGGAGGAGCACTTCCCTGCAGCTGAGGAGAAAGGGAAAAGCCACTGAGTAGAAGAGCTCAAGTCATCCAGGAATTTCAACAATGCTTTCCTTGCATAAGCTACAGCCACCACTGAACTGCGATCATGATGTATAATCAGGGAAAGAATGCTTGAGAACACAGAAAATAGGGCAGTATCATGCTAGAGACATGCTTTTGCACCAGACAAAGACAGTCAGAGAGACAGACAGACAGGGAGTTCAAATTAAAACAGGGAGAGAAAGGTATTCAAAGGGAGTGTGTAGAGCGCTGACAGGTCTCAGATCTACTGAAAACCAGCAGGGCAGAAAGCAAGAGATGGACCGGTCTCATGATTGTAGTAATTATGTTTCCAGTGGACATAATCCAAAATCAAGCCGCACCCCACAGAGCCTCTACTGACAGCTGAGAGTTCATTAACAGCCCTTATACAGGGAAACAACCTGTAGACCCAGAGGGAATTGTTATTGTTAAGAGGTTGCGCTTTTATAGCTCAGAATAATTAATGGAGGTCTCAGTTATGTCTCATTTGAGAATCGACTTTGTCTCAGATGTTTCTCCAAAAATGATTTAGCAGAAATAAAAACAGAATAAGTCAATTGTTGACATACAGCAAGAATATAGAGCTAACCAAATTATGTTGATAGCATCTGTCAGAGCATTTGGTCAGATATGTTTGGGTTCATATTGAAATCTATGACTTTTGATTGCTGATTTAAATCTGAAGTCTCAATCTAAATCTGAGCACAGTTTGAGATGTTGTTGAGATCTAATGTGAAACTCTAGTGGAGACAGATATAAAAGTTGGGCCCTTTTTTCAGGAGAAAACCTGACAAGCAAGAGACTGACAAAAAGAAGCAGAGAAGCAAGTCTCCATGTGCTCTTAGTCTAATCTCATTGCTCTCTAGGAGAAATAATTGTGATATGAAAGGGATAGTTTACCCAAAAATTGTAATTCTCTCATCAATTAATCACCCTCATACCATCCCGGATGTATATGACTTTCTTTCTTCTGCAGAACACAAATTAAGATATTTAAAAGAATATCTCGGCTCTGTAGGTCCATACAATGCAAGTGAAAGCTGGCCAGAACATTGAAGCTCCAAAAAGAATATAAAGGCAGCATAAAAGTAATCCATACGACTCCAGTGGTTTAATCCATGTCTTCTGAATCGATATGATAGGTGTGGGTAAGAAACAGATAAATACCTAAGTCCTGTTTAACTATACATTTTCCTCCCTGCCCAGCAGGTGGTGATATGCACAAATGTGAAATGCCAAAAAGAAAAGAAGAAGAATGCGAAAGTGAAAGTAAATATTTATAGTAAAAAAAAAGACTATCATATAAAATATGAATTAGTTTCTCACTCACATCTATCACATTGCATCTGAAGACATGGATTTAACCATTGCAATTGCATGGATTATATTTCCGCATGTCCTTATGTCCTTTTTGTAGCTTCAAAGTTCTGTTCGCCATTCGGGGGGGGGGGGGTGAGTGATCCCTTTAAGGAAATAGTGTTCATGAATTCTCTTTTCATCACTTTCTCACTGAATTCTCACTGAGTATTGCAATGCTAAGCACACAGCTTAATGTGACTCATGTTCTTACAAATGTACAATATCTTTGAAACTGGCTGTTCTGCATCTCACAAATAAAAACTACTGACCACTGACTTGACAAATGAGTAGCATCAACTTTTTTCAAAAAGAAAGTTATAGAGCTTTGGAACGACATTAGGGTGAGTAAATGATGTCAGCGTTTTCATTATTGAGTGAACGATCCCTTTAAACGTGCTAAATCAACCTGAATACATTAGGTTACCTGAACAAAAAGTCATTTTGAAGGGTTTTTCACTTTGTAGAGTGTGTAAAAAGATGACATTTAAGGGTGTGTTCACACTTGGCAGGTTTGTTTAGATTAAAACGATCTCAGGTGCGATTGCTCTGTTAGTGCGGTTCACTGAAACAAGTGTGAACGCTGCCATCTGAAACTTAGTGCGCACCAAACAAGCAGACCCCCTGAATAGCGGGTCTCGGTCAGCTTCCAAAATAACTCTGTTCCGGTTCGACTGATATATGAACGCAGCATGGACCAAAGGCATCTAAATGGACCAATAACAGGATGTGATGTCACAAGATGCGACCCTAAAAATCATGTGATTTGATAACATAGAAAGAGAGGTAAGAGTGGTGTACGCAAAACAAAATGAGCAAAGGGCAAACATGGAGCAACGAGGAGGTAAAGTTCCTTAACATTTGGTCCGACGAGCATATTTCCAGTAGACTGGAAAAAACCCACAAAAATGCTCAAGTGTTCAAAATGTTCAGTGATAGGTTAAGGGATAGTGGGTCCAATGAGCACATTTAGCCAAGCAGACAGCATTGTTTTGGATGCACAGCAAGTTTTGTCACAAAATATATGTCATAAAAGCTGTCCAATCATGTTGTGACCTAATCCTTATGCCTAGTGTTTTGTATTTTTAGGTTTGGTGTTAAAAATGCCAGTGTGAACGCTAAGTGAACCAGGACTAAATATATCATTTTCTTTTTTGTTCCGGACCAAGAGAACCGAACTACAAGTGTGAACACACCCTTAAAGTATGCTAACCTTCTGGGTATTCCAAAAGTTTCATGGTCATCCAGCCAAGAAGTTTCATCTCTCTCAGTTTAGTTAATGATCAATTAAAGTGAAACTGGGCAGGCCGTAAACAAACAGACCATATCAGCAAAACATTCAACCATGTGACTGCGTTACCACCAGTGTCACACAGGCCACTGAAACTATTAAAGGACATAATGATTTCAAAACACACCTTCCTACACTTGTAACCAGGAATCAAGCCACTCCGTGTCTATTTAAAATGTCTTGATGGAATATTTCATGTGGATTTAAAAAATGTTGCAACCAATTTTTTAACTAATCTATTCAATTAACTAAATTATTTTATTTATAATTTAATGGAATATTAAAAGGGATAGTTCATCCCTCAAAAATGTAATTTCTGTCATCATTTACTTACCCCCATGTTGTTACAAACCTGTTTGACTTCCTGACTCCTGTAGAACACAAAAGGTGTTAGGCAGAATGACAGCCTTAGTCACCATTTACATTCAAATGCAATGAAAGTGAATGGTGACTGAGATTAACAAACTGTCTACATTTGTGTTCCATGGAAGAAAGAATATCACATGGGTTTGGAAAAACATGATGACGTAGGTTTCATTTTTGGGTAAACTATCCCTTTAATGTTGAATGTACTTTCAGGCCATACTTTATGGGCCTGAAACTGACCACTCATCCCTATGTTGTGAACTAGTCCATTGTCACCACACACAAGGCACTTCCACCAAGTTGATCTGGGTGTGCCACTTTGATAGTGACCATGTGTTTCTTCTTCCATGCATTATGTGTCTTTTCTCAAACTAGGTAAGTAAGTGGTAATAAAGAAACTCACCCAGTCTTCCACATCTCTGCCCTCTGTTCCTGCCATTAGTGGTTGATCCCAGTAGATGTTTGGTTTCCCGTAGTGCCAGATTCTACTTCTGGTTTTATAGGAGAAGAAGGCCGCCACAGCCAGAGCAACAACAACCATGAAGCCACAAACCATTGCCACAGCCTAAGAAAAAGACACATTTGTAGAGTGCAACAGATCCAGCAGACTAAAATTATTTGTCATACTAAACTCAATTAACGTTTCCATTTCACCTTCTCATGCTTAGTCCTAACATTTAAATGAATATTCTGGGTTTCGGTCATTCGCAAGTTAATGTAATCCTACCATAAGGATATTAGCTCTCGAGTGGGGGTCCTTCCACGTTCGAACGTAAGAGCCCTCACTCCAATTAGAACGGGAGATCCTGTGCATTGTTACAATGGAAGAGCCCTCACTGCGATTTGAACGGGAGAGTCCACAGGCTGCTTGAAGTGACTCTCGCTGCATTTGAACAGGAGAGCCCTTACTGTGATTTGAACAGGAGAGCCTGTGCTGCGTTTGAACAGGAAAGCCGTACTGCTTTTGAACGGGAGAGCCATACTGTGTTTGAATGGGAGAGCCATACTGTGTTTGACTGGGAGAGCCGTACTGTGTTTTAACAGGAGAGACATATTGAGTTTGAACAGGAGAGCCTTACTGCATTTTAACTGGATTTGGTGACTCTCACTGCAATAGAACGGGAGAGCTCTTACTGCCTTTCGAACGGGAGAGCCCATGGTCTGTGGGGGGCGGCTGTGGCTCAGGTGGTAGAGTGGGTTGTTCACTAATCGCAGGGTTGGTGGTTCGACTCCACGTGCCAAAGTGTCCTTGGGCAAGACACTGAACCCTAAGTTAATCCCAATGGCAGGCTAGCGCCTTGCATGACAGCTCTGCCATCATTGGTGTGTGAATGGGTGAATGAGATGCAGTGTAAAGCGCTTTGAATACCGCTAAAGTTAAAAAGGTGCTATATAAGTGCAGACCATTTACCATTTATGGCCTGGATGTGATGACTCTCGCTGCATTTGAACAGGAGAGCCCATGCTGCATTCAAATGAAGTGATTAAAGTTGATTTCAAACAAGAGCCCTCTTTACAATATGAATGGGCTGAATCCTTGTGCACGGACCACACTGCATTCAGTGGGATAGCATAAGATTCATGCGAGAATGGTTTATGCTGTATTTTACTGAGCTTGCTCAGTGCTGCAAGCAGCTGAATCTGCAAGCGTGGGCCAACACAGCATTTGATGGTAGAACACTTGATTCTTGTGAAAGTGATATATGCTACAATTAAAAAGAACTCCCTATGCAAAAACGAACGGGATGAATCCTTGAGCATGGGTGTATAGTAGGCTATATTCACAGTTGCGGTGCCACCAAGCTTGAGCGCACTGCCTGAGGAAAGGATTTGCGATGAGGTACCGGGGTGGTACGTATGAGTTAGAGAAAGGGACTTGCAGTTGCAAAGTTGGGGCATGTTACAGCTGCGATGAGGCATAGACAAAAGGGGCTTGGTATTAAATTGATATTAGCAGTGGGTTGGTATTAGAGACATTAGTGAATGTGGCCGAAGGAAACTGAAGTGGTCGAACATAGATTGCATTGGTCTGCAGCTAACCGAGCTAAAGGTTGGGCAGGCATCTGCATTCTGCTGAGATAACGGCCTAGCCCAGCATTCTGATAGTGGGTGTACATTGTTGGAAACACTGGACTACTTGCTGGTTCCTAGAGGGACGAGTTTATGTATAATATAACATTTATGGATAATGTAAACAGTTATATGCAATAGATGCATTTGCTGAAACGTATAGCATTAAATGACACTAGCGATTGGGGTAACAGACGAATAGTTGAGCAAGGATTGTAAAAGGGGATCCCCTATAAAAACACTTCAAGGTATATATTTCCAACTTTGAGTTTTTTTTTCTTCACGATTAGGTTTCGCAAGACACCTGCGAACACACTTGTACAAACGCTTGTTGAGGGAGACAAAATTAAGCGTAGTGTCTGCGGACACCTTAAAATTACTTGTTTGCTAGATTAAATATCTGGAACATTTGTGAAGCAATATACAGTATGCTTCAATACCAAGATGAATACTGTAGTCTGATATTAATTTAATTTAAGTGTATGGTTTGGAGCTTTGTAGATTGTTCTCCAACGCAATGCGAGTAATTCAATTAATTCAATAACTGCTTTATTGCCACGGGGTGACTCGGCTCGTTTTGACAAGGACGTATGAAATAATTTGGAGTTTGTGCCTCCCCTCCCCGCTCTGTTCCTGGACCTGTAAAGATGCCAGCAGGTAGAGACCGGTCTCCCGGGGAGAGGTGTGCTCTGTGTTTAAAGGCAGTGGTAAGAGTAAGGCTCTTCATTGGGATCATGCGGGGCGACAATGATCCATGGGAAGGGCGTGTTGTTCTGTCACAACTTGTATAATGAATTCTGTTCCTTTACCTCAGATTACGCTAAAAATGCAATTATTCCATATTGTATAGCTAATGCGCATGCGTGTTCTGGAGTTAAAATGGTTATTTTTAGGCTATTTTACCATTATGGCGGGTAGACCGTTGGCTGCCGTTGGGCATTCCAGTTTTTCTCATTCATTTTATTAGAAGTGGCCTGTTTCTGCTAAATAGTCTCTGTTTTGAAAAGCAGGAAATGTTCATGGAACAATGTTCATGGAACAATGACGTCACTTGATGTCACCAATGAACAGTCCTCAAGCAGAGATGGGCCACTTTTATTATATGAATGGGAATGGGAGAAATTGGAACACTCAACCAAGGAGCTCTGAGCATCCAATGGTCAAAGGATGTAGAAAAGAAGTCCCACCTCACAGTTAAAAGAGCCAATCACCTTTTAGATAAAGACATCACCTGTCAATCAACTCTAGAACATGCATGTGCACTGGCTGTACAAGTGGGAAAAATTTTGTTTTTAACCGTAATTTGAGGTGAAGAATCAATTTATGATTCCAGTATTGTCAGACTGTGAGCGTACCAGAGCTTCTCGTTGATTTTTATCCTGTTCAAAATTAGCTTATCAGTATTTTTCCTTGACATATTCCAGGAACATGCATGACAATAAAGTTTACAGTGTTTTTATCTTCTATAAAATGCCCTAAAAACATTATCCAGGTAAAGGTGGCCCACTGTGAATTGACATGCTGATAAAAAGCCAGTGAATCTGTGCCGTCTGTCAGCACTTTATCTATTGTTGTTTCTCTGTGTCTAAAATCATTGGTTAGAAAATTAAAAGACACGCTTCACATCCTCAAATAAATGCTTCAGAAACACATGCATCAACCCATGTACGCAGCCAGCGTTAACTATTTAAAGAGAAAGAAAGGATATTTGCTTTTGGTTAGGAAAAGTGTAGCCCTGCATTTTGGGATATATTTTCCAGAAGTAGGCTACAAATAATATTACATAACTTGATTGGATTGTTCAACTTTTTTTCATTCAAGAGTGTTATGAGCATTGCAGTCTGTTGTAATTTGTCAAATATTCTAAAATAATTTTAGCCATATTTAAATATAATTATATCGTGCACCTTTAATTAATTGATTTCTTATACAGTAATACTTACAGTACAGGAAGCCTAGTTTGTATTTTTATTTGCATTAATATTTCAGATAAAAATTATTGTTATTTGAACAGTAAAATGGTCTAAATTGGGCTAATAAGTGCACTGTAAAAAGTTTTTTTTCCATAAGGATATTGTTTACCTGATGTAACCCTTAAAAATAGTTTTGTTGGTGTAACCTAATATATTAAAGGAATAGTTCACTTCACCCAGAAATTCATTCATTTACTCATTTACCTGATGTCCCTGATGTCTATGCCATTATTTCTTCTGCACATATACACAAAAAAAGATTTTTAGAAGAAATGTTCAGCTCTGTAAGTCCATACAATGCAAGTGAATGGTGGCCAGAAATTTGAAGCTCAAAAAAGAATATATAGGCAGCAAAAAGTAAACCATACAACCAGCGATTAACAATCCATGTTTTCAGAAGCAATATAATAGGTGCGGGTGAAAAACAGAACAATATTTCAGGTATTTTTTACTATAAATCTCCACTTTCGCTTCAACATTCTTCTTCTTTTTTGGCGATTCACATTCTTTGAGCATATCACCACCTACTGGTTGGGGCTGGTCAAAGGTGGAGATTTATAGTAAAAAGGACTTAGACATTGATCAGTTTCTCACCCAGATCTATCATATTGCTTCTAAAGACATTAATTTAACCAGTGGAGTTCACCATTCACTTGTATTGTATCGAGCTGAGATATTTTTCTAAAATGTTTGATTGTGTTCTACAGAACAAAGAAAGTCATAAACATCTGGAATGGCATGAGGGTGGGTAAATTATGATATCGTTTTCATTTTTGGGTGATCTCCTTAAGGTTGGTTCAGTGATGTTAAATAATAATTTTGACATAAATAAAGTTCATTTAAATGTTACGACATGAAGCAAATTTTTTAGGTTAATGTTGGACTACTTTTCTCGGTCGATGAATTACTGGATCTGCATTACAGACATAATTCCTGTAGATAAAGATTGCTCCATGTAAACTGTGCTTAACAGATAGTTTCATTAAATCCCCTTCATGTCCCTTCCTGGTATACCTCCACAGCCCCATTTGCAAACGTAGCCAGGTCTAAATCTTCAGCTGATCATGGCATGACTTGAAATTTATATATAAATTTGCACAGATCTAAGCACTCTAAGGTGGCTAAGCAAGCAATTCTATTCTACAGTGATCCTTTAAGTGTTATGGTTATACTTTCAAAATAGTGTGATAGCTGCGTATTTTAAACATTTATACACAGTGATGTCTGCTAGGCTTCCATTGTAAGTGTAAATGTGTTTTTGTGGAAGGCTATAAAGAAAACATAAATTAAATGTAGACTGTAAAGAAATGTATAAAATCCTATAACTTTAAAATGTACCTCCTGAGGGTCAACGTAGCAGTAGTGGTACAAGTACTGGTTATACTGAAAGCCTGCCCCCGATCCAGTCACACTGCTTCCATAGAGGTTCTGACACATCATGATCATAGGGTTGTAGTACGCGCTGGAGGAGCTTTGTGCCATTGGGTTCACTCCTACGATGTACACAATGTTTATAATGCACTGTATTACTGCCATTATAGAGTTAACAATGAGCACCACCAGGTAGAACTTTCTACTGCGGAACGTGCTTGATTTGGAGAAGCAGGCAATGAAGAAACCCAAAGAGATGGCAAAGTTTATGCCGGCAATGGCGATCATGCTTGTCTTTGCTGAGTAAGGAGTTGGGTAGGAATTGTAGTAGCTTCCATATCCATAGCCACTTCCATAACCACCAAAGCCTCCGTATCCATAACTACCACTTCCATATCCATACCCAGGATAGTTGGAACCATATCCACTTCCGTAACCTAATCCGTATTGCATGTCCCAAACCAGAGTCGATGCTACGCAAGCAAAGATTCCGAGACAGAGAACTATAACTGTCCCTACCATAATCTTCACGATTCCTGGTGGGGAGAACCACTTGTAGAAATGCTGTGGTACCTCCTTGCCCATGTAGTATGATCCTGGAGGTGGAGGGTAGGAATCAAACTCACTCCTTGGGTCTTGGAAGCTCCCTGGTGGTCCAAAGCCATTGGTTGGAGGGGTGTACATAGGGGGACTTTCGTAGGGCTGATTCTCAAACATCTGTCAAAGGTGATCAATGACCTGTTAAAAAAGGCAAATGGCTGGTCTTAGAGGAAGCTAAAAAATACAGTGTAGATATTTTCGAGATATTGTCTTGCTAGATGTTACATGTAGCAAACCCATATCACTTGATTTGTCTTAATCTATGGCTGCAGTACACTGTTTCACTGGGTTTCAAATAGTGGTTCATGACACAAAAATGATTTGTTCTGGGTTGCAAAAAGCAGGGGAAAAAATGCTAAATGCAAATAATATAATGAAACTAACAATATAATTGTGCATATTTTTGATAGTACATGCCTCCCTGAGAGAATGAGGGAGGAATGTGACAGGGCGGAGGGCAGAGCCGGGTCGTGATTTTACACACCCGGTCCCTTATCAGGCTAATTAAGCCTCCGAGAGGAGTAAAGGCAGACTGCGGATGGTGGTGCGATTGAGAGAGAGAGAGCATTTATGGGCAGCCTGACAGTGTGTTTATGTTTGTGTCTTTTTGGTTCAGTTTACCTTTAAACTATTATTTATATTGTCAAGCCGGTTCTCGCCTCCTCCTTTCTATTGAACTGACTTTACAGTGATTTTATCACACTATATCATGAGAACATGTATGTTTATATCTTGTGGCTATACTTTGAATACAGTATTTTTGTATATATTGACTAGCCCCATTCACTTGTATGTAAGCTTACTGTAATCACGATTTTAAAATATAATTTTTTGGTAATCAACATTAAGACACAAAAGCTGTTGATTGAGCTTCACTTGTACTGAAACTGAACCTGCAATATTACTTTAATGATTTTACACTGTCACTAAAAAATGATTATTTAGCTTGTTTGTCATGTTTCAACTATCACACCGTGAAAAACAGTACTCAGTGTTTTTGAATTCACAGCACTGATTTAACACAGCACAAAAATTGCCATTAAATATCTTGGGCCACTATATCAGTGAGTAATTAATGCTTAGTCCAAAATGACGTTATGCCAAAACCCCAAGCTATGTATTCTCTCTGCTGTAACTAGAGAGTAGAGTGGAGTCATCAGCGGCAGGGATCAGAGAGCCACACAAAGCCACCGTTTACAGGCCTGACCATGGGACTTCAATTTAATATCAACCATTGTCCAGCACTGACTTTGAAATGCATTGATTACAGTTCTTGTCAAATATGTTGTTTGTTTAATTTCAGATCATTTGCTCTAGTCTAGGGTAAAGTTACAGAGTATGATTTTTTTTTATATATGCAGTGCATCTGGAACTACTCAACAAAGATATTATCCAATATTGCGCTCTTTGCAGGTAATATGCTAATTACTATATATCAAACAATGCAATAATTTAAGATTTAACTGCATGTTAATTATACTTGTTTCATTTGTTGTAAACATAACGATTGCATAAAATCACAAGAGAACATACATTTCTCTCAAAGAAATAGTCTGTAAGACTACTGTTATTTCTTAAGGGTTATATGTGGATGTTAAAGCACTTTCTCCTATACCAGCTTAATAGAGACAACTATACGTTAGCCATTTGTTGGTTGATTCCCCTGAAAAGTGTAAACAATGTGGCCCTGTGGCACTTTCAAAATATTTCTCTGTTTGTTTGAGCATCCCGATTAACATAAGCTTGAACAATGAATTGAGTTTGGGTCAGGACTATTTTGTTTGGCTGGCCAGTGTCAGTCAGGGGAAGTTTTCAGGATACCTGTTTGAAAACAATTATTATTTTTGTAATCATTAGTTTTTGTAAATCACTGAAGAATTACTGCTGTTTAAAATGTTGTATTGTATTTGTCTCCAAAAGTCAAGATTACATTTGAAATTGAATGCAATGCATTATATTGCATACAATAAAATGTAGGCTAATCAAAGGGATAAATAAAATAAAACATCAACATTGTTTACTGTTTTTTTTTCCATGTCATGTTTTAACTTAGCAACTTGTTGAATGTTATAAATGAACACTTTGCGATGTCTTCTGTAGCGTACATAACCACAGCAACAGAAGAATGCAGACAACACTTTCTGGCGCTGGCCTAGAAAAGCCATTTGTGCTCACCTACTACCCTGCCTCCCCCAACTTCTCTCCTTTGTTGTAGCAAAAAGTCAAGGCTGCACATTGCCTGTGCATGGTTACCATGGTAATTAAAGGCCTGAGGTTAAAAAAAGGAGGTTTGGATAGAAAAACACAAGAGCTTCACTGTCTGGCCCACTCTGGTGAGGGGGGTGCCTACATTGGCAGATACAGTTGCTGTAAGGCTCAGGTGTCCTCAAGAGAATTAATTTTATTTATCAACATGACACATCCCTTACACAGTATGTTGAAGGTCTGATTTCATTTATGTGTCTTTCTATGAATGAGGCTTTTGATTGACCTGCAGAATACCTGCAGGTGAGCGAGTTTAGGGTAAACACAGGAGCTATAAAGTATTGGATAATGCTCTGTGATTATGGTACCATGGTAAAGTGATGTTATTAATTCCATAATACTTAAATGTAGGTTATACCGTGGTATGATTACCATAATAATGTACCATGGTATTTACATGCTAAATCCAAGGTACTTTAAAGAATATCAAAATAATGATATTTGCATATTTGCGCAATACATGTCCAAATGACCAGGTTAGATCTGTGGTACTTGTTTTTTATTAATTGTGAGGCAGTCAGTGGGGATTAAACTCCAGTCATACCAAAAGTAGGTTAACTAGGAGCAAAGATCACAGAACAAGTTATTGTTCACTTTGCGTGGCTATAATACTGCTGCATGTGACTACAGCTCATTACAAAGAGTTTTATTCACTCTTTTTTCTTTTTCTTTTTTAAACAATGAATTTTAGCATACAAAGAGTGAATAATATAGACAGATTCTTTTCAAATATATATATATATATATATATATATATATACAGGGTTGGGAGGGTTACTTTTGAAATGTATTCCACTACAGAGTACATGCTGTAAAATGTAATTTGTAACATATTCCGTTAGATTACTCAAGGTCAGTAACGTATTCTAAATACTTTGGATTACTTCTTCAGCACTGGTAGATTTATTCAATTGTTTTGACTATAAAAACTCTACAGTAAGACAAAATATACGTTAAAAATATATTCACTGAAAAACCTAAATATCTTATGCAGTTTTGTTTCAAGATAAATAAAATTGATCTTGTTTTAAGGATTTGTAAATATTTTTACAGGAAAACAATACAAAAATTATTATCAAAAATATGATTTTTGTCCTAATATCAAAATTCTTACTAGAAAGAGATTATTTATGATCCAACGTGAATTTTCTTGATAAAAAAATATGATCGTGCCTGGTAATGTGTGCATGTAAAATTGCTAGAAATAGCATTTTAGCTTAGCGCAAAACTGACAAGGTTTATTTCTATTTCTTCTGCTCCAAACTTACTTCAAACTTACGTCTCTGTCTGCTCGTATGAATGTAACACGATCATAAGAAAGTGTTTCACTGCTGTTCAAATGCACTTTGGATCACATCATTTATATGTATAAATGTTTTCCATTTGAAAGGACTAAATATTAAATTAAACAAATGACAATTAAATGTAATCTCTTCAGTAAGAAAAATACTTTTTGAATGTAACTGTATTCTAATTACCAATGATTCAAATTGTAACTGTAGTGGAATACAGTTACTTATATTTTGTATTTTAAATACAAAATCTATGTATTCCGTTACTCCCAACCCTGTGTGTGTGTGTATATATATATATATATATATATATATATATATATATATATATATATATATATATATATGTATGTATGTATTGTAAATCAATATTCGGTGTGACCACCTTTACCAAACAGCACCAATTCTCCTAGGGACACCTGGACACAGTTTTACTTGGTTGTTAGCAGATAGGATGTTCCAAGCTTCTTGGAGAATTTCCCACAGTTCTTCTATATAGGCTGTCTCAATTGCTTCTGTCTCTTCTTGTAATTCCAGACTGACTCAATGTTCATCTATCTATCTATCTATCTATCTATCTATCTATCTATCTATCTATCTATCTATCTATATTAATACTTTAATATGTCGTTTACGCTCATTTTACTTTAAAACAGCCTGAAACAAAAAACCCAATAATTTACCTTTTTCGAACGTGTCTTCACCTGAAGAGACTATTTTTAAAAAAAAATTAGCTCCAACAGATGTCTACAATATCATACAAAAAGAAAAAGTGCGGCAGGTGAAAGCAAAGGTTGAGAAAGTTGTCCAAATCCCCTCCTTTTCTATGTGATGGTCCACCTGCGCTTGCCAGCAGTGAAACGCATTAAAATGTTTCTCAGTCAGACGTCTAATTGTGAGGATTAGCCAGTCCTGACGTCCTGAAAGAAACGTGGGTGGAAACACATGAATCGCTGTGAAAATACACTTCCTCGCGAACAAGTTTACTCGACCTAATCTAGGGACGTGACTCGTCGCAGTCGGCAGCTCAGAATCATTTCTATTGGACAAAACCGGCGGAGAGGCGGGAAATTCCAAATGAACGGTTGAGAAAGTGGATAAAATATTAAAAGGCATTTTAAATATGACAACTATATTAGTAAGAATTGTTTTTATCACAATTAAGACAACATTGGGAACATTTTTAATAATTTTACTTCTTTGGATTCAGCAGTTTTGTTGCCATCATATAAATAAAAAAAAAAATAAAAAAATAGATAAATTTGGTCAGGTAACCTAAAAAATGACCTTCATGAGATAGCCTAATTGACTATTTTAATTATTTTCAGTCAAACATATTTTAATCTGACTAGATGAACCTGGCAAACTGGGTTACACCGACAAAAGTAAAAGTAACTATAACTGATCAAGTAGAAATTCAACACAATTGAAGTTTGCCACTTTTTTCAGTGAATTTTTGCAATGTCATTCATTGGAAGAGAAAAGATTATTCTAATGAATACAGGTAATTTATTAATAAATATTATATAAATGTATATAAGACATATATAAGTGTTTCTCATTTTGTTCCTTTTATCAAACCTAAATGTTTCATACAAAACATGTCTTCTTGCTGATCAATTAAGCTTTTATTTTTACAGGTTTTTGTCACTATATCCACTTGCCATCCTGTTAGTCTTATTATTATTATTTATTTATTTTTGTAATGCCTCTTTAACTTACAAAAGCCAGTTACTTAATGAAAATTAACCTCCAGTGAGTGATGTTCTTTTTGTGGGAAAACAACAGCACAAACGTCAATATGCCACTTCAAATGTAGCTTATGAATTAATACGCAGAATTGTCCAAATCAATCAAATAGCGCCCTCTTGTGCAGCATCAGTGAATGAGATGAGAACAAAACAAGAATGACTATTTCTAAATTATAGTGCAACATGTCGTGTAACATTGCCTAGTGTATGAATAGTACAGGTTTTTATCAAATAACTTGTTTTGTGATATATAAGTGAATCAAATGACAATACAAAAGATTAAAAAAATGCATGCCTCCTTGAATAATCTGATTGGGACCATTTTCACATGCTCATGTTTTGTCACATGTTAAACATGTTAAATAAAGGCTTTGCTTGCAAATGTATTCAAATTTTAATACATGAAGTGCAACAAACAATGCTGTTTACAGTGATGGGGAGGTGTTTTAAGGCTGGTAGTTAAACAATTTTAAACAGCCCCAAAACAATGTGTTATTATGACATCACAATGCCAGACTTGTAACACACTAATACTTGTATAAGGTATTGTGTTCTACAAAAACACTCACCTTGTTGTGAGATATCTGTGGACCAAAAAAAAAAAAAAAAAAAATAGGCCTACATAACATTAGTAGTGCACTGTAACCAAAATTATGTAATTCTGTAAAATAATATAAACCCTATTAGAGAACTTTTAAAATACACTCTCTGGTATAGTTGTTCTGCTATAAGTTTAAAAAACATTTAAAAATATCTTAAGGACTTTAGGGTAAATAAGTAAATATTCTTTTGGTATTGTATACACTTTGAACCCGAAAACAAACGTGCTACTTTGCTCTAAAAAATGGCTTATTCTAAGCATGTTGCTCTATTTTAAAAACAGCCTGTCATGCTTTAAGATCTGACCAAATATAAATAATTGATTATTCCATTAAGCCACTGCTTTTTTCTGCCTGTGCATGGTTGCATTGAGAGTGTCCCCTTTTAAGCAAGACTCTCAGAATACAAACATACATGAAATATCAAGACTGCTAGCTTTATTTGATTTGACATTTAAATATTAATAAATACTCACTGAGTGAAGCTGGTAGACGTCAGAGCAGTGTTGAGTAGAAATAAGCTTAGGGAAAACTGTGAGAGAGCTATTTTCAAATAATGAAAGTGGAATTTTCCCACACCAGAGCACGTTTTCAGGTAAAACAACTTTGTGACAGAAGAATTTAAGTGTAAAACAGTTTTGTGACTCAGAATGTCTCATGTTAGGTTTACTTTTTAAGTGCAAATGTGAACTCCTGTGGTTGAAGAATAATCTCAGCAAAAAAAGAAAAATCCTCTCACTTTCAAGCGCATTCATTTTCAGCAAAATTAACATGTGTAAATATTTGTATGAACATAAAAAGATTAAATGACTAAGACATAAACTGAACAAGTTTCACAGACATGTGACTAACAGAAATGGAATAATGTGTAATAATCACACTCAGAACGAGCAGTATGGCTGGTGGCATTGTCATGCTAGAGGGTCATGTCAGGATGAGCCTGCTGGAAGGGTCCCACATGAGGGAGGAGGATGTCTTCCCTGTTATGCACAGCATTGAGTTTACCTGCAATGACAACAAGCTCAGCTGATGATGCTGTGACACACCACCCCAGACCATGACGGACCTTCCACCTCCAAATCGAACCCAATCCAGAGTACAGGCCTTGGTGTAATGCTCATTCCTTCACGATAAACGCGAGTCCGACCATCACCACTGGTGAGACAAAACTGTGACACATTAGGGTGAAGAGCACTTTTTGCCAGTCCTGTCTGGTCCAGCGAAGATGGGTTTGTGCCCATAGGCGACGTTGTTGCCGGTGATGTCTGGTAAGGACCTGCCTTACAACAGGCCTACAAGCCCCCAGTCCAGCCTCTCTCAGCCTATTGTGGACAGTCTGAGCACTGATGGAGGGATTGTGCGTTCTTGGTGTAACTCAGGCAGTTGTTGTTGTCATCCTGTACCTGTCGCGCAAGTGTGATATTCAGATGTACCGATCCTGTGCAGGTGTTGTTACGCCACTGCGAGGACAATCAGCTGTCCTTCCTGTCTCCCTGTAGCGCTGTCTTAGGCGTCTCACAGTGCGGACATTGCGATTTGCAATTTATTGCCCTGGCCACATCTGCAGTCCTCATGCCTCCATGCAGCATGCCTAAGGCACGTTCACGCAAATGATCAGGGACCCTGGGTATCTTACTTTTGATGTTTTTCAGAGTCAGTAGAAAGGTATCTTTAGTGTCCTAAGTTTTCATAACTGTGACCTTAAATGCCTACCATCTGTACGCTGTTAGTGTCTTAAGGTGCATGTTCATTAATTGTTTATGGTTCATTGAACAAGCATGGAAAATGTTGCTTAAACCCTTTCCAATAAAGATCTGTAAAGTTATTTGGATTTTTACAAAATCATCTTTAAAATATAGTGTCCTGAAAAAGGGCCGTTTCTTTTTTTTTTTGCTGAGTTTGTTGAGAGAGAAAGATGGACAACAAAGTAATAAGTAATATGCTACAGGTAGCATTTTTTTGTACTTTTTAAATTTCTGATGGATTTTTGTCAGCTTCAGTGGTAGTGGTCCATACTCTCAACATTTTAACGTTAATTTATAAGGATATCCATTTTTTTCTTCATATATTCTTCCATCTAAGAGCAACCTAAGGCAGTAACTGTGTGATTGCACAATAAATTGGCAAAGTGATCTTCATTCTAAGTGCCTATTCATTTGCATTTAACTGTATTTTGATCACATGTTTATGTATGCTGTATGTCACTGAAGCACTTTGTAGCCCTGAAGTCAATTACTAAAACAAGACAAAAAAAAAAAAAGAATATGAATGAGGGTGTGTAGTCTTGTTCAGATCATAGCACCCACTTCTCTGAACTGCATGAATATATCAGCTTTTAGAGCTGCATGTGCACAAATAAGTTATTTTTAATTATATTTTAAAGGTGAAGTGTAGAATTTCTCCAGCACTAAACAGAATTGCAAATATAAAGTTTTCAAACCGGTTTCACAAAACTTGTTGCTTTAACTCTTCCCCCTGTCTTGTATTGGTTGTCCAAACAGATAGTCTTGCCACAAAATCACACCATTGGTTCAATGAGTCAATGTCGGGCACCAAAATTGGGATGCTCAAAACAACAACAACAACGTTTTGATATGGCATACTTACAGATGTTTCTGTATATTAAGATGGGATAGGAGAAAAGAATAACCTAAAAAAAACACCACCTTTGCGGACAAGGTCTCAATCGGTGCCTTTAAATAGATTGTACACATAAAAAATAACTCTTTGCCTATACTTGATTTAATCATGGACATCGGTTCCACATGTTTGAATTGAGTATTCTTAAATTAAAATGACCATGTAATTTCAATTTAAATACCTCTAATCTGAACAAAACAAAACGTTAAACACTAACAAGCCTTGCCCTATATATTCATCCTGCACAAAGACACATAAAATAACACTTAATTTTAACATTTACTCTCCCGAATCCCATGCAAAGAATGCTGGGAACTATTAATACTCTTGCCATTTTTAGTTAACCAAAGAAAAAATATTCATGTTGTGCGAGCACACATGAATTAAGTAAAGCTGACAAAACACTTTTTTAGTAGAATCAGGTGAATTTTTTTGAGTGTAGATAAACTTGGATTCATTTTTTTTTTTGCCAAGCCACACAAGAGTGCGTGAATGCATAAATGCAGAGGAGGTACAGTATAGAGGACTAGATGGATGGATGAACAATCAGGAAAATGAAAGCACTTGAGTTACAGGCTTTAAAGTGCCTTGTTATGTGTGGGCTAAAAATGCTGTCCATTTTCTTCCGCACAAAAATTCTATAAATGGTTAACTGCAAGTAATACAGGAACTGCTATTTCTACATCCTGTTTCATTCGTTACTACTGAGTGTAAGCCGCTGGCGTTGTCCTATAAAAATGTGCACGTTTTGAAACAGTGAAGAATCTACATCAAATCTGAAATTGCAATCTGATTGCATTGAAAGCCTGTTATGTACAGACAACATTTCCAATATAAAGAATAGGTTGATAAAAATTCAACTTAACCAGATACTGAATCTCTTCATTTATTCCTTTAAATTGGAGCTCAGCATTATGTAAATCTGCTACAGCTTGGCCAACAAGGCCAAAGACACACAGTACAGACAGTTTGCTGTTTTTCAAACCCATAAAGACAATTGCATCTGGGTGATTGTCATTCTAAACCCAGAACTGGGAACCAAACCAGTTCATTTCATGTAATTGATCATAATATCTAAGTGTGGGATTCATCTCCTCTTGTTAATTTCTACATTCTCATTCAGGTGAATTGTTTTCACACAGTATTTGATCAAACTCTGCCTATCCCCTACAAGCAATACAAATAATAAAAAAGAAATCTCTGTAAACAGGAGATAAAAAACAAAGGAAAAATTAAGAGAAAATCATTTTCATCATTTGCACTGAAACATATAAATGGTGGGCTGTATTTCCCTCAACCCAGTCTGTTCTGTTATGTCCCCACGCTGCCTTGAGCTGTAAAGACCATTGGAAGTTGTGCCTAAAATTATGAATGAATTGTACTAGATGGTGAATGACCTTGTATTATGTGATTCCTCTAAAGTTGTCTGTGAGACACAAAAAAGTTGCTTGAAGGACAGTATATGCAAGTATACGGTACATGCTGGAAGACAGTATATGCAGAAGTGCAAGCAGGGATCCCATGGCAAGGGAAAACCTAGAAATATCAGGAAATTTTGATCGTTTTGATGGAATAAATTCGTAAAAGTCATGAGAATTTCTATAACAAATGTAATTTTTTCTAGCTCTCTGCTCTAAAATATTTCATTGGATAAATATTTCTCTTGTGTTAAGTAAAATTTCCTCACAAGCCAGAGTGATGTCTGATTTGTGAGCAAACCTTTCTTTTGAGTTCGGTCGAACTGGCTCACAAATTGGTTCGAATGATTGATTAGTGAATCATTTTGAATTTGAATGGTTTTAACTGAAAACAACTGGAAAGGTAATGGAAAAATCTTTGAAACTCATAGGTCAAAAATTGTGGGAGCCCAATGTACGTACAGCACAACATTTTATTTGAGCATTTTATTGTTTATTCCTATTATGAGAATGCAAATTTTATTCCTAGAACTTGTGTATGGTCAGAAAGTTTGAGTGGCATGATTTCTGGAAAGATTGATCAGTCTCATTGGACTGCAAAACTAAAATATGCATTTGGCAACACTATTTAAATTATTACTTTCTTGCTTTTTTATTATTACCTTTTTGACTTTGAATACCTAAGATCAAGTGATCCTTTAGTTTTCAACCATCCACCCATTTGTTTCCAAAGGTCCCTGCTCAGCCCCATCAGCTCTAAAGCTTTGTTTGGAATGACATACTAACTTATGACTCATACTATTCCTGCAGTACAAATCATGTACTGTATACTGTGTCTAGTATGCACATTTTCTATATGCATAGAACACCCAGAAGACATACTACATTTGCCAAAATGTGCATTATACAACTTGTCTTCAACTTCCAGTGCAACAAAGTAATTACAGCCACAATTTCACAAAATTTCTTTTTTGGCTTATTATTTATGGCCAAAAGTTAAGACATTGAATTGAGATGAAACAGAACTAAAAATACAAAATAACTATTTTTATTTCTAAGATAACCTGATGCCATTCACGTGCAATGTGATGGGGTCATGTGACAATAATGTAGCAAACTATTGTTTAGAACATTTATCTTGGAATAAATCGTACCGTTTCATTTACTTTTTTAATAGAAGGCAGTATACAGTGTACAGTATACTGTCAAGTATTTAGTAAATGGTAAACTAGTGTCACATTCCAAACATCTTCAGCATACATCTTCAAACACTGTCATGGCCAGGATGTCTTTCAGGTGAACTCTCCATTGCATTTTTCCTTTTTTTTTTAAATCCTCTTCATTTTCATTGGTTTAATTCCATTTAATGTTTTTCCCCATAACTATACGTTTATATAAATCCATTCCACCACTCTGCAATCTGAATCCAGTCCATTACTATACAAGGGCTTTACAAAAAAGCTAACTTTAATCAGCCATACAATGGCTAAACATAAACCATATCTCTACCATGTGTTAATCATTAAATTTTTTTCTCTGTGTGTTAATGTTTTAGTACTAAAAGTATATTTAGCAGTGTTAGTTGATGACAGAGGTCTGTGGGAGTATGTGTGGGTGTTTTAAAGTATGGTTTAGTGTATGTGCAAGTTTGCTAGCCGCTGTCAGAGGATGTGTGTGGTGCGGTCGAGGGGGCGGTCGAGGGGGATCGTCGGCGGCGTACCGATGACGTCCTGGAGCAATCGGAGGCCTGCAACGAGGGTCGTGTGAGGGTCAATCCGCGCTGAGTCAGCCTGTCCAACAGGAGGTGCTGTTGCTGTTGTATGGCTTGTGAGAGCAGACCAGGCAGTGCCTGCAGACTGCAGTTTATGGAGTCCAGTTTTGTCTCCAGTTGACTGATCCGCTTTTCCAGCTCCTCACTGCGCTCCTGAAGCTCCGAGACCAGATCGTACATAACATTCTGTGTCTGACGAAGTGAGGAAACACATAGTTAACAGACTCGCACATAATACACACACAATTGTATGTTTTAAGCCAATGTTTAAAGCTTAACCTAAAAGCGTTTATGCAAAAATTATGGGTGTGTTTAACATGGCATACTATCATATGTATGCATACTGTGATCTGTATGTAAGTTATGTATGAAAGACAATGTGGTGATCGATTATGTGTGTAAAATTGCATAGTAGAATACTGCTCATACTATTTTTGCAGTACGCAGTATGTATACTCTGCATATTATGCACGTTTTCTGTATGTTTATGTCAGGTGACATTCGCCAAGAGCATAATGGGTGGAGTATATACCAAATTTAATGTGCCTGACTTGACCTTCCATTTGCTGTGTTACAAATGAACTGCAAGAAATATCATCTGAAAACATTTAACATCCCATCCTTAGCTCAGTTTGAGATCAGACTGCCAAATAATACGAATATTTACACATAGGGGGCCTGGGTAACACGGCGAGTAAAGACGCTGACTACTACCCTGGAGTCGCGAGTTCGAATCCAGGGCATGCTGAGTGACTCCAGCCAGATCTCCTAAACAACCAAATTGGCACAGTTGCTAGGGAGGGTAGAGTCACATGGGGTAACCTCTTCGTGATCGCTATAATGTGGTTCTCGCTCTCGGTGGGGCATGTGGTGAGTAGTGTACGAATGCCACAGAGAAAAGTGTGAAGCCTCCACAAGTGTTATATTTCTGCATTATCGCTCTCAACAAGCCATGTGATAAAATGTGCGGATTGGGAGTCTCAGATGCAGAGGCAACTGATATTCGTCCTCCGGCACCTGGATTGAGGGGAGTGACTATGCCACCACTAGATTAGATTGCACTGGGAATTGGGCATTCCAAATTGGGGAGAAAATGGGAGAAAAATAAAGAATATTTACACAAAACTGATTCCAATTTTTTTTTAATCCAAGATGAGAACTGGAGAGCACCCGATAAGTTAAAAGTACAAATACTTAATGTTGCATGCTTAAACATTATGTACTACTGTTTAAAATGCTTATCATTGCATACTGCATACTATTGCATAGTATTGCATACTGCAATGGTTAATACTGCATACTGTAAACAACCATTTGGTCTGTCAGAGGGGAACAACAACTGTAGTTTGTTTGTTTGCTGTGTTATTTGCTGTGATACTGGACTAGTAGTTGTTGTTATCCAGGAGATTGTGCTGTATTTCACAAAATTAAACTAAATCTTTGTCTGTTAGTGAGCTTTTTAGGGCAATCTTGCTTCAGTTTCAGGCTTTTTACACTTTTTGTTAATTTGTTGGCTGGACCGCAATTAGTACTTAAGTAATGAGAGAACTGTAGCGGAAGCGGCAACCCTTGTGTGCAGCCCTCTTCGTGTGAAGATCTATCTTGCATAAAGACCTGTGAGTTTATCTGCGCAAATCCACCGAGCAAGGACACCGACAAGGTGCCAGCCACTATGCTAAGTTTGGCCCCTTCTATCTTTTTTTCATAGTTATTCTTTATTATACTGGTAATATGTGTTTTCAGTACATTCCTAGTGTCTCATGTTGGCGAAAATCTACACACACACGATGTAGACTACACACTCCAGAGCACCTTAGGTCACTTAGCACTGCCTCTCCACAGCCCTTCTCCATCTCTGTTGGACTGTGGAACTGCCAAACTCAATGTTTTGGCTCTGATTGAGACATGGATCTGCAGAGACAACACTCATGGACAAGGTCTCATGGAGAGGAGAGGTGTCCAAGACACACCAGCTGACCACTGGGGATCCTCAAAGGATCAGTGCTTGGACCCCCTCCTCTTCTCGATTTACACAACATCACTCAGACTGATCAATGAGGCACATGGCTTTTCCTACCACTGCTATGCAGATGATGTGCAGCTATACCTGTCGTTCAAGCCTGACGAGCCTACTGTTTCAGCTCATATCTCTGCCTGCCTCTCTGACAATTCTTCCTGACATTTCGGTCTGTATGAAGGAACTTTCAGCTCAATCTTGCCAAGACAGAACTCCTTGTGATCCCAGCCAACTTATCTGTTTACCACAACCTCACTTTTCATCTTGGTTCAACTACACTGACACCAAGCAGAACAGCACCGGACCTGGGAGTGTTGGTATATAACCAGCTTAATTTCACTGCACACATCTCATCAACCACCCGGTCTTGCAGATTCAAGCTTTACAACATCAGAAAAATCAGGCCTTTCCTGCCTGAATATGCTATATCGCTCCTGGTCCAAGCTCTGGTCATTTCAAGACTGGACTACTGCAATGCTCTGTTGGCTAGCCTTCCAGGTAACACAGATAAGCCACTGCAGATGGTCCAGTATACAGCAATGCATCTGGTCTTCAATCAGCCAAAAAGGGCTCATGTCACCTCACTCTTGATTTCACTCCACTGGCTACCTGTAGCTATCTGTATCAAATTCAAGGCTTTGACTCTGGCTTTCAGGACAGCCAATGGAACTGCACCCTCTTAATTTAATTCACTTCTTCAGGTCTATGCTCCAACTCCCACTCTGTGGTCTAGCGACACCTGGTGGTCCCATCACAAAGAGGATTAAAGTCTATTTCACGATTGTTCACTTTCTCTGCTCCTCTGTGCTGGAATGAACTTCCAACCTCCACATGATATGTGGTTACCTTCTCAACAATCAGGAACCAGTTGAAAACACATCTGCAGATGTTGTTAAACTTTGTATGACAAATCGCTTGCTATGTGTCTCATTTGTAAGTCGCTTTGGACAAAAGTGTCTGCTAAATGACTAAATGTAAATGTAAATGTTGCAAATACTATTTTAGTATAATATGCAGTACACAGTATATAGAGTGAATTCAGGTAATTCAAGCCATATTTTAAAATTGAGTGGACTGTCAAAAGTGGCTCAGTCTACCTAAATCACATATCTTTGTCTATTTTTTCATCACCATCTTGCTGAAAATTCAACATAACTAAAATATAACCTATTCTATAAAACACACACACACACACACACACACACACACACACACACAATCCTTTTTCTACATGACCCGATCTTCACACTGAACTTTTCAAAAAGAAGAAACTTTTACACACCTTTGCTAAGTCAACCAGCGTGTTTGCTTGGTCATTCAGCTTTCTCTGCTCCATCTTCACACTTCGCAGTCTGTTAAGAAAGGAAGCCAGGAAGCAGGTGGACAGACAAAGAGAAAGAGAGACAAGAATGGGGCACAAGGAAAGAGGACATGCATATATACAAAGGGAGTTTGTAGAGAAAGGAGTGAAATAGGAAGTGCAGGAGTTGGGATGGGGTGTTAATGAAATGAGAGGAATTAGCAAGGAAAAAGAGGAAGAAACAGAGTTTGATAATTGGGTACTAATTTGGAAGATCAATGTATCACATTATGAATGTTCTCCAACGAAATTGGTGTGCCAACATGCAAACATTGACATTCCAGTTTGGTTCAGTCACACATGCAAACTTACTGAGCAACAGGAGGTAAAAGAAATGGCCAAAAAATAACAACTGAGGCATTGTTCCAAAGTTTTTTTGAATAAAAATATGGATGGATTTGATAATACCACCTCAAAATTAAGAAATTGTGCTGCACAATATTTTGATGGTGATCTGATGCAGATCAAAACTCTCCATAAAAGTGTGATGAAATGTAAAAGAAGAGCATGAAATGAAGTTAGAAAGTTCTAAATTAATACAGTTGCTTTTAAAGGAATATTCAGAGTCCAATACTAGTTAAGCTTTATCGACAGCTTTTGCTGCATAAAGTTGATTACCACAAAAATTAATTTAGACTCGTCCCTCCTGTTCTTTTAAAAAAGTTAAATCTGGGTTCCAGTGAGGCACTTACAGTTGAAGTGAATGGGACCAATTTGTAAACGTTAAAAAATACTCACTATTTCAAAAGTATAGACACAAGATGTAAACAATATTTGTTAACATGATTTGCGTGTGATAAAATCGCTTACTAAACTTTTCGGTGTAAAGATATTGCCAATTTTACAGCATTGTTAATGATGTTATACCATAAAATAAAAAACCCTGCAATGACTGTAAAAACAATGGTTTACAGCTCTAATAACACAGAAGAATTAATGTAAGTGCTTATATAAAATGACATTTCTGTCTTTAAACCCTCCAAAATTCAGCCCTCCATTGGCCTCATTGTAACCTTTATTTTTGCCTTTTTGTTTTAAGAAAAGGAGGGTCGAGGCGAAACAAATGATTGTGTTAATCAACATTATGCCACAAATGGTGTCGATTGAGCTTAACTTGTGTTGAACCTGGATTATTCCTTTAAGACAATGCAACTCTTGTAAGTAACAACAGCAGATTTTATTTAAAAAAATATAAATTCAAGTTTTCTATAATAACAAGACATGTGCAAAATATGGTTAATGACTTTGTGAATTGTGCTGTTTTGCTAATCTATATGGATTTTTAAAAGGATCTGGATGAAAACATTAATTGTATCCTT
This sequence comes from Moxostoma hubbsi, assembly GCA_032164185.1. Taxonomy (NCBI): domain Eukaryota; kingdom Metazoa; phylum Chordata; class Actinopteri; order Cypriniformes; family Catostomidae; genus Moxostoma; species Moxostoma hubbsi. Next base: position 5,371,217 of record JAVLUX010000117.1, read on the forward strand.
TCAGACTGGAGCCTGAGTAACATGTGCAAATAGATGAACTGATAACAGTACAGAATTGGGTGGCTATAAGCTACATGGAAATGACAGATGTTCTAGCAGAGAAACATTAGCATTAACCTAATTTCAATCCCTATTGAATTCATAAAGTCAACACCAGGAACTCTGTAGATACACAACTTTTCTCAATGACAGAATAAACAAAACCCAGAAAGGAAAGTTCTGTTGAGAAAGAGATGAGGGGAGTGCTTTGAAGATGTTAGGGTGAGTGTTATTGGAGTCTAGGGAAATTTCTTGCATGATCCTTAAAGATATATTCAGGAGATCCTCAGATTATAACATGCAGAATGTGAATGTAACAGGATAGCTCTTTGTGTCTTCTCCAGAGTAAACCAAGCAACCTAAACCAACCCCAACCATCCATTCTCAACCTCTCCCCCAACCCCAAAGAAAAATCTCAAGTGTGCAAGCTGTATGGAAAATAAAAAGGTGAACACTTTATACTTTTCCACAAGTGCTTGTACTGTTTCAAAGATGAACTCTCAATTTTGGGAGGTCCAAAATTGGTCTGTTTGTCACTGTACCCAGACCTCCATAGTTCTCTGCACTCTGAAATGCACATGATACCTTCTCTGCAGTATGAGTAACATGGCCAATTTGAGTTTGAGTAAATAAGGTGCAGATATTTATATATCTTTCTCCCATTTTCACTTCAATTTGGAATGCCCAATTCCCAATGCACTCCAAGTCCTCGTGGTGATGTAGTGACTCGCCTCAATCCAGGTGGTGGAATCTCAGTTGCCTCCACATCTGAGACTGTCAATTTGCGCATCTTATCACGTGGCTTGTTGAGCGCATTACTGCGGAGACATAGTGTGTGTGGAGGCTTCACACTATTTTCTGTTGCATCCATACAAAACTCACCACATGTCCCACTGAGAGCGAGAAGCACATTATAGCGACGACGAGGAGGGTACCCCATGTGACTCTACCCTCTCTAGCAACCGGGCCAATTTGGTAACTTAGGAGACCTGGCTGTAGTCACTCAGCACGCCCTGGATTTGAACTTGCGACTCCAGTGGTGGTAGTCAGCATCTTTACTCACTGAGCTACCCAGGCCCCCAGGTGCAGATATTTATAGAATTTTATGATTGTATGCATTAGGCAAGGGAATGTTTATGTGGGCTCGTAAAAGTGAAGGCCAAATACATTATGAATGAACTGTTGTGCTTAGCAGTTGTGCTTTTGCTTTGACCACCAAATAGGGGCAGGACTGGCGATTCACATCAGTGAACTGATAGCGTGGCCAGAAAAATGTTTCCAGCGTTACTGCACTTAAAAGCTGAACCAATCAAGTAAAAGAAAACAAGTACAAGTTGCTGAAGCTTGTGTTTCCTTCTAAAATGATCATGCACTGCTTTAACCTTTGGTATCTTTGTAAAAATATCTTGATAGATGATTCACAAGACATTGTGTCCTAACCAGACAGAACGTGATAAAGCAACAAGCAATAAAATGTATCTCTTCCATGTTAATTGGTTTTAACCAGCTGTAACTGTGACAAGCAACAAGACATTCTGTTGATCACTTAGTTTAAAGAGCACAACAGTGCCCGCCCATATTTTCAGACATTTTGGTTCTGGAAGTATTTTTTAAATGTATTTTGTTCCATAGGGATTACATAAAACTCTTCATAAAAGAGCATCACAACATAATAAACTGTGATTTGAAGCAAAACTTATTTAAAAATTGGATAAAAAGACAACGGCGCAAGACTGTGTCCTTAACTTTAATGAGAGAACAAACTACAATCCCATGACGAAATTCAAATGACTTGATCGTATGAAAAGCTAAGGAAAATTTGAAAACAACTGATTTAAATTGCTGATTATACAGAAAGTATAAAAACAATATTATTTAATTTTATTGCAAAATATTTAGATATATGCAAATATATAAGTAGTTTGAGAGTGTAGGGATTGCATCATTTACATTGCGTCATGAGAATGTGCAAATGCTGCAGATGCACTTTGATTGCTGCGATTCTTTGATTGGTGATCGCTTCTCTTCAGGTGCATGGGAAATGTAGTTCTTCACTGGGAATTCTACTATTAAACATGTTTTTTTTTTTTTTTTTTTTTTTTTAATGAAGATAAAATAATGTGGACTGATGGCTTCAACTGGCTTCAACAGCACATAGCATTCATTAACAACTGCTCGTTAGGACACTATGCTACAGTTTCATAGTTATTTCATAGTGCAGCCAAGAAACTGCAGTGCAAGTTTCTATGGAAATCAGGTACAGGTTAGATGAATGAATTTTGGACATTGTGGGATCTGATCAATTTGAAGCTGAGAGGATACAAAGAACATTTCTTCTTTCCAAGTATGTACCTTTACAGGGCTGTAAACCATCTTAACAGGTACTTTTAACAGGTTATACTTTTAATGGATATAACATCTAATATAATATGGTACCCAGCTTCAAATGTTTTCAATGTTCATCGTGTTGGTTGATATTTCTGAATAAGACTTCTGAAAAATGAAAAAGAGGGGATTCCAATGGAAAGGAAAGAGAGAAGACTTACTTCTGAGCTCTGCAGTGATTAAAAGCAAAACAAACACAAAATATATTTTTAAAAACCTCAAGTTGCACACCACACTTAATACCAAAAGACTTTCAAAAGAAAAAAAACTGTCATTTTATTTGCATTGCTTTTTACCAACATTTCTTTACTTCAATATTTTATTGTATTTCCATCAATATTTTGAAATGAATAACTGATTTTGTGCACTTGTTTGTTGGTTTTCATGAGCTGATGGTAAACACCATTCTGTCCAACATGGCTGACTGCTATTGTTCTGAGTAAGCTGACAGCAAACAGGGTTTTCTCTGTCCTGCACCTAGGTTACTGTCCACACCATTCTCGTGACAGTTTTAGCCCATGATCCGACAGAGAATACACCAAAGATCTTAGGGATAGTTTGCCAAAAAATGAACATTTCCTCACCATTAACTCACCCTCATGATATTCAAAACCTTCATGACTTTCCTTTTCTCAGAAGAAATAATTCAATTTCCTTTATAACGAGGAGACAAATATGAGGTTGATTCTACTCAAGTTTAATTAATTTTTCAAAACGATTTACTATTTAACATATTTCATGTGAGTAGATTCCCAAAATGTAAAAGAGAGCACATTAGCTAAACCTAGTTTTAATCATTGTACATTTTTTATTTATATTTGACTTCATATAAAAGCTACCATACCAAAGTGGACAGCTGAAGGGTCAAGCAGTTCTTTGTAAAATTCTATATTAGACTGAATGTTGTAGATATACATACTGATGAATGGCCTGCAGAAACTTGCGCTGATGTTTCCGGACCTTGGCGTGGTCGATCTTCTTCACAAGTTTAGTATGTTTGTAGATTAGCCATGTTTCCCTGAGTACATTAGCAGCCGTGTTTTTCACCTGCCAGCAAATAAAGTCCAGATATGAGACTTAAAGTATTATGTAAAACATCATTCAAAAACAAATTTGTAAGGCTAGTGCAGAAAGAAAAACTTTCTTATACAGTGGGGTTCAAAAGTCTATTCCACCATATCTGGGAGTCAAAATCTAATGTAAACCTGGAAATAAACAGAATGTAAAATAAAAATAAAAGTAAAATGTTAAGATATAAACATATAAGATGCTGCACTATTTCTAGGTTACTAATCAAATAAGAAAATGTATGATATTGACCTTTTGTAGAAAAGATCAGATTTTCTTGCTTCCATTGAAAGTCACAAGATGCCCATTGGAACATTCTCAAATCATGCTGGGATAACTTGGATCATCAGGTTTTACAAAAACAAATAGCAAAAAATGCAAAATAGAAGCATTTTCTCAAGTGGTTTCCGAATTTGGACTCCACTATAAGTGTGCAGAGAACTTTTTACTCTGTAAAACCTTTAAAAAGTATACTACTTAAAGCACATCTTCAGCAAAGTGCTACCACTGTAGTTGCAGGTCCTGCAAAGTTCTGGTGAATTGCCTGTCAGGTTTTGTCTAAAAATATGACATCATCAAATAATGTATGCTGGCTTGTTGACGTGGCTTATGCAGCGTCAGCATTCAACTTAAAGTGCTTTATGCAGACAGTTTGACTGCTCCTTATGCTTATTTTATACTTACTATCCTTTACAGAACTTGACTATTTTACAATTTAAATTATATTTATACTTACACGTTATTACTTGTTTTTAACTTCAATATTAAAAATTCTACATATTCAAGAAATGACAATGAATCAATAATCTCAAAGTCTTTTAAAGCCATCTTTACGCTGCAAACGTGGCACAGAAGCTGCATGTGAAGTGGCATTTTGGTCTATTTACACAGATTGTTTAATGCTGCTCAGAGCAGGCATAAATGTGTTTACACAGCTATTACAAGTGCATAAATAATGTTATGAGATTGATGTTTTAAATGTAGAATTATGAATATACAAATATGAAATGAATGAAAATATGAAGTTATACTTTTAATTATGAAACAAAATTATGAAATGCTCTATCATGACTACAACAAATTTTAAGGCTGCATGAGCTGATGCCGCTTTAGCTCTGTGTAAATGAATTGCAGCAACAGCGCATGCAGCCTTAAACTTTGTTGTTGTCATGATAGAGCATTTCATAATCAGATCTGTTTTTTTAGGGGCTGAGGTTGGTCAGAGTAGGCTTAATTTAGTCTGGCTTTTGCATCTTTACACAGAATTTTGAACAGGCCCTGGCAGTGGTGTAGCGGTCATATTAAAAGTGGGGGGGGGGGGGGCGAGTCACATGACACCATGTGAGGATCGGACATGTGAACAGTGAGCTCTGCACTTTGCTAGTTTTAATACCTTTTATGACATAAACCGGTGAGATTCGTTACACTCTGTTCCATAACTGTTCTAGGAGGACAGTATGTCAAAGAATTCAAAATCCTCGTGCTCTGGAGTCATTAAAAGACACTTACGTGCTCAAGCTGACACCCCTGGACAGGCCATGGACCAGGGAGTCGATTTGGTTGGGGAGATGAGGGAAGTGCGGCGGGAGATGTTGAACATGTCGGCAAAGCTGAATGTTGTTGCTGACTTAGAGGATCTTGCTGTAATACGTCAATCGATCACTGCCATGGAGGCAAAATTTACTGATGTGGTCAAATGAGTGGGGGATGTCGTGAAATGGATCGATTATCTGGGGTCTTCGGAGAGGCCATTATCTGCTAATCCGCTAGCAACTAAGGTGGATTTGGAGCATGTCTGTGAGAAGTTGGAGGACATGGAAAACCGTAGCCGGCAGAATAACGTCCGTATCGTGGGAATCCCTGAGGGAGCAGAGGGACAGAATATGGTGGAATTCCTGGACAGGCTCATTCCGAGTCTGCACAACATAACAGGCCATAAGCTGGAAATCGAGTAAGCTCACAGGGTTCCGGCTCAGCGATCTCTATTTTTCTGTTTGTTTGTTTTTTTTATTATTCTAAGGGATGTGCAGAGTTTAATTGTTAAACTAATGTTGGAATGTGGTCTTTATGATTTTGTCTTTGACACACAATACATTTTTTCTTATATGTAAAAATGTCAAATGCTACCCAAGATTTAGTTTTATAATTATGCATTCGGTCTGAGACATTTGGCCCATTGGTCACTTCCACCTGAGAGAGCCCGTCCATGGCTTTGTATTGAACAGGAATGCCACTATTTTGCCATTGCAAAACCTTTCTATAAAACTATCAAGAGAAGTTAAGTTACACCCCGTTATCTCGCATTTGCACGCGGTATGGACAAAGGTGTCCAGAGCGTTAATTCAGACTTTTACTTAAGTGTTAGCAAATGGCTAAACCCAAAATGATGCTCTAAAGGAGTTAAGGGAAAGGAGGAGGTGAGAACCGGATTGACAATATAAATAACAGTTTAATAGAAAACACAACCTAAAAGACAAACACACACAAACAGGTGTCAGACAACTGTCCATAAATCTCTCTCTCTGTCCCACTGCAGTCTCCAGTTGGCCTTTATTCCTCTCTGAGGCTTGATGAGCCTGATTAGGGTCTGGGTGTGTGGAATCATCAGCCCTGCCACATTCCTACCTCGTTCTATCAGGCCGGGGAGCCCCCGGCATGACGCACATCCCCCCCTCTTTCCCTGTAGAGGGGCGTGCCTTCTGCCCCGTCTGCCGGCAGGTCATCCCCGTCTACCTGGATGAGGGAGGGAACAAGGGGAGGGAAACAAAAAAATGTGGCACCTACACACCATAACGGCAATCGTGCCAAATTAACAAAACATTTTAAAAAAGAGAGGGAAAGGCCATCACAGAGCAGCAGTGGGAGAGAGAGAGATGAGAGAGAGAGAGAGAGAGAGAGAGAGAGATAAAAAACACTTACCGGTTCTCCAATAATAAATGGTCCAATAGTAAATTATTATTATGGGATGGAAGTTGGCTGTAGTGCTTTCATTTCAAGAATGGCACACAGAGATGGGCAGGGTAGCGGCATTTGAAGGAATGTCATATAAAAGGCTGGGTAAAATGCGTTAATCTAAAAATGTGATATTTAATAAAAAAATGGGGTAAATATTATGCCTTTTTAGAAGGTTCTTGGGGGGGGGGGGCCGGCTGTGGAGGGAGATTTGTAGTTTTAAACTTTTACATAATTTTTTATATATTCATAAGTGTTTCCTCTTGTCTTTAATTAATGTATTTTTTTTTATTTGTATTTGTATTTGCATGTGTATATACTCTCATTTTATGTTTGACCACTAGATGTTTGTAGTGTGAGGCCGAACACTTAAGAGTGCAGTATTTATATATTACAGTATATATTAATATACAAGTATGATATAAGTATTATATTAATATATAAGTATTTTATACTTATATATTCAGGTGTTGAAAATACAATGTATAAATTAAATGCAAAATGTAGCAAAATTAGCTGCAAAAATAAAGGGCATCTTTTTGAGCACTTGCTTCTGTTTCAAACATGACAATAAAAGACTGAGCACAAACTGCTCCTGAATAAATTATTTAATCAAAGTCAATAATGTCAATTGTGCATGTGCACAATTAATTTTTTTACTCTGTGCTTTTACATTGTGGGATGTAAATGTAACCAAGTGGCTCAAGTTTTGTGACTAAATTCATCAAAATTAATTCAGATCCATTTAATGATTAGTTCTGTGATCATTTATGGTAATGCCACTAGTTGATGTCTTGTGTGAAATGAGTTAGTCACAGAATCAATGATCAAAAGAAAATTTTAATCCTTTAAAATTTGTATATCTACAGACTTACAAAGAGATATTTAGTAGAGGTTTTATGCATTATAAGAACAAAGCAAATCTATAACTTCCCTACAGTTTATGAGCTGCAAGGCATGCCTTTTATCAAAAGACAACAATAATAGTCTTATAATACGTTTTCATGTATAAAAACGCATGTCTACATATCTATTGACTTCGGTAAAATACACATGTTCTAAGAACACAGCATATCTATCTTTTTTCTTACAGTTTGTGGATTGCACACCAACACAGAGTTAAAAAACAGGAGCTGATTTTTAAAATAGCTTTACATATTTAACAAAGATCTATTAATCTGCTTAAATTGGCCAAAAGGTCCAATCAAACTATTACCTCTCAAACTTGATGTAAAAAGCATAACTTATAGACTCATGCGCTGATATAAACTCCACTCACAACATGTGATTCTAAGGAGGATTGTCCTTTGTTTTTGTTTTTTCTGCAGTGCATTTCACGTAATGCTGGCAAAGTAACATAACATGAAGTATACTGAATACAAATCCACCATTTGGAATTGGTATGGGTTAAGCTTGAAAAAGTGTGGGGACCTAATCAGACCCTTTTCTCAATTTTTCTGTATCTCATGCCCTAGCTTCCATTCTAATCTGGTTAACTCTTGAAATTCTGTATTGCAGTACTGCTACTTTAGTTAACTCCTATATAATAAATTGCTTGTGGTTTTTTTCTCATTTGTAAGTCGGTGTGTATAAAAGCATCTTGCACATGATTACATGTAAATTTAATGCAAATGTAAAACATGCTCACTCTTTTGCAGAGTTGAGTGTCCATCATAAAGTTATGAACATGCTTCTCAGCCTTGGTGAGCTCTAGTTTTCTGGCTACAACAGCAACCACTAAGGCAGTGCAGCCAGCCCCCTGCAAAGAACAACAAAAGACAAATAATTCTTAGATCTGAGTCCTAAGCTTTTTTATACAGTTCCTTAAGACAAAATGGGTTTATAGCTTGACAACATTATGGTAGAGTGGATACCAATCTAATTGCTGTGAAAAATTTGAATGTCACAGAAAGTAGAATTGAATGTAAGACTTGATTTTTACTGTACAATATTAAAATGTAAAGGAGAGACATACCATGATTCCAGTAAGTAGACACACTCCCTTCCCACAGTACGTGTTAGGCACCATGTCTCCATAACCAATGGACAGGAAGGTTATAGAGATCAACCACATGGCTCCCAAGAAGTTACTGGTAACTTCGACTTTATCATGGTATCTGATGATATAAAATGACAAAAAAAAAAAAGCTGGGAGTAATTAATCAGTACTTTATCAATAGAATAAATACTGAAAGAGAAAGTATGTGAAAGCAAAATGTAACTTATGTGGATTTAAGCCCATGTCTATTCATTTCAAAGCCATCAATATGCTAATGTACTCCTAAAAGTCAACTTTTAAGGTAGACAGTACGCATAAGTACTTTGAAGATAAATTTACATTTTAGCACATACAGTATATGCATTTTAAATTTACAGTCTTATTCCTCTGGGAAACAAAACCAAAAATATTGATGACTCATTGAGCTCTCAAGAGGTTTCTCCAAATTTCTGCCCAATAAAAAGCTCTCTCGTATGAAAATGTCCCTCCCCCTAATACCACTTGCCTCTGACTAGCGATACCAAGTAGCAAATCGTGGTTTTGCTAGACTGTGACATAAAGTAAAGGCTACTGGCTATTTAAAAATACAAAAAATACATTCCTGTTTCAAAAATGTCCTGATACAAAATAAAATACATCAACAGAGGAAAAAAATAAGCAAGTCATGCAATTTTAAAGGGGTCTTCGAATTTAATTTAGAATAGCTAGCTTTTACGTTATATTGACAAAAAATAAATAAATCTTTAAAACAGCAGATCTTACTTATGTAGTAAATGTAAAATAGATCATAAATATTGATGACCTCAATACAGGTTTTTGTTCTGCTGCAGAAATCTAGCAAATACAGTTCATCATAATCATAGATTTTCATTGATTTGACCCATACGAAATGATCTAGTTACAACAGCCACATACAAATATTCCCTGTGAAATTTGAATACGACTAAACATTTTCTGTTCTTACATAAACTGTTCAGAATATAAATAATGACCTGTCCAAATCAGTGGCCAGGTACTGTACACTTTACATTAGGGGTCATTTGAGAAGTCCAATTCCATTTGAAGGGTAATCTTCAAGACAGCCTAAAGTGCAACATCAATATGAATTGAATGCAGCAGCATATACGGTGTCAATATTCAGTCCCGACTGCACAGGACAAAAGGCAACGGCCCAAATATAAATCAAGGTGCCTTTGCGTATGTAATTTTAAAAGAGTGATGTCCATATTGTGCTTATGTGTACGAGAGGCCAGCCAGGGCCCATTAGATGGCTCGCTCTCATTCACCCAGTGTTCTGACTCAGTCTTGTGTGGAGAATGGATGTGTGTAAAACTATTGTGGCAGTCACAGTCCATTACACAAGCATAAAGGGGGAATATGGAAAAAACATGCTGGCAGTGTAACCAAACCCAAAGCTGCCATGAACTAAGATAATGCACTGCTCTGAGAGTAGGGGGCACATAAGACCTTTCAGGCAGTTGAGGTCACCACGACATTTAATCAATATCTCAAATAAGAGAACATTTGTTTGAGAGCTTCATTAATGTCACAGAATCTTAAACATAGATTCAGGACTTACAAAAATGTATCATGGTAAACACACTTCCTGCGATTTATGGAAAATACCATTTACTAAAAAAATTGTAACTACAACTAGATAGGTCAACTTGAATCTTAAAGGAGATTCAAGCACTTGTGTGGGTTTGTTTACATAAGATTTTTTGGTCTGTTTTAACATTCCGTTAATGGAAGTCTATGGACGTTTTAGGATTTTGGATCGTCCGCGACAGGACAACCGTAATTCCGATCAGTTACAAAAGACAGAGCAAACTAAGTCAGAACAGTCTGAAGGTTTGTGGCAAGTTTGGTTGATGTAGCTTGAAAGCTCTAGGATGAGTTGCAGTCAGAATGTTTGGTCTTTGTTTAAGGATTTTGAAAAAACCCTAAATCATGTCTATAGAATAACAGTATGTTGGCTTTGTCAAGAAAATGTGATGAAACAGATGTAACTTCATATTTGCCACCACTGTCATCAAAAAGAAATTCAAATAATAGAAATATTTTTTGCATTGTTTGGAGATCCCATATTATAGTATGGTTTTACAGTAGCACAAATTTTGCAGTAGCTAACTATGGCATTTTGTCAGAAACTATGGTTACCATACCACATTTTTGTAATTGATCAACATACAGTATCTGTAACAGTTCGTGAAAGGATGCGGGAACCGGAGTAACAAACAACAAGACCTTAATCAACATAAAACTCAGAACTGAAACAATGGATGAACACACACACACACACACACACACACACATGGACGAACACACATACATGTTGGTCTACCTATCATTATGAGGACTTTCCATAGACATAATGATTTTTATACTGTACAAACTATAGATTCTATCCCCTAAACCTAACACAACCCCTAAACCTCACCCTCACAAAAAACTTTCTGCATTTTTACATTTTCAATAAAACAAAGTTTAATATGTTTTTTAAGCTATTTAAATTATGGGGACACTAGAAATGTCCTCATAAACCACATTTATAGCATAATACCCTTTTTTATAGTAATTACCAGTTTGTAACCTAAAAATTGTCCTCATAAACCACATAAACACACACACACACACACACACACACACACACACAGAGAGCAGCCAAGCGCGTGCCTCTCTCTCTCTATCTCTATCTATCTCTCTCTCTCTCTCTCTCTCTCTCTCTCTCTCTCTCTCTCTACCCCTGGCATCCCCAGCTCCTCCCTTGTCCTCGCGCTGATTGGGCAACTCTTCCCCAGGTGTGCATCCTCTCGTACTGGCCACGCCCTTCTCCTCGTTACAATATCATATAAAGTATGAGGATTTTTTTTTTTTTTAAAGACCCATAAATTAAAAATTTGAGTTTTGTGGCTTTGAATCCATGTCTATTAGATCTGAGGCCATCTATAGAGTATACTAATGTAGTATGCTCAAAGATGACAAAACTATAATTAGTTTGCCCAAAACTATTTATTTTATATTTAAATAAATATATGAAAAAGCTTCAGAACAAAGTCTTCTCTCTGGCTCAGATCCATGTTACATCAGAGTGGACAATATGTCCATTTGCTGACTACAGGGTAACTCTACATTTATGTGCAAATTAATCAATCACAGAGTGTCCAGCATATCTGCTCATTAATTTAACTGAAGACTCATTAACTTGAGTGCTATTAAACGAGGCCCGTGCTAGCCTGACGACAAATGACTTAAAACGAAGGAGTAGCTGTGTGACCATTTAGGGGCGAAGTGAAGAGAATTACTGAGTCTCTCAGGGTTCTAAAGCTGCTGATAGAGCACCTCTCCATTCCTCCAATGGATTAATCCACCGTAACTCTCACACATGACATGAGAATATATTGTATAAAAATAACCTCCTCCCACCTGCTTTGACACCTGACTAGCACATTAGCTTAGTTAGTATTCTCACCACTTTAACCATGAGCTTTGAAGAAAAACAGAAAACACTAGGCCTATTCTATTTGCCTAACATACTATGTCTGATACAGATTAGCACGCTAGCTTGGGTAACTGAGGATTTAATTGCTCTAATGGTATGTATAGGGGAGACTAAGGCTAGTTGTCTCATGGGAAAGTTCTCAGTAACTCTTTAGCAGCTGTTTTATATGTAGGTTTCCACACCAATAATTAAAAACTGTAATGAGTATAGGTTTGGCTAATTCTGTCCTCTACTAATACAGTACTATTTTCAATAGTATCTGTGGCATGGCGGAGGGCGGGGCCGGGTCATGAGTCGACACACCCGGTCCCATATTAGGCTAATCAAGCCACAGAGAGGGATAAAGGCTGATCGCAGAGGGCGGTGCGGCAGAGAGAGATCATTTACGGACATGTCCGTCGTCCTGTGTGTTTGTCTTTTGAGTTTTTCATTAAAATTATTATTTGTATGTCAAGCCGGTTTCTCGCCTCTTCCTTGCCTGTGAGCGTGAACTGTTTTACAGTATCATATTTTTTTTCTTCATACTGATGAAGAGGCAAGTTGTTACATTAATTTTATATGTTGTAATCTTACACAATAGACCCGTGTCACATTTTCGGGTTTAAACCGTAGAGGTAAACTCTAGCACGGTAAACTTCTAAAGCATTGAATTGGAGACAATGCAATTATTATTTTTGAGTTTCCATTTGCTCCAACAGCAAAATTAAAATTAGCTATTACATTTCCACTTATTTTAGTTTTATAAATTTGTGCATCTTTAGCTCAGATTACGAGTCGGCTGTCATCACTTTTATTATTGCCGTTGAGAAAGATAATCTTATGGATTTAAAAACCTGAGATGTTCTGCATGATCATGCAATTGATTAATTAAACAGGAAATGAAGGCTGATTTTCACTTTAAGCAGGTAAGTGCATTATGCATTGTTATAGCAACATCAGGAGTTTTCTAAGTGTAAATTAGGCTGCTTGAGCATTCAGTGTCAGATCAAGTTTTGAAAAGTAACCGTTTACCCTTACGAAACAAACAGCATTGCAAGCTAAATTTAAATAGCAAATATTATAAGAGAGCTTTTTCTTGGTATTAGACCTCTTTGGTTCTGACTTTCGTGTGTGGACATATTTCGAAAATGTCAATTGGTATTATTAGTTGACTGCCACATAATATATATTCATTGTGAAACTGTGTTTTCTTAATGGCTTGAATTACACCGAAGGCCTAGACTTAAAATGCACGGGCCACCACTGCACTAGAGTGTAGCTTCCAATACCAGCATAGTTGACAAATCTGCTTTTGCCAACAGCTAATATTATATTGTGACGAGGTGGAGGGCGTGGCCAGGCCGTGATGGTGAGTCACCTAATCAGCCGGGAGGGAGATAAAGCCTGAATTAGGTGGTGTAGGAGTGTGACGAGGAGGAGGGCGTTACCGGGCTGACGTTGAGTCACCTAATCAGCCGGGAGGGGGATAAAGACGAGCCGGGGCATCAGTTTGAGAGAGAGAGCGAGAGAGAGAGAGAGAGAGACACTTGCGGCCACTGTGTGTGTGCGTCTATGTATTTTATGTTATGTTTGAGATCTTTTATGTCATTAAAGATATGTTGACTGTTCTGCCGATCCCACCTCCTCCTTGCCTATCCTGAACCCTTACATATATCTTGACAAGCTTAAATTCCCATTAAATCTTTAAAGCCTCATGAGTTATATTATGCACTCTAGACATTGAATAGTGAACCCCATAAACCAAGCAATTTTTGTAGTGAAGTGCAGGAGGATGATGTAGGACATAGGCAAATGTGTAAGAGGTGGTCGCAGCAACTAGCTAAAGGGCTGAGAATGACCTAGTTATCATGGGTGTGCTGCTCTATCTATGTCAATGGGACATGACAACATACTAGATCTTTACTCTCCCCCCCAAGGTATAGGTCAAGATAATGATATCTTGGTGAGAACAGCACTTCAGAGCATCAGAAAAGGTCAAGGATTCGACAGCACTTTAGGAAAAGAATAGGCTGCCTGCCATGAAAATGATGACTACCATGTTGACACATGGTTTCAGCTGTGTGAAAATCCCAAAATCCAAAGAATTCCTAAAAAGTTTAATGACCGGACACTAAGACCCCTCTTTAAGTGAGGATTTCAGTTGAATGACCATTTATAAGAGAAAATAAATGAATGGTTGTGTTTAAGAATTTGGGATTTCCAACATGTCAGCAATTTGCGAGAGATACACAATTGCAGTTTTGCCAGAATAGCTCATCAGGAGAGATGAGAAGAAGTTCAGGAAAGCTAAGAGCCAAGTAATAGTTTTTCCTTGAAAAGCACAGACTCACTTTGGACCGCTGTCCAGCAGCAGCCATACGGAAGAAACATAGAACAAAACCATGAACATAAATAAAACACTTTTACTTCCACTTGGCAATGACAGCACATTTATGAAGACAAAAAAATATGTGCTTGAACAACAGCATTCGACAAAAAAAAAGAAAGGAATTGTTACTTAAAGGGGCAGTTCACCCAATAATTAAATTATGTTATCATTTACTCTCCCTTATCTCATACCTAATGTTGCCATTTTTCCATGTAATAAAAAAGATAATTTAGAATGTTTATTAATTATTTTTTATTTAAAAGCACCTTTGTGCAGCTTATTCCATTGACAAGTCCAAAAATTACACACGCACACACACACACACACACACACACACACACACACACACACACACTCCATAAAGCAACATAAATATAGTCCACATGACTTGTGTTTTATATTTAAAGTCTTCTGAGCCCATACAATGGCTTTGTGTGAGGAGCCAACATGATCACACGGGAAGTCTGTATGTTGTTTCAGAGAGTTCCAGTTCTATAGGATCAGTCACATTTTGCAGACTCAACAACAAGCGTTATCTCCTATCAGGACGTTTTTGCATCGGCTTCAGGATGTTTACCTAGCCTGACTGTGGAGCGACCAGAAGCGCATTGTGACAATAGCATGGGAGATCCAGGAAGCAGTTGTGTTTTTGCATAATCAGTGACAAGCACAATTTAGAAGTTGCACTTCTCCCTATAACATTACATTTTTACTCTAGCGATGGTTAGGTTTAGGGTTGGGGGTTGGGGGAACAATTTATAAAATATGCATTCCTCTTAACTGTATTACATGCTGTACAGCTGGAAACAACTCACTTCACAACTCACTTTTTGCACCCCTCTGTTCACATTTAACCTGGAAAATGGAGCTCATGCACGCCCATACCCCCAACAACAGAAGAAAGAAAAGTCAAAGAACTGTTTCCAAATTAAATGTGATATTAATCAGGAGAAACAGATATAAATTTAAGTTGTAATTCAATGATATTCTCCATGCATCTAGTTGCGTTCATGTCCAGAATTTAAAACTGTGCATGGTTATTTCCTACACATGTGATAACAAACTGAAATGGAAAGTATGTTTGGTTAGCAAATATCCCATCTCGGCTGAAACAAATGTTCTGAGTCAGACTGTCTATCTTGTCCTTGCCTTCAGTTCAGCACTCCCGCTGCTCTGAGCGTTTATAGAGAGAATCTCTGTACACTTCTCACAATAAAATCACAATTCACTTAACGGTGCTGCTGCATCACATCAGTAGATTGAAAAGTTCTGGGTCAAAAGCCTACTCACTGTTCTGGTGGCCATAAGTATCATCACTCATTTTAGGTAAGCATACGCAAAATCCATAGAAAGATAGGTATGCTTGTGTATGCGCTTGAGTCTAGACTACACTACTGGGGTGAACTATCCCTTTAAATACATCAAACTTCAAAAAAGCCAGGTACAAACAAAGTTTATTAAGAAATCAAAGTTTCTCTCACCTCTCACAGACATGCACAGTCCAGGCAGCAATGATCCATGATGATATACTGAAAACCAGCAGCACTGTGCCTGGACAAATAGTCATCAAAGTCTTCATGACAAAGCGTGTGTTAAAGTTGATCTTATTGAGCGCTCCGATACTGCGTGACGAGGCGTCCGTAAAGAGCTTACTGTGCAGGAGCATGACTCGGCCAATTAGATACAGCCGCAGGAACATGGGGATGGAGAGGATGATGTCCACATCTGCGTCAGCCACAGATGGGGTGTAGGTGAAGGCCAGGCGGGCGGTCCATGTGAAGACGTACTGACCAGGAATGGGGTGGATGGCACACACAAGGAGCTCCAACATGATGAAGAAGATACGCTCGTATGTCATGGCTATCCGCCAGTCGTCTGCCCCATTGTCCACCATGAAGAGCTAAATGTTGGATGGAGAAAGCATTTGTAAAGGTATAGATCACCCAAAAATGTAAACTGTACTCGTTTACTCACCCTCATGTTCGAATAACATATGTTAGCCTCAGTCAACATTCAATTTCTTAGTCTGGAAAAAAGGACACTGAAAGTGAATAGTGACTGAGGCAATCTGTTCTTAACATTCTGATTAATGTCTCCTTTTGTGTTCCATGAACGAAAGTCAATGGGGTTTGTATCAACATGAGAGTGAGTAAAAGATGACAGAATTTTCATTTTGGGGCAATAATCCTTTTAACATGGTAAGTTTAGCCTTGATCGTGCATTTATGTACTATGCCTTAAATTACAGATAATACATCTATTTTGTAATGGAAGAGTCAAGGACACAGTATATGAAGAGAATGAACATGTTCCATTTAGTGCCATTTTTTCACCAAAATCAAGTATCTGAGGTTTTACCATAATGACTATGCTATGATTTTTTTTTCCTCCTTTGCAATTGTGATATAACTAATAGAAGTTACACAACTTGCAATCAGGAATAAAGGTTTTCATTTGTGCATCCATTTAGTAATTTGACCACCATGTGACATTCCAAGTCATTAAATAATGCCTACTAACCAAACTGATTGACAGGCATGTATTAAATTACGTCTCTTATTAGCCATAAGCCCCACTTGAAAAACCATCATTAATCAACATCATTGGCCTCTCTATAAAGACCATTTAATGGATAGGAAAATGGCACAGCCATTGAATAAAAATATCAGGAATCTGGTGGTACTTCAAGTCATTAGGAATTGGCACACTGCTTCGTCTGTTATCTTTGAAGCTCCTGTCTCAGTCTGTACTCTTGTTTATGGTTTCCAAGGCTGAGTCGGCAACTTACATGAATCTCTCGTGCGTGGTACATAATGATCAGACAGAGCAGAATAACAGTGGAGAGGCTAATAAGGCATTTCAGTGCAAATGAATATGAGGATTCCTGCAGAGATAGAGAAAAAGGGACATTTATTAATTCCAAATATTACAAAAATTCCTGTTGCTCATCTGGTAAAGCATTACTCTAGCAATGGAAGGTCATGCATTGAACACACATACAAACAAGTCTCTTTGCATAAAAGTTTCTTTCACATGAATAAATGTATTTTTGAGGGACAGAAAGATAAGTCAGGAGTCTTGCAAACATACTGGATGTTATTCTGCCTTCATGTTGGACTGCATTTATGAGGTGAGCGCACATGAACGGTACCACAATGTTGTAATGACAGGGGAACACTGCTTTTCCTTTAAGTCGCAAATTAAGAATCAATTGTGAAAATTAGTTTATACACATCATAAGAAGCTGAAATTATGGATGTTGCCTGTACAGATTAGTTTGAATGCATGTTGTGTACTGTTGATGAAGAATGGCTATAAAGCTTTCCAGAAAGAAAAAAAACTACACATTTAGCCGATTTATGAGCTGACTGGCATGTCAAAACTACATTTCCCACTAGAAGTAACATTCTAACAGAAACAGGAAGAAATATGAAATTGCCCAATGCATCCAGTTTATTCCAACTTAATTGACTTGAACCAAGGGCATAGCAGCCATAGTGAGGAACATGTCCCCCAAACTTCCCCAATCATCCAGCCAAACACAGGTGAGTTTCATGAGCCAAAACAACCCTTATGTAATAGGCCGTCTGTCAGATAGTCTAATCAATGTGGCTCCATTCATTTCTACAAAGCTGCTTTCAACAATGCACATTTATCCTTGTTTTTATCGGCATTGATGTTGATCTAAATTAATAATCTACAGATGTGGAACACACAAACAAGTGCTATTCAATGGCATATAATTCTTTTTGATTATATATATATATATATATATATATATATATATATATATATATATATAGAGAGAGAGAGAGAGAGAGAGAGAGAGAAATATTTTGACACTTATTTGAAATTTTATTTCAAATGAAACCATGGTTTATCACTATTTTATTATTTTATTTATATATTTGAAGGTAAATATGTAAAAATGACATCTAAAGGTGTATAAAGCAAACAAGCAGAAAAAAGCACACCTTAAAAAAAACGAGAATTTATATGACAATTAATCATAAAAGCCCTAAAACAGGCAATTAATCGTCATAATCACAATTATTTGTTTGACAATTAATCGTCAGCCAAATTTCATAATCATGACAGCTCTAGTATGTAGACATATAAATTATAAAGGATTAAAATGTCCTTATGATCTTTGATCTTTGACCTCCAGAAATGGTGACTGAATCATTAAATTGATCTGGACGAATTTTGGTGAATGTTGTCAAAACACTCGAGCCACTTGGATGCATTCAAATTCCACGATGCACAAGCACAGATGAAAATATACAATTGTGCACATGCACAATTGTCATTATTGTAATTGATTCAATAATTTTTTCAGGACCAGCTTGTGCTCAGTCTTTTATTGTCATGCAGAGATGGACTGGTAATCTGGCATACCGGGTATTTTCCCAGTGGACCAACGCACTTTGGGGCTGATCAGGGGCGGACTGGCCATCGGGAGAACTGAGCGGGCCAGTGGGTCAGCCAAATGGGCCGCGATATGCAGAAAAGGACAGCGAAAAATACTACAAATATTAAAAGTAAATAATACATATATATAATAAAAAAATTATATCATACTTATAAGTATATATTAATATATACTATAACATATTAATACTGCACTGTAAGTGTTGGGTCTGTGCGAGCCACCTGCTGACAGCTGTGTCCCCCTCACAAATGACTGCTATGCCCCTGACTTGAACACACATCACATCGTAATCATGACTTGAGTCAGAATCTCCCAGAAGTTTGAATGTAGGATTCATAATTTTATTTCCAACTGCATGAAAGTACTTGCATTAAAGCTATATAGAATTGTCAATTTTATCAGTGTGATACTACAACAATATAAAATTTCTTTGGTTTCTTTGGTCACCTCTCTCAGATAAAGCAATTCCAACAGAAGTAGCCAAAACCTATAATGCAAAAAGTGCATCCATGTTCAGAAAAAACTTTTCCCATGCAATTATGACTAGAAAAGTAACTAACAGCAATAATCTCTTGTTCCTTGTGTCTATCAATCTCAGAGCTTGTTCTTTCTTTCTGGATGACATTCCTCATTATAAGATCGGTTCAATTGGAGCTCATTAAACCTGTCGGACTCTGCTGATACACTGGAACATGATGTGCTGGCTAAGGCAATGAACAGTGCTTTAGAGAAAAAACAAAAAAAAAATTAAAAAAACTCTCTAGGGAACTGTCTTAACTACTCACAGGGCCAACGATTCACACAGGCCAAAAGTGTCTACAAACAGTGGATTTAGTACCATATGGCAACGCCACATCCTGTTGGCAACACTTTACGGATATACAGGAGACTGTTTGAAACTCTTTGGTGTTAACTGTTAAAACTACTTAACTCCTCATTAAGATCTGAATATCAGTTCTGGAGCTGCTTCCATTAATAAGCAGGACCAAACAGAGATTTAAATGAATTTAGAACACTGGAAGGTTGCTGCCCAAAAATGGGTTGCAGGTCTGTTTGTGATAGGGTGCTAAACAATGCTAAAAACTAATAAAATGTGACTTACAATTTAATCGTACATAGATAGTATCGCTAAATAAATAGGTTTATCAACTTTTACAAGGGAGGAGAAAACACTTTCCATATCTTTTGTTGTTGATTTCAATGTTTGACATGTTTGTTTAACTTTGGTACTATGTTGGTTCACCACTTGATGTCCAAAATATTGTAAACTCTGGGTCCTGACGCTAAAACAGTTCTCTATTAGGGATGTCAAAAGTACCTGTACTTCAGTACCAAGTCGATACTAATATTAAACACAATTTAACAATACCAATCAAATAATCATATTTGTGTTACAATATGGGCTCTGTGCATTAGGCCTTGCAGTGTAATTGTAGCCTTAATAGATATCAGTCTCAAAGCAACATATAATTACATGATAATACCAAGGTTAAATAACAGTCATTTTTAACATGCTAATATTAATATTAATACTTAACTGTAATTATTTACGAATAAAGGAGTAGTTGCTGAATACTGCTTTTGGAAATTTATATCAAGTATCATGAAAATTCACTGAAAACTTGATGACTCTATTCTTGAAAATTGCAAGAAATAGCATTCAACGAGTCCAATGAGTTCTGCACTAAGTGGAGGTGTTCTAATAGTATAACAGGCTCTTACTATAGATGAGCTCATTAAAATTCCTTTTAATAATTGATTGAGCATATAATTAAGGGCAAGGCCTATTAGCTCATTCACATTCATTCAGTTTCTTTTGTATAGAAGCTGTACTTGTGGTTAAAAATAGTGCAAATGCTTATATAAAAAATTACATGTATGTATCTCTCATGAGATTGCATTGATTGATGATCTTTGATGTCTCTATCCATTAAGGAAGTGCACACAAAGAGCCAGATGTCAATGATGAATTCATGCTTCAGTGTCTTAAAGCAGTCATATAAAGATCAGTCTCAGAACTCATTGCTGCAGCATTTCATTGCTAGCCATGAATCAATGTGCTAAAGATTAAATGAGATGTATTAAGCTAGTAGAGGTCTACATGCAATACCTTCTAAAACATTGCTGCCCTACTCAAAAGAGCATTGCATAAATTTGCAGGTTCAGTTCAGAATGGTTTATGCTTGCTAGTGCTGGTTTGGTGCTGCTCTAACTGATGGACCAGCAAGAAGTGGTGTGTGATGTTGTTTCATTTATTGTTTTGGTGAAGGTGGTCTTGAAACTACTTTGAAACTAACCTTGCTGAAAAGACCACCTTAAGCTTACCTACATTTCCATGCTGGTCTAGATTGGTTAATTAATATTAGTTCTGGTTTGGTGCTGGTGCTGGTCTAGCATAGCCATATGCAAATTAGCTAGTATTAGACCAACATCTTTTTGGATGAAACTAGAGAAGTTGACTTAGGAAGTCTTGCTGGTTAGGATGGTTAGCATGGTGGTGCATCTTACCAAATACTGATTGTGGCAACAATTACCACTTTTTGCTTGTTTATTTAAACAAAAGTACAAATCGAGGTTACAGAGAGGCACTTACATTGGAAGTGAATAGGGCCAGTTCATCAGCATTAAAATATACACTATAGTATAGCCACAAGATGTAAAATGATTCATGTTAACATGATTTTAGTCTGATAAAATCGCCTACTAACCATATATGTGTAAAGTTCTATTCACTATTAAAAATTTACTATGAAAGAAATGAATTGTAATTTTGAAACATATGAATAAAATCATGACCACTCACATGAGATGAGGGCTCTTGTAATTTCAGTAACATTATAAATCTGTTTTATACTACATGGGCTGGGGCAAACTCATGGGGGATGCCATTTTAGAATCACATGACCAGCTGAATACTACTTGCTTATTCTAAGTAACCATCTTGCTATTGGACACTTTCACTCTTAATAATTGCTGATTGTGAATTGTGAATTTCTACAAAATAGACATTTCATCTGTAACTGAAAACAATTGATTTTGAATGATGCTGCATCTACACCACTAGGTGTCACTGTAAGTCCAAGATGATACAAACAAAAAGTTACTGAGTGCACCTTTAACAGCTGTAATCCCTGTAATGTGATAAACGTTATAACGCCAGTGAGTCCCTTATTTTATCACACTAAAATCACGTTAACATGTATAATGTTTAAGTCTTGTTGCTACACCTATGAAACAATTAATAATTTTTATGTTTAAAGACTGGCCCCATTCCTTTCCATTGTAACTGCCTTACTATAACCACAATTTTTTTTTTTTTTTTTTTTTTTTAAATAAATGTGTCAAAATATTTTTTGGTGGTAACCAACATTATGCCACAAATGCTGACGATTGAGCTTACCTTATATTAAACCTGAACATTGCTTCAACCAGCACGCCAGATTTCAAAACACAACAGAACAAGAAAAACTTGAGTTACAAATTTCCCCAACTACAGAATCTGTGGTTATTCTTACCTTTGTATAAACTCCCCAAGAGAGCTCAGTCTCTGTCACCATAACAACAATCCCAAACATTCCAAAAATCAGGGCGTAGTCACTAAGGCGTTTGCGCTTCTCGAACAGTGCCCTCCGATGCCCAAGCTTATAGCCAATGTCCTTGTTCTTCTTATGTGGAGCACTGCTTGGTCTTTGTCTCACCAGGTTCTCAGTGGACTGCTTACTTGGGTCTTCCCCATTCCCTTTGGAGACTAACACCTCCAGCCCAGAAGTGTGTAGGGTCTGCAAAGGCTGGGTCTCAGAGTCCAGCTCTGCTAGGTTCCTCCGGGACGCCCCCAGACTGCCGAGTGGTCTGATTATGCCCCCATTGTACTTGCAGCTGTTCATGGCTATCTGAGGATATTGCTGGCCGCCATGGGACAGGGAAGGCCGCGATCCAGCATGGCTCAGCCTGTTGGCATCCGCATTCACCTGCCAGAAACAAGAAGATATTTTCTAGATTATATTATTGCCATTTGTGCCCTGAGTTTGTATAATGTCTGGGGGAGAGCACTGCCAATTCACAACAATGGTGATTTAAAGGACATATTTTTAGAAGATTACATTATAAATGCGGACATCTAAAGGGTTCATAATGCATGCTGGAGGTTGCAAAGCAAGAGACAAGGTTAGTCTACTGTCACTACTGAAAAAGCTCTCTGTCAAGCAATGTGACATCTACACCATTTAACCGCACAGATGCAAGATTAAGATCTTTATAGCAGGTTATTTTATTTGATAAGGACTGAAGGGGTCATAGAGGTCTTGATCGTTTGAAATGAAAGAGTCTGATTCATTGAAGTGATTCAGAACTGAAAACTTCCTTCCCAGTTCAAAAGGACCAGCTTTAATACTGTTTCATAGAAATTCCTGTCCTTATGAGTCAAATAAATACAGTAGAGGAACCAAACACTGTTTTGCACATTAATGACAACAAAGAGTTATACTACAGCTCTAAGACACAAAAACGGGATCATGCAAAAATGTCGTTTAAGTGTGAGATATGAATAATTAATGGATACTGGATTGCCTTAAGTAAATACAGTATGGCAATATTTGAAATAATGCTTATGAAGATATGCAAAAAGGAATGTTTTCTTTCTCCTCATTGAATTGACTGCATTCTGAATTGAATTTCTCTTCTGTAATGTATACTATTCTAATTTTAATGACAATTAGGATCAGTGTCCGCTATCTAGCAGCTAATGTTGGGCTCACACACTACCAACTAATTTGCTGAGACTTCTGTAATGTCAAATATTGATAGGCAGCACACAGTAGAACCACATTCTAACAGACTAGGGGGAACAGATGAATTGGAAATTAGAATAATGAGAGCTACTTTGGAAACTACAGTGGGGTTCAAAATCTGAATGCACTAGTGAAAACGGTATTTAGCATTTTTCTCATTTAAATTTTTTTAAATGACAAATTATTTTATCAGTATAAAAAGTGCATTGAAAAATTGAAAAATAACATGAATTCCTTAGTATTTGGTATGTCCATCTTTTGCTTTAATGAGAGCATGCAATTGAGCTGGCATGGACTCCACAAGTTTGTGCAAAACCTGATGATTCATGCTATCCAGCATGATCTGAAAATTAACCAAAAAGCATCTTGTGTGCTTCAATAGAAGCAAGGAAATATGACCTTTTCTCCAAAGACTTAACATGGTCAAAGTCAGTTTGCATGCATTTGTATAGTATTTGTTTAGATTTCTTTGGTTAACATTTATCAAAATCCTAAAACTGTGTTTATTTTCATATTTAAACTAGATATTACTTATTTCAATTAGATTTGGAAAACTAGATTTTCAATGTAAACTTGAACATTTAAATCCCTATACTTAACATTTCACATGCACAAACTACATCACATACATGAACTTTAATCTAGATCACTACATTTTCACTCCTTATTAGGTGTAGTTTTCCAAAACTAGTTATTGCACCATCTGGAAACCCGCTTTTCACAAACATGATTTTGATGGTTAAGCTGAACCTTAGTGAAGACATTTTGAGTCTGCAATCACTGCTGCTTGAATACTCCTCAGCACAACTAACAGTTTTATTTGTTCATTGGAACAATTCTTTTTATCCATGTTAATGCACTGGGCTGCTCAGTAACAGCACTGCAGCTACTACTGAGGCTTATAAGTAACAAAAAGGACTAGAAAAACAAGCTTTATAGACTGTCAATGCCTATGGTGCGAGACTGTTCTCATGGAGTCTTTCACATGGCTTTCTTCTCTCATAGCAACAGATAAAGTATATTCTGTACAGCTTTTTATTCTCTCACTTTTTATGTTCGTCTCTCACAAAACGGACTGTGGGAACTTGTCCAAAAGTACAGTTTTGAACATACTGTACTCGTTTAGGAACATCTCAAATATACCATTTAATACAGTGCATTTAGATATTTTAGTAGGCCTAAAATAAAGTAGAATTCTTTGTATTCTTGTTTTAATTCATAGAGTCTCCTGTGATGAGAGAAAGTATTAGAACGTTGAAAAAGTTACACACTTTGCTTTAAGCAAAAGTGCTCTTCATTTAATCACATTGATGGTTATAGGAGAAACAGTTGAGATATTAAGAGGGATCTAAGTGTGATTTTTCTTTCTTAAGAGATGTACAACAATGCAAATTCTAATGTAATTTACAACACAGCAGCTGTAAAAAACAAAGATGAAAAGAGCTAGAAATTATTTGCATGACCTTGAAGAGTCTGATAAAATGCACAGCTTATTTTCTGCTGATATTAGGACAAACTTTAAATGTTAATTTACAACAATTACACCAGTAACTACTAAAGTGATCATATATCACCATTAACAATATAAACCACAATAACAACATCTGCTCATCTCCATTTACTGCAGTGTTTCCATTTCGATGCAACAGGCTAAGGATGCACCACTTTGCAATAGTATTTTCATTGTCACGGCCTGACAATTTCACATTTAGCTAATTTTATGTATTAACCAATATTCTCTTCTGCACGTGTGAAAGCTGAAGGGCCCCTAGACTTCACAATTCCCTGCTCTCTCATTCCCCTCTCTACAAGCTTCGGTCTGTACAAATCCAATTTAGCAAATCTATTTTGACATTGAATTTGCACTCGATCAGATGTGGCATCAGACTCTCTGTTCTCCAGGTTTCTTGCTGTAATGAAATGTCGGCAGCAGACCTGAGAGCTGATTACACATCCTGCTATTCAAGATTCTCTTTTCTAAATGCTCTCCACAATCAAAATGTGATCTTTACACATAGACATCTTCCCACATCAATTCTCACCTCAGAGCTTATATGATATAGAAGACAAAAGACAAAACAATATATTTGGTAACACATTATAATAAGGTTATATTCATTAACATTATTGAATGCATTAGGTATCATGAACTCATTATGACAAATTATTTATTTATTAATTTTGCAAAGCATTTGTTAATCCTATTTAAAGGAATAGTTTGCCAAAAAATAATTTACTCATCATTTACTCACCCTCATGCCATCTTCTTCTGCAGAAAAAAAATTAAGATTTTTAAAGAATATCTCAGCTCTACAGGTCCATACAATGAACCACTGGTCACCATTCAAAAGTTAATGGTGACCAAAATTTATACTAAAAAAAGGACTTAAAGGTACACTATAACTTTTGGCCCTCCAGCAGTTAAAAAACAGAACTACATGTGTCTTGCAGAAGAACATAGTTTTGGTTGTGGTTCAGCTCTGCTCTTCTGCGCGGATGAATGTGGTTTGAGACACCGGTGTACACATGAATACAGGACATCTTATCAGAGCGAATGGATAAGAAAGAAAGGTAAAGACGGCTATCTGAAAACATGTCATCTGAGCAGATAAGTGCCATATCTTACGCTGTTGTTTTGACTTATTGGAAAAGTTGTTTTGATATAAATGACATTACAAATGTTAGGCAACGTTCGTTAACACTAGACATAATGATTGATAGTCTGATAAGGTCAAATGTTGTAAAGTTTTTATAACAGCAGGATATTCTGGCCAAACAGACCACAACAGTAACTAATTTAAAGATTTTCATTGTTACCAACCAGTGGTCAACATAATTTCAAGACTCACATGTCCTTGGGAAGCCTAGGACAAAAGTATTTATTTTTATAAATGATTGCATTATAATGAAAAATACACACGTGTTAGCAAGTGAAAAGTTCTGCATTGATTACAGTATAATTATTGTATTTCACTACACAAACACAGACGTGTGTGTGATTACACAATTATACATAAACCATATCAACAAAATATCTTACCTGTTGAGTAAGAAAAAAAAAAACATCTCTGGGTCACTTTTAAATACTTTTTCGGAGTTGTCGCCACCTCTGAAAAGCCAAGCCGATGTTGATTCAGGGTTACTTTTATTATGGACGCTGTTGCTTTGACAGAAAACTTTCAGCTTCAGCTAATCTCACACACGCGCTACAGTAGCCCGAACTTATTTTCTCTGTTTATGGATATGACGTCAACTTACACGGGCGAATGACATATGTATGTATCCACTAAATCTGTCCTGATGGCACTAAAATATATTAAATGTTTACAAAGTGTAAAAGCATGGTTTGGAAGATGGATTTTTGTTACACTCTCTCATTAATAACATATTTTTAACAAAAAAAGTTACATAGTGTTGCTATAAATATTGATCTGTTTCTCACCCACACCTATCATATCACTTCTGAAGACATGGATTTAACCACAGGAGTTTTATGGATTACGTTTATGCCGCTTTTATTAGCTTTAAAGTTTTGGTCACGATTCACTTCCATTGTATGGACCTACAGAATAGAGATATTCTTCTAAAAATCTCTGTTTGTGGTTGTGTCTGCAGAAGAAAGAAAGTTATACATATCTGGGATGGTGTGAGGGTAAGTAAATGATGAAAGAATTTTCATTATTGAGTGAACTATCTCTGTAATGTTAAATTATCAAAATACTACTGTTCTTAGCAGTCAGCTCATATTGCTAATTAACTAATGTGGTGGTGGCGTAGTGGCTAGAGCACAGGGCTGCTAATCAGAAGGTCCCTGGTTTGAATCCCACAGCCACCACCATTGTGCCCTTGAGCAAGGCACTTAACTCCAGGTTGCTCCGGGGGGATTGTCCCTGTCATACGGGCTAAGTCGCTTTGGATAAAAGCGTCTGCCAAATGTGTAAATGTTAATTATGCAACTTTTAAAAAATGTTGCTCATTGATAGTTTGTTAACCATTTGTTATTGCATTATAGTAAAGTGTTACCAATTTGTTCAAGCCATTTAGATTTTCTGTGTTGATTAAACTTCCTCTCAGTTCTATATTACTGCTGTAAAACTGCAGTTTTATGGATAACCAAGATTATGACATGAATGATGTCTCAAATGGTGTGGCTCATTGAGAAGAGGTGTTTTAATTTAAGTTTCCGCACAGCATATGCTACAATTTTTTATTTAAAAAAAAAAACATATATTTACATTGAATTGAGGATAGGCTCTTTTGACTCATGGCAATATGAAATAGCCTAGCAACGCCCTAGCAACCACTCACAAGAGGCATGCGTAAAACACACAAATTGGACAATCTAATAAGAGCATCAGTTTAGGTTTTTACATGCAAAATAAAATCAGGGTTATGGGCTAAAATATATGTGTGCCAATAAATGTACTTTTAAAGAAATACTCCAGGTTCAATACAAGTTAAGCTCAATCAACAGCATTTGTGGCATAATGTTGATTACCACAAAAATTACTTTAAGACTCATCCCTCCTTTTCTTAAAAAAAAGCAAAAATTGAGGTTACAGAGAGGTATTTACAATAGAAGTGTATATACATTTAAATACATTTCCGTGATAATCAACATTATGCCATAAATGCTGTTAATTGAGCTTAACTTGTATTGAACCGGGAATATACCTTTTATGCCATTTATGACTTTACCCTCAATAAAGGAAAACCATTTAAGGCATTTACCTGACCTTACACATAATTGGCTCATCAAGCATAATCGTTGTAAGACTGTGCATGTAAAGGTGCTCATTGTGGCTCAAGTTTTGCACAGGCAAGCACCACACATATTTTCTATGGAAAATGTAAAGGTCTAGTTTATTTACTAATGTTTCAATTTCCAAACATTTTCACACATAATGGGTTCAGAAGATTGCATTTACATCCTCAAGGAATTGACTTCATGTAGCACCATTTTCATTTTTTTCCCAGGTGAAATTTTGTGCCCTATCCCACAAGTAACTGCAGGGGCTCTCATAGGCTAAAAAAAATAAATAAATAAATAAAATTAAAAAAAAATCACAACAACAGCATTATCATTAAGAACATTTATAAACATAAGCCTTAGATTCAGAAACAGACAACAAAATAATGATTAGATATTAAACAAAAAAAAAGAGGAAAAAAATTGACGAATAATACCCAAAGGTGTTTAAACAAGTGCTAATACCTCCAGATGTCGCCCATTTTTAAAATCAGTATTTTTATCTTGATTTCCAATAAAAAAAAAATTAAGTATCCTTCAAACAAGATAAATTTAGTTGAGAAGCAAAACTATGTAAAATAATAAGAATTAATATTTTTTCTTGTTTTAAGCATAAACCTAACAACTTATGTTAACAACTTGTTTTTTTTTTCAGATTTATGCTTAAAACAAGAAAAAATACTAGTCAATGTGGTAAGAAAAAAATAACTTAAATTTAAGATAGAATTTTGAAAATAAGTAATATCTAGCCATTTTAATTAAAGTAAATGTATCTTTGTTTTAGGATGCTGAGGTATATTAACTGGAAAATAAAGTGATATTTTAACTGGATATATATCTAAGAATATCTCAGCTCTGTAGGTCCTAATGCTTATGGGTCATTGACAAATAATGCTGTCTGAGGAGTTGAAATTAAATCTTGTAAAAATCTTTAAAACACTTGTGTCTTACAATACAATTCTTAGAATTAATCTTTGGTTTCATACATTTTTTAAAAACCTTTGTAGCATTTTCATCAAAGAAATTCAAACTTTAAAAATGTTTTGTGGTCTAAAGTTAAAGGTATTATAATACTTTCTCTGCACCTTGAATACATGAGAGGATAAACAACTTCTAGTTAGTTTCAAAAAGGTTTTGAAAATTGTTTTTAGAAATATTTAGACGTTTTCTCAGTTATGCCACATGTCCAGAATAAAATGTGCCTTTTCATAAAATGTAAAAAAAAAAAAAAAAAAAAAATCAGATGTTCTTTTAAAAACTGACTACGCTGTCTTGAGGGTCTCAAGGTGTCCGCTCTGTTTTATGGTTTTTATAGTCAACATAAACAACAAATACATGTTGGTTACACAACATGACTTTGATTTTGTGGATAAAAACAAAAGGTCTGCTTTTTTTTTTTTTTTTTTTTTTTTTTAAAATAATCACATTTTAAAACAATTGTTTCACTGCACATTTTTTAAAGAAATAACAATAAAATATTATTCTGCAGTATTCATGCCAACATCTATTATTTTAAGAATTTTTTAAGAAGTTTTTAATTATACTTCATTTACTGTTTCTGGACACCACGTGACATTTTTTTTTTTTTTTACTTTCAGCCCAGAAAAAAAAAATCTTTTTTTTAAATATGATCATCATAGAAGAGGTGTATACAAGTAAATGTTTAGTTTGAATTGCATTTTGATGTATTTTTAGTTTTTGAAAAAAAAAAAAATAATAATAATAAAAACGTCATGTAATTGACCCTTATTACACATGGCTATAATATGCACCTGTTACCCTCTTATTATTAATTTTAATTTTTTTTTATTTTAGTTATTAATTTTGTGAATAGAATCCACGTTACGATAATGAAAGAAACAGACACTGGCATTTTTTGTTTCAAAACCGATAGCCGAACTAAAGTTTGCTGTTTCTATGAAGAATACTTAAACAGTAGTTCAAAAAGCAGTAGTTTCTTCTAACGGTTCTCCTGGCCATTTTTGCAAGTCCGCGAAACTTATTTGCGAACACTTGCATTACCTTCAGTGGCGTAAGTTTCATGTGAAAAATAAACTTCGATATAACTTTTTGCAGTTGTTTTTAGAAAACTGGCGCCTTTTCACTGTGCGAGTTCGCGCGCTCATGGTTGCCAGATTGCACAAGTAAAGCGTCACACTGGCAGCATATTTCCAAACTGTGTAAATGAACAGATCTGATTGGGGGATTTCACCTCTAATGTATGGCAACACCAAACGTGTCTAAATTTAATTCCGATCGTCTAATGGACAATATTTAAAGTCTGTTATTTATCAAATGTAGAGAATTAAATATTTTACTTGCATCATTAGTTCTAAGTAATAATGGTTTACAGGGGGAATAGTTTTTGTTTTTTCTTGCAACATCCCCTCACATCCCCCATCAACTCGAGCTCTGTGGTGTGGGTGGGAAACAAAACACTATTTGAGTCCTTTTTTACTATATATTCTCCTCTCTGCTCAGCCAATCTGCACTTTAACTTTTGCTATCACCTTCTTCTTCTTGTGTTTTTGGTGATTCACTTACTTCATGCATATCGCCCCCTACTGGGCAAGGAGAAGTATTTCAAGCAAAAAAAAAAGGACTGAAACTGAGTTTCTCACCCACACCTATCACACTTCTAAAGATATGGATTAAACCACTGGATTTGTTTGGATTACTTTTATGATGACTTAATTTGGTTTTTGGAGCGTAAACATTTTGGCACCCATTCACTTGCATTGTATGGACCAACAGAGCTGAAATATTCTTCTAAAAATCATCATTTCTGTTCTGCAGAAAGAAAGTCATGCACATCTGGGAAGGTATGAGGGTAAATGATACATTTTGAGAGAATTTTCATTTTTGCCTGAATTATCCCTTTAAGAAAAAAGGTACAGGTACACACATACACACACACACACACACACACACACACACACACACACACCATAGGTATTGCAGAGAGAGCCTTAGGCTAGTTTCAATTAGAATACACACAGAGGCAAAATAGCTAAGTCAATTATACTTTCCACAAATTACCCTTGATTAAGCAGCAGAACACCAGCTGCAGAGCACCAACACATGGAGATTCACATGGAGAATGAGCAGTCATTCCCTCATATCCACAGCACATCAGTGCCTCCACATCCTCTGAAGCACAATCAAGAAGTCTAACTATAAACTCTGTGTAAATATTTACATAATTACACCCCCTGTGGTGAGAATTCAGCATAAATGTGCATGGTATTCCTAAAAGAGCAATTTGTACAAATACCTAAATGTGTACAGCTCCCAGGGTTATTTACTTCAAACCAATCACTGATAAGCTGATTCTGAACCATGCATTCAACTTGTTTTGCTTCAGGACCCAGATTTTACATCGGACATCATGTTGCAATCTACTGCAACACAGTACCAAATTGTTTTATTGTACAAAAGTAACTTCAAATAATGTGTAATAATGCAAAATAATGCATAATAATTCAAGAAATGCATCTACAAATGCAGAAGTGATTTACAAGCCTAACACATGAAACAAACACTGAGCCAAATATTGTTTTAATATACGTCGTATTAGACATATTACAACACAACATCAATTTGTGCCAAAATAGCAATAGAGCTTGACTGGATGCTTGGCATTTGACATCAAAATCAAAAGATATATGATGCGTTTTCTCTTCCTTTTTAAAGTCGATAAGGAAATGTATTTTGTTATCCTACCAATGCACAATTATATGGTTACTTGCATTTTATTTAATGCATTGCATTAATTGCATTTAGCATTGTTTTTGTCCCTGTTGTTAATGACCCTAACAGACTTGCGACCCATTTTTGATTTATGTTGAAACCAATGCATTAAACTGTTAATCAAATTGAAAATTAAGCAAATGCCACAGGTTAAACAATCACTTTTTCTAGTGGAGGAACAATACAGTCAAACATACAGTATGAACAGTCAAGCAGAGAAAGGGAGACTCGGGGGAAACAGTGAAAGACTTTAATGAGAAGAGATCGGTGATCTGCTTTGTTCCATCTGCTTTGCATTGTGTACTAATCTGATAGTGTCTCTCTGCTCTGGCAGTGATGTCTAACCCTTCATGAATTATACAGGCCTGAAATGCATGTTAGTGCCACTCAAGGGGGTTTTCCCTTGGCTTACATGGGCAGAAAATGGAACAGCCAGCCAGAAAAAGGGTCGGTTCTCTCAGAAGGAATGAATGACACTAATTTGCCTTTCTGTCTTGCTTTTCTGCCTCTGGTCTTTGCAAGGTATTTATTTTCAGAAGACACTCTGCCATGGATCATGGATGGATGGATGGATAAAAGTGGCAACCTGCAATTGTTACCTTAAAAGAATATTCAGGGTTCAATACAAGTTAAGTTCAATCGACGGCATTTGTGGCAAAATGTTGATCACCACAAAAACAATTTTGACTCATTTTCAACATAAGTCGAGGTTACGGTGAGGCATTTTACAATGGTAGTGAATTAGGGCCAATTTTTGTTTAAAAGCAGAATTGTGAAGCTTAAAATGTTATAAAACAGTTACATTCATTCTTCTGTTAAACCAAAATGTAAAATTGCTGATTTAATGGCTGTTTTAGGGTTTGCGCTGTTACGTCGTCATGGCAACAAAATTCAATTCAATATAATGTTACACAGAAAAGGTTAGAAATTTTAGTAGGATTTTATACTAAAATCATGTCAACAAGCATATTGTTTACATCTTGTGGCTATGCTTTTGAAACAATTATTAATGTAATGTTTATGGATTGGCCCCATTCACTTCCATTGTAAGTGCCTCACTGTAACCCAGTTTGTTGCCGTTTGTTTTAAGTCTAAATACATTTTTGGGGTAATAAACATTATGCCACAAATGCTGTCAATTGAGCTTAACTTGTATTGAACCCGAAATATTCTTTTAAGGAGCTATTTCTAACCCATAAATTTGGTTTTGTTATAATGTATTAAGGTTGATTCAGTGATAATAAATGATATTTTTGACAAGAATACAAGATAGATAGATAGATAGATAGATAGATAGATAGATAGATAGATAGATAGATAGATAGATAGATAGATAGATAGATAGATAGATAGATAGATAGATAGAAAAAGACTAAGACTAGACTAACTGTTAATAAAAGACAGATTATTGAGCCTCACGGTGATTTAGTTAGGCTATACATATCTTTAAACGCCATCATGAGAATCAGCCTGTTAGGCACTCCCCGACTGTTCTTTAAATGTTTTCGAGGTTAACACCAATACCAATGTCCTTTGAAATGCTTCAATTACAAACAATTACATTTCTCTGTGCATCTATCTTGGCGCAATTATGTGTCAAAAATGGCAAGCATGATCTCACAGTACTGCTGCACGCGCCTTCTATCCAGCTGAAGCCTGCGCAACAAAGTGCATTGATAAAATCGGCCACCTGTTAAGCATCAACTTCACTGAGTGCATGTGTAAACGGCGCATATTGCATGTCTAAACAGCAGTCTGTTTGCGACTGGCATGTGCAGTGTTACCTTCTGCCCTTCGTGTCTGTGTTTATTCTCCTCGAGCCACAGTCGACAGTCGGAGGAGAGCGGACTGCTTTTACTCCGTGGTGAAACGGAGCTCCTGGCTCTCTGGCATCTATCAGGCGTGCATGCACGGGCGTGATGGCACTGTCGCGAGTGGAACTGCTGCAGCAGAGAGGGCTGCTGACTTCTCAGCTCCACGGATCCCCGCACGCAGCAGTTGGGCAGGCTGCTCCTCAGCAACCGCTGCTGCTGGACCTGTAGCTGCGGCTGCACGTCTGTCGGATTGCACAAAACGAGCGGTTTCGAGTGGTTCGGCTTGTGACGCTGGGTTTGATGCTGTTGCTCGTGCAATCCGCAGTTGCACGCGAAATGATCTGGTTGGCAATGATGCTGACTCCCCGATTGCGACGCACTCCAGGCGCATGGATTACCCGACTCTGACGAGCGACACTGCTTGCAGGAGGGGTCCAACCTCTCCGCTTGCGTGGCAGTTCCTCGAATGCTCTGCTGCCGACTTAGGGAGTGTTTGGAACAGTCTGGCAGACTTGGGTTGCTCCCTTGGCTAAGCACTGGTGCTGCTGAACCAAATGGGCTGGGCAGCTTCTGTTGGCTCTCTTTTGGCTCAGACAGACAGCACACCGGGGTGCTTTGTCTAGGGGCAGCGGTGCTCTGGACGCCCCTGTGCTCTACGAGGTGATGCTGCTGGTGGACAGCTCCAGAGTACCGATGCTGCATACCCCCCTCACCTGCGGCGGATTGCGAGTGCCACTTTGCTTTGCAATGCTCTGGCACCCTTTCGCTGCGTGCAGCCCCGGTGGAGTCAAGAAGGCCCGTTTCATTGGTAGGTTTGACCAGGACCAGCCTCATCACGTCACTGTGGAGTTACAGGGAGCGCCGCCCTCATGTGACAAAGTGTTTATATGAATGAGCACTCTAAGATACAGGCCAAAAAAGAATGTTATTTGTTACACCTACAAAGTCCATCTTGGTTACTGTCTTCGGAGATGGCCTTGTGGTTTAGGATCTGGTCAGTTCAACACCCCCCAAAATATTTTTTTTATCAGCATGATCCCAAGATGAACCTTTAACATCTATGGAAGGTGGAAAAAGGGTTCTTTAGGCTATTGTTTTAAATGTTTTTATTTTAAGAGCCTTTCGATGAAAGGTTCTTAGGGGAATCGAAATGGCTCTTCTATGGCATTGCTGTGAAAACCCCTTTTTGAAACATTTATTTTTAAGAGTGCAGAGATGATCTAGGAACTGGAGAAATACTGAAACCCCAGTCCTGAACTAGCATCATTGTACCCATGAGCAATACCTTTTAGTTCAGGTTGGTTATTGGGTTTCATCCTCGTGATTAGTGTTTTGTGGGCATCTAAAGCTTGGTCATTTCAATAACAGTAGTCTAGAATGTTTACTGTGAACCTGTTACAATGACTTTGTTACAACGAGTTGATCACATGTATTATCCTAAAGTGTGATGCTGAATCAGTTTGATGGCCAAGCAGTCCCAAATCTCCAAGAAGCCTGCAAAAAAATCAGAAAAGGAAGGTGTATTAATTTCCATGAAAACCCTGCAGCTATGGCACCATGTATGCAAACAATAAGGTATGGTTGTATTTTGTTTTAATTATTCTATCAGCACATGCACCTCAGTCAACACTGAACTGCAAAACCCATGAAACTCATAGAAAGTTGTTTAGATTGCAGGATAGTTGTGTAGGTTTTCACAGGACTGAGTTTTGATGTCAGTGAAGGAGATGCCAAAGCATATGGTTTTATTTGGGCTTCAGCATGGATCTGGGGCACAGATGAAGGAAGCCAGTAATTTGATCTTTTTCATTAAGTAATTAGTACTGGAGAGCTGTATGGGCTCCTGAGCAGAATGAAGTATCATTTGCTTGCTTTTTAGAGGCAATGTTGCTTACAACCATGTGAATTATTAATTTCCCCTTTCCCACCACATGTATTATTATACATATGTGTATGTATAATAATATTTATATCTATCTCAACTAATCCAGATAAAAAAGTCTTACAGTATTTTTTGTGTCTAATTTGTATTTCTGTTAGATAGACAGTTATTTTGCAGTTTTACAGGCTGAACATTTTAGATTGAAGTTGGTGGTTACTGTGTTACTGTGCATTGTTCTTGATAATTCTTTTTGACCAATGAAATTCCATATATATGTATACACACTCACACACATATATATATATATATATATATATATATATATATATATATATATATATATATATATATATATATATATATATATATATATATATATATTTAAAAATAATTTTGATTCAGAGCAATTTTTGAACTATTTTAACCTTTTTTTTATTCAATCACAAATCAGAAATCACTACCATGAGCATAAAATTTTTTCTCAAGTTTGACAGCAGCAAAATCTAGATAATTTATGCAGAGGAAAACTGGAAAAATGTATTATCTCTATAGAAATATATATATATTCTACCACTACTCATATCCAATTTTTAAAAAAAATATTTTTACCATTACATTTATCATTTAAGAGAATTGTATCAAATTGAATTATGTATTTTTAAACAAAATGTAATTAAATATAGCTTTAAGCAGCGATGACCGGACCAAGCACCATGGGTCCATTTCCACCCGGTGGCTTTTGGAAAATAATGCATAACGGACACATGTATTTTGTTTAGGAAAGCAAGACAAGTGCTTCAAAAACACATGAATATACAAAGAAAAGAATAATAACATTTAATGTGTTGCCATGGAAACATGATTTATGATATCAAGTAACCCTTCACAATTTTACATCAGCTTTATCTTGACATTATTTGAAAAATTTTGAAGTGATTTGAAGGGTAAATGTAAGAGGACTATTTCAAAGAATGTTGTAAGTGCCACACTTCCTGCTGCCAGGTGGTGGCGCTATAACCGTGAAGCACAATGGCCACATCCATCTGATCAGCCCCTATTACCAAACATACAGCTCAGTTTTGATCTAAACCACATAATGCCCACAGAAGATATGAAACACTTCTTAGATGCTATTCATCTCACCACAATTGTACAGAGTGGTTGTCTGAGTAACCATAGACTTTGTCTGTTCAAACCAGTCTGGCCACTCTCTGTTGACCTCTATCATCAACAAGGCATTTCCGTCCACAGAACTGCCGCTCACTTGATGTCTTTTGTTTTTGGCACCATTCAGATTAAATTCTAGAGACTGTTGTTTAAGAAAATCTCAGGAGATCTGTGTCTAAATTTGTACGTAAATATGGACACCAGAGCAAAAGTGAAAAAACACGGTCTTACCTTTTATCAAGTGCTGAAACTTTGCTCGGTAAAAAACAAACCGTAATGTACAACAGTCACATGAAGTCCCTTTTTACATCCTGAACTCAGCACAACACAGCTCAACTAATGAAACACAACGTAGGTGTTTTGAAAACATTTACAATTATAGAAAAACAGTGCAGCTGCACACAAAAACATGTTTGAACAGCCCATTACTCGCCCTATACTTGAAAAACTGACCCAAAACCAGAAAATACGACAGTTGTCGGAACTGGTCGAGTTCGGGTCGAAAACATCTATTGCAGGTTTAGAATAACAGGATGATGATTTTGGTATTCGAATAGTGGCGTCAAACGGTTCAACGAATGTTGAGTATCCATGCACATCCCTAATTTAAAGGAAAGTTCCTGTTTCAGTACAGTTTTGTGTCATAATATTGATTACCCCAAAATAGTTTGAATAAGTAAAAATCGAGTTTACAGTGAGACACTGACAATGGAAGTGCGTGTGGACAGTTTTTGGAGGTTTTAAACACAGAAATGTGAAGCTTATAATTTTATAAAAGCACCTGCATTAATTCTTCTGTTCAAAATTGTGTATTATTTGAGCTGTAAAGTTGTTAAATCGTAATTTTTTATAATCGTTTTATGTTAGGGTTTGTGGACATTACGCCATCATGGTAATGAAGTTGTAAATATGAATATAATTTTACACTGAAATGGTTTGAAAGTGATTTTAGCACACTAAAATCATGTTTACACGCATATGCTTTATGTCTTTTGGCGATACTTTTGAAACATTTGAGTATTTTAATGTAAAAAATTTGGCCCCTTTTACTTCCGTTGTATGTACCTCACTAGCTATGTTGCCTTCCAAGGGTGTTCAAAAATATGAAATCGTCACTTCCGGAGAAATTGTAGCCACTGAGAGGCAGTTTAGAGCACATAATACACTCTAAAGAACTTTGCCTCATGTTTGGGAGTGACAGCAAGTCACTCACTTCTGTGTTTTCATCCATCCTTATGACTATACCATGCGGATCTAGAAGATATTTTTCAAAAGTGTCAGTGAAACTTCTTTTCCGTACCGTTCAAGTTTATTTATGATTTATTTCCTCTGCAAACTCTTTGTTGGCTTTGGATTTTCTAGACACCGTTATTTCAGGATGATCAGAGCAACATTTCAGATGCGATGATTGGCCCACCGTTTAGTCCAGTAATGAACGAGTTATTCAGTCACATAAACATTTTGATGTGCATCTTTTATTCCTAACAAATTCAATAGGAGTTTATTTGGTAAATGTGTTTCCATCATAGTTTATGCGTATTTCATCTTATCGAATTAAACATTTATCCACCTCAAGCGAGCGTATAATTTTTTGCGCATAAATGCATAACTTGTAGCCTACTGAACCCGGAACATTCCTTTATGCCCTTTTTTACTTTAAATTCTCCTCACTACCCAATAGGTGGCGATATGTACAAAGAATGCAAATCACCAAAAACAAATGAAGATTAATGTAAAAGTGAAAGTGAAGATCAATAGTAAAAAAATTACTTAAATATTGATCTTTTTCTCTCCCATACTTAAGATGTCACTTTTGAAAATATGTATTTAGCCATTGGAGTTGGATGTATTACTTTTATGCTGCCTTTATTTGCTTTTGTATCTTTAAAATTGTTGCAAACATTCTATTGCATTGTGAGGACCAACAGAGATAAGATATTCTAAAAATCATTGTTCAGCAGAAAAAAAAGTCAAACACATCTGGGATTGAATGATGGGGAGTAAATGATGAGAGAATTTTCCTTTTTTGGGTGAAATATTCCTTTAAGGGACTGATAGCCTCAGTTGCCCTTCACGTTCATTGAATAGATTAAAGCAGTGTCAAAATTCTTCAAAATGTTCCATGGAAGAAATAAAGTAATAGAAAGTAAAATGGCCTAAATTTAACTTTGCAATCAAGAAAGAAAATTACTTAAATGTTGTGAAAACAGTCCAGGAAACCTTAGTATTATAAAACGGTGGCTTCTTTGTTTACTTTCTATTTGCACTATTAACGGAGTTGCTATTAGAGATGCTCATTTGTGTGAAGAAACACATGTTCCTCTATAACAGTGAGGAGAGAGATGGAGAGGCCCTGTCACAAGCAGATGAGTGTTCATTTCTTTATTCTTGAGGGGTGGGGGGTACCATGCCAGATATTTCACGCTAATATCTGGCATGGTACCTTTGCCATTTACAAATACAGTATATATATGTATATCTATATAACAAACTGACCAAAAAAACACCCTTGATAATACTTTTGCTAATTTTAATGCTACCAATTCTAGCTTACCTTATAACATGGAATTGAATATCTCCCTATATGCCATAAAGCAGATACTAAATTTGTGGGGACTTTTTTTAAAAAAGAATAGTTCACCCACAAATTAAAATTCTGTAATGTACTTGCCCTCAGGTTTCCTCCAAACCCATATGACTTTCTTTTTCTTTTATACCGTCGTGTAAACAACACGACGGTGAGTAAATGAAGACAAAATTTTTTTTTTAACAAACTATCCTTTTAAAACAAAATGAAAAGCTGAAATCTGTGTCTGTTATAAGAAAAAAGAGCATTTCTCATGCACCATTTCCAAAAATACATGATGATGATTCTGATTTCATTTGAGCAAACAGTTAAAGTAAAAAGTTTTTCTACACAAAGCCTAAAATATATGCAAACTGAAATGATATCATTATTTAATATTTTAATATTACAATAACTACACAGTCTTATATTTAAAATTTCCCTGATTTTGCTCAGAGAAAAAAACACCTGTTGATTAGAACTGTAAATGCTTTGCTAAAATAACTTTACAAAATCCAAATCCTAGCACGCAAGATTGAGTGTGCTTTAAGAGGCCATTTTACGTGAGAAATATAAAAACACTTTCAATCTGTAAAGCATCAGTAAGTAACTCTAACCTGAGATATTCTTACCGTCAAGTCATAGTTCCAAAAATAGTATCCTCCTTCCCTCTGGCGAGCACAGTAGGCTTGGATCCCCTTAACATATGTGAGCTTGAAGTGATGGCCATTTTTTCAAGAAAACAGGATTTAGTCATCAGATATGCAGTTTTGCTTCGACGTGTCAGATGTAGGAGGCCAGCAGGTCTCTCTCTTTGAGACGCATAATTAGGATGCTGGCTGAAGAAAGGACAGCCCAGCTTGATAAAGGTTGTCATGCAAATGGATAAAGAGACAAAGAAACAAGGAGCGCAGAGAGAGAGAGAGAGAGAGAGAGAGAGGGAGTGCACAACACTATATTTCACACACCACCTTACTTTATGCAATACATATTGGGTATTATTATTATTATTGTATGCTCTGCTTGGGTTTGTTAAGACAGTCGAATACATTGAGTATTCGTAGATGACGAACTGTTTGAAACAAGGGGGGTGAGATATCTACTATTGATGCTCAGCAGTTCAAAGGCCTTCCCAAGCCCTCTTATCTTTCCCGCCACAGAGGCAACTCAGATAAAAGATGAATACGCAATTACACCAAATGTTGGACGGAAACATGGATGTTGGAAATTTTCATGTAACTGGCAGAGTTCAGTATAGATGCATAGTAAAGACTGTGTGCAGTCCTTTAGACATAAAACTGCAGTGAAAATGTTTTTGTTGGGGTACTTTTTTTTTTTTTTTTTAATTTACATACAAAATTTTTGGTCTGTGCTTCATTGTTCAATAATTTATCAATAGAAGGTCAGTACAAAATGGGCTAGAAAAATTCAGGGGTCCAAAAGTCTACTAAAACAAGAGAGCATTACTGAAAATGCTTCTGTTTTGCATTTTTCTAATTGAATACAATTGTTCTCCATTTTTAGTATTAGCAGCTGTATCGAATGTGTAATTAATTAATTTGCAAGGATTTCTTAGTAGCTGGAGTCTCTTACATTAAGAAAGGTATAATCTAGAGTCAGCCTGTCATTATCACCAAATGTACCCTAGCAGGGCAATCAGAAGGACCCTGACACAGAAGAGGGGTCTTGTATAACCCTAAAGAGATTAATTTTGTGATAATGATTGTCTGACTATAGATCATCCCTTCCTTATTACACAGCTACTAACCAAATAAAAAATTAAAAGAACATGAATTATGAAGAAACTGCAAAGTCTCCAAACACCTCCACTTTGCATCAGAATTCTGTTTATATATAGCAAAAATGACCATCTGACTGCTCATTATCCACTTCTTGCCAAATAAAATAAATGGACATGAAATATTGATTTAAGTTGAAATTATTTTATTCACTTCAGATCACAGAGTGACACGAGAAGAAAGATGTCTTGCAATACCCGGATGACCAGTGAAATATGACTTCATCCTGAGATATGTGGTAATTTTTAAGAAATATCAGACCATTGGATGGCATAATATACCAATTAGAGTATTCCAGAGTGCCATGCAATAATATTAGTTAACGCTATACTTAACATGAATTTACAATGAACAATAACAGCATTTATTAATCTTGGTTAATGTTAATTTCCTTCAATAATAGCATGAACGCAGAACATTAATAAATGCTGTAAATAAATTATTGTTCATTGTTATTTC
Source organism: Moxostoma hubbsi (assembly GCA_032164185.1). Classification (NCBI taxonomy): domain Eukaryota; kingdom Metazoa; phylum Chordata; class Actinopteri; order Cypriniformes; family Catostomidae; genus Moxostoma; species Moxostoma hubbsi. Next base: position 5,412,935 of record JAVLUX010000117.1, read on the forward strand.
GTGACACCTCGGGAGAAAAAAGCGCATCCCGAGGCTCTGGTGCTGAGAGAAGACTCGAAGCACTTACCTTGCTCTGCACACCTGGCAGGGGGTGGGTCAGTGACTGAGGAGGAGGTCCCGTGGAGGCGTCCTCTATACTCATCAGGACCGGCCGGGGGGGGGGGGGCAACAGTCGTGGGGCTGGAGGCGAAGGGTCTGTGTCCAATGTTCCGGGACTGTTGAGGTGCGGCACCTGGGTGCCGTGAGAATGGCATTTGCGGGCCAGGTAACCCAGAGACCGAGGAAATTGCTCTTTTATTGACAATGTGGGTACCGTAGCCTGAAGGGGTTGTGGCAAAAAAATAAACTCAACTGAGGATTCTCCTCCCGGCCCTCCACCGGGGGGATGGATTGGTCTGCTTACCAGCTCCGGAGCAAACATCTTGGTCTCTGGGTCGTCCGTCTCAGGAACGCTTGGGAGCCTTCCGGGCCCTCGAGGGTGTTTGTGAGACATTTCCTGTGGGGCGCTCGACGCTGGGGCTGAGAGCTGGGCCCAGGCTGAGGCGGAGGACACCCTCGGCTGGCAGACGGGGCACGGCCCGCGCTGGAAGTGGGACGGGGCATGATGTGGGAGATAGTCTCCGTCTGCTTCTTCGCTGCTGAGAACTGTTGGGCGAAGTCCTCGACGGTGTCGCCGAAAAGGCCAAACTGGGAGACGGGCGCATTGAGAAAGTGTGCTTTGTCTGTTTCGCGCATCTTGAACATGTTCAGCCACAGATAATGTTCCTGGACCACAAGGGTGGCCATCACCTGCCCTAGTGACCGCGCTGTGACCTTCGTGGCCCTGAGGGCGAGGTCAGTCGCTGAGTGCAGTTCCTGCAGCACGTCGGGTTCAGGACTATCCAAGTGCAGATCTTTAAGTGCCTTGGCCTGGTGGACTTCCAGGAGGGCCATGGCATGCAAGGCGGAAGTGGCCTGTCCGGTGGCACTGTAGGCTTTGGAGGTCAGTGAAGACATCATCCAACAGGCCTTGGAAAGGAGCACCGGGCGATCCCGCCAGGGATCAGGACACAGGTGGATCGCAACCACTCTGTCCACCTGGGGGACCGTCGTGTACCCATGGACCGCTCCGCCGTCAAGGGTAGTGAGAGCGGATGAGCGAGAGGATCGATTACGGGCAGTGAAAGGTGCCCTCCACGACCTCGTTAGCTCATCATGCACTTCCGGGGGTGGGGGGGCGGCGTGGCTGTGAGCGGCGGACAGACCCGAGGAACCAATCATCCAGCCGCGAAGGCTGCGGGGAGGACGGAGGATTCCAGTCCAGCCCCACACTGACGGCGACCCAGGCAAGCATGTCGGCCATCTGTGTGTCAGCCTTTGACTGGGCGTGCTGACCCGAAAGTGGCAGCCCAATCGAGTCTTCTGCGTCAGACACCAGAACACTCTCCGATGCAGCAGTGAGTTCATCATCCAGCTCAGGGGGCTCAAGAGGATAGGCGGACTGGCCGTGACCCTGAGCCCAGGCAGAAGTCAACGAGCGTGCCGGGAGCGTGGTTCGTGGGGACGTACCCGGTGAAACCACGCCCGCTGCCATCCCCAAATCGCCTCCATCAGGCAGCGCCTGTGACCATCAGGAGTGGAGAGAACTCGACCGCATCCAGGAACTACACAGGGGTGGAAAGGCATCTTTATGAAGACGCGTCCTGAAAAGGACGTTCAACGCCACTGTGTATTGCTCTTTTAGAGAAAATACTCTTTTAGGGAAAATTCTATTTTAGCAGCGCTGCCGTGCAGAGAAGGAGAAAGCCGCTGATACGTGCAATCGAAGTTCAGAGATGCATAAGGCTCTCAAGAGAGACCCTAGTGTCGCTTTTTCGATACAACGTCGAAGTGAGCGACAGACGGGGAACTTATGTTAATATCTAGAAGCTTAATGTAAATTGTTACCCACAATCACCAATAAATCTCCTCACATGTTGCTTTAGTGATCATCTTAAAAATGCATACTTCAAGTTCTGATTACAAAGTGTTCTTCAAAGGCATCCATCTAGATGGATAATGAGAAATGTGCATTTTATAGTAGACAGGTAGCGGTGGACCATCATCAATCAGTGTAACTTCTCAAATTCTACTTATAAGCGAATTCTTTCCTATTTTAGGCATGATGCTCTCTAAGACAACAGGGTATCTCCTGTTTAGATTCTTCGTGCTGCGTGGGGTATCAGCTATATTATTCAGTTTGATCTTGTGAGAAGACCACTCATTCAAGGAATTTTGTACTTACTGTTAGAAGCCCAAGGATTTAATTCAGTTGCTAAAATGATCTTGATAAAATGGGCACGATGAACCAGCACTGCTAATAGAGATTTGCCAAATATAGTCACTGCCCTTGAGAACAGGAACACAATGTTTTTTAATTAACACTCTCAGTGGGTCACAACTAATAATGTGCAAATAGGTTTAAAAATAAAACATGGCATTCTGATGTCTCCGAGTACACATATTAACTGGTCTATAAGACATGATCGTTCAGTTTATTTTAGGTTGATTAAAGATTACAATAACACTTAAAGGTTTTATATGTTAGCATTATTTTATTATTTAGATATCATGAAATAACCTTGGTTAATGTTAACATAAAATTATTCATTTTTAACATATAATGCATATGTTAACATTTACAACTTTTATGGGATAATTTCCCAGAGTCACCCAGCCACTGGGGGTTGCATCAGGAAAAACCTGTGCCAAGTCAAATGTGCGGATCATGGATGGTCCGCTGTGGCGACCCCTAACGGGAGGAGCCAAAAGTGAACAGCCAGTGAGATCTCCTTTTGTGTTCCACAGCAGGAAGTCATTCAGCTTTACAACAACATGAGGGTGAGAAAATGATGACAGAATTTTCATTTTGGGGTGAACATTCCCTTTAACCAAGATTCATAAATGCTGTAAAAGTATTACTTACAGTTCATATTAACATTTATGTTATCCTAACTGATAGTGTAATCAACATTGCTTTGCAAAATCATTATTCTATATTTGTATTTCATGACTCAAACTTTTCATGACTTGATATTATATTTGTTTTACAGGCAGTTATGTCAGCGCTATGCAAAATGACAGGTTAATTAAAACATTCTGTGTGGGAGAGATGTTCTAATGGGAGGTAAGTAATTGAGAGAAGCATAATCTCCAGGTGACGCGCAGTTCTTGCAGTCTGACGGTGCTTGATGACACATTATGGCCATAAATTACCTTAAGAGCTAAAGAGTGTTTCTGTTGAGGATAGAGGTGGACACTGGGAGTCATCCAGCCCAAAGGCTAATTTAATTTTCTTCCGAAACATCCCGTAGGGATAGGGAACTGTTTATGTTTTTTTCTTACATAATTGCATAGATGCTATGAAAAGCAAATCTACCTTCAGTATGTTTGAATTATCCAGTAAGGGCCTTTTTAATGTGGTTGTATGAGGGAAAATATGTTGGACAAATATAAATGGGGCAAAAGTAATGAGTGCGACAGGGAACAAGGGTTAGTTAAAATAGACTACTTTCTTGCAAAGGACAAAGAGATATGCAGAACATCATTAAAATTAGAAAAATTACAAAAAATAAAGAGCCTTGATAAGCAAGCACACCAGTGCAGCTACAATTGTTTCCAAAATATGAGGCCTGAGTGTTATTTTAGCTAAAATGGTAGAGCATTGCGCTAGCAATGCCAAGGTTGTGGGTTCAATTCGCAGGCAACATTGTAAGCAGAGGTGGGCAGTAAAAAAGTACTAACATAATTACTTGAGTAAAAGTACGAAAGTATCCACATAAGAGTAGTCAAGTAGTGAGTAACTTGTTACTATCACAAATGACATAACAGATGTTTACTCCCCTATATTCCATTACATAATACACATTTAACATGTATTACATAATTATAATTATTAATGGAAATTCTGTCATGTATAAGGCCCAAGTAGTTTAAAATTTCATATGTGACGTTTCTGCACCAGCCCCAGAGCTCTGACACTCACGTCTGAATTCACTTATTTCATTCACTCACTGCCTATATAGGAAATAGTGTATGAGTGAAGGATTGCGGACACAGCCATTCTCTTCGCCATATATTGCCTCACGTCCGCACATCTTGCGGTGCACACGCAGAAATGCTGTATGTTCGCGCTCCAGTTGTCGATCACGTGAATGGCAGTGATTTACACTTAACTTGGATGTTAACGTGGATTTATACAGTTAATGCACCTGAAGTAGCTGTGATAGTTTCCAGTACCCCCACGAGGGCACGGAGTAAATGCATAAATACTGCTCAAGACATGCGGGACAAAGCATGTCATAAGTTACATTATCAGCCAGAAAATGACCATCTCATTACACAGAAAAGCCAGCGTTAGAATTCCAGCCAAAACTTACCTCAGCGTGCTGCCTTGAATTGGAGCAGAGATTTTAATCTTGAAATATCAGCTTGTCTTGGTGTTAAATGAAGGCATTGCATAACTAAACTATTCTTTTTTTTTCACTGTGAGGAGTGAATAAAGTGTTTCACTTTAAAGAGTTTGATGCTGCAGCAGTGATTGAGTAACAGACTGTGACAGCGTCTCAGTGAGCACAGCTGTGAACTTCCGCTCTCCTAAAAGTCCCATTCAATAATCTCTCAATAAATTACACATTAATTCAAAGTAAACCCAGTTATGTAATGACAGTAACGCCACCCATTGTAAAGTAAAAATAATTCAGAAGAAATTTACTTGAGTGAGAGTAAAAAGTACCCACTTTTAGACCTACTCTAAAAGTACATTTTTCCCAAAAAAGTTACTCAAGTAAATGTAACGTAGTAAATGTAATGCATTACTACCCACCTCTGATTTTATGTCACTTTGGATAAAAGTGTTTGCAAAATTGCATAATGAAAAGGCAATCAGAAAACAGCAGGAAATAGAATTATAATTCATCCTTGCTTTTATTTAATTTTTTCCAAGAGCCACAGAGTGTGTGTTTGTTTTCCTCAACAGATGCAAAGCAAACCCAAAATGTATTAGTACTGCTTGGCATCTGTGTTGAGCTGCAGTATCCAGTCAGAGCTACACATGTGAATTGGAATCCAACGGCTTACCTTTGGGAAACTTTGTCCATACAAGTCCAAAGGGCAATTACAAAACAAAAGCATATATGATCAATGCAAAAACATTGCTCTCATAATCTCAATTATTTTTTTAAAGCATTTTTTCCAGATAATTTTCTCTTCACCATAATTATCAAACCAGGCTGAACACTGACACTCACCATGCATAGACTAAATGAAAAAAAAAAACTTTCTTCAGGTTGACCACACTCCATTTCATGTTCTGCATATTTTGACATTAATAAATGAGTTCAACGCAGCAGTAAAACATGTGATGTGGAGGAAACATGTGCTGTCAGATAATCCACTCTTTTGTTCAATCCAAACCAAACTAGAAACTTTCTCTGCAGCTTTGAACGGGCCATGGTCTAACAGATGAGCAAATTAGAAACAAAACTAAACTAAAAAAAAAAAAAATCACATATTTATTGCATACTTAGTTGAATAAAAGTTTGTTGATGAGTTCATGTGGATGGATCAACAGTTCATGTATAAATTTGATTCCTATGAATCTAACAAAAGTTGTGCATGCTACTTTTTCCAGCTCTCGCTTTATTTGAATGTCCAAATTTTATCTGGGTGCTTTTTTGTATTCGTTAGGATCTGCATCGAGGGCCAGTCTTTAAGTGCTGTGAGGTTGGTTTACTTGGAGTTGTAGGTGGCCACACGTTGGTTGAGGGGGTTTTCAGGGGACTTTGTCCACTCTTTCTTGAGCTGCTGTTTTAGCTGAGAGAGACGCATATTGGGGTTCTCCGTTTTAAGGCGTGGCATGTTTGCTTCCTCGAATGCAGCAAAGGCGGCTTTCATACGTCGCTCAGGGTGCCGGTCCAGGTCTTCCTTAGTGCTGAAGAAAATAAAACACAACTAAAAATTAACCAATCGTAATACAACATCTAGTTTACAGGTGACGTGTGTAAATTCTGTGCTAATTTCTGACTGTTTTCAAGCAGCTTTCACAAACACTCCACCTGCCTACCAGTGGTCAGGTAAACATATAGTCCCACCCAAAACTCATGCCATTGTTTGAGCCAATGTCATGCTGATTTGGATGCTCAAACTAACAGCGCAATGTTTTGATAGTGCCACCGTGTTTACCAAACTTCCAATGGCTTACTTATAGTTGTATTTGCATTAAGCTGGGATATCAGGAAAATGTTTTATTGAAAAATGACCACTTTTAAGCTCAAATCTAAAACCTGCGATAGAAAATGAAAGAACAATAATTGATTTATTCGATGAATGATTGATTAAATTCAGCTCTAATTTAAAGTGAATCCTCAAGAGAGCAGGATACCCGAGAACTGCAATGGCATCCTCAATGGTCCGGGCCTCCACCGTGCCTTCTTCTAGAACTATCCGATTGACATTCTCCTCAAGTGGCAACTCCAAGTGGCTTTGTTCTGTAGGATTTTAAAGTATTCAGGAAAAAGAATAAGGAGATTGAAAAGGTCTATCACACAAGTCACAACATTCACTGTGAAAAGATGTAAATCTATTCAGTCCTTTCACACAAAGTGTAAAAATAATTACTGCTACAAAGGCACATTTTATTTATTTTTTTGGACCAATAAGATATTATGGCTTTTGTGTCATGTGGCTTTCATTCAGGTGTGCAAACGTTGCAACAAACTTTGTGTGAACAGTTTTGGTGCCAATTTTCACATTGCTTTGTTGCACTACCTTTGCTATGAATAGGCCTTGACTCTTCAGTATTTCCATTAACAATTGAACAGATAGTGTGTAGATACAAACAGACAGAAAATAAAATAAGTAAAGGCTTTCTATTAACCCAGTTACAGATTGTCACTGTTATTATGTCTTCAGTTGCTGTGACCCCAATTGAAGGTGTGAACTGGCAATGTGCCTCACCTTTTTCCTTGGTTTCATTCACATTTTGCACGCTGTGTAGGTTCTCCTCAATCTGGGCACGGGTCACTTTACTGGGGAGTTCTTTTGTCTGTTTACCCTTTATCTGGGAATCTTCTTCCTCTAAGAGCCTCTGCTTTTCTTTCTTCCTCTCCAGAGCCTCCAAACGCTTCCTCTCTTTATCATCCTGTATACACACACTCTTTTAAATTACAACTGGACTGATGTTATCAAGAGAACCTGATGACCATTAAGCAAATGTAAGTGTAAACTGCCGAGCAGAGTAAAGAAATTAGAGATGCCAGTTTAGAGTCACTGTATGTCAGCACGGTGGGTAAGTAATGATTACTAGGATCAGAGATGGCCTTAAGTTAACTGTCCACATCCTAACTGCCCAGCCACCTTCCTGTTGATAACATCTGCAGAAATAGTGGCACAATAGTAAGGAGATACCCATAATGAGATGACACCTTCAGATGTTGAGCAGCTGAAATGTCATTCGAGTGACACAGATAAACAGTACGGCAGGCCATGCTTAAGAGCAAAAAAAGTTACGCTCTTCTCTCTTGACATTCTCGCATATCTACAATATTTCAAAATATTTCACAGAAATACTTTGTCTGTGAATTAAAGCAAAAAGTTCAAAGCTAAGGTCAACCATCAGCATTTGTGACATAAAAATATTTTGACTGGTCCCTCCTTTTCTTCAAAAAACGTTCAAATCTGTGTTCCAGTGAGGCACTTACAATGGAAGTAAATAGGAGACAAATTCTGAATGTTAAAATACTCACTTTTTCAAAAGTACAGCCACAAGACATAAACAATATGCATGTAAACATGATTTTAGTGTGAAGAAATCAATTACCAACCACTTCTGTGTAAACTTAGTCAATTTCACAACTTTGTTGCCATGGCGCTGTGATGTCAACAAACCCTAAATCCCAACAATGACTATAAAAATGATGATTTAAACAACTTTACTGCTCAAACAATCCACAAGTTTTAACAGAAGAATTAATGTTAGTGCTTTTAAACAATCATAGGCTTCTTCACATTTCTGCCTATAAACCCTCCTAAAATTGGCATCATTCACTTCCACTGCGAGTGCCTCATTGTAACATTGATTTTTGCTCTTTTTGATGAAAAGCAGGGATTCTACTAACTTACTTTTTGTGGTAATCTACATTGAGTGAACTATTCTTTTAAGTAATCGTGAAAGTGTCATTTACTGAATTTTGTGGCTGAGCATTAACCAATCACAGACATATCAGTTTCTAGCTTTCTGCGAACGATCATTTAAAAATGTTTAGAATATTTTTGTTTTTCATGCTAATGTGAAGTTGCCTGTTTTGGCTTGATTCATCTGAACTTACTAATGTATAACACAGCAATGAAGAAAGGCAGGAACTCGGTTCTCAGCTTGCTTTGGGTGTGTAGCCAACATATGAATATGACATGCAGATGCCCCAGACAAAAGATGTATTTAAGTAAATTCTATTAATGGAAATTAATCTCAATTACAACAACTAAATAAATATGATTTTTGTCTCATTTGTGTAATGTCCCAGACAACAGCTGATCTTTTTAATAATTGAGAAAGGAAGATAAATCAGTGTGTTTGTAGAGCAGGTGAGTTCACCTGGATGCAAACAGTGGCCCAGTGACATGGGGTATAATTAGCAGAATGGATACAGTTGAATAACACTGACGTGGGTCTGATAGGCCAGATCAGATGACAGTGATGAGAGGAAACAGGAGGAAAAGAACAGGACGTGAGGAGCGTCTTACCAGCTGCACTTAACCAAGAAGACTGGCACATCATGCCAACACTGCTGATGCTCAGTAAATATGCCAACACTGGCTCAATAATGTATGAAACAGAGACAAGAAAGAGAGGGCAGGCAGAGAGGAACAGGCCAATGGCAAACAGAAACAAATATTCAGACTGCCAAAGTAACTTCTGATAATAAAAATGCTGAATTCATAGCCTAACCAAATATTAAAATAGGTATACAATTTTACCTATGCTTTACCTTATTTATTACTAGAATATAAATATGTGAAAATAACCATTCTGGCAAAAGATAGGCTCTTCACTAATAGTAAGTTCCTAATAAAATTTGCTAAAAATAATTACAGAACTGGGTCAGTTCAGTGCAGTACAGCTTTAATGGACAAATGTGGCTGAGTTAAAATTTGGCCTGGGTTAAAGCAAGATGCAGGAAAAATATTTGACAATGACTGTATTTACATGCAAGATCATCCATGATTGTACTAAAAAAGATGACAACATGTAAGGTTATGTCAACACCTTTATACCTTAAGAACTCTGTTCTTTAATTGGGAAATGTCAGAAAAACCAGAATGAAACCCTAAGACTTTTTCCCCTTTTTATTAAAAAAAATTGTTTATTAAATGTGTGCATGTTCAATTATGTTTTGGCATTAAAAGATTTTTGCATTATAATATGTGATCGTAATCAGCTTATCGTTGTGCTTTAATCGCCCTCAATGTTTACATTTACTTTGCATATATCATACATACTTAACAACACCACATTTTAATATAGCTAACATGGAATTATTTTTATGTCGACCAGTTCCAACCTAGACTGTAGACACTGAAAATGGCTTGAAAAAAATAAAACTAACAGCTATAATAATAATAGGCATAATAATAACCAATCACGGAATACCAATCACAACATGGCCATGGACCTCAAGGAAATTCAAAGTTCCCAACAGACTCATTAGTGACAGATAACACTCATCAATACTTATGTTTGATAGTATAGATCAGAACTTGCATGATGGTGTAACTTCAACCCAGTCTGCTTTCTTTTGTTTGTGGGGACCTCATTTCCTGAGCAACCCTAAATCTGACTCGCAATGTATTAATCTCTGTAGTGTGCTGCTCAGACATGTCTTGTCACATATCTGCAGCTTTAGTGAGGTAGACAGCTGTGCCATTTAGATACAATATTAGCAGCCAATTGCTGAGGGTTGTTAGACAAAATAAAATGAAGAAAATATTGGTGCGCTGTCACTTCTGATTATTAATTAATCCTGTATTTTAGTAACAATGTGACTATCATATACTGTAGAATGGAGAAACAGTCTGTACAGCTGAAGATCTTTACTGCCACCTAGTGTTCCGTACTATACTCGTCTGCACAAAAGGCACTGCTGTTCATAGAATTGACTGCATGTTATTGAATTGTGTGATATACCATATAAAGACAGGCTTGCTGTTTTGCTTCTTCATTTGACCCTAATAGCACAAGGACAAAATTGATTTAAAGAAATAATTCACCAAAAAATTTAAATTCTCTTATCATTTACTCACTCTAAGGCCATCCCATATATGTATTCTTTCTTCTGAAGGACACAAAGATTTTTGGAAGAGCATCTATGCTTTGCAGGTCCATACAATGCAAGTGAATGGTGACCAGAAATTTGAAGTTTCAATAAGCATATAAAGGCAGCAAAAAAGTAATCTATATGACTCCAATGGTTTAATCCAAATCTTCTGAAGTAATATGATAGAAGTGGGTGAGACAAAGTTCAATATTTAAGTACTTTTTTTTTTACTATACGTCTCCACTTTCACTTCCACATTTTTTGGAGATTTGCATATCGCCACCTATGTGTCAGTGCCAGCCAAAGTTGGAGATTTATAGTATAAAAAATAAAAAATATTTATCTGTTTCTCACACACACCTATTAGGTTTAAACAGTGTAGTCTTATAATGTAGAGCTTCAAAGTTCTGGCCACCATTCACATGCAGTGTTTGGATCTACAGAGCTAAGATATTCTTCTAAAAATCTTCATTTGTAAATCATGAGAGAATTGTCATTTTTGGATGAACTAATTTTTTTGGTTAACAAAGGAAGGAGTCTTACCCTCCTCTGCTCTTTCTTCATGACATGTTTGTCGTTATCTTCCCAGAGCGCATCCTCGAGCTCCTTCTGTTTGCGAGCATCAGCGACGGCTTTGGCCTCGGCCTTACGGGCCCTCGCGGTGGCCGATTTGGAGTTCTCGCCCTGGAATTTCTTCGGCATTCCTGGGACTTCCCTGCAGAGGTAAGGTAGAGATGATGACTAACTTAAAAAAGGCAGAACAGTCAGGATTCACACTTATGAACACTGAAAATTGCATGACTTTCCCACTTCCAGTCATCGTAAAAACTGAATCAGGACTTAAATCAATCCATAGATATTGCTAGTCGAAATTTCATTTGTGTGACACTTATCAATCTTTAGAAGTATGCTAATAAATTTAAAAACTAATACATTGTATGGTGTACTAATTTCTCTAACAAAACAAAAACAAATGGGATTTAACATAAAGATAATTTATTCTATTAATACATTATTTGACTCTCAGGGAACTGCATTGTTGACATGCCATCTGATCTGTTATTTTTTAAATATCGGCCAGGTGGATCTGTAAAAATTGTGTGTATCTTCTGAGACTACACTACCATACACAGTGTTACCAAAAACAAATAAGTGTGACAACACATTTGATAGAGAAAATCTTTTGTGAGGGATTTAGAGGGCCATTGTTCCCACACTATTTATATAATCTGGTATTAACAGAAAGCACTGAGTTAATGGAGAGAGTTAAACCCCAAATATTTCAATTACAGTGCCTCTAAATCAGAAGAGGATTAAATTAATTAATTTTCAAACTAGACAGAAACAGTAAGATTTAGCTGTTCCAGCCAAAAGCAAAGAGAGAGAAAAAAACAGGGTGTGATATCTTTCAATAGGGTCAATTCAGTATTTTGTTTTACACTGTGGTCACTGTCAAAAAGCATACCACTTCACCTGAATTCATTCATGTTTATATGCACAAATACATTCATTAACATACACATATACTGTATACGCTCCATACACCTGTTTTTCTTGGTTCTGACAGAATATATATCATCTGCTACTGACATATCTCATAGCTAGTAAGATGTTAAATAATTGCCTAATTAAAAATGCGATTTCTCAAAAAAAATGGTAAATGTCGTTTAGGGTTAATTACGGAACTTTAGAAACATTTTAATGGTAAATGTTCTGCTTACAAAGCAGCTAGTTAGCATGTTTGCTAATCACTCTGGTTAAACTCAGCTACAGTATAATGTAGAAGCTCGTATCAGTTACTATCATTTGAACAATAAAGTCAGAACCTGAGACCACTGTCCCAAGCATCTTAATTCATTTGTTTTCGGCTCAGAATTTAATATTTTCATCTAACAGCAGCACCAACCTTTTCCTGCGCCAGCCTCCTGGGTACTATTCGCTCTTCTTCTCAAGCAGCTGCACGACGGATGAAGCAGTTCATTTAGCGCCACCTACAGGCTCGACAGACACCTCACTAACATACTCGTGCAAAACTGTACATTGCAGGGCCGTAGATTCCAGGGGGGCGGGAACAAGCAAGTACAATGGCATAACTGTTTCATTATGTTCTGTCAATGGTGTTGATGCATTCTGATGAGTATATTATCTGTGTTTTTATGCGTGTAAAGTGCGATGTTGTATACATATATGTCCTGTTTATTTGCTCATGTATTTTGCTACGAGTATGCCCATCAGACTCCAGAAGCCAACTACTCTTTTTATAATGTCTGGATTAATGCCTGTATAATATAACACAATTCTGAGATACACGTGGAATAGTGCACATTAAGAATAACACTGTACAGAAAAATAATATGATGCATAGCATAATATTAAAAAATATTTATGAGAAAACATTGGCTCACAGTCTTTTCTTTATTAAAATGAATGCAATACTTTGTTATATTATCCTTAAGAACAATACAAATATTAATGACAATAGGTATAATAATTGAACCTGCAATTATTGAAAGTGCAGGAAATCGAGTTTGTAGATCTTTAGGAACAGTTGACTTGCATGGAGGACATGGAGATCCAGATTGTTCATTAAAGTTGTGCATGATCTCTCAATTATGGACCGAGCTTTTTTGCATGGCGGTAGTTGAAACGACGCTGACTTCCATTCTGGAGTGGTTCTCTGTATGCTGTAATAAGAGAGATTTGGGGGCTAAGGCAGGGGTAACCTCCATCTCCTAAAATGTGATATCCCTCTGGTGGGTACAGTGCCTTAGTGTAGATTGGGCTGTTCTTGAGCTCTCTGGAGTCATGGACAGATCCGGGATAACCTACAAAAATGTCTAGGTATTTTCCTTGGTGGTCACAGAGTGCTTGTAGCTGTATGGATTAAAACAACTTGCTGTTTAAGTAGCACATAGAATCAGCAGATGGTGGCTTGATTCTAATGTGTCAGCCATCAATGCTACCAGCAACTGCACCAAAGACAGGACTGCCAGCCAGGTTTACAAAGCCTGCACTGATTTCCTCAAGCTCCAGCAGAGATGGGAAGTGGATTACTCTCCATTTGATCTGGAGGATCTTTTTTGTGACTCTGTGAACAATCATGTGCACTGTTGAACGTGGTATGTCAAATGCACTGCAAACAACCCTGTAAGAAGTTGCACTTGCCAGCCAAAATGTAAAGACAAGAATTTCAAGATCTTGACCCCATCCGTGGTCACGATCCTCACGGAGGGTGGTTTTGAGGTAGGTCAGGGTTTGTTTGGTAAGCCTAAGCATATATATATATATATATATATATATATATATATATATATATATATATATATATATATATACTATAGTGTAAGGTAATGTGTTATGGTAAAATAAGATACACAAATTATTCAATGACAGCAGTGTATTATTAACATTAACTTTGAACACTATCATTTATTAGTTTATCTTATGTAGAAAAAAAATACATTCAACTGTAAACTAAAAACTGAAGTTTAAATTTAGTTTTTAAATATCCTGTAAGAAATTTTCCAAGAGTTTAATGGATCTATTCTTCAGTTATTTAGTTTTCAGCTGAATGTATATTGTCTTAATAAATTCTCACCGATGGGTGGCGTCGACGAGTTAACAACGCACGCCTCAAAGTTGATGCTCTTGTGTAATAAGAGTTGTTCTTCTCCTTAGAAAAATAAGATTCACCGAAACCAAAAAGACGGAGTACATTTTTGCGCCTAGTTTGCCTCCGGACTTGGGTGGAGGACACTGACAAGAAGAACTGAATAGTTCAAGACAAGAATGTGTAGCCTACTCGTGTTTCTTGTGTTAGTTTTTGTTGGTAGTTTACTTTTCTACTGTTTTTTTTTATTGTATATACTGTATATATAAACGTTTTCATCCTTTTTATCTTTAATAACATGTAAAGTAAACCGTTCTATTATATTTTTATGAAAAAATAAAATATACATAAACATTTCTCTTTATCATTTATTTAATAAGAATAACAAATTAACAGTTGTGAAAAGATTAATTGTATTGTGATTGATTTTTTATTAATGCAAAAATAAAACAGAATTCATGCACAGTAAAACATATAATTGCATATTATAAAAGTGTATGTATGTATATATATATATATATATATATATATATATATATATATATATATATATATATATGGGAAATGGAGTGTCACAGCTCAGTTCTATGAATATGACTTTTAAAAGACAATGTATGAATCTATTGTGTGCTACTCACATTTCTGCAGCTTTAGTGAGGAAGACAGCTGTGTCATTTAGATACAAGATTAGCAGCCAACTGAGGACAGTTAGACGTATGTGGTGGTACGTCTGATTATTAATGAATAGGGAAATAACTGGGAAAATATATATACATTGTATATTTATTCATTTTACATTTATTCATTTGGCAGTTGCTTTTATTCAAAGGGACATACAAAAGAGGAATACATTATAAATTAATCAACTTATGGAGACAGCAGTACAAAAAGTGCTGTATTACAAAGTTTCACTAGCATCAGAATAGTAATATTCAAGAAAGAGTAAAGTACAACAAGAATTTTTCAATTAAGTGACTGGTTAAGTGCTCATGGAAAATGTGTTTTTAACCATTTTTTGAAGGCAGAAATTGAGTCAGCTTCACGGATTGAGTTGGGAAGGTCATTCC
This sequence comes from Moxostoma hubbsi, assembly GCA_032164185.1. NCBI lineage: Eukaryota > Metazoa > Chordata > Actinopteri > Cypriniformes > Catostomidae > Moxostoma > Moxostoma hubbsi. The sequence goes on from JAVLUX010000117.1 coordinate 5,427,943, forward strand.
ACCATTTTGTTTTGGTGCTTCTTTGTGTTGGTACAACAACATATATATATATATATATATATATATATATATATATATATATATATATATAGCTATAGCCTATAGCCTATAGCCTGCAGTAGAAGTCAGAAGTTTACATACACTTAGGTTGAAGTCATTAAAAAAAATTTTAACCACTCCACAAATTTTATATTAGCAAACTATAGCTTTGACAAGACGTTTAGGACAATACTTTGTGCACGACAGGAGTAATTTTTCCAACTGTTTATGGACAGATTGTTTCACTTTTAGTTGAATGTATCACAATTCCAGTGGGCCAGAAGTTTACATACACTAAGTTAACTGTGCCTTAAAGAAGCTTTTCAGTTAGCTTCTGAAAGGCTAATTGGAGTCATTTGGAGGTGTACCTGTGGATGTATTTCAAAATCAGTGCCTCTTTGCTTGACATCATGGGAAAATAAAAATAAATCAGACAAGACCACAGAAATAAATTGTGGACCTGCACAATTCTGGTTCATCCTTGGGAGCAATTTCCAAATGCCTGAAGTTACCACGTTCATCTGTACAAACAATAGTACAGAAGTATAAACACCATGGGACCATTCAGCCATCATACTGCTCAGGAAGGAGACTCATTTTGTCTCCTAGAGATGAACGTAGTGTGGTGCAAAAAGTACAAATCAATTCCAGAACAACAACAAAGGACCTTGTGAAGATGATGGAGGATATATAGAAGTATCTATATCCACAGTAAAGTGAGTAAAGTGAAACAAAACTTTAATTGTATGGCCATAATGACAATTGTTATGTTTGGAGGAAAAAGGGTGAGGCTTGCAAGCTGAAGAACACCATCCCAAGTGTGAAGCATGGGGGTGGCAGCATCATGTTGTGGGGGTGCTTTGCTGCACTTCACAAAATAAATGGCATCATGAGGATGGAAAATTATGTGGATATGTTGATGCAACATCTCAAGACAGGAAGTCAGGAAGTTAAAGCTCGGTCACAAATGGGTCTTCCCAATGGAAAATGGCCCCAAGCTTAGGACAACAAAGTCAAGGTGTTGGAGTGGCCATCACAAAGCCCTATCCTCAGTCCGATAGAAAATTTGTGGGCAGAACTGAAAACGCATGTGGAGCAAGGAGGTCTACAAACCTGACTCAGTTACACCAGTTCTGTCTGGACGAATGACCCAAAATTCCAGCAAATTTTTGTGAGAAGCTTGTGGAGGGCTACCCAAAAGGTTTGACCTAAGTTAAACTATTTAAAGGTAATGCTAATGCTATGTAAACATCTGATCCACTGGGAATGTGATGAAAGATATAAAAGCTGAAATAAATAATTCTCTTGATTATTATTCTGATATTTTACATGATTAAAATAAGTAGTAAAATAAGTAGACAACAGATTGGCCAAAGCAAACAGTACCTTTGGCAGACTCTATAAATGAGTGTGGCACAATGCCAGTCTCAAGAGAGTTACAAAGATCAGCGTCTACAGAGCTGTTGTACTGACCACCCTCCTGTATGGTGCAGAATCCTTGGTCACCTACAGCTGCCTACTTTAATGCTTCCATCAGCACTACCTCCGTAACATCCTAAACATCCACTGGATTGACTTCGTTACTAACATTGAAGTCCTCAAACAAGCAGGGATCAGCAGCGTTGAGGCCATGCTCATGAAAATACAGCTACGCTGGGCAGGGCATGTCTCCAGGATGGAGGATCATCACCTGCCGAAGATCGCACTGTATGGTGAGCTGTCCACTGGCCCCTGTGATAGAGGGGCACCTCAAAAGAGATATAAAGACTCCTTGAAAAAGACCCTCACCACCTGTGGCATTGATTACCACCAATGGGCATCACAAGCTGCTGACCATGAAAGCTGGCAATGTACAGCCCACCAGGTCACTGCTACTTTTGAACAAAACAGACAGGCCAGCTAGGAGGAAAAAAGATGGCGAAGAAAAAAACGGAACCATCAGCAGGACCCACCACAACACAGACATTTCCCTGCAATTTCTGTGAAAGGATGGTCATGTATAGGGCTTATTATTCACCAGCACGCGTGCACTAGACATGGACATCCCCCTTCCTAAATCTTTACAAGCGAAGTCAAGCCAAGAACATTATTATATATAAACTGATCAGCCACAACATTAAAACCACCTGCCTTATATTGTGTAGGTCCCCCTCGTGTTGCCAAAACAGCACCAACCTGCATCTCAGTATAGCTTTCTGAGATGATAATCTCAGACATTTTGTACATCACAATTGTACAGTGCAGTTATCTGAGTAAGACTTTGTCAGTTTGAACCAGTCTGGCAATTCTCTGTTGACCTCTCTCATCAACAAGGCATTTCCATCCACAGAACTGGCCCTCACTGGATGTTTTTTGTTTTTAGCAGCATTCTGAGTAAATTCTAGAGACTGTTTTGTGTGAAAATCCCAGAAGATCAGCAGTTACAGAAATACTCAAACCAGCCCAACTGGCACCAAAAATCATACCACGGTCAAAATCACTGAGATCACATTTTTCCCCATTCTGATGGTTGATGTGAACATTAACTGTAGCTCCTGACCCATATCTGCATGATTTTATGCACTACACTGCTGCCACACGATTGGCTGATTAGATTATCGCATGGATGATTGTTGTGTTTCTGTAACATAATTAACAAAAAAAAAGTTACATAGTGTAGCTTTATATGAATGTGTAATGTCAAAAGACACCGCCTCTGTAATGTCAATCACAACATATTCCTCATACATATTAAACTAATTCATAATGTCCCTCCCCTCAGATGGACTTCAATAATAAGAAATATCAGCCGAGAAAGGAAAATCCACCTCTACTTTTTTCCACCCTCGTAGGTCAGTAAAAGTGACCATTTCTTGCAGTGCATACTGTTTCTTGTGCTGTATGAGTTGATTTTGTGTTGGTCTTTGAAATTTGCTATTTTCATATAGTCATAAACTCATTCTACAGATTTGGTCCCCCATCACATTAAAGGTAAGTGTTTAAGTATTTAAGCCATGTAATATATATAATATTTTATTTTATGTTGTACTCGATCAATTTATCGACTCTTACCTTAAATGACACTGTCCACATAATATTTGAAAATCAAGAGAACCATAACAGGGGTCCGATTAAGAATGTTTTGTGTTTTCATGGTTTGTTATTTCAGCTGACAGCCTCTTTAGGAGAAGGACTCTACTCGTTCAGGCACTGGTAGAGTTTAAACAGACAGCACTATGGCTTCAGACTCTGACAAACCGGGCTTCTGTTTGCTGGATTATGCTGTATTCGCTGCTATGCTGGGGGTATCAGTGGCCATCGGGCTGTTCCAGTCTCTGAGAAAGACCCCGGGTCGCTCTAATGTGGACAACTTCTTCACAGGGGGCAGGGGCTTCTCTGCTGTGCCTGTTGGACTTTCTCTCTGTGCCAGCTTTATGTCAGCTGTCCAGGTGCTTGGTGTGCCATCAGAGGCCTATTTGTATGGTTTTAAGTTCCTCTATATGTGCCTGGGACAATCGCTGAACTCACTAATTACTGCAGTTCTGTTTGTGCCAGTGTTCTATCGTCTCAAAATCACCAGCTCATGTCAGGTATGGATTTGGTCTCTTTTTCATTTGTATAAGTTGTGTATTTAAATGACTTGCAGTGACTACCAATCTATTAATGCACATAAATTCAGGTAACTTGAATTGCATGGATTTATTAGTCAGATATACCTGCACTTGCACAAAGAATGACAGTAATGCAGTAATGTGAGAATGAGCAATGGACATTTCTCTGTAGTGTGAGATAAAATTCCATGTGGGGTCTAAAGTTTGAGACCACATAGGAAATGTTTTTTTTATATATATAATTATTATTTAATTAAATCTGAAAATAAACATAATGTTCTATGGATTTTGATGTAAATGAAGAAGACATTCCACAATATATTGTAGGTCACTAATCAAATGTAACATGGTTAAATTTCCTTGCTTCCATTAAAGCGAACAAGATGCTCTTTTTTGAGCATTCTCAGATTATACTTTGACAACATGGATCATCAGGTTTCACCCAAAATATGGTGTCCATCAATTCATTAAAAATGTTTAGGTTCAAATTTTCACTCAAATTGATATGCTGACAATATAATTTCTAATTAAAATGATTAATAAACAATGCAAAACTGAAGCATTTTTGTTAATGGTCTTACTTAGGACCCTACTGTATATGAATGTGTGTGGAAACAGAGTTTCCACACAGTTCTAATAAAAGTTGCCTTCATCTTTGTCAGTATTTAGGGATGAGGTTTGGCAGAGGAATGCAGCTCTTGGGGAGTTTGCAGTTCATCGTAGCCACAGTAAGATAACTCATCACCATAACACTAAACTGAATAATATTAGAATTAAAATAAAACAAAACAAATTATATATAAATATAAAGTTATACACTTTTTGTCTTCCTGCAGCTTCTCTACACTGGTATAGTGATCTATGCTCCTGCAGTCATCTTGAATCAGGGTTAGTAAATTAAATATGTTTGCTTTAGTCTTGTAAGTACTACACCATTTTCATTCATGACAAATCCATCAGTGTGGATAATATGTGAGCAGCTGATGTTGAAAATTAAAGGTCGGTGCTTTTCCCCCTTATCTTTATCAAACATTTTTTCCCTTTCTCTTTTTATGAAAAAAGCCACAGGTCTAAATATGTGGGCGTCTCTTTTCTCAACTGGACTCATTTGTACTTTCTACACAACACTGGTAGGCCAGTGCTGTGAAATCTTGTCAGAAAAAAAATTGTCCAAAAATGCTTTATTTTGCTCAGTAATTTGAATGTATGATTATTAATCAGTAAAGCAATTACATTGCTTGGTCAAATGTCTGTGAAAGTATAATGTTGTGTTTCTATTTTCCTTCAGGGTGGTATGAAAGCTGTAATTTGGACCGACGTGTTTCAGATTGTTGTAATGCTCGCTGGGTTCATTGCAATCTTCATTCAGGGCACCGTGCTGGTAGGAGGGCCGGCCAGGGTTTTGGAGATTGCCAACAATGGATCACGCATCAATTTTAATGAGTATGAAATGTTGAAATCTATCAAATTCTTCAACTGATTAAATGCTTCTTTTGATGCATTGTTCTAAAGCTTTGTCCCTCCCTTCTCTGTCTCACAGTTTTGGAATAGACCCTCAGAGGCGGTACTCATTCTGGAGTTTTACAGTGGGGGGCACTTTGGTGTGGTTATCAATGTACAGTGCCAATCAAGCTCAAGTACAGCGTTACATTTCATGCAGGACAGAGAGACAAGCTCAACTGTGAGAGAATATTTCACTATTCCACCACAGTAAAATCTTCAGATATGGAGAGTTATAATTTTAAGATAATTTTACAATTTTACAGTCTAACATTAATTCAATATTGTGTATTTAGTTTTGCTTGACATATCATAGTTATGGATTAGATCCAGTGTTTTGAACCAGGGCTCCAAGAATATACTCAATAGGGTCAGTGGAGTATTCAATTTTCTTAATAAATAAAAAAACCTTTTGAATTAACATTTAATGTGCACTCAGTATTGGATTTGCTAAGTGCTAAATGTTAAGCAGAAAGAAATAGTAACAGTGGAATAGTCATTTGAAAATGTTGTTTACAATGTTGTACACACAACTCCAGTCATATCAGTCATAGAATTAAGCTGCTTTATTTTACATATGATCATGTGACCAGCCAAATATTATTTGTTTTCTCAATAATCTCCTGATATTGAACATTTTCACTCACAGAATAAATTAATTAATAATGTAATTATTATGTCTTAAATTAATATAATTAATTTTCATTTTGTTCATTTAATAAATCTCTAATTGAAAAATTATTTTTAGAATTATTTCATATAATAATTTTTTTAATGATCTTAATGTAAGCTATTATTAAGTTTTATCATAAAAATCTAGCTCTTTTTATATTGGAGTTCCCTGGATTGGCTTAGAGTCTGGGTGGGGGGGTTCCTCAGTCTGTAAAGGTTGAAAACCCCTGGTTTGGATAAAACTATGAGATTTTAAAAAGTAAAATACATTATTTATCTTTTAGCAACATTTTACTGTAAGTTTTAAAAATGTATGCAATTTGTTTTAGTACATTATCAGTGTTTATTGGTGTTTGCCACTAACAAAAATACTATCCTTTTTTTATTTATTTTTTGGAAATAATACCATAGTATTTGCACATTTTTGGGCTATGCACTATGGCAAAATCAATGCATTCTTTGAAGCACCTTGGAGTGCCACGTGAATACCATTTCTACATTAATATATTAATAATTTAATACCATGGTATTTTAGGGTTGGATATCATGACTTACCATGACATCACCTCAGTACTTTATGAAAAGGCTACAGAAGAATTCATACAGACTTCCTGCAATTCCTAATACAGACACATTAAGTGCCACTTTTGTGCTGCAGGGCTCTGCTGGTTAATCAGGTTGGTCTGTGTCTGATTGTGAGCAGTGCAGCCACCTGTGGCATTGTGATGTTTGCTTTGTACTCCACTTGTGACCCACTGAAGGCAGGCAGAATATCTGCACCCGATCAGGTGAATGGATAAATGCATAAATAGTATATCCGATAACTACATGTTGTAGTATAGCTGCCCAATTCCTTAACAGATTTTGAACAAATGCACAATATTAATTATGTACACTGTTTGTCTTTATTATCACAGTATATGCCATACCTGGTCTTGGACATTTTCCGGAATCATCCAGGCTTCCCAGGTCTCTTTCTAGCCTGTGCCTACAGTGGAACTTTAAGGTGCTTGAAACCATCAGAACCTTCAGTGAGCTTATGAAAGCATGGTGTAAACTAAATAAACCACACTAAAGTGACCATCCCCTGCCTTTGTTTCCGCAGCACTGTCTCCACCAGTATTAACGCCATGGCAGCTGTTACTATGGAGGATGTAATGAAGCCATGGATAAAAAACATTTCACAGAGAAAACAGCTCTTGCTCTCCAGGGCATTATGTAGGGTCAAAAATACTTCTAATTATTTCCTGAGGTGCAAGACGAGATGCTTTTTAGATAGATGACCTGTGTGTAATTTTTTTAGATTCACTCTTTTCAATATAAAGTTGGCTTTGTGTTTGTGTGTGTTTTAAAGATAAACTTTCTCCTTTATTTTTTAAGTGGGCACTTTTTCCCCCTATTTTGCATGCACTATTCTCCCCTCTAGTTTAATGAGATGCTCACCCCCTGTTAATGAAAGCATACTGAAACTCTATTAAAGTTTCTAATCTCATCTGGCCACAAAATCTTTTCCAACAGCACAACTGTGTAAATAATATGCTTTTTCAGTAAAGAACAGACAAGCTTTCACTTGGCTATTTTTGAGGCCAAAAATGACAGTTGTTGCTTCCATTTCCTGAAAATTAAACCAACAGAGCTCAATTTGTGAGATTTAATAATAATAATAATAATAATATCAACATTAAGTTAATTAGGTAAAGTTAAAGATAAAGGTAAAAATAAATTAGGCACACGAAAAAAAAAGATAGCAAAGTAAAACAAATAATGTTTGTATATTATCAAAAGTCTACACAATTATCTGCAAGCCTTTACTCTGGAACTTAATTTGAAGAACACTTAATTTGTACCAATTTAATTTATTTATCCATTTGTTGACTTTATCTTGATTTTTTTAATGTCTTTGTTTTTACCACTGTCCTTCATTCATAACCTGAATAGTGTTCCGTGGGAGTTTATCCAGAAAATGTGGTTATTTTAGGATTCACAGGTAGAAGCCAATTGAAAGGCAATTGCAACCTCAGGGTAATTATTTTTCATTCTGAAACACAGGGATTTATTAATTGCATTAATAATATTTCTGCTTACAGTACACACACACTCAAAACTTTTTTATTAGCCTATTTGGAAAATGTATTTATAAATGTATATAAGAAATATACACGAAATTGAATTGTGTAATCTTTACCCAAATTAAAATAATAAAACTTTAAATATTTTGGTTTCATTTAATTATTTTTTAAAAATTACTCAATTCAATATGTTAAAAAATAAATAAAAAATCTTTAAAAAAAATCACATTAAAATAATAGTATTTTTTATTATACATTAATTGTTTTATGTATTTATTAATGAATGAATTCATATATTAACTTAAATGTATAAACTTATAAAGTTGGATGGGTACTTTTGATACTTTTAAAACTAAGAGACCCACTGATGTGATGTCACATGCATCTATAATTAAACTTACAATATTTAAAAACATCACTACCCTGTGAAATAATTTTGAAATTTGTTGTTTGTTTGCATGTGGAAAACAGCCCTGTTGTATGGTCTTGGCTGCATTACAATGGCTGCCCTATCTTCTCTGCTTGACTGGGGAGTTCTTCAGGTACTGATAATAACCAACTGAAATTATTGTGTGTGACTGTGCTCTTATCATTGCTCTTTTTTTACTCTGTAATACTCTCAGGCTTCTTTCACTGTAATGGGTGTGGTGAATGGTCCACTTTTGGGAGCATTTGTGCTGGGCATGTTTGTTCCTGCAACAAATAAACCAGTAAGACAAAAAAAAATAAATAATTGACCATTTATTCTGCCCATCCAGCAAAAAGAATAGTAGTATATTATTTCTCACAACTATTAGGGGGTGTTCTCCGGTGTGGCTGTGGGATTCTGCCTGTCTCTATGGCTTGCTGTTGGAAGCACAATTTATCCTCCAACACCACAAATAATGGGTGTTTTACCCACCAGTGCTGGTCATTGTCTAGCAACTAATGCAACAATCAACAACACTACAGCATGGGTAGAGTCATCTGTTTTGCCATCATCAATCCATGATAACGGGTGAGTGTCTAGGAGAAATTACCTTAGACGTATGACATACCTGTGTAAATCCCATTTTAACGACCATCATTGCTCAATATATCGCTACTTGATTACTTAAGGAATAGTTCACCCTAACATTTGAATTTTGTAATTATTCCCTTACACCCATGTTGCCCTAAATCCATTTCTTTCTTCTGTGGAACACAAAAGGAGGCTTTTTAAAGAATTGAATTGAATTGCTAATTCGTTTCCATGAGATAAACATGAATGGGACTGAGGCTTTAATTTTAATATGTTCTTCACACAAAGCTACTTTGTGAATTCAGAAGACTTAGAAGAGAGCACACCACTTTTATGATCCATTTATAGCGCTTTTGCATCCTTTTTGAAGTATGAAGCTCCCCACAATTAAAATGTCTCCTTTTGTGTTTCACAGAAGAAAGAATATCATTCGAGTTTGGAAAAGGATGAGATTAATTTATGACAGAATGTTTCTTTTTGGGTGAATGATTCCGTTAATTGTTGTATGTTTCACATGAATAGTAGTGCATGGATTAAGTTTCTTGTACTTTATTTTCCCCCAAAAATGTAAACAGTCAATATGGCCTTCAAAATATCTATTCTATATCCTACCTCTACTTTGGAGCCCTGTCAACTAGTGCAGTTGTTCTGGTAGGTGTGCTGGTTAGCTACATAACAGGTGAGACAAACACACTCATTGTTAACACAAAACTAAAATGAATGAAAAAGCAGTGTTATGCAGCTCTTAACAGATGCTACTGTACCTTTTAAATGTATATTTATTGGATTACAACAGGACCTACCAAGAAGGATTCTATCAGTCCTGGTTTATTGCGATGGAATTTAGAACAACAGACCTGCGATGAGTGCTGTTTGAATTTGGTAAGTATAATGGTTGCATTTTTAATTCTGGATTAAATAAATGTGATTGGTTCATCTAATAATTATAGACAGAATAAAATCAACCTTAGAATTCTGTATTCTATGAACCACAGGATTTGTATACATTTGTACATCAAGTTATACGTTAAAGGATTTACGGTTTAGAAGTTGCCCATACGTTGATATTACACTGTAATTATCACTATCTATAAAAATGTAAAAAAAATCATGTGCTAGAACCACACTTTATGTACAAATACCTGAGATCACATGGACCTGAAACCATATTCTTGTCTCTACAGAATGACGCTACGGCTCACAATCCTACCGAAATCCTTCTCAAGCCAAAATAACTTTTTACTAATGGTGATAAACAAGACGTTTTATTGAACAAATAAAGGTGAAATTTAGACAGGTGCAGCCTCACTTTAAGTCAAAAGAGGTCAGTTTACCAGTAACAAACAAAATAGCCAAGAAATACGATTAATTCAAAGCACGGCAGCATATAGAATTCTGTAGCTGTGTACAATGAAATATTGGAGTTTGACAATATTGGATTCTCTGGATTTAGATTGGATTTAGAAAGACAAACTATATTTCACATCACATACATTCTGAACTGTAACTCAAATCAACAATGTCAAAGCCAGGCTGATTTGGGTTTCTTTCATTTTGGCTGGAGTGCTGAATGCCTTATCATCACCACCTGATTTTAAGTATCTTTGACCTATACATCAATAGTGCTTTCTTTTGTATTATGTAATTACGCACAATACGCATCTGTTCATCAGACACCTGCTGCACACCTGTATGTCAGTTCACTTTCATTCCTAGCCAAGTCCAGGAAAGAATATTACAGGCAGTTCATATTCACACACACACAACTGATTTGAAATGGATGTTCTTTATTTGAGTAACTGAATGGTTTTTATGGATACAAATGACTGTAATGCGTTTCTGATATTTCCAACACCTTTTTGAAAGTACACAACCAGTCAAAATGTAGACACACCTACTCATTCTTTATTTATTACTATTACTACTATTTTAGTAATTTTATAATAATAAGAAAATCATCAAAACTATGAAGTAACACAAATGTAGTGGCCAAAATAAAAAAGAAATAAAATCACAAATTTCTTCAAATGAAACCTTCTTCAAAGTAGCCACCCTTTGCCTAGATTGCAGTTCTGTATGCTCTGGGCATTCTCTCAACTTCATGAGGTATCCACCTGGGATCGGGGAATGTAAGTAATCAGGGCATGGGCCAAAATACCACCGAAAGTGACAAGAATGTCTCTGAAATTCAAAATGTGGGAGCATAAAAGGTCCCCTTTAGGAATTCTTTTGTGTTTCATTTGTAACACCTGATATATTTCTAAATATTTTCTTCTATGCCTTGATGTACAAATAATTGCATAAAAAATAAGATTGAATTATTCATAAATATAATTTATTATATAGAGTATTTTTTTTTTTACTATTAGAAAACATATGCCCTCATGAAGGTAAAAAAATGCCCCTTAAAATCAAATTCCAATTACCCTTTAATGAAAAAGTCTCATCCATTATGCTTTGTAAAGACACTCATAAATAGGCACAACTTATATTTGTCTACAAAACTTATTTCAATCATTTAAGCATAATAAGTGTATGTGTAATCATTAGTCTGATTTCCCTGTAATCAATATATATGTATCCCAAAATTATTTAAAAAGATAATTTTATTGACCATGTCACCTATAAAAATTACTTGTGCCAGATAGTTACCATGGCAGTGTGCCAGTTGATCTGTGAGCATCAAGCCCAAATAAACCCCTGAAAGTTGTCAATCAAACACAAATAAAAGGTTGATAACTGATAATGAAGATGTTTTTCATTGTTTTTGTATAAAACATACTGTATGGGTTTACAATTCTGAACTTTTGTAAAGATTTGTGTATCTTCTTTTAAATTGTTCTGAGAAATCAGTAGCTGTAACGTTCACATTACACATTAAAGAAATTTAAACACTGCTATCAAGTGTACATCATACTTTTCTGATTAAAAGTGGGTAAATTTGAGTTTCATATAGCATTAACTTCTATCGAACCCAACATAAGAAAAACTACCCAGAAATTACAAACACTCCGCTCACTAGCAGAGAAAGAGGAAACCACAATTTCAGTCTTCACACATAAAGAAAGCAATTATCCCCTATACCAGCACCAGTACATTACAACCTATAATGCTCTCTCACTCAAAAATAAACACTCTTGCACTATATTTACTCTTTATTTAATTCAGGGGTGGCCCTCTTGTAAATTTACACTGAAATGCAAGAGGATGCCAACTTTTAAAGAAATGTTAAATGGTGTTGTTCTTATGAAATGGTCTTATGGTCTGGAAATTATGTGCTTCTGTGGTTTGTCTCTTGTCAGTAACCTCATTTGATCCCTCCCAACAGAAGCTCACAACATCATAGCCTGACTGAATTCACACAGCTTATCAACATGAACAAATCATCTGTATATATACTTTAACACATCTACAAAGAGTTTTTTCATCATCAAGGGTGTCATGTTTATTCTGTTGGTTCCTGTTTTTCATGTGTCATGTGTCTTGTTTTCATTGGTTTATTGTTTGATTACTTTGTTATCAGTTCTAGTTTGTCATTGGTTTTAGTTTATTGTCTTGTTATCTATTTATCTTGTTTAGAGTTCTGTTTGTTCATTGGCTTATGTTTCACTCATGTTTGCCATTGTCTCTTGTCTAGTATTGATGTTTGTTTGGTAGTGTAGTGTTTACATGTAACTCCAGATCCATGTTTTATGTTTAGCGTCATACTGTGATGTAAGCACGTATGATCAGGTGATAAGGGAAGCGAGGAAACCAAGGAATAAACCGCGCGTTCAAGAACAGCTCTTCCTGTGTATGTTGTGTTTATTTCATTTAAACATAGCAAGACTCTACATTTTGGCGACGAGTGATGCGAGATGTAAGTTTAACACGAAAATCATAAACAAAAACAAAAATCAAACAACAAAACTGTTTAAATCACACGGATCGCGAGATGACGACTCTCCCTCATTTTCCTATGTTCGATTTTCACACCGAACCCAGCTCAGTCGGCTCGAGATGGAAAAAATGGCAGAGTCGATTTGATAACTATCTACAAGCATTCAATATTGAAGAGGACAAGCAGAAACGAGCCCTCTTACTACATCACGCGGGACCCGATGTGTTCGACATTTTTGAAACGCTGCCAGAAACGGGAGACGACTACTCTACAGCGGTGAGAAAGCTAGACACGTATTTCTGTCCAAAAGTCAATCCTGAATATGAAACATATTTATTCAGACAAACAAGACAGCGTGAAGATGAAACTTTGGATGCTTATCACACTAAATTGAGGCAGATAGCAAAAAAAATGCGAATTCACAAATGCAGACAAAGAAATCAAGTCACAGATAATCCTAAGCTCCGCAAGATGGCACTCCGCGACGCTACAATGACACTTCAACAGTTATTAGATGCAGGACGAGCTCAAGAAACAGCAGATAAACAAGCAGCTGGCATAGAAGAGATACATACAAAATCATCCGACTCATACAAAGCAAATGTAATAAATAAGAAAATTCTGAACAGAGACAAGCAGAGACATTTTCAAACAAAGACAAATGACAGTTTGACATGCAACAATTGTGGAGGACATTTCCCTCGCGATGGAGGTCAGAGAAACTGTCCTGCAAAGGGAAAAACCTGTAAAGGCTGCGGAAAGTTGAATCATTTTCAAAAATGCTGCAGGTCAACACACTACTCACCAAATTTCCCACATCCAGCAAAGTCTAAGTTTCAAAAGTTAAAACAAAAAGTTAATACGGTGCATACAAATGACACAGTGTCCAAAACACTCCCTGAAATGTCAGCGAGTTCAGATGAAGACTATGTATATGTCATACACACAGTTCAACATTCGCAACAACAACCCCAGTCACAAGTGGAGATTGCAGGAGTACCAGTGAAGGTCATCGTCGATTCTGGTGCAAGCGTAAATATTGTTGATGATACTACATATCACAAAATAAAACAAAAGATAAAATTAAAACCATCAGATGCAAAGATTTTCGCATATGGCTCTTCCACTCCCCTTCCACTGAAAGGAAAATTTCAAGCCAAAGTCTGTTTCAACAGAACGGACATAGCAACCACGTTCTATGTGATTGATGGTCATTCAGGTTCTCTGCTGAGCTACAACACTGCAACAGAACTTGGAATTCTTCAAATAGTCAGTGCAGTATCGGCCAAACCAGCTGAAGCTCCCACTGTGAATCAATTACTTGAAGAATACAAAGACCTTTTTGAAGGAATTGGAAAGCTGAAAGACTTTCAGGTGAAGTTACACATAGATGAGTCAGTAAAACCTATAGTACAACCACACCGACGAATTCCATTCCATATCAGAAAGAAAGTGGAACAAGAACTTGAAAAACTTGAACAACAAGGTATCATTGAAAAAGTCAGTGGTCCGACACCATGGGTATCACCTATAGTTGTCACACCAAAACCCAAAAATCCTGACAGTGTGCGCATATGTGTGGATATGAGAATGCCCAATTGCGCCATTCAAAGAGAACGTCATATCACCCCAACGGTAGATGATTTGATACACGACTTAAACGGAGCTGTACTGTTCACAAAACTTGATCTGAATGCTGGATATCATCAGCTTGAACTAAATCCTGATTCCAGGTATATAACAACATTCACGACTCATGCAGGTCTCTGGAGATACACTCGTTTGAATTTTGGGGTTAGTTCAGCAGCTGAGGTGTTTCAAAACACGATACAACAAGTCCTTCATGGCATTCCAAATGTCAAAAACATGAGCGACGACATCATAGTTTTTGGTAAATCGCGAGACGAACACAACGCCTGCCTACAAGCAGTATTCAAGAGACTTAGAGAGAAAAATCTCACCCTCAACAAAGATAAGTGTGAGTACAGTAAGACAAAGCTAGACTTCTTTGGATATGTGTTTTCAGACAAAGGAATTTCTGCAGTTTCAAAAAAATAACAGCCATCAAGAACCTTCCAGCCCCACAGAATGTGTCTGAATTACGCAGTCTGTTTGGAATGACAACATACTGTTCTCGGTTCATTCAAGACTACGCAACAACCACACAGCCATTGCGTGAACTCCTCCGAAAAGACCACTCATGGAATTGGGGACTGGAACATCAAGCAGCACTGGACAAGCTTATATCTCAACTTATCCAGAATACCACAATGGCATACTTTGATCAAAAAAAGAAGTCAACACTACTTGTTGATGCAAGTCCGGTTGGTCTTGGTGCCATACTAAGTCAGCCAAACAAAGACAACTCTGGTAACAAAATAATTGCGTATGCCAGTAGAGCGCTCACAGCTGTAGAACAACGCTACTCGCAAACCGAGAGGGAAGCTCTAGCAATAATATGGGCATGTGAACATTTTCATTTATACCTCTATGGTTCACACTTCATAGTCATTACGGATCACAAACCGTTAGAGCTCATTTTTAATAACCCTCGAGCATCCTCACCTGCTAGACTTGAACGTTGGAGACTGAGACTACAACAATATACGTTCGCAGTCCAATACAAGCCCGGAAAAGACAATCCTGCTGATTACAGGTCAAGACACCCTGTGGATGGACAACACACGGACAACTGTTCAGAAAACGCAGAAAAACACGTCAACTTCATAATTGACAACACAGTCCCAAAAGCAATGACTTTAGATGAAGTACGTCGGGAAACGATGAAAGATTCTATCTTACAAACAGTGATAAAAGAGTTGAAAAGTAAAGCCTGGACACATTTGAAACGGAACATGTCAGATGCATGCTACTCAAAACTGAAGGCATTTCATAAGCTGAGACATGAGCTCACAGTTAACGCGTCACAAGACATTGTCCTCAGAGGGAATAGACTTGTTTTACCCGTCTCTTTGTATCAGAAAGCCATCCAACTTGCCCACGTAGGACACATGGGCATTGTAAAAACTAAACAGTTGGTGAGAGAAAAGGTATGAACCTGGTATTGATGCAGAAGTGGAAAAAGCTGTGCAAGGATGTGTTCCATGTCAAGCAGCCACGCTCCAGCATCATTCAGAACCCCTCAACATGTCTGATCTGCCAATAGAACCATGGTCGGAGGTCTCTGTAGATTTTACTGGTCCATTTCCTTCTGGTGACTACTTGCTGGTAGTAGTTGATGATCATTCCAGGTATCCAGAAGTGGAGATAGTCAAGTCTACAGCAGCAACTGCTGTGATTCCCAAACTGGACAAGATATTCTCGACTTTTGGCATACCCAGGACAGTCAAAACTGATAATGGCCCACCATTCAATGGTCATTGTTTTGCAGATTTCAGTTCATATCTTGGTTTCAAACACAGAAAGATAATTCCATATTGGCCTAAAGCGAACGGAGAAGTAGAACGATTCATGAGAACACTTAAAAAGACAGTCGTGACCAACACTGCAGAAGGTAAACCATGGAAGCAGTGCCTGTATAGTTTCCTAAGAAATTACAGAGCAACACCACATGGAACCACCCAAAAGACTCCAGCAGAACTACTGTTTGGAAGAAAGATTAACACCACATTACCTTCGAATCCACAAGTCACACCAGATAATAACCTCAGAGAATTTGATCACGTTGCTAAACAACGGATGAAAAAGTATGCAGATTTTCGGAACAGAGCAAAAGAGTCCAGTATCAAGACTGGTGATGTTGTACTCTGCCAACAACCCTTGACAGGAAAGTTGACAACTCCATATGAGATAAAAACCCTACAAGGTAATCAAGGTCAAAGTGTCAATGGTGACAGCAAGTCGTTCAGGAAGATGCATTACACGAAATTCCTCATTTTTCAAAAGACTCCCATCTCATCTCTCAGTTGAGCAGAACAAAATCTCGGATGATGAAGATGACGTCAGAGGACAAACTCCAAATTCTGATGTGTTTCAAGATAATGTACCACGAAGCACAAGACACACTACAGCCGATCCAAGACATTCTAACTTTTCAAATATCCCTCGATACGACCTGAGACCAAATCGCAAGGCACCGAGATATTTGATTGAAGAAATGTAGAATGTTTGGTTTTTTTAACACGATTCAAACAATGGTCCATAAGTATTCATTTTATTTTACAAACTATTTCTGTTTTCAGGTTTCAACATGTTCCGACAATGGTAGCTTAAGGACCTTAGTCTTAGTTTGTTGTTTTTCATTCTCATTTTGATTATACTGTATACAATGTGGCATATTTTAAATTTTATGCTGTAATGATATCTTCTTTTTGAATAAGGGAGGAATGTAGTGTTTACATGTAACTCCAGATCCATGTTTTATGTTTAGCGTCATACTGTGATGTAAGCACGTATGATCAGGTGATAAGGGAAGCGAGGAAACCAAGGAATAAACCGCGCGTTCGAGAACAGCTCTTCCTGTGTATGTTGTGTTTATTTCATTTAAACATAGCAAGACTCTACAGGTAGCATTTTCAAAGTTCATGTCATGTTTAAGCTATGCTAAGTCTAGTTTAGGCCATGCCACGTTTATGTTTTGCCATGTTTTAGTAATGTCTATGTCTAGTCTAGTTCTCATTTAAAGTTAGGGTTTTGGATTTCACGTTTATTTAATAAAACTGCACTTGGGTTCTGCACATCGTCTTCGTCATTGCCATTGGCAGCTACATCGTTACAAAGGGTTGCAAAAGTAAAGCTGATAACCTTTGCTTTAAACCTTGGTCAAGGCCTTACTTTTTTATGATGCACCCATGACTAAAGCACAGAAAATACACTAAAATTAGATGACCAAATTGCCTGGTTGCTTGGGAGAGTAGTCACATGAGGTAACCTCCTCATGGTCGCGATTAGGGGTTCTCGCTCTCAGTGGGGCACTTGGTGCATGGATCGTGGAGAGTAGCATGAGCCTCCACAAGCTGTGAGTCCCCGCGGTGTCATGCATAGCGAGCCATGTGATAAGATGCGAGGATTGACGGTCTCAGAATTGGAGGCAACTGAGGCTTGTCATCCACCACCCAGATTGAGGTGATTAACCGTGCCACCACGAGGACCTACTAAGTAGTGGGAATTGGGCATTACAAATTGGGAGAAAGGGAATAAAAAAAAGGTTTTGTTTGTGAAAAGATGGATGGATGACACTGAGGGGAAAAATTAAAGGATAAAACATTGGGGGAGTGAGTGAATGGATGGATGGGTGAACGCTGAGAGAAAAATTAAAGGATAAAAGTTTGAGGAGTGAGTGAACAGATAGATAACTGGATGGATGAACTTTAAGGACAAATTGTTGGATAGTGAGTGAATGGATGGATGATCATTGAAGGAAAAATAAAAGGACAAAAGTTTGAGGAGTGAGTGAACAGACTTGATGGATGGATGGATGAATGTTGATATAAAAGTTAAATGATAAAAGGATGATGAGTTAGTGAACAGATGGATGGATGACAATGAGGGAGAAATGAAAGGATAAAAGGTTGAGGAGTGAGAGAACAGATGGATGAATCGATGGATGGGCGAACTTTGAGGGGGAAAATGAAAGGATAAAAATTAGGGGAGTGTCATGGACTCCAGTTCCACAATCCACCCCACTGCTTCCTGTTCCCACACTCGTGCTCACCTGAATATTAGTTTCACCTGTGCTGTTTGGACTATATTTGTACCCTGCCTGTTCAATTCTGACTTTGTTGGTTATTGCATGTTGTTATCCTGCTTAGCTAACTCCTTTTGAAAACCAGTTGTATTACTAGCGTTCGTTCTCGTGTTTGTTTGTTTTTTTCTGGATTTGCCCTCTGTGTTTTTTTTTTAATTCTTCAATTAAAACTGTTTCTGCATTTGAATCCTTCTTGTCCTGTTTCCGTCAAAGGGAGAGAGTGAATGGAAGGATGGATGAACTTTGAGGGATAAATGAAAGGATAAAAGGTTGGGTAGTGAGTGAATGGATGGATGGATGGATGAATAGATAGATAGATTGATAGATAGACAGACAGAAAGACAGATAGATAGATAGATAGATAGATAGATAGATAGATAGATAGTTCCATGGTTTTACTTGTGTTTGTATTGTGTTGCATTGTAAATGTAAGGGCAAGTAAATAAAGGGCTTTATACAACAAACATAAATAATGTCACTTGATGCATGCCCTTATACTAGAAAACCATAAACAAAATGATGCAAGATAAAAGAAAATGCATTAAATTCAGTTTAAGTTTTTAACTTGGTTTGCCACTTGATGTCCAATGTAAAATCTGGGTCTCGAAGCAAAACCAGATGAGAACCACTGATCTAAGACTTCTAATCGCAGACCAGTTGCCTACTCAAAACATCAAAGGAGACGAGCTTGAGTCGTGTTGTGTGCACTAGGTTTAAAATAGATGCTCTGCAGAATTTGCCCTAATGTAACTGAGCTCTTTGGTATCATTTACAATACTGGCAGACATTCTGTGATTTCCCCCAGATTACAGACATCGGTATTAAGCATCTATGTCAAGAAAAGATGCCACTGGAAGGAAGGGTGGTCACTATCACATGCCAGGATAACCATTGCCTGGTAATGGCCCTGTATTGACACATTGAACATTTGTTTTGCAGTATAAACACATAGGGCTCTGTTTTTGTGAGTGTGCCATGTGCAGCACATCACACAAAGAAGTATTTTTTCTCTGATAAGATGATAAACAACATTTTTGTTGTTGTTGTTTTTAAAGGTCTGAATTTGCAGTGCACAAGCTTAAGTAAGCCAGAGAGAAAAATGGGAGGTTGCTGTTGCGTCAAAGTCCCAATGAATTTGACAATTACTTCCTTACTGTTTGCATACATGTTTCAGTCTCATCAGTCTAAACAGACATAATAAGTCAACATTAAATTGCAATTCAGTAAATTCTTGTTCTGTCATTCTATTTAAATTCCATCTCATAAGCTAAAAGGGACCAACGTTTAAGTTCCGAATTTTGCCCAACTCTCATCTTACTCAATGCAGCATGCAGCAATTCCTCCTGTTTGTTCTTAGATTGGCTGCATTGTTAATGAGTAGACACCAATGTTATATTTCTCATCTTTTGGTTGTTCCAACAGAACCAACTGGGCATGGATTACAAGGACTGTCTGATTGAGAAAAA
Source organism: Moxostoma hubbsi (assembly GCA_032164185.1). Lineage (NCBI taxonomy): Eukaryota > Metazoa > Chordata > Actinopteri > Cypriniformes > Catostomidae > Moxostoma > Moxostoma hubbsi. The sequence continues at coordinate 5,447,866 of JAVLUX010000117.1, forward strand.
TGAGAAATTTAATCTGGCTGGGATCCACAACTCATTCTCTAGTCTGAGACATCTCAAAGAGTTCTATCAGCACAGACGGCTTCTCATGTCAGACATCCCAATTACTGCCAGTGCTTCCCACCTAGACCAAAAGGTGCTGCATTTCTGTGAAATGTGATATATTTTCTTTTAATCTTTCCTTTTAATCTCTCCTAAAGAGCTGTCAAATGTGTCCTTTCTCCAGTTAAAAATCAGAAGTCAATTAAATTCTATTGTAGGAAAAGTTTTTGATTGCTCTATGGAATATTTTATTCTGATCTTGGTCAGTTGTATCATTCTGCGGTCAAATATTTTCGTTATCCCAGGTAACCTCTATGGTATCTTTCTTCTAAAATAAGAAGATAATCTAATCTCCAGTCATTATTTTCCATCCATTTATTTCAGCGTTGGGTCGCCCTATCAGGGTTCATTTTGGGGTTATGACCGACTGACTTTATCCCGCTTATTATGTGCTTACCAAATTTTATTGAAATAAATCTTTATTGTCCACTCACAAGGAAATTTGTATTTGGCTCCCCACTGAGTGCAATGACATACAAGTACAAAACACCATTCACACACACAACATTCTAATTCACAAACAGTACTTTGCCTTGTGCCACGACATTAACAATAAAATAAACATTTCATTAATTTTTTTTTATTAAAGATGGTCAGTGTAGATTTTCTTCTACTCTGTGTTATGTATGCTAATAAATAAATGACATAAGGATTATTCATTTGAGTTTAAATGAATTAAAATATTATCTCTTAATTGAAGAAACAACCTATTAAGTTGTAGAATAATATAAAAATAGCTTATATTATGATAATTAAATAATTTTATGAATATTCAAACAACTGTCATTTGTTATTGCACTTATTATTTTCCCCCAATGTTGATATATACATATATATTTTTCAAATCCATATTTATAAACAAATGTCTTTTTCTAGTTGGATTAATTTTCATTGTGGTGTAATTCAACTTCATTGTCCTCCATTGCAGTTCCATATGATTAAGCATGAGGACCTCACTTGGGTAGGGTCACACTGATCATGTGTACATAAACATTTATTATTAGGTTCAGGAAACATATGAATTCATATTTGTTAGGTGTCCCACAAAAACAACTATTTCAACAGCAAAATATGCTTGAACCTATCTGCTTTCAATTCAATTTGAAACGGCATGCACAACCCATTTTACTTTCATAAAGTGATATGTTCAGTGCAAAAATTAGTAAGATAGGACTTTATTTTATCAATATGGAATTGATACAAAAAGTGGACAATCCATATTAGAATGGAACTAAATGAATGAGTGCCAATTCATTATTCAATTTAATCACATATCACTACATATTGAGGCCCCTAAATAAAGGATTTGTTTTAGAATACAATAATTAAAACAATTACAAATATTAGATATAATAAATATTATGCATATATACAATATATTGTGGCAACAGAGAAGCTAAGCATTTAGACAATACAAAAAATATTTTCATTTTATTTCCATATTATTGAACATAACCCAGTTATTGGCCTACTTCCATCTGCTGTATGCTATATTATTTTTTCTATTTTTAATTTGTGCATCAAACTGACACTTTTTAAGCGTTTCACTTTGGTTGTGTTGCGTTTCTGTCAAGTTAAACATAAATTGCAACTTTGAAAAACCTCAAAACCTCGAAAGTCTCGAAATCCCTACATTTTGTTGTGCTCTGTCCAGCTGCCTTCGAGCGCAAAAGCGCATCTGTGGAGGGCTGCATACTGCCTGCTTGTTGGTTTGACGAGGCATATCAACTGTACAGCTGTCACGCTGACTGCCCCCCACTGCATCAAGGTGGTACATCAAGCTTTAATGGTAGAAACATCCCTTACTGCAGAATTTATGTATGGGGACGGGGACAATATTAATTGCATACATTTTTTAACACTTTTTTAATTTAATTAATGGCATGAAATTAACGCATTAAATTGACAGCCCTAATTTGGTAAAATATTACAAAGACAAGCATACTTTGTATGTCGATGGAGAGGATTGGTTGAATCATGTTTGGCTATTATGCCTACCAGTGCCATCAGAACGGTGTCAGCAGACAAGGAAACAGTTCAGAGAAAAAGCAAGTTGTTGTGCTTTGATTAAAGATTACAAAGACAATTTTCTTTTCTTTGGAAACTCATGCACCGATTTGGAATTGTTTACATTAACACCAGGAACGTGTACTGCATTAACTAAATATGTTATAGGTGTTTGCATATTTACTTATAGGGTGATGAAAAGATAATGATAAAATAATGAACGAATATGTGTAATCTCAAAACAATTGCATCTCTAAAGGCAAACAGCTTTTCATTTCTCTTTTAACAGAAAAAGAGCCTTGGGCAAGGTTCCTTCATGCATATCATTAGAGGCGGTAATACAGACCTACGGGAGGGGGTGACACAATCCACAGATTCCTTCTGAAAGTTCTGGATGCAAATCATAAAAACTGCTGGGAGGTTACATTAGAGAGAGTTGCAAATCAAGACCAAAGAGAAGTGTATTGCAAAACCATTACTTAAACATCTACTTTGTCAAATCTTGTCAGTTAATGGGAATTTCATGACATGGAACATTCTCCATGGCAACAATCTTCTGTTTGCCTTTCACTAATATTTGAAGGTTATCATATAACGAAAAATTTCTAAAGTTTATTTCCTTATACTTACCATTGTATTATGTGTTGTTAACAAACCTGCCCTGAAAGGTGACAACAGGCATACTAGACATTTCAACAATGAAAGACAAGGAGATTTCTTTTAGTTGTGTGTTTAATGGTTTCGTCTCACTGCTGTTATAAAGTCTTTTTTTCAGGCAGCCAGTTTGATGAGTCAAAATCCCCACAAAGCACCTTCTCCTGGTCTATGGCAGCAGTGTGCACAAATCCAAAAGTAAGTGTTTTATTTAAAAACTCACATTTCTTTTGAAGTTAAAGAACTCTTCAGGACACTGGTGCTTCAGAGATACTCTTTAATGAATGTCTAAACACAAAAGAGCAAAATTATGCAATGACCTTGGTAGAGAGAGCTCTTTAAATTTTCTTGAACTCTGAGTGGGTTTGGAGTGCCGTTAGTGATGCAGTCTGCCAGTCAAAGTACCTGTGAATACAACCACACCAAAGAGTGCAGACTAGTAAAGTGTGTCCTCCCCGCAGACATCATGGTGCAGGAGTTTGTGAAGCATGGATCTGTACCTGAAGAGGAGGACATCTGTCTCCATCAGCTGTAAACTGGAAGTGGCCAAACAACTGACTTGTGCTCTCAACTTCATGGTGAGAAAAGTCCTTGCATGTTACTTAATAACTAAATATGGTACAGATGAGAACAAGCCCTTTTAATCTCAGATTCATACCCTGATGTGAAAATGAAAAGTTATGTCCTTTTTTAATCATATGATCTGGATGTGGTACATTGATACTGACATACTGGATAGTATATTATATAGTATATAGTAGGTTAAAGGTGATATAGTTTAACAAAATAAATTATTTTGTTTAATTAAAATATTTTATTTAGCAATAATACATAAATAAACAAGTTCAATAGTTTTTATTGGAATATTTAGCACACACATTTAGCTGATAATGTCTCCTTTGGCTCCTTCTTGCCATTTTGTGATAAATGTGGTGTACTAAACCAGAAATGGGCATTATTACAAAAGGTACATTCACAATGTCATTTGTTAATCTACGTTGCCTTTTATCTATAAACATTGGTGAAATGCCAATCCAATATCTGCACAGTATGTCCTTATACTGTATTTTCACAGCACTGTAAATATAAATTATAACGTTATTTCAAAATACTTCTCTTTACTTTCTTATGATTCTTATCCCTCCCAACACTCATCGTCAATTGGTGCTGGGTATCGATACAGATTTCCCAATTTGATTGAATTCCGATTTCTGATCCACTGCATGATCCATTGGGGTATTTTTCGGTTACAATGCCCATTTTGCTTACAATCTGTATGACATATTTCTCTCTCAGCTAATGCTGATATATAATACGGGGACCTTCTAACTTTCTATTACGACAATAGTAATTTGACAAATTAACAACAAGGCCCAAACTATGCACAAGGTAAACTTTGAAGTAAAGTAAAAGACTGATCTTGGGATTTAAGAATCGACATCAAGATTGATCAAATGAACATCATAATTAAATGGAAAATCAATTGTTTTACCCAGACCTATGGTGAATAGCCAACAGACAAACAAATATATTACTATGGTTAACTAGTGGTTCAATTATTTTTCTTGTGTGCTATGTGCAGGAGGAGAAGAATATTACTCATGGGAATATTTGTTGAAAGAATCTGCTTTTGGCCAGAGAGGGTGACCCTTCCTCTGATAACTCACCCTTTGTTAAATTATATTACACCAAAACATGATAAGTGAAATGCCACTGTATGCACATTTCTGTGCATACAGTGGTTTTGGACAGAATTCCATGGGTTGCCCTGGAGGTGCTCGAAACTCTTGAGATAGAGCTGGAATGTGACAAGTGGAGCTTTGGAATGACTCTGTGGGAGAATTTCAGTGGTGGAGAAACTCCATTGCAGGGCCCTCAAACAAGTACAGACACCCTTTGTGAATATAGGATCACCATATGACCATAATTTCACAGCAAGCATTCCTAATAGTTCAACCAAAAATGAAAAATGTCTCATAATTTGCTCACCCTCATGCCATACCAGATGTGCATGGCTTTTTTTCTTCTGCAGAACACAGATGAAGATTTTTAGAAGAATAGTAGGTCCAAACAATGCAAGTGAATGGTGGCCCCAAATTTTGAATCTCCAAAAATGACAAAATTAGCAAAAAAGTATTCCATAAGACTCAAGTGGTTAAATCCATATATTTTGAAGTGATATGATAGGTGTGGGTGAGAAACAGATGAATATTTAAGTAATTTTTTTTTTTAACTAATTTCACTTTCACTTCTTTTGTTTTTTGACGATTCACATTCTTCATGCATATTGCCACCTACTGGTTGAGGCTGGTAAAACAAAATTTACAGTAAAAAAGGAATTAAATATTGATCTGTTTCTCACCCACACCAATGGTATCACTTAAGAAGATGTGGATTTAACCACTAGAATCTTCTGGATTATTTTTTGTGTACTTTTTGCCTTTATGTGCTTTTTGGATATTCAGATTTATGGCCACCATTGACTTGCACTGTATGGACCTACAGAGCTGAGACATTCTTCTAAAAATCTTTGTTTGTGTTTGTAAAGGGATTTGATAGGCAAGGAGGAGGCGAGAACCGGCTTGACAATATAAATAATATTTTAATAATAAACACACACACAACGGACATGTCCGTAAATAATCTCTCTTTCTCGCACCACCGTCTGCCATCGGCCTTTATCTATCCCTCTCGGAGGCTTGATTAGCCTGATACAGGACCGGGTGTGTAGCATCACGACCCGGCCACGCCCTCCACCCTGCCACAGTGTTCAACAGAATAGAGAAAATCATACACATGTGGGATAGCCTACAGTTGCGTGCATATAGTAAATATACAGAATAAAAAATACATATGGGGATGTGCTTTTCAAGCCATCATGGCAGTTCTAATCCTTATTCTATAGATTATGAGATCCTTCATGCGACTGGGACACTCACCAAGAGCAATGGTTTAGGGAGAAGACCAAAAGAAACAGCAGGATGTTTCCCACCCATAGAGGGCACTGTTCTGCATTTGAATCTGAAGTCTGAAGCCACACTTTAAAATAGCATTGCATGAGAGAACGAAGTGCAATGCAATAGAAAACACAAAATGTGCACAGGCACACTTTTCAAGCAATATGTTTCACATAAATAAGATTGTTTGGTATTAAATGATAAAAACAATAGATATGCTGTGTAATTAATACAAAAGTATTTATACATATTTTGGTTGTCAAATGTTAGTGAAACATGTTCATAGTTAATGTGGTGAATTAGTCCTGTGAATAGACTGCTAAGACACCTCAGTGAACTTGAGAACCTGATATTTTTATACACCGTCCAAAACCGAAAGTAAAATAAAACTAATAATAATATTAATAATAATAATTATAAACATGATTATGTAGTGTCAAACTTACTGCATGTTTTATGTACACTACCAGTCAAAAGTTTTAAATTAGTTTTGTAGACAAAAATATAATTGTGCCACCATATTAATTTATTTCATTATAAAACTAAAATGTTATAATACAAATAAAAAGTTTATAAAATTGATGACTTGGACCAAATAATAAAGAAAAGAAGACAATAAGTGCCCAACATAGATGGGAACTCGTTCAATACTGTTTAAAAAGTATCCCAGGGTGATACCTCAAGAACTTGGTTGAGAAAATGTCAAGAGTTAGGGTTAGAATTTCTGCAAATTCTAGACAAAGAGTAACTTCTTTGAAGATATTAAAATATTTTAGATTTTTTTTTTTTTTTTAGGGGGGGGGGGGGGGGGGGGGGGGGGGGGTTATTTAGTCACAACATAATGCCTATAGTTCAGTTTATGTTATTCCATAGTTTTGATGACTTTACTATTATTCTAAAATGTGAAAAAAAAAAAAAAGTGAGTGAGTGAGTGTTTCAAAACTTTTGACTGGTAGTGTATATACATGAGTAATTTCGGCAGTGTGGAGCTTTGTCGTTATGATCCATGGGGTGATAACAATCTGGAAGCTGTTAAAGAACTACAGTCTAACAAACAGGCCAACACGGCAGACTTCCAGAGAGAGATCCAGACCATCAGCTCCCTGCACTGACTACATTGTCAAATACAAGGGCATCTGCTAAAGTGCAGGTCAGACTCTACCATCTCTTCAATTGCTTTATTTCTATTTATGTGAAAGGCCCTTATTTGTTCCAAGTCGACTCGGCACAAGACTGGTGGTGGAGTACCTTCCCTACGGCAGTCTGATTGTATATATGGAGAAAAACAGACAGAAAGTATGCAATCGAAGTCTGTTGCTGTTTGCCCCACAAATCTGTAACAAACAGGCTACATGCACATCACACAATTTTGAGTGGTGACTATGTTCTGTAAAATATTATGCTCAAATGAACAAATGCACAATATACATGTATATTCATATATAGATATGCAACAGTCTTGTCATGTGAGTACTGGAAAGAAAATCTGTAGGGAATGGAGTACTTGCAAAGCATGCGTTATGTGCACCGGGATCTGGCTGCCTGGAATATTCTAGTGGCCAGTGACAATCTGGTGAAAATTGCTGACTTTGGGCTGATAAAGTTCATACCAGTGGACAAAGAGTCCTACTGTGTCACACAGCCGTGAGGAGAAAGCCAAATTTTCTGGTGAAAATTTCTCAATCTCTATAGATTTCAGGCAGACAACATATTTTACAGAAAGAAATAAAATGAAAAGCAAGCATTTTACCATGAAGGGAACATAGCACCTAATTTGTGTGCTCTAAAAAATTCATAAATGAATGTCTTTGAACCAACTAAGTTCAGGTTTCATTCTATTATATGTTTGATTCATTAAGATTTCAGTAGTTAATCCCCACCTAACAGGGAACGTTCCAACAACTTTGGCTAACATTATTTAAAGGTTTGGGGGGAAAAAAATTATATAAAACGTTAATGGAACATCCTTATAACGTTATTAACCTTAAAAAACGTTCTACTAATGTTAAGAAAACTGGACATTTTCATGTTCCCACAACCAAATACTAACGTTAGGAAAACGTTCTTAGAACATAAAATTGTTAGCTGGGTCCTTTGGGTTTCATGAACAAAAGATAAACAATATATTTTTTTACAGCTTTTATTAATCATTGTTAACATTAGTGAAATATATGCTGTAAAAGTATTGTTCGTTATTAGTTCCGGTTAACTAATGTTGTTACCAAATAGTCACGTTGTGTTTACTTATTTAGTCAAAGGAGAATTTTTTCAAAAAAGAGTTCTGAAAAATTCCTTGATGTAAAATCACAAGATTGCATCAGTATGCATTGGTGTACATGAGCTGTTCTCATACTGTGATATCAGTCGCAACCCCAAAAGGGTGTGTAAAATCATGGTGCTGCAAAGGGGTACACTCACAGGTGAGGTAATGGATGAATAATTAGTACCATTAACTTCAATTTATACAAAATAAAAATCACTAAAATGGTTAGTTCAATCCAAAATGAAAATTATGTCTTACCTCATGTAGTTCCAACCAGTATGACTTTTTTCTTTATCAAGCAAGTAATTATTATTATTATAATTATTTATCATTATAAATAATTTCATGCAGTTATGTATCCAGAAGATAGGAAGTTACATCCAGAGTCCATCCATGGCCATCCATCTTCATCTTTTTAAGAATAACTGGAGGTTATCAGCACCATCTCAGTGTCCACCAAAGGTAAAGGCAAAGACAGACTTTTTAATTAATTTTAATGCAAAGTTGTATAATTCAAGGTAAGCAATTGCACTGTTTGAAAAATTGTGGTTTTACATGTATATGCTGTATAATCTGCCTTCAGTTATACTTTTCATTTTAGCTCAAGCAGCAATGTAACTGATTCTTTTGTAAAAGAAGATATCTACTGACAGCTGATAAAATATGGGATAAAATAAAATGAGGATTAAAATTTGGAAAATACATGTGATAAGAAGCATGTTTTATTGTTTTGTCTTTTTTTTCTCTCCAGGTGAACAAAATCAAGATGCATTGTTGGGAGTTCAACAGCGAGGACAGACCCAGCTTCTCCTCTCTACCGGACCTGATTGAGCATAGTCTGTTAGACGAGAGAAAGGGATCTAAATGGTGATGTAAGAGTTAGTCTGCACAGATCACAGTATTTTAGCATATAGCTGAAAAATATTTGAGTATTTTCAAGGTTTATTACAGTATGATGTTATTCAGTTATGTATTTTGAAGGATTGCAAACCATATAACCACTTAAAGGGACAGTTCACCCAAAAATATCCAGCAAAACAGATAATTTTTACCTAAATTTCTCCCTATGTGTACCATAAAAATAAATAAATTCATATTGGTTTAGAACAAAATGAGGGTGAATTTTCATTTTTGGGCAACTATCCCTTTAAAACCTCTGCTGCTTGTATATTAGCAATTTAAAAATGTGTTACATAAAATGCAGTGCATCACTTTTTCCACATTTGTTATATGGTGTATTTCTTAGAAAATAATGTAGTTCTTAGAAAAAAGGTGTTTCTGTCATTCAGTTACATCCTGACATATATTTTGATAAAATATCCTTGATACAGCAGTATTCTGACATATGTCCTTGATGAAGGCTTTTATGAAATATTGTTTGTCTCATTAAACTGTTTGATGTATTTTTTTTTTTGCAAAACACTTTTAATAAGTTAGATATCTCTTATATGACATATTTTGACGTGGTGTCTGACTTAATGTTGAATGTGTGATAAGTTTTTTCAAAGCTTGCATTTAAAGTCATAATATTGTGTGTGAACAAAAGAAGCCGCCTCATTTTTAAGGGTACACTGAACTGTAGGTCAAGGTAAAAGGTATGTGCTGAGGACACGGCTGTTTTTCTCTTAACACATGTTTCTAAGTTAAAAGCATTCTTTCCTTGAACAGTGACATATGTCAAAAAATGAGGAGTTACCAGCTGTATAAGAAAGAAATATGTTTTTTAAAAATAGATAAGTGAAGGACTTTCCACCAATATTTAATTAATGAAGAACAAAGAACATATTGGTGGCGAGGGAAAGAGACAAGGACAATGATACCATTGGCTAGAGATAATGAGTAGAAAGATAACAAAAAGGTTTTCTTACAACTTACAGAGAATCATCGTGAATATTCCATGACAGTTACAGCCTTATTCCAAAATGGATTACATTTTTGTGTATGATGCTACAAGCTTGGCACACCTATTTTTGGGCAGTTTTTCCCATACTTCTTTGCAGGACCTCTCAAGCTCCATCTGGTTGGATGGGGAGTGTTGGTGCACAGACATTTTCAGATCTCTCCAGAGATGTTCAATCGGGTTCAAGTCTGGGCTCTGGCTGGGCCTCTCAAGGACATTCACAGAGTTGTCCCATAGCTTCTCCTTTGTTATCTTGGCTGTGTGCTTAGGGTCGTTGTCCTGTTGGAAGATGAACCTTCACCCCAGTCTGAGGTCCAGAGCGCTCTGGAGCAGGTTTTCATCAAGGATGTCTCTGTACATTGCTGCATTCATCTTTCCCTCAATCCTGACTAGTCTCCCAGTTCCTGCCGCTGAAAAACATCCCCACAGCATGATGCTGCCACCACCATGATTCACTGTAGGGATGGTATTGGCCAGGTGATGAGCGGTGCCTGGTTTCCTCCAGACATGACGCTTGCAATTCAGGCCAAAGAGTTAAATCTTTTGTTTCTCATCATCTGAGAGTAATTTAGGTGCCTTTTGGCAAACTCCAAGCAGGCTGTCATGTGCCTTTTACTGAGGAGTGGCTTCCGTCTGGCCTCTCTACCATACAGGCCTGATTGGTGGAGTGCTGCAGAGATGTTTGTTCTTCTGGAAGGTTCTCCTCTCTCCACAGAGAAACGCTGGAGCTGTCCATCGGGTTCTTGGTCACCTCCCTGATTAAGGCCCTTCTCCCCCGATCGTTCAGTTTGGCTGGGCGGCCAGCTCTAGGAAGAGTCCTGGTGGTTCCAAACTTCTTCCATTTACGGATTGTAAGGGGGAAAGGGGATAAGGTAAAGGAGGAATAGGGAAGCCACGCAACTGGCCCAAGGACGGAATCCAATGGCATGGCTGAAGTTCTCCTGCGTATCCTGTCTTATCGTGCGCGTTCAGTTTAAGTTATTTCATTCCAGTTAAATAAATATATTATTCATTTTAAGATCCTCGTTTATTTTATCTGACTCCAATTCTAAAAGTTTCTAAGGATATATTAATGTTCTAATCTTAGTTATTATTATTACATTTGATTAAATATTTGTAAGAAACATGAAATGATCATGATGTTCTGCTCTGTATATTAGTGTGTCTGCTCTGTATATTAGTGTGTCAATGTTTAGCGCCTTTTCTCTGAATGTGTGAAGATAATGTTCCACACTTCACAATGCATACTAATTTTGTAAGTTGAATAGGTCATACTTGTCCTCACGGGTACACACGTGGACAAGTAACTGAATGTCTAAAGGCCTCCGTATATGGCCTTGGTTGAGCATCCTCTTTCAGGATGCCCGTTCTCCCCCTTAATTATAAGATTGCTGTTGCTTTATTATTGGCTGTTTTCTGTCTCATGAAGAATATATAAACCACATGCTTCCTACAATAAAGTTGAGTAGATTGGACACAGACCAACTGTGTGGTGTTGTTCTTTCTACTTCCTTCGCGCGAAGTCTACAGAGACTCAGACTCACGACTGCACTTGACTGGGCACGGCATAGTAACACGGGACCGGGGGAATCGGTGAACGCGACTAAGATCTAGAATATTCCTAACAGTTTGGGGGCTCGTCCGGGATACCTCACAAACAAGGTAAGGTCTAATTTTGATGACTTTATGTTGGCCTGTTTGTTGGGGTATCTCTGAACCGTATAGTGTGTGCATTTGGTGTACTCCCTGCGAGGGAAGCTGATAGCTCTGCAGCACTGCAGAAAGGGAACTGATCACTCCAATTTTGACCAAATGCACGTCAATCAAATTTTTCACTTAAAAAAAATAATAATAATTTTTTTAATTTAATTACAAAACAGAATTTTTTCTTCTCAAATAAACACAATGCATATATAGCAAACCGTACTCTTATGTGCCCAGTCCAGCAGGCGTTAGAACTGTGTGTTTGGAGAAGTATATGATGATATATTACTGTTTGAAAAATTATATGCTATTGGATTGTTTTTTTTTATTGGGTGGCATCTTTGTCATATACTTATCACATTATCTGTGTTATACTTGTGAAAGAATCTGTGTCTATACGTGTGAAGTGCCTGATGAGCCCTGTACATACAGGGACAGTATGAATGAATACATGTTGTCTAATAAAAGAACTGGTCTTTCATGTGTTGAATGAATGTCGTGCATGAAAGCTGTCTGGTGACAAAGTTCCCCTTTTTACAATAGCTTTTGAAACTATCTTTTTGTGGGTTGATCCGAAAGAATTTAGAACTGTTTAAACGTATTTGACAAATACCCTAGACAAATAGACATTGCGTTTAAAAGTATTTCACGACAAACAAAATAATTAAAAGAGTTTACTAAGAACGAGAATGGGTGACAAATTATGTCACCCACTCCCAGGGGAAACACCCAACGGTTTCATGTACAGGAATAATCAAGGGTATAATACAGAACCATACCTTAGAATGTTATACCTTATTTTACTAACACGGTAATATTGTGGTGTTATGTAAGCTCTGATACATAAATGGGATATGTGCATGGTTACAGTCACACCTCGATGGTTCAAATTGATAAAATGCAACTTGGAATTCAAGTAACAACATTTCCATTAGATAAATAGAACCATAAATTGGCATGGTTGCCGATCAGAGGGCCCCTGGTTTTCAACAATGCCAATACGCAATCAAGAACATGATAAAAGGATAGACGGTCTGAAAGGAATAAACACCTATTGACCCATTACAATTAATACCCAATACAAAATACCATTGATTGTGACTCAGCCATAAAATTACAGAAGTGGAATTACTTTTGAATTAACACTATTATAGCATAGGCATAATAGTACTGTACATGACCATAAAATTGTGATTGCGATCATGACATTCCTATTGTAATTATGTTTAATACTGCATTCCACTGATGAAAATGTTAACTGTAATAATCATTACACTAACTAAGACAAAGGCACTGGGAAAAAAGGAAAAAAAGAAATTACCCGACCCACTTAAGCATCTTCTACAATACGTGAATATTTTAAAGAAATTTACGATTTACAGTCAATTGATTGGATATGATTATAGATTCATACTGTCCAAAAGCTTATCTCCAGGAATAACTGAATTGATATTAATTGATAAAGTGCCTTTGTAGGATAAAGAAGTTTGATCAGCCATAGAAAGAAAAAATTCAGGAAAAAATGAATTAGATCAATTCGTTTGTAAACCGCATATCTTTATCATCGATACGGGCGCATCTAAAAATTAATTAACAGCGCATTGCTATAAGAGCTCTTTTACGGGACGCACTCTAAACTCTGTGGGAATTTATGGCATTCCTGTGAAGTGTCATATGACACCAAAATTACCCGTAACATCTCTGGATAACACAAACTTGCTTAAAATGCATGATTTTGTAATTTTGCCTGACTCTGCAAACCATTCTGCCTGCTGGTCTGTGATCCAATGCATAGAAAAAAACTCAGACTCACGACTGCACTTGACTGGGCACGGCATAGTAACACGGGACCGGGGGAATCGGTGATCGCGACTAAGATCTAGAATATTCCTAACAATATTTAATCATGTATTTAACTCTATATTTTATATTGTACTTGTTCATTCGGATTCCTAATGCTTAGAGAGTCTCGCTCCGGCCGTTATCTCACGGTCACAAATACGCCAGTATTGATCATTAAAACAGTAATTGACTAAATACTAATTAGATGGCTGCTCCTGCTTGCCCTTTTATCTACACATATTTTATTTAGTCTGCTTAGATAGTAAACACTTAATTAGAGTAACATTTCTACCCAGAGGTCATGACCACTAAATTTACAAAGATAGACCAACATACCCAAGTTAAAATAGTTTTATATGATCATGCTATAGTTTCCTATGTACACTTAGCTAGAAAATATTACAATAACCAGAGGTTTAGACTTCACCCTTTAGGCTTGGTCGACACTAAACGGAAATTCCCTATTGAGCCTGTTCACACTAAGTACACTAGAAATAATGCCAATTAGTTAGTCGGAGCTCTTAAGTTTCAGTCGGTGTGCCCCATGCTCCACTCAAAACCGGGCTTTAGTCCGCTGCTAACCTGGTCGAAGATTTGTGGAAACATGGACTTAACGTAATCTACTAAAGACTAATAAAATAATAAAATAGTTTCAGAGTAAATCAGAATAAACTCAAATGTAACAATTTATTTACCAGGTAAAATAATAAATTCATAAATTCCAATTAGACAATAATAAGCCAAATTTAGACATTTTATCAAAGCATAAGAAATTCAAATTGCAATTACCTGATAACTACACACAGTAAACTGTGTGGGAGATCTGGCTAACAGATTCCCATTATTAAAATTACACACATACTGTGTGGGATCGTCTGACTACATAGAACCATGAACAATGTGTCACATTTCATTAAATACCCAAACCATGAACAAAGGGAATTTTGGGAGTGGTTAGGTTTGGAAGTCCTGGGGACATACCTCATTAACATACAGGCAGGGATGGGGACAGACCTACAGAATTATACCGCATTTGGCAAAGACCTTATAACTTTGTTACCAATAGATTTATCAACATGGGAAAGAGACCATATACCAGTCACACTGAGACATTTTAAATGATATCAGACATGATATTTTGTTGCATGTAGATCTTAGTTGAGTTTGAAGTGATTCTGAGCTGATGGGGAAGGAGTAGAAGAGGGGGGCTGATGTTTGTGGGTTTTAGGAGAATAGGCCTAAATTGGCCTGAGGTGAGATAGAGGTCAGATGTGAGATTTGTGTTTTATTGTCCTTGCTCAGTAGGATGTGTTGACTGATGAAAATGTTCTTCTGTTTGAGAGTTTTGTGGTTCTCGCAGAGTTCTTTGACTTTTACGACAACTTGATGTCAGCCTTACAGGATGATGGAGGCCACTGTGCTCATTTGGACCTTCAATGCTGCAGAAGTTTTTATGTACCCTTCCCCAGATCTGTGCCTTGATATAGTCCTGTTTTGAGGTCTACAGACAATTCCTTGGACTTTATGGCTTGGTTTATGCTCTGACATGCACTGTTTACTGTGGGACCTTATATAGACAGGTATGTGTCTTTCCAAATCATGTCCAATCAACTGAATTTACCACAGGTGGACTCCAATCAAATTGTAGAAACATCTCAAGGATGATCAGTGGAAACAGGATGCACCTGAGCTCAATTTTGAGTGTCATGGCAAAGGCTATGAATACTTATGTACATGTGATATTGAACATCAAAATCACATGTTTCAAACAATTTTGAACAATCAAAATCACTTTGATTATGAAAAAAGCTATATGCGTTAAGTTGTTGGAAAAGGCGATAAGCCATGCGATTATCCTATGATGATTTCATCAGAGTACTGAATTTTGTTGGGTTACTGTCTATTTCAGAGAACACACATATAGTTGTCTTTGTTCCAAATTGCATGTAGACTGCGTATAATATATGGTCCTCCCCAGTAGCTACATATCCACAAATGTGACACGCTCCATTATTTTCACCTGAAGAAGTACTCGAAGATACTCGTCTCAGCCTTCAAATTATGTAAATTTTATCATAAAATCCAAACAATAAATATTGTTTTGATGCTTTATAATGCTTTGCATTGCAGATTGTGGCAGCTGCACATTCAAACAGAGTGGCACAATGCTTGCTCTCAAACGTAGCATGAAAAAAACATGAAGAGGTTAAAGAGTACAGTACAACTTGCTCTAATGTGTCATATCTCTTGTAATCGGCAATATTTTAATGTTGAAAAGACATGGCTAATATCTTGTGCTTTTCAATTAGCACTCAAGCCCTGGAGTACTCAATCGTGCACCCATTCTATTCATTCATGTTTAATTTGATAGTCTTTCACCACAAATCACACACTCAATTTGCACTTTGTCCATTTCCTGAATGAAACCAAATTCAATTCAAATAAATCCAAATAAATAACAATAAATAAATAAAACCAAATAAATCCTTGTTTTCTTTTTACTACTTATGTTTTCCTCTTCTCCCTGATGGTTGCCATAGTCATTGCTTTCGTTAAGCTAGCTAGTCTGTTCTGATCGTTGCTTGGTACAGTACATAGAAGCAATTTTGCAGCGTCTTCTAAAAACAAAAACTGCATCCTTACCTACACTTGTGAGATGCATGTTTTAAAAAACTGCTTATGTTAGATGTACTGTACTATGCAGTGAAGGGGGAGGGGGAACAACAAGGCAGCCTATATTTACATTTATTCATTTACATTTATTCAAATGGCAGATGATTTTATCCACAGCGACTTACAAAAGAGGGAAAACATAATATGAAAACGGGAATAGGAAAAACTATATGTGGGCAAAAGGATGCTGAGGGGGTCAGTTTAAGAGTTGTCATGTAGTGTTTGAATTTTCAAAGTCTAAGATCATCCCATTTAATATGTTTTACTACATGGAAGCATTCACGGTTTAACGGCTGATGGATGTAATGTTTCAAACCCATGCAACGTGTTGCTGTTAGCTTTAGTGTGATAGCCAACATCAGTTCAACGCTTGTAGGCCAATCTCAAACAGCATACAGTACATATTTACAAAGGTTTGTGTGACGGTTAAGCGTTCAACTTACATTTGTAAGGTGCTGTCTTCACTGAAGTTTCTCTAGTTGCTACATTCTATATAATTTATGGTTGTTTGTCAGATCAGCAATGGGTAAATTCACCCATTCCATTACATACAGCAAGCTATATGCATGAACATTCCACACTTCATTTTGATGGTTGAAGAAGTGCATCAACCGGGTACTTGTAGTTCACATCTTTTTTTTCTTTTTATTTGGTTTGGGATGCACCTGTCTTCTCAGGCCAGTAGATGCCCAACCACATCAGATGCATCCTGAATGACAGTGGATTTGTATTTTCAGCAACTATTTTATGGTGAATGCACATCTCATAAACAGAACAATGCTGATGCATATTCCTAACAATAAAAATGATGCGTTGCTCTGATCTTAATCTTCAAATGGTTTGCCTGAACAAGGTGTGGTCAACAAAGGCCACATTTATCCACCACAACGGTGAAGGTAATATTTCTTTTCAAATACACAAAAGTACGAGTATGATCTTCTAGTCAAGTAAAAACTCTTTATTTTGTACAA
The DNA here is from genome assembly GCA_032164185.1 of Moxostoma hubbsi. NCBI lineage: Eukaryota > Metazoa > Chordata > Actinopteri > Cypriniformes > Catostomidae > Moxostoma > Moxostoma hubbsi. The sequence goes on from JAVLUX010000117.1 coordinate 5,464,936, forward strand.
TCCAGACTCAAACATTACTAAAACACCAAATGTTAATTATGTTAAAAATGTTAACAACAAATGTTAAAACACCAATACACAATACATACACATATTCAATTGGAATTTGATGACAGCAACCAGGGTGTAAAGACATCAAATGACTTATATAATCAAATATATAATCAAAACCATTATGTAGGTATGGTGTATGAACACTTTGTTATGATGTGTTTATTTTTTGTGCAGCTAGCCTTATTCTAAAAGATGAGCTACTACTGTTACTTTAGCACACTATGAGGCAGGTCCTTGTCCTACCCAAATATGAAAGCTGTGTTATTGACTTACTGTAGTACTTATACAATCAGCTAAATACTACTGTGTTACAAATTTATCATTCAAAAGTGGATCAGTTTGCATCAATTTTAAAACAGGTTCAATGCACATCCTATGTATGTTCAGGTTTACAGAAAGGATTTAGTTTTTCCACATTGTAAATGTGGATCTTGTATTTCATTCCACATTCCAAAAATCTGTCGTGGTAGAAATTTGTGGACTAGAAGCATGTCTCTATAATAACACGGGTGATATTTGTCAACCTTTAGGAGATGCATACCATCAATCCTCACACCAGTGTGGGATGTGGGTTTGAGACCTGCCTTTTCCACGCACATTCCTATGTAAGCATCATCAATAGGCACCAGAGTAACATTGAAAGACACACTGTATATTTTTCTGGCTGTAAAACTGGAAAGAAGAAAGCCTCCACCAGTACAGTATGGAGGATATATATCAGACTTGAGTACCTGCACTGGGACATAGTATTTGCTTGAAGAGTGTCTGAACGGTCTTGTATTCTCCATGAGTTGCCCTACATACAAATGTTTACTTCCATTATTGTCCTTCAGACCTTGAAGATACTCCACCATATTAAACGTGTTAACAAAAACATCATCATCACCATTTAAAAGAAATTTGGTGTGTGTGCACCATTTATCCATCCACTGTAAGAACAGGATCTGCTTCAGGGTGAGGTTAAAGAATGAATCATTGAAGTCCCACTGTAAAATGTCTTGGTTCTCACTGTTCTCAAATTTCAACATTTTATTTAATCTGAGCTTCTCCAAACCAGTTCCAGTGGTTCCAATAATGAAGACTCGACGGATCCACACATCTTTGTATTGCCGTTCTTTAGCCCATGTTTTCCGCAGAACCTCTCGTTGTTCATAATTCTCTGGAGAGCTCTTGATGACCAGTAGAAGGAAGATATCTGCAGACTTCTCTGGGACTCCACACTTATTAGGGACATCTAGAAGCATGGGAAAATCCCTACAGTGGCGGTAAAGCAAGAAGTCTTGGATATGATTTGGCAGTTTAGAAAATCCATCCACATCAAAAGCAGACATATTCTGCACACAACTTGGAGACAAAGACTGGAGAGCTGTTGATTTCTGCAAATGAGCTTGGTGATGGAGCCTTTCATATAACTCTCTGTTGTTGTATTCATAGGGCACATTTAAGTTAAGTTCAGTTACTCCAAGGATGACCAAGCCCACAATGCCCATAAGAAGCACAGCTAACATCTCCACCCTTCGAACTGTCATCTTAATATCTGTTTAATGAGAAACAGCACACAAAATTGTTTGCTACAGCAGAAGAAAAAAAAAACACTTTTGAGATATATATGTCACCACAAATCTGGGAGCATGCTAGTTGTATCAAATCAAATAATTTGATGTATGAGGACTGAAAAAGATTTACGATAGCATTTTACACAGCATCCAACTAGCTCCACAACAAAGACAAAGGCTAACCCACTAATTCTCCTTAAAAGAATTCAAAACAAGTTCATTCATCAGCATTTGTTACACAATGTTGATTACCACAATATGTTTTTCATCTTCTTTCATTTTCTTTAAAAAAGCGAAAGTTGTAAAATTGGATATAACTACACAGAAGTATAGTATATAATTGTATCTACCTAAAATCATGTTGACGTGCATATTTTTTTATGTCTTGTGGCTAAATCTTTGAAACAGTGAGTATTTGAATGTTTATGGATTGGCGCCATTCACTTCAATTGAAAGTGCCTCACTGTAACAGATTTGAGCTTTTTTGTATATATATATATTAATATATAAGACTGAATTGAAATTATTTTTGTAGTAATCAACATTATGCCACAAATGCTGTCATCTGAGCTGAACTTGTTTTGAACATGGAATATTCTTTAAAGGTGCATTCAGTAACTTCAGACATTGTTTGTGTCATCTTGGACTTACAGTGACACCTAGTAGTGTGGATGCAACATCATTCAAAATCAATAGTTCTCAGTTACAGGTGCCATTGTATAAATTCACAAGTCACAATCAGCCATGGTTAATTTAATCCAAGAGTGAAAGTGTCAAAAACAAGACAGTTACTGAGATTAAGCATGTAGTATTCAGCTAGTCATGTGATTCTAATATGGCATCCCCCAAGAGGGTGCCCCTGCCCCATGCAGAATAAAACAGCTTTTACAAGGTTTCTGATATGACCAGAATCACAAAAATGGAAGGGAGTGGATACAGTGACACCAAAATTACCAAAACGCCAAATGCAAGTTGGGTGGCCAATGGGGTGGCCATCCCAGATGTGTAAGACTTTCTTTCATCTGCCAAACACAAATAAACATTTTTAGAAGAATTTCTCAGCTCTGTAAGTCCATACAATGCAAGAAAATGGGCCAATATTTTGAAGCTACTAAATCCACATAAGGGCAACATAAAACTACACCAGATGACTCCAGTGGTTAAATCAATGTCTTCTGAAGTGATGGTGAGAAATAGATCAATTTTTACTAAAAATTTTACTCCCTGCTCAGTCAATTTCCACTTCACTTTCACTTTCCATTTCTTCTCTTGTTTTTGGTGATTCACAGTCTTGATCTGTGTCTCACCCACACTTATCATGTCTGAACACATGTATTTAACCATTTGAGTCATATGCACTAAAATAATTATGTACTATATTTGCTTAAAAATATAGTGCATCATATTTGCATCCCAATTTTTAAGCAAATTCCACTAGAAATGTTAAGCAACGTTACCTAAAAAATTGTAGCTGGCAAAAAAACAACAAAAAAAAACTGACCTGAAGAAATAACAGACAACTGGTGAATGTCAAAGGTTTTTATTGTTGTTTACAAATTTACAATCTAACATAGCTATTCATGCTCTCCTAGAACTAGATTTTCACATACAAAAATATTAACAAAATCATGACAATAAACATAAACCATAAAAACAATTACTTAAAGAATTTCAGTAAATCTAAATAAATGCAATTCAAAATGCATTTTATCAGACAGCACACTGCAGAAATATATGCAGGTAGGAGAAAACTCTCTGAACTAATATGGTAACAAAAACACCAGAAACAGTTTGTATTTATAAATGAAACTATTACTTCAAAAGATCTTTTCATCTTGCAACACCATTTACTGTATGACGTAAAAAAAAGAAAAATGTCAGCTTCTTTGAGTAGCTGATGTGAAGGGCATAAATTAGACCAAAAAGTCAGTGCTCTGACCCAAGTTTTGACAAATGTCCCCAGCTCATTTTTAATGTATCAATACACGGTAAATGGTCTGCACTTATATAGCGCATTTTTCTAACCTCAGAGGTTACCAAAGCACTTTACACTGTGTCCCAATCACCCATTCACACACACACTCATACACCAATGGCGGCAGAGCTGCCATGCAAGGCGCTAGCCTGCCATCAGGAGCAACCTGGGGTTCAGTGTCTTGCCCAAGGACACTTCGGCACGTGGAGTCGTATGGGCCGGGATTCGAACCACCAACCCTGCGATTAGTGGCCGACCCGCTCTACCACCTGAGCCACAGCCGCCCCAATATACATACATATTCTCCTAAAAATCTTAGTTTGTGTTCAGCAGAAGAAAGAATAGTCATATATATCTGGGATGGCATGAGGGTGAGTAAATGATGAGAGAATTTTAATTTGCAGCACACAGCTATTCAAACACTGTACCAAATGCATACATCTATATGAATGTCAGCAGATATGTTAAAATGGTGCTATATAAATATGAATAATTTCATCCAAATGTGTTTTCTACCTTTGTTTTTTTTTGCCTTGAAAACCTCTGACGACTCTTCTTTCAGTTATAGTTGTAGACCTGCCTGGACTATAATTTAAATGATCCTAGTATAATTGTTTCTGACAAGATAAGCAACATGTATGGCTAGTGAAAAATAATCTCATCATTTATGAGATCTTAAGCCATGTCAAACTCATTAGACTTTATTCAGGGGAACACAAAGATGTGTGTTTGTCCATATGATGGAAGTCAGTGAAAAACTTACAAGATCCATAAAGGCATCATAAATGTAATCCATATGACTTGAGTGGAAATTTTGGTTTGTGTTCCACAGAAGACAGAAAGACATATCAGTTTGAGAAGGCATAAGGGGTGAGAAGGCCAAATGACAAGAGAAATAAAATTTTTGGGTGAACTTCTAAAATCATTTGATTAAGGTGAAAAGTGAACATAAAAACCACTCATTCAGGTTTTGTGCTGAGGAGCCGAGAGAGAAGTTCCCAGCCATTTCAGCAGGTAGTCCAGTGTGGCAGGAGGGACACAACGTCTTGTTTCCTCCATCAGGGAACGGAGGTAACAGAAGTAACCAGGACATTCCCTATCTGTCACTCACTCGATGTTGTGTCAATTAAGTGACACTAGGGGTCCCCTACAAAAACGCCACAATTAGCTGAACTGTGTTACGTGAACTGGCGGTGCGAGATGGGCAGACTTCACTGGGCCTTCTCGTAACCTCCCCCAACGCTGTAATGAGTGTCGAGTGGCCCTTTGGGGACAAGCTGACTGCCCAAAAAATGCCTTTTTCCTTCTTTTTTATTTTCTCCCCAAAAAGAGTGAAAATTTGTCAACCGACTGGGACCACCAGTGTCCACGTCGGGGGGGGGGGGGTGTCACTCCCAAGGGGAAGACACCGCAGAGACCACACACCGCCCAGAGAGGGGGGTGGGGGTATTTTGAGTGGAAATACGTCACACGGTCTTGTCGGAAGTATGTCATGTGGAAAAGTCCCATGGTAGGTCCTACCCAACGGGGGAGGATTTTCTACAAACATGGTGACTGGGGCAGAGGGGCCTCTGCCCAAGGAAGACGCAGTTTAACAACAGGGAAATGATCTAGCGGAAGATATACATTGCATGTGGTTACCTACAGGGAACCAGCACATGCGAAGCATCTACCCCAGCACAGGGCTTATTTAGCATGTGTACTGAGCCGGCAGCGAGTTTCTCCGTAAACTCTTCTGCCACAGGGCTAGGAGGAAGTCATCCAGGGAACACATTTTGTGAACACCTCTAGGAGTCAACAGCGCATGTTTTCAGTTCAGTGGAGGTGAAAGGCGCTATGCGCAAGCGATATACCTGGCCAACTGTCCCGGACTTACCTGTAACTTCCTGCCGAGACACGGGACGAAACCGGCTCAACCCGGAGATTGTAGAACCTCACAAAGCTGCACCATAGCTGCTCTGCAAATATCTGTTAGAGAGGCATCATTCCTGGTACAATGGGCTCGTAGCCCTGTGGGAGGTGGCACGTGCTGGGCGTGATATGCCATAGCTATGGTGTCAATGAACCAGTGGGTGATCCTCTGCTTGTAGACAGCGCTTCCTTCCCACTGTCCACCAAAGCAAACAAAGAGCTGCTCAGAGACTCTGAAGCTCTGCGTGCGAACCAAATAGATGCGTAAAGTGCACACCGGACACAGCAACGTCATGGCTGGGTCTGCCTCCTCCTGGGGCAGCGCTTGCAGGTTCACCACCTGATCCCATGGGAACCTTGGGCACATAGCCCGGTCGGGGTCTTAAGATCATGTGAGACTAGACCGGACTGAACTCCAGGTGCGTTTCGCTGAAAGAGAACGCTTGCAGGTCACCTTCCCTCTTGATGGAAGTGAGCACCGTCAGGAGGGCAGTTTTTAAAGAGAGTGGTGTAAGCTCATCTGACTCCAAAGGTTCAAAGAGGGCTCCCCGTAGACTCTGAAGGACTACAGAGAGGTCCCATGAGGGAACAAGGTGCGTGAGTGATTGTCCCGTCCAGGGGCCAGACTTGGAGATTCCAGAGGTCTGGTCATGGGTGCCAGATGGTATCCCGTCCCTGAGAAAGAATGTCCTTCATCAGGGGAATTCGCCAGGGGAGGCTGACACGAGGAGGACCTGCTCCTCATCCTCCCTGACCTCTCGGCTGAAGGGACAGGCTCTATCGCACCCTTCTCGCCCTTCACCGAAGTGCAGTGGACGCCGCTGAACCTGGGTGGACGCATGGCGAACTGAATCGGGTAGCTGAGTCGGACGGTCCGGTCCAGCTATCGTGACAGATTGGAGAGTGCAAGACATGTGTCCAAGCTCAGGGCGAGGGGGACCAACGTACCGGCAGGTGGGGCCTCGCAGCGGGGCAGAGCCTGAGGTGCCACATTAAAGGGGAGAAGGTACATTGTCCCCACAGTCCGTTGAATCTGGGTGTGGGCGTGTTTGTGCCACAGCTGGGTGCGCAGGGCCAGGGTGGCCAAACCTGCCAAAATGCAATGGTGGATGGTGGTCGTAGTGACGGCTGTGCACAATGGATATGTGACCCAGGGAATAAGAAATCTTAACCCTTTCTTTTGTTAAACTTTTGGGTACTGCAGCTACTCGAGCATGCAGCAAAATTAAGTGAAAAGGGAACAAAAGATTCTCCTACCGGCCCTTCACTGGGGGATGGAGTGGTCTGTTCACCAGCTCCAGAGCAGCAGGTCTCCTGGTACCTGGGTCGCCCATCACCGGGCTGTGAGATGGGTGGCGTCTGCTTCCTGCAAGGTGCTTGATGCTGAGGCAAGGCCGTGGGGGCGGGCCACAGTGGAGCCGGTGCAGTCGCCACAGGGGGATGCCCTTGGATGTGTTGGAAGGTCTCATCTGCTGCTTCACTGTTGAGAACTGCTGGTCAAAGTCCTCAACAGTGTCGTCGAACAAGCCAGCCTGGGAAATGGGGGCATCAAGGAACCGTGCCTTGTCAGCCTCTCTCATCTTGACCAGGTTGAGCCAAAGGTGGCGCTCCTGGACCAACAAGGTGGACATCGCCCGCCCAAGAAACCGCACATGCACGTGACCTTCGTCGCCCGGATGGAGAGGTCGTTCGCCGAGCGCAGTTCCTGCATTAATCCCGGGGAGGGACTACCCATGTGCAGTTCTTTTACAGCCTTGGCTTGGTGGGCTTGAAGGAGAGCCATGGCGGGCAGGGCAAAGGCAGCTTGTCCAGCGGCACTGTAGGCTTTGGCCGTCAGGGATGATGTAAACCTACAGGCACTAGACGGGAGCTTCAGGCACCCGTGCCAGGTGGTGGCGCTCTACGGGCATAGGTGCACCACGAATGCCTTATCCACTGGCAGCATCACCGTAGTGAAGGGCGGGGGAGCCAAAAGATCGGGACTGGGCAGAAAACGATCATGTCAGCTCCCCAACAAATAAAATACCCCCTTTTCTGAAATGAGACAGCCTCAATGATGTATGCGGCCGACAAATGTGACCTCTGAAGGACGCAGCCTTCCAAACAGACATAACCAAAGGACGTTAATGTTACCTAATTTAGCTAAAGTTAGATTAACATTTATTATCAAAGACAACTTCTGCAGTAATGTTATCTGTTTGTTGTCGTAAATTGATAATGATAAAATTGTGTTTGGACTAATGGATAACTGCAGCGGATACTGTAACGTTAGTTAGCGGATACTGTAACGTTATTTAACGTTACTTACCTCAAACGATGTTGTGTCCTTAAAATGCCTTGGTGTTTGAGATGCAGGAGGGGGATTTGACTGACTGGGAGTGAGTGAGATATGCTTTGCCGAAGCAACAGCACAAAACACATCGTTATAGATCTTTTATGTTATTATGAGATGTGTAAAAATATTTTCAGTTATTTATGAAACTGTGGTGGGACACTGGGATTATTTTTATGGTCCCTTTACCTGGATTTTGGAGCGTCTAAATTTTGGCACACATTCACTTCCATTGTGAGGAAATACAAAGCTGAATTATTCTTTTATAAATCGTAATTTATGTATTGCAGAAGAAAGAAAGTCATACACATCTGGGATGCCAGGAGGGTGAGTAAATCATGAGAATTTTCATTTTTGGGTGACCTATTCCTTTAACACTATTTCAACAGTGCAACCATATCAAAACCTTCATAAGATCAGATAAGTATTTGACTACATAAAATATTCAAAATAATCCTGAATTGATTTAGCTTTCATTTGGGTGATGCGTGATTTGCAAATTACTACCTATTGGTATTTTGACAGTTTATTTATCAATTTAAATTAATGTAAAACATTGACATTTTAAAATAAATTAAATCAAAAGATTAATCAAATCAGTTATGATTTAAGAGATAACTAACTAACTAACTAACTAACTAATAGACAAAAACAAACAAACAAACAAACAAAAATAACTGCAACAAGGTTTATCTTTACAGGTGCAGAGACAACTCTATAAGCAGCTATAGACAGAATGTAAAGGACAATTCACAGACACAAATTGTCAAAGAAATTATAGTCTACTAAAAGCATTTTCAGTGGTAACACTATATAAATAATGAGTTAAAAAAAAGAAAAAAAAGAGCAGTGATTGTAGCTTTTGCAAAATGGCACCCGTTTTACTGCAAGCTATGATGCCGAGCAAGATACTTACTCTGAGTTGAGGTTCAGTCAGTGCTGTAGTTGATCCAGTTGTCAGCAGCTTGATGAGAGCGGAACCAACTCGTTCAAATGTCCTTGTTCCGGATTTTCGCAGCGAAGGAAGATTAAACGATGCTCGTAACTGTCCAACAGAGATGTACAAATTCACTTCCTAGAAATCTATAGCAATCGACAATTGTAGACTTAACAGAGTATGTGAGAAAAAGAACTCTGGGACAAAGAAATACAAACGAAAACAACATTATTAAATAAACTATTAAAAATCATGTTGAACTGATTTGTTTTACTGTGTGAGATAAATAGAAAGTACACAGGGTATCTGCAGGTTTCTGAGAGTTAGATTTAAGACTTTTTAAGACCTTTTTAATACCATGCAGAATGAAATTTAAGACCAATTTTCATATCAACAAATTTGCAAACAGCAAACAATACCACCAATTTCCATCCTTAACACACATTGTTTATTGACATATTGAAAGCGTGAAAGAACAATAAATTGCAAAACCGTGCAAAGACTGACTTATCATTAGGCAGAACATTGACAGCCTACAAAGATTTCAAACAAACTGCATGAGGCAAGTACACTACATGCCATGAACCTGAACATTGGGTTTTTACTGTATAGATCTCAGTTCTTTGCCCTTTGTGTCCAACTCTGTCTCAATTTGCTGTAATTCATTTGTTTTTTCTTTATATCGCTTCCTTAGTGTGTTGGATTTTGTAATGAGCTGTGCCATCAAGGTGCCAGCTTTTCCCTCAGATTCTTCTGCAAGCTGGTCAGCATCCTTCTGCAGGCTCGTAGATACCTGGACCAGAATTCTCTTCTTTTTTTTCCAAGTCCTCGATGTTGTCTTCCAAAGCTTTGCGCTTCTGTGCCTGGACATCAGTGATTTTCATTTTTTTCTGCTGATCAAGGTGCATTCTGTATCTTGATCTAGCAGATGCAGCAGAGGCCAGTAACTCCTTTGAGATAGGGACGTTGAGGAGCCCTCCACAGATGCTGACATAATCGCATATTAGTCGATGACTGACCATTGTTTCCTCCTGCATATTGCAGGTCTCCACTTCTTTGTTGATGGAGAATCCTCTCTCCACTGTTGCCTGCCCATGGGACAGGAGAAGCAGTTTCTTGCAAAAGCTCCATAACTCACAGCGCTGCCCAAGAACTCCATGCAGGAATATATCTAGCCTGGTTTCTGTTGGTTGGTATGAGAATAAGCTCTCATTTTCACTAGATAAAAATTCATTGAACTGCTGGATTATAACATCACCTGCAGAAAACAACAAAATAATATTAATTTAATTATAAAAAAGTATGCATATAAATGTATACATAATATTTACACAAGCCAGTTTTTACATTTAAAAGCATATTTCATAACTTGATTTAATACACTTTGATAGAACTGAACTCTGAAGGATAATGTGACACTGAAGACTGGAGTAATGATGCTGAAAATACAGCTTTGATCACAGGAATAAATTAATTATATAAATATATAATAAATTAATTATTTGTTTCTGTATTTTTGATCAAATAAATGCAGCCTTGATGAGCATTAGAAACTTCTTTCAAAAACATTACAAATATGAATGTCTATATATTTGAACGGTATACACACACACACACACACACACACACACACTACATATCAGAAAAGAATAATTACTGCTAGCTAGAATGCATTAAAAATGATTAGTGATGGGTTGGTACTTACTTTGAAATGGTGAAGCAAATCCTGAGCTGTCCCATGTCCCATGAATTGCGAACCTAGGTATCGTGACTGGACGTGATCTTGTCCCCAATATCGGACGTGCATGTCCAATTGCTTATTTTTGGACGTTTCATTAAGGCTCTCGTCAAACATTAAAACAAACATTTCCTTGTTAACATCTGCAACGAGGAGCTTGGTTATGTAAGGAGCCAGTCCAAATCTGGCAATGTATGCAGTTTTGTCTTTACCGCACGCAAACGTACAAGCGATTTCAGAGTCTGGAAACATAGTTCGAAAAATGTCCCCGACAGCATCGTTAGCGTTATACGACTGGTGTTTTGTTACCGTATGCAGACACCAGAGTACCTCGGCTTTGAGAGTTGCGGTGGAGCCAAATGTTGTTCGGATGTCTGTTGGTGTTGAAACCGCGGTGCTTGAAGCTGATGCAGATTCCGGTGTACGGCATGGAGCAGCGCTCTGTGGTACTGTGGGCGCAACGGAACAGAACTGAGAAATACCTGGTGTTTGCCGACAGGTTTCCGCAGCCACTTTGTGTTTTTCGCACAGCATGTGGGTCTCCAATGCTCTGATCCCCATTGTTCCGAGTTTTAACACTTTCTTGCACAGTATACACCGGACTTCGAAAGCATTGCCACAAACTGGTCTTAACCACGGCGCAAATTTAGGGTTATGTAACCAGTTTTCATTAAATTTACCCTTCCCCATGGTTAAAGGTTAACGCGAGAAATTTTCGCCATTTGCTAATATCCAGTCCACGCACCTAGTTAACCCCCCGTGAACTTGTAATTTGTTAGTTGGTTCCGCCTATTTTTTTTTCTGCGTAACAAATAGACGTAATGTTACATGATTTTAAAACGAAAATAAAATAATATTCATGGTGTCGGTTTGATTGCATTTAAGACCTTTGAACAGGCCCGGCTCCAAAGGGGGGCCTGGGTGGGCCTGGCCCACCCATTCATGAACTTGGCCCACCTTGAGACCTACACCCACACCCACCCCTCCAACTGTTTGGCCCACCCGGAGGGTCCTTTGGCCCACCTTACATCTTAGAGCTGGAGCCAGGCCTGCCTTTGAAACGCGGATTTAAGACATTTTAATGCTAATTAAGGCCTTATTTTTACATTATGGAATTTAAGACTTTTTAAGGATCCGTGGACACCCTGAGTACAATAAGTTACTGTTTTGGTGGAAACTATGGTTACTATGTTAAAGAAAATACTGTAAATGACACATAGGTGGGTTTTAGGTTTGTGTGTGTTTACATATGGTTCTACAATAAATCAGATACAAAGAAATATATGAACATAATGTGTCTTCATTATTGTCCACTAAAATAATTCACATTAATCTATACAATCCCTTAAGCAATTACAAGGTTAAAAGGTATAAGAGGATCAACTTTACAACTCCTAGTGGAATCTTACACAACACTGCTACTGGTTAGATTAAATTCCAGAAATTTGAGAATCGACACAGATTCCGATTCCTGATTTTGGAATCGTTAGAATCGATTCCAAGAGTCGATTCCAGACCCATTTAATTGATTATTTTTTGATTCAGAGGAAAAACGGGAGGTAAAGTGAAATCTCATAATAAACAGCTCACTACTATGCATTCAATGCGCTATTTATAATAGCATCATTGACATTTACTATTAATAGGTCCATTCATAAATAAATCAGGGCCTATATGCACATACCAAAGCATGATACTTCAATCCCATGAGATAAATTTGAGGAAAACTTGAGCAGATGCGCCTGTATTTCCAAGAACTATCGAAAATAATCTTAAATGCACCATATAAATTGTCTGTTACCACTCATGAAGAGATTTATATTATAATGTACAGTATTGGTCCACTACCTATTGTACACAAAACTTATAAATTTTTGCACTGGTTTATACAATATAAAAAAATAGATCTATACATTTGAACAGATACAGAGCAGCAATCGTTGTGATATCGGCCATGGCTGATGGCGGAAAGACAAGTTGTCATAGAAGCCCCTCTATCTGTCTCGACCCTCACTATATGGGAGCAATTTAAATATGAATGCAGGAAATTCTCTGTTAAATTTGGAAAAAAAGAGAATGATGGAAAAAAATAAGGTTTTTTCAAATGTAATTAAAAAGATGAATGAGATCCTGAAGAACACAACTCTTAGTGACAATTTGACAAGGAATCTCTTTATATTTTGCAAAATAGACTGGGTGACATTTATCTAGAAAAAGCAAGGATATCAGTTTATCAGATTAAGAGCAAAATGGCTCAAGTTTGGAGAGAAACATTCTGCTTATTTTTTTTTATCTTAGAAAAGAAACATACAAACAATATGAACATTTAATCTGTTTACATTAATAATAATTTAACTAATGACCCTTATTTGATATCCTCTCATATTTTTGAGTTTTATTCCTTTTTATTTGACCCTCATGCTTAATCCGTTTTCTTTAGTAGGATTCAATCTGTGATTCCCAAAATTAATGATTACAACAGAGAGCTCTGCGAGAAACCTTTTACTAAGGATGATCTTTATAATATAGTGAAAAGAATGCCAAACAATAAATCTCCAGGGCCTATAGTTTACCTTTTGAGTTCTTTAAAGTCTTCTGGGGCTCTATTAAAGACCTTCTAGCACTTAAAGAATGTGCTGTGAATGGCGAATTGGCAAAATCAATGAAGCAGGGTCTCATATCGCTCATACCCAAACCTAATAAAGAATTAAAACACCTTGATATTTGGTGCCCAATCACTCTCTTAAATTCAGATTATAAATTATTGGAATCCATATATTCAGATAAACTCAAACCTTGTTTAGCTGATATTATTTCTATCACCCAATCTGTTTTTTTAAAAGGTAGGCACATCTCAAACAACATTAGATTAATTTTAGGTATTCTAGATTATTCTGAATTAGTTAACAAAGAGGCTATTATCTTTTTTATTGACTTTTATAAAGCCTTCGACACTGTAGAGCATTCTTTTAACTTTCAAGCACTGTCTAAATTTGGTTTTGGTAGTTCATTTATAAATATGATATGCACTCTTAATAATGGTATTAATAGTTCTGTTTCTTTAGCTTCTGGCACTTCTCCCCGTTTTGCTGTTGTCGAGGTATCCATCAGGGATGTCCCATTTCTCCCATTCTTTTTCTTCTGGCTGCAGAACTTCTAAGCTTATACATAAAAAACATGTCCATTGAAGGTTTAAAGGTTGGAGAAAACACTTTAACAATCAGTCAATTAGCTGATGATACATGCCTCTTCTTTGGAGATGAATCACAGGTAAGTAGCTTTGATCTTTTTTCTAAGGCTTCTGGGCTGGTAGTAAATCCCAGGAAGAGTGAAATCATGTATGTGCATGATTCAGACAATTAAGGTGAAACTTTGTGTCAGGTATCTTGGGATTGACATATGTAAATCAGGTTCTGAATGCCTTCTCCAAAATTTTCAGCCAAAAATTTGACAAAACAAGAAAGATATTTAACTGCTGGTTGCAGAGAGACTTAACAATTTACAGGAGAGTCTTATTGACTAAAGCTGAGGGCATATCATGTTTAATTGGTCTATCATTATATGTTGATATAAAATTTATAAAATCTATAAACTCTCTGCTGTTTCGTTTTGTTTGGAACAATAAAGCAGAACTTGTTAAAAAAACTCTTGTAAGAGAGTTCAACCAGACATTTAAGATTTATTGGATAAAGAAATGTATCTCTAATAGTAACTTACCCTGGTTTTGGATCCCTAATCTGATTTTTTTAAAATGTGGTGACATTCTTAAATTCTTATTATCTTGTCATTTTAAATGTTGCAAATTACCTATCAAACTTTCTAATTTTCACAAACAAGCACTTGAAACCTGGAAGATTGCATCCCCACACTTGTATTATCTGGAATAATGAAAATGTTCTGTCTGGCAATAAATCACTTTTTTGATGGAGTGGGTGGCACAAAATGGCCTTTTTATTTCTGATCTCTTCAATAATCAAGGGGAACTTATCTAATTTAATGAATTTATTACTCAGAAGGGTACTCCGTTTCCTTTTTAGGTGGTTAAAAGTATCCCACTTAAAATCTTTAATTAGAGCACACAATTTAATATTTTTTTCATTAGAAATGCTATTGTCTCAGATCATGTAATTTTCTCGCTAAAGCCCGCTCAAGTATTTATTACTTAAATTCTAATTTAACCCTCCTGTTACCCTCAAATCCGATAACATTTTTTACCATAATTTAAACCTCCAGAATATGATTTTTTTTTTTTTTTTTTTACAAAAGGTTTGTGTCTCAGGTAATTTATGTCTTTGTTGACTACTTAAATAACCTTTTAAGTTGACATCCACCCACCACCCCCCTCCCCACCCCTTATACATCCAGAATACCCATTGCACGACTATGGATAAATTTACAAATCACCATAAAATCTTACTGATTGACCTAAAATTGGAAAAGTATATATATTTCTGCATGGTGTTTTATTTGTTTTATAATATTTCTAAGTATAGATTTTTGTAATCTATAATATTTGGAAAGAAAAACTATTTATTTTATCAAGGATAGTAACACGAGTTATGTTTGGGGACATTCTCCTCTATGTCACTTTCACTGTCAAAAAACTGTGACAAAATCTCATTGACAGAAAATCTTTGCTTAGATGTCATTTTCAAATGAGAGAGATGGAGAACATAGAGAGCACACAGAGCACAAAGAGAAATGGTTTAGAAGGCTTCTGTTCATGCTTTTGTAATGTTTGCTCCTCCCCTTTGTTTGGTAAACCATGAGAATTATGTTTTCCCCTCCCCCACGGCATGGGTAATATCAAAGTTCTTGCAAAAACGATGTTTTCCCCTCCCCCATGACACAGGAAACATCAAAGTTCTCGTGAAAATTATGTCCCATGTCATGTGAACTACAAGTGGTTCTCGCAATATTACAGATACACTGTAAAAAAAAAACGTTATTTTACAGGTAATATTCTGTATTTTTTTACAGAATTTTCCCGTTTTTTCATTTAACAGTAAAATGCTGTTGTTTTACAGATACTTGCTGTAATTTAAAGTTTTACCATTAAAATTACAGTATTTCATTGTAATTAGAAATTACATCAAAATTATGTTTTTTAAAGGCAATTCAAACTATTTTTACAGATTAAAAAATGTATTTTTACATAAAATTACTGTAAATGTTTTAGTGATTTTTCAGAGATTTTAATTTAACCTGTGCAGCAAGTGATAAAACAGTTTGTAATCATAATCATAAACACATGATAATCATAAAGCACAAGTCATTTTACTGTGTACTACACTTTTGTTATTTTTTTTTATAGTGACTAATGAAACTGAAGTCTCATACATGAAATTGTCTTGTATGAAATTGCTTTGTCCGTGTTGAAAAATAGGGGGAATACAGTAGTGAAGTATGGGGTCAACAGTCATACTGGAGAAGCACCAACAGAATCTTTCCTTGTGGAATTTTGCAGATACGTTTACATGTTTTACAAATGCATGTATATAAGAATGCTTAATATATATATATATATATATATATATATATATATATATATATATATATATATATATATATATATATGTATGTATGTATGTATGTGGGGGGGCTATAACATATTGCTAATACGTGTGCATATATATAAATGTGTGTGATTGTAACTTTTGTTGCCTATTCAGAGAATGATTTGTGTATTTTGACAAAGATCAAAATATTTCCAGAGAATAATGAAAATAACTTTCTAATTAACTCCATAAAACTATGTAATATTCACACGTTTATTCAACAGCATACTTATTCAGATTAATCTTGTTTATGTGTATGTATGTGTGTGTGCGACACAGATTCAAATTTGCCGCCAATTCCCGCCCACAACGTCGAATGTGTCCTAACAGCCTAAAGAGCAATGATTGGTCACATGGTTTTGAAGTTTGAAAAATGACAAACGGTTGTCAGAGTCGTCTTCTCAACGGATTAGCGCGGGTATTTCAAATTTATTGGTTTTAGGGGAGCCATCCTCGGAAATCATGGAGGAGCTGCATTGGCATTTTGGAATATGGAATGTACTGTTTTCTTCCGCGTTTCGAACGAAGGTAAGAGTGTTTTCAATTCAATATAAAAAGTATGCATTTGTAACACTGAATTATTTGAATGTTTTTTTTTTCCCATTATTGTATTTTCTTGAATTTACTAGTTTTATCCTTCTAAGTTACGTTTTAAAGTGATCGCAGCATTTGATCGTGTTCGTTGTGATGAAGTGTGTTTAATTGTAATAAGATTGAAATTCCTAATGTGCTTACTAATTATCATATTACGCTCAGTGTCTACAGTTACACGAGAGAGTGAGAGAGAAGCCATTGCCCCGTTGATCCAACGCTGATGTTGGTCTGTTTACAGGTAACGTTATAGTTATGTTTTATGAAATAAAATATATCTGGTTGACTGTTAATAAACATAAGTTATTGTACATAACGTTAGTGTTTTAAGAATCCATTTGAATGCTTCGCTCTTTGCGTGACGCACGTGGTAAGGCCTGCACATTGTGTGGTGCTAAATGTGTAACTAGTGAATGTTCAAGTTACTAATGGCATTGCAGTTGTTTATATAGTTCATTAGTATGTTATATCATCTGAATTTAAATTAATACATATTTGAATGTAGTATATCAAATATTGTAATATAACGTTACTTATAATGTATTATGTAACGTTACACTATTGGAGTGCATTAAAGGAGAACTCGGGTCAATTTTAACGTTAGCTCTGTTGCTTTTAAATGTGGGGTGCTGTCAGCACCGAGAACAATGAAAACAATCGGTGTTCACTACACCGTGTCATCCTCCTTTTAAAATGTGCACCAGTTGACTGAAACGGGGCCTAAACATGCCTTTAGCCTATTACCCTCGAAACACGGTGTCAACACGGTGAATCTGATTGCAGTAGATGTGGAAGATAAGTTATGCATAAAAGGGATGTTAATTCAGCCACTTATACCTCGGTTAACGTACTGTTTTTCAGTGAAATCCACAGTTGATTGTCTAACTCATACGATCCAATATTCCAAAACGTATTTTTATTCCACAAAAAAAACGTCCACAGTAGTCGTTTGTCGAGTTCGCGCGCGCGATCATTGGTAACTAGATAACTAAGGATCGCGCACGCAAACTCGACAATCGACTACTGTGGACTAAGACCGAAAACAGGAAGTAAATACAGGTATGTGAGCTGGCTGAATAAACATAATTTTTATTCATATCTTTCACATCTACTGCAGTCAGATTCACCGTGTTCACTCTGAATACAATCACTCACATGGCTGTGCACTTGTAATGACAAATCAAGGATGTTAAGAGGCTAAAAGCAGGTTTAGAACTTGCCCCGTTTAAGTCAACAGGGTGTAAATTTTAAAAAGAGGATAACACGGTGTAGGAAACACCGATTTTTGTCGTTGTTCTCTGTACTGACAGCACTCCAAATTTACAAAAAAATGAGCTCAATGTTAAAATTGACCGGAGTTCTCCTTTAAACCAACCCATTACGCTTTAAAGGTGCATAATGCAAGTTATTCATGGCTAGGGGTAACCCTGAATTTAAATAGTATTTTAAAATATTTCTTTCTTTTGTGATTTCAGATTATAGAAAAACCTGTGCTTATGGATCTACATCAGATGACCATGGCAACCCAGGTGTGGAAATAGGGGAATATTTTTAATCTGAAATCTGTGTAGTCTAAGATGAACTATTCTTCTGACACCACAAGAATTAGTTAATCTCAAAATGAAAATTTCATGATAATTTACTCACCCCAATGCCATCCAAGATGTTCATGTCTTTTCTTTCTTCAGTGTAAAAGAAATGTAAGTTTTCTGAGGAAGACATTTCAGGATTTTTCTCCACACAATGGACTTCAAGTGCAACCAAATTGTTGAAGTCCAAATCAATGCGGTTTCAAAGGGCTTGAAGAGCTTCACATGGCTCTGCACGACCCCAGCTGAGGTCACTAGATATGGTCTTATCTAGTGAAACAATTGGTCATTTTCTTAAAAAAAAAAAAAATTATATACTTTTTTGGTCTGGGATGTGCCAGTCATTACGTCATAACGGTGGAATCCTCACGCGTTTCGTCATCCAAGTTATCCGTCTGTGTTCAAAAAGTCTGGGAAGGAAATTATCTAATTTTTCTCTTCCAACTTCAAAATCATCTGACATCTTTGTTTTAATTTATTATTATTTAAATCCTTTGTGCCGTTTCCAACGTTATGACTTAATGCCTGGCGCGGCGCAGACCAGCACAAGACGAACAATTTTAGTTAAAAAGTATATAAATGTGTTTTTTGTTTTTAGAAAGTGACCTATCGTTTCACTAGATAAGACCATATTCCTCAGTTGGGATCGTGCAGAGCCATTTGAAGCACTTCTTTTGCAGCCTTTTGAAACCGCATTGATTTGGACTTCAACAGTTTGGTTGCAGTTGAAGTCCATTGTGTGGTGAAAAATCCTGTAATGTTTTCCCTTAAACTTAAATTATTTTCCACTGAAGAAAGAAAGACATGAACATCTATGATGGGAATGGGGTGAGTAAATTATCAGGAAATTTTCATTTTGAGATGAACTAATCCTTTAACTCGTCAGAGCCCTGTGATTGTTTTCATGATGGATATATGCACTTTTATGGACTTCAAAGCATAAGCACCTGTTCACTTTTGCTAACCCTTTAAAAGGTATTTTGAACTTTGGAAATATGTTTCAGTAATTGCTTTAAAAAACAGAAGTTCACTACTTCTTGCTCCATCTGTCTGGTAATGCAGGAAGCCCTTTCCTACTGTATGGGTATGCACATCTTTGACAACCATGATAAAAGTACCTTTGTAAGGTGATGCTCAGTTAAATCATACCAGTATCTATTTATTCATTGATTCTTCTGGTTGACATGTTAGTGTTACCATCAAAATGGCACAACTATTGATTTTCTCTCTCTAGTTATGATTGTAGCGTGAATAGCATTCATCATAGTTTAACCCTGTTGCAAATGCAGGTGTGGGGCTTCCCTGTGTTACCAGACAAACGAAGTAGGGAGCTAGGAACTTACTTTCTAATAATACGAATAATTGAAACGCGTTTAGACCCATGCAGAGTTCAAAATATTGTATATTTTAAATCCTTTAAATGTCCTATTTTTAATTTTGCCAGTAAAACGCTTTATTTGACAAATGTATAGATTTTTATATTGCCTTTTTGATGTAGATATTTTTTTCCATGCTCTGCTTGTATTTCTACTGTCCAATTAACATTAAACATTTGTTTGCAATTCACTGAAATGACTGTTCTGTTTTATTGGAGGTACCATTACATTTTTATAGTTTGATTTTATTTTACTGGGGGAAACATTTAGTTATACATGAGAACTGTATTTTAAAAGAATATTACTGTATAAAGACAGAGCAACTTAATAAAGTAACTAATAAAAGCCATAAATTTACAGTGATTAACCTGAAAGGTAGTTGTTTTTACTGTATTTTCACATACTTATTCCTTTTTTATACATTTTTTCTTGGTTATTTTACAAAGATAAGCTGTATTTTAAAAGAATATTACTGTATAAAGACAGAGCAACTTAGTAAAGTAACTAATAAAATGCTTATATTTACAGAGATTTTCCAGAAAAGTCGTCTTTTAAAATGTATTTTCACATAATTTATCTGTTTTTTTACAGTTTATTAACAGTAATATACTGTAATTTAATGAATTATGACTGTAAAATATTCTCTGTTTTTTTACAGTGTTTGCATGTAATTTTGAAAAACAGGTTTTTACTGTAATTTTACAGAACCCGTCTGGAAACTTTGCTGCCAGAGATTTGCCGTTTTTTTACGTTTTTTTTTTTTTACAGTGTACGGTTATGTTAGGTTAGAGCCCTAAAACAGAGGGAAGCTTTTTGAATATAATATTGAATATGTAAAATTATAAAAATTATTAAAATTATAAAATTTTATACAGCTAAAAGAGCCTGGGGTCAAATTGACCCCAAGGAACACAGATACTACAAAATGTGTACAGAACATTGAAAAAATATCAGCAGGTTAATTTTATGTTTACAGAGTTGTCCCCATTAAATTAGGAAAAGTCATTAAATCTGAAGCAAAAAAAATAATAATAAAAAAATCATGTATTTACAGACGTTAAACATTGAATGGGGTCAAATTGACCCCAAAGATAATAGGAGGGTTAAGCAATTTATGGATTTCTCCTTACAAACTTCTTATACCAATAGAGAACTTAATTTAAAAATTATTCACAAATATTACCCTTGCAATCAGCTTTTAAACAGGATTTTTGAGAATGTATCCCTCTTGTGTTCCTTTTGTAAAATGGAAGAAGAATCAGTTTTACTTTACTTACTTTTTAATTTTGTTTTATCAGTGTCCTTTCTCTAAATCTTTTAATAACCTTGTTATTATTTTTATGTTTTAACAAATTGGTGCAGATTACAGAGACTATGATTTTTCTTTCAGATATTCATTCGTATGATGCTAAATTTGACTGTTCTTTATTGTTACTTTGTCTTCTAGGTACATTTCATCTTCACAATACCAGAGTAATACAATTGAAACCTAATTTTAGATTTTTTTTTCTGATGTAAAATCCCTTTTCAAGCCTCTGAATGCCAAGGCTTCAAAAACATAACATCCTTTTGTTTTTCGCGTTTTAAGTGAGGCTTCTCAAATGTGTAGTAGTTCAGTGGTCAACGAAATAACAGGTTTCTCCGGTTTCGAAACGATTCTCGACACCCACTACCCCAGAATCGAGGATTGCACATCTTTCTTTTGAAAACAAGAACATCCTGTTTCTAGGAAATTCCAATATACATATAAAAAAATTAATTATCATTGGTTAACTCAAATAATGAGTGATTCCTTGTACTAGTAACATAAGAAAACACACGAAGAAACAGTATTGGAATATAAACATTACCAAAGCAAATCTCAAATATTAATTAATACAATTATAAGGCGAGGAGAGCAGGCGCCACCCGACGCTCACATTGTTATCAATTAACTTGATAACAAAATAAACGTCATATAAACAATTGAAATAATGTTGGCGACTGAAGACAGGTTACTCACAATCATTTATAGACGCACACTTCGGCACACACATTCAGATATTTCCCGTTCACATAGCAGGTCTTTCTCTCACCCCACTCCAATACAGAATGACTGATGCGCGTGGAACCGCCTTTCAAACATATATAGTTAGGCTATATGTTTAGCTGCACTACGTAACTTCGTGCTCTCAAGCGACATCTGTTATCAAAACTTGAAATTGCAAGTACGCGGAAGAATACATTCGCTGTCTCGTTTAATTTTTTTCTTTATTTTTCTTATTTTTTTTAATCTATTGTCAATGCCTTTTATTCCATAGATTAAACTTCAGCTCAATAGAATGCTTTATTATTTGTATACTAACAGGGATGTGCACAGACATTTTGGGGTGCAGGGGCTCAAGTGGAAAAAAGGGTCACTTCTCATATTATTTACATATAAAAAAAAAGTAAACAAAACTTTGAATATATTAACACAACTCTGACTTCCTTAACAATTTTTTTTAATTCCTTCACACTCACGCAATTGTTTCATACTCAACAGATTTCTACAAAATAATCAGTTCACACAGAGACTATGGTCTTCTTTAGTATTCACTAGGTTTATCACTAGTGCAGGAGACAGCAAAGGAAACTATGCCACAATGTGCTTGTTGCCCGTCTGTTGCTCACTTCGACGCTGTGTCGAAGAAGCGACGCTAGAGGTCTCTCTTGAGCGCCGAATATGCCTCTGAGCTATGAAAAAAGGCTAATGAGAAGTTGGCAGACAGTATTTGCATACCCCGCCCCCGGACATATGGGTATAAAAGCGGGGAAATACCGAGTTCATTCAGAAATTTTCTTCAGAGCCAATGGTTGTATTTGCAGCGAGCTGCGAATCACACACCCGTTCCTGTTCCTCTGACGCTCTCTGCTGTTGGATCAATGGCGCACTACAGCGTCTTTCTCCTTCCCTGCATGGCAGTGCAGCTTTCCCCTGGGCACTTCGACAGCGCAAGAGCTTAAAGAGTATTAAAAGAGTGATATTTCTTGTAAAAAAGTATTTTCCTCTATTAGAGCAATACACAGCGGTGTTGAATGTCCTTTTCAGGAAAAACAAAAACCCTACCACCTGGTGGGGTCGCCCTGTGCTCCCCTCCAAGGGCTGTAGGACAACTTCCTCGCTAACCGTGAAAGCCTACAGCAGTGCCGTACATGCTGCTTCCGCCCTACATGCCACGGCCCTCCTGCAAGTCCACCAGGCCAAGGCGCTCAAAGATCTGCACGGGGGTAGCCCTGATCCCGATGTGCTGCAGGAACTGCGCTCAGTGACCGAACTCGCCCTTAGAGCCACGAAGGTCACAGTGCAGTCACTCGGGCAGGCGATACCCACGCTCGTGGTCCAGGAACGTCATCTGTGGCTGGACTTGGTCGAGTTGTGTGAAACCGACAAGGCTCGCTTCCTCAACGCCCCTGTCTCCCAGTTCGGCCTCTTCGGCGCCACCGTCGAGGACTTCGCCCAGCAGTTCTCCGGGGTGAAGAAGCAGACGAAGGCCATATCACACATCCTGCCCTGCCACAAGCCTGCCGCCATGGGCCATGCCCCGTCTGCTCGCTGAGGGCGTCCTACTGCGGCTAAGAAGCACCCTGCTCCGCCTCAACCCGGGCCCAGCTCTCAGCCCCAGCATCGAGCAACCAGCAGGAAGCAGACGCGCCCCATCTCACGGACCCCCTCGAGGACTCGGAAGGCTCCCAGGCGCTCCTGAGACGCTCGACTCAGAGCCCGAGATGTTAGCTCCGGAGCTGGTAAGACCACTCTGTCCCACGGTGGAGGGCCGGGAGGAGAATCTTTTGTTGAATTTATTTAATTTGCCACCCCCCCTAAACAGGGCTGCGGTACCCACATTCTCAATAACAGAGCTATTTCCTTTGTCTCTGGGTTACCTGGCCCGCAAATGCCATTCTCACGGCACCCTGCCGCCAGATCTCTACAGTCCCGGCATGCTGGACGCGTACCCCCCGCCTTCAGCCCCACGACTGTTCCCCGGCTGGCCAGTTCTGACGAGTCTAGAGGACGCCTACACTGGACCTCCTCCTCAGTCACTAACCCGCCCCCTGCCGGGTGTGCAGAGCAAGGTAAGTGCTTTGAGTCTTTTCTCAGCACTAGAGCCTCGGGACGCGTCTTCGCCTCCCGACGCCATACTACCTGCTCTGCCCGCTGTGAAGCCCCGCCGGGTACGTCAAAAATAACCGCCCCATTTGTGCCCCTAGCACAAAGCTTGGATGCGTGGCTTTCACTTCCCAACCCGTCATGCTGACTGGTCCGGACCATTTGACTCGGTTACGCAATTCAGTTTGCCAGGCCCCTGCCCCCCTTCGCTGGCGTCTGCTTTACCGCAGTACACGGCGAACATGCCAAATCCCTGTGCACGGAAATCACTACTCTTTTACTCAAAGACGCGATAGAGCCAGTCACTCGAACCAAAATGAAGAAGGGTTTCTACAGCCCTTACTTTGTTGTACCCAAGAACCGGGCTTTGCTCAAACTCCCGTTCAAAATGCTCACGCAAAAACACATCTTAACTTGCGTCCGGCATCTAGATTGGTTTGCAGCGGTAGACCTGAAGGACGCGTACTTCCACATCTCAATTCTGCCTCGACACCGACCCTTTCTACGGTTCGCGTTTGACGGCCAGGCATCGCATACTCAATTACCTCGACGACAGGCTTATTCTGGCCCACTCACGAGAGTTACTATGCGCTCACAGAGACCAGGTGCTCAGGCACCTCAGCCGACTGGGGCTTCAGGTCAACTGGGAAAAGAGCAAGCTCGCCCTGGTTCAGAGCATCTCTTTTTTTGGCATGGAGTTAGACTCAGTCTCAATGTCGGCATGCCTCACCAAGGAGCGTGAACAGTTGGTGCTGAGATGCCTCGCCTCTTTCAGGCCAGGCACAACGGTCCCTTTAAAATTCTTCCAGAGGCTCCTGGGGCATATGGCATCCTCCGTGGCAGTTGCGCCGCTGGGGTTGATGCATATGAGAACGCTTCAGCACTGGCTTCAGACTTGAGTCCCGAGATGAGCATGGTGCCGCAGCACGCACCATGTGACGATCATCCCCGCAAAACATTCAAACCCTGGACAGACCTCTGCTTTCTACAGGCAGGAGTACCCTTGCAGCGGGTGTCCCGACGCATCTTGGTCATGACCGACACCTCCAGATTGAGTTGGGGTGCTGTGTGCAACGGGCACGCAGCTGCAGGCCGTTGGAGAGGTCCCTGCTGCATTGGCATATCAGTTGCCTAGAATTGCTGGATGTTTTCTTTGCCCTGCGGAAGTTCCTCCCGTTAACTCGGGACAAACATGTCCTAGTCAGGTCAGACAGCACCACTGTGGTAGCGTACATAAATCGCCAAGGAGGCGTACGCTCCCGCCACATGTCACGACTTGCCCTTCGTCAACTCAAGTCGCTGCATGCCACTCACATCTCCGGCAACCTCAATGTGATAGGGGACGAGCTGTCACAACAACGCATGCCCAGCGGAGAGTGGAGGCTTCACCTCTAGTCTGTCCAGCTGATTTGGGAATGGTTCGACAAGGCCCAGGTAGACCTGTTTGCCTCCCGAGAGACCTCCCACTGCCTCCCACTCTGGTATGCCCGAACAGAGGCTCCCCTCAGGGCAGACACACTGGCACACAGCTGGCCTGCGGTGCTGTGCAAGTACACATTTCCCCCAGTGAGCCTTCTCGCGCAGGTGCTGTGCAAGGTCAGGGAGGATGAGGAACCAGTCACCCTGGTGACTCCTTATTGGCCTACTCGGGCCTGGTTCTCGGACCTCGTACTCCTCGCGACAGCCCCTCCCTGGCGAATTCCCCTGAGGAAGGATCTTCTTTCTCAGGGACAGGGCACGCTCTGGCATCACCTTGGTCTACCACCTGCCGTTGTAGACACAATCAGCCCCTTCTACCAGGCATCTTTACACACTTGTTCGCAAATTGGTGTTCTTTCCGAGCTGAAGACCCACAGAGGTGCGCAGTTAGGTCAGTGCTCTTATTTCTGCAAGAGAGGCTGGAGGGGAGGCTGTGTATGTCGCTGCCATCGTGGCCCACCACGACGCAGTAGACGGCAAGTCTTTGGGTAAGCAGGACTTAATTATCAGGTTCCTAAGAGGCGCCAGGAGGTTGAATCCCTTCCGGCCAAGCCTGTTCCCCTCCTGGGATCTCTCAGTGGTCCTCGTGGGCCTCCAGAGACCTCCCTTCAAGCTGCTAGAGACAGCCCTGCTGATCGCTCTCGCCTCCATCAAGAGTTCTCTGTTAGCGACACTTGCCTGGAGTTCGGTCCGGCAGATATATATGTGATCCTAAGACCGGGCTACGTGCCCAATGTTCCTACCACACCCTTTAGAGACCAGGTAGTGAACCTGCAAGCGCTGCTGTGAGAAACATGAAATGTACATGATGTTCTGCTCTATATGTGTGTGTATGTTTCTCGCCTTCTCTGTATGTGTGACATAGAAAGACGGGACCGGGGAATTGGGGGTCGTGACTAGATCCTTAATATTCGTTTGGGGGCTTCATCCGGCATGTTGGGGTATCTCTGAGCCATATAGTGTGTGCATTTGTTGGACTCCCTCAAAGGGAACGCTATTGCTCTGCTGGCTGCAGAAAGGGAGCTGATCACTCCATTTTGACCAAGTGCACAATGAAAAATAAAAAAATTAGAAAAGGGTTTCTCTGCATCAGTGTGCCCCTGGAAAGGGAGCTCTAGCTCTGTGAGATACAGAAAGGAGGTAAAATACCTCAGATTTACTGTTGCAGTTTAACATATCCTCACTAAGGTGGGAAGAGGACAGATACAGTTCTAAAAAAAAGAAAGGAAAAAACAGCTGCATGCCCAGTTCTGCAGGTGTTGGAGCTGTGTGTTTGGAGAATTATATGTTTGTTATTTGTTATTTGTTGGCATTTGATGTGTTTGAAGAGTTATCTGTATTGTTGAGCAATAGCTGAATTTAAAAGCTTTTGAAACTATTGGAAAAAGTGATGGGGGAACCTTAAGTCGCCCCCTGCCAGGGGAAACGCCAAAAGATTTTATGTACAGAAATAATCAGGGGTTTAATACTGAACCATATATCAGCAATTTGGCTGGGAGGTCAGAGATAGGAGAAAGGAAAAATGAAGAAGAAAAAAAGGAAAATACTTAATTAGATCAATTCAATGAGTAAATGAGTAAATGTGGAAGAAAATAAAACCATTATTTTAAACAAAGGTTGTATTTAAGATAAGTGTTGTTATATTCAAGCAAATGGCAAAAGAGGACCGAAGATATGATGATAAAATAACTAATAAGAAAATTATATATTGTAACTTATGAAAGTAAACATTAAATGTGAAAACTTTACATTCATGTGTCTGTTTTATGTTCTGTCTGGTCCAGTTTATGAGAGAATGACATTTTAACATTATTCAATTAAACACTAGAAAGTCTTGATATCTAAATGAAAGAAGATGATTGTTTGTTTGTTTTTGATTTTTCTGTGTTTAAAAATGTCTGGAGAACAATTTAAATGTGAGTGCAGCGTTATCTGTGTAAACTTGATCAACCAACAAATGATAGGCAGAGATTTTTTATTTTTGTTAGGGACTGTCTGATGAAGGGATTGAGGATGGCAATGATACTCTGCAGAATTTGAGGGGAAACAAGTCTCTCTTGATGTCTTCAGACAGACAGAAAGGGGCCCCGAATTTAGAAAAAGATAGATCGCAGATAGATAGATATATTCTTTTTCTTTTATTTATTTTTTGTTTGGTATACACAGAATAGGTCTTGGTTGATCATGAGTACACTGAGAAGCTGCCTTTGAGACTAAAATAAAAGGAAAATAAATTTAAGAATGATTTGGATCAGTTGAAGGTGAAGGTGAAGGTGAAGCCCATGGAGAAAGGTTAAGATTAAATTGAACATCATAACTTCCTCAAATATGAATGTTAATAACTTCATATACATGTGTCTATTCTGTGTTTCTTTTGTCATCATTATGTGTATGTTGTTTCACTAACTCATTCTGGAACTAGTTTCTCACCATTGCAGACGGCTGGCCAAGATGATTTTATAGAAGTTACTAATACTGCAGGAGGAAATCCGGAGACAAAGACTGAAAATTATGTGTGCTATTATATGATTGATCCTCCTGCGCTCATTACTGCTGGTAATCATTACTGATTTGCCATTTATAATGTGGATTCAAATTTCTCTGGAAAAGTTGATTTCAGTCTTATACGATTTTCTAGAATGCCATCGATGAGGTTCAATACCCGGGTCTAAATTGTTCTGAGGGTCTAAATTTAAATCCAGCAGCTAACCACTGATTTATTGATTTGAAGAGTAAATATTACATATTACATGAGTCATGAGAAATTAAAAGTATGTAGTATATTTTACTGAGCAATTATTTTCAAACACAAGAAAAGAGATATGTTTGAATTTCCATTGTGCCTCTTTACGACTTCATTCTGTTTAAACTTTTACTTACTTTTCTGTTAGTTTAAAAACTTTATTTATATAATTTTATTCAATAGAATGGAAGTTCCTTCACCTGAGAAAGTGTAAGAAATGGAGAAAGTAGTAATAATAAATTATTACTTAATAATAAAAAAGGGGATTATAATATATTAATAATAACAATACAGGATGGATTAATTGCATCTACTACAGTCAGCAAAGATTCATTAATTACATTGATGATGCATCGAAAGCCTACAGGCCAACTAGAACCTACAAGAAAAATGGCTTGGTTAGAAATTGGTTTGACAAACTGTTTGGATCCTGGAAAGAATAGCTTACTAAAGTGGGAGTAATAATAGCCATAGCTGTTGTTATTTTTGTGTTGTTGTTTTGTAGTGTTGTGCCTCTTCTCAGATCAATGCTGGCAAATGCTGCAGCTAAACAGATGATCACTGTATCTGTAAAACCATCAGGAATTGACTTTGGGGCCACTGTATACCTCACATGCCCTGGACTGGATGAGCTGGACAATTTTCTAGAAAAACCCTGGAATTACACGAGGGGTAGGGAAGGGGAGCCTTTTATTTTGACTCTTTATTTTCACTTTTCTATTGTTTTTTGGATAGCAAGGGAGTCAGCATATTCATTGTATTTTCTTTTATAACAAAATTAGGTAGTATTTTAGATTGGATAGAGTAGGCAGGAAGATAGAGGGTGTTATGTTTATTATTTTGGCATATACCCCTTCCTGAAGTTATTATTCCTTTTTAAAATGATGTTTGCTGTCTAATCAAGCAATGATAATGAAAGGGGATGGTGAGGGTCTGAAGCAGATCATTATCCATGTTACAAGGTAATGTTACAAGGTAATGTAACCAGAACGGAATGCTACGAATGTTTATTTTGAAAACATGAATGTAAAACAGTTCACGCTCACGGGCAAAGAAGAGGCGAGAAACCGGCTTGACATACAACTAAAGGTTTAATGTAAAACTCAAAATACAAACACATAAGACAACGGACATGTCCGTGAACGATCTCTCTCTCTCTCACGCCTGTCTTCCGCAGTTGGCCTCTAACCCTCTCGGAGGCTTGATTAGCCTAATTCGGGACCGAGCGTGTTATGTCACGACCCGGCCCCGCCCTCCACCTTGCCACATTCCTCCCTCATTCTCTCAGGCTGGGGAGCCCCCGGCATGACGTACACCCCCCCTCCTCTTTCCCTGGGGAGGGGCGTGCCTCCCGCGCGGTCTGCCGGCGGGTCATCCCCATCAACCTGGACGAGGGAGGGGGCAAGGGGAGAGAAACAACAATAATTAAAAATGTGGAGGGGGGTCCTTCCTGCACTGAGCAGTACCTCCCATCCCACAAACACCATAATTTAAAAAAGAGGGAAAAGGCCAACGCAGAGCGGCAGTGAGAGAGAGGAGAGATAAGAAAAAAAACGTACTCGCCGGTTCTCTAATACGCCGTAGCTTGTTCCTCAGCCACTCCTCCACCCTCTACCAAATGGCAGCCGCGCCTCTCCAGGCGGATCCAAGGCAGTCCTCCAGCCCCTGGCGGACAGAACGCCCCACCGCGTTCTCAGGGAGCCGAAGGGGACTCCCCCGCCCCTGGCAGCGGTTCTCCCGCTCCATGCGGTCGGTCGCAATCCCCTCCCCGCTCGCGGACGGCGGTCTTCCCTCGACCCCTCTGCGTTTCAGCGGCTGGTAGGGGCATCCTCGTCCCCCGGCAGATGGCCGCAGCTGCTTCTTTGGGGTTGTGGCGAGAACTACGCTATGGCGTATCCCTCTTCCTTTCCGGGCTTTCGGCACCAATGTAAAACAGTTCACGCTCACGGGCAAGGAAGAGGCGAGAAACTGGCTTGACATACAACTAAAGGTTTAATGTAAAACTCAAAATACAAACACATAAGACAACAGACATGTCCATGAATGATCTCTCTCTCACGCCCGTCTTCCGCAGTCGGCCTTTAACCCTCTCGGAGGCTTGATTAGCCTAATTCGGGACCGGGCGTGTTAAGTCACGACCCGGCCCCGCCCTCCACCTTGCCACAATTAACTTTTTTGAAATTTACCACTCTTACCACTCTTCACCACTCTTACCTCCCCTTCAGGGCAGGGGTGGTCTCCGCTGGGTCTTTTCCCCCTAAAAGAATAGGAATCTTGGTAAGACCCCCTCCCCTTGATGTGTGTAAGGGCCCCATCCGTTCTTGCTCTATGCAAAGAAACATAGAGAGAAAAGAGGCCCAGCCAGGCTTGGCGCGATCCCAGGTTGGCAAGCATCGCCTTGTTCCCCTGCCTAGGGTAACCAGAAGGATTCTGACCACTTTTTGGGGCATTGGGAAAGGGTCAGTCTGACACAGCTGGTCACCTCTGCATGTAAAATACCTGCCCGCTCCTGTGTCAGCAGAACACGTCCTTGGCTCAGCGCATGGCGTGATTTAAATTGGACCCCTAGTGTCGCTTCTTCGACACAACGTCGAAGTGAGCGACAGACGGAAAATGTCTAGGTTAGGGAACGAGACGTTGTGTCCTCCCGGCCACGTCGCTGAGCCGAGCCACTGTAGTGGCCAGACCATTTCCGGCTCCTCAGAAAAATCCTGAATGAACTCAACGTATTTCCCCGCTTTTTTACCCGTATGTCTGGGGGCGGGGTATGCAAATACTGTCTGCCAACTTCTCATTGGCCTTTTTTCATAGATCAGATGCATATTCGGCGCTCAAGAGAGACCTCTAGTGTCACTTCTTCGACACAACGTCACGTTCCCTCCATCAGGGAACGGAGGTTACATACGTAACCCAGACGTTTTCTATGCTACTAAATCTCTCTCTCTGTCCCACTGTAGTCTCCAGTCGGCCTTTATCCCTGTCTGAGGCTTGATTAGCCTTATTAGGGGCCGGGTGTGTAGCTTCACGACCCTGCCCCAACCTCCACCCTGTAACATTCCTCCCTCCTTCTTTCAGCCTGGCATGACACACAAAACTTCTTCTGGACATTAAAAAAAAGTTATTTATATAAACATAAGATACACAAATTATCTACTGACATCAGTGTATTATTAACATCAACTTTGAACACTATTTTATTAGTTTGTCTTATGTTGATAAAATAAATTAAACTGTAAACTAAAAACTGAAGTCAAAGATTTTAAATATTCTGTAAGAAATTTTCCAGGTGTTTAATGGATCTATTCTTCATTTATTTAGGTAACAGCTAAATGTAGACGACAACAACGCATGCCTCAAAGTTGTTGCTCTTGTGTAATAAGCCTTTTTCTTCTCAAAAAAAATAAAATTCACCAGAAACTAAACCAACAAGACGGAGTACATTTTTGCACCTAGTTTGCCTCCGGACTTGGGTGGAGGACACCAATAAGAACTCCGCAAAAATGTGCACTCGTGCACTTGGGCTAGTTTTTGTTGGTAGTTTACTTTTCTACAATTTGTTTTAATAATAATAATAATATTAATATATAGTAGCATACAGTAGCGTTTTCATTCTTTTTTCTTTTTTTTTATCTTTAATGACATATAGAGTAAACAGTTATATTATCTTTTTATGAAAAATAAAATATAAACATGACAAATTGAAGTATTTTCTCTATCATTAATGTAATACGCATAACAAATGAACAGTTGTGAAAAGGTTAACTGTATTATGATCATTGAATTATGATTAATTTTTTATTAATGCAAAAATAAAACATGCCGGGGTATGCACAGTAAAACATTTAATTGCCTATTATAAATAAACTATATAAAGATTAAAGAGATGATAAAATTCATGAAGCCACACAGGAGAAATGTTCATGACAAATTGTCTTCGACATCTCCCGAGTGCTCTCCGACACATGGAATTTAAATCAGCGTCTGAAATCACTCACTCATTTCGTTCACTCACTGCTGAAATATAGTGCACTAACAGCCATTCACTATATAGGAAATAGTGAATGAGTGAACGAATGGGCGATTTCAGACACCGAATATGTTTGCATGTGCTTGTATACTAATGTCCAACCTCAGTTACTACAATAGCATGTCTGTGCAATTCATGCAATAACTACGGTAACATGTGTTGTGCCGAAATTGGAATCCCTGCCAGAATCTGACTGACTGCATTAAAGTATGCATTAAAAAATATTATGTAAATTAATTTTGATGAAGTAACAAAACTGAAACTAAGCAGAGGCTTCGACAGTGCAAGCATTACACCAGATGTTGCTAGCGTTGCAGTTGTGAATAATCCGTTTGTGTAAAGTGCATTGATATATGTTTATTATGTCAAATGTGTACATTATGAAAATAGTGCAATATGTATATGATGTGTAAGAGGACTGCACATTGGTGGAACAAGCATTCAAGGAATCTCACTCCTTTCACATATAAAACAAAGTTGAACTGATTTGACATGCTATTCATGTAGGTTATGGTGTTATTCTAGTCATTTTATATGTAATATTGACTATATGAACTCTTATCCTTGAACCTAAATATGAACATCATACAAATTTTTAGTAATGAATCTGAATCATTATGATTTACACATACAATTTCAATAAAAATACTAAATAAAATTGATTACATTTGTGTTTATACAACAAGACCATAAATAAGAGAATAAGTAACATATTGTTAGATAGTAAGGCACATCTGACAATGGAAGTGAATATATGACGGTAAGTTAAATAAGTGAGCCACTATGTTTGTGGATGGCATACTCACATTTCCATCAAAGGGGGAAAGGTAGATCCCAAAATTGCTAAAGGATTAAACTATTTTACTTTGTAATACACTTAAATGTTTATTCCCACAGTGCAAGTATTTATTTGCTCATGTACTGCAACAAGGAAATTTCTGTTTATTTTTGTATAAAGATTAATCTTATCTTTAATAATATCCTTTTGCTATAGCATATCAATTGTAATATCCTTTATCCATAACAACATGAGTTTACCTGTGGGCAGAATCATTTCGACAATCTCATCTGAACACCTGCTAAAATTATATTGCTCTCCCTCACCTCAGCATTTTGAGGTCACATCACATTTATGCTGGTGACATATCTTCCTATGAAGGCTGTGTGCTCAAAAGCATTTTGACTGTAGCTTTAATAAAATGGGTTTACCAGGGGGGGTTATAATTTTGGCAATGTTATCATTACACCTGCCAAAATTGGAGTGCCCTCCCAATCTCAGGATTAAAAGTTCACAGAGACATCACATTTACACTGAGGACATATCTTCCTATGGAGGCTGTGTCCTCAATACCATTTGACTGTAGCTTTAATAAAATAGGTTTACCAGGGGGGGAAATAATTTTGGCAATGTTATCATTACACATGCAGAAATTGGTGTGCCCTCCCAATCTCAGGATTAAAATATCACAGATACATCACATTTATGCTGGGGGACATAACTTCCTATGGAGGCTGTGTCCTCAAAAGCAGGTTATTCAGAGGACCTGTGTAGCTCACCGAGTAAAGACGTTGGCCACCAGCCCTGAAGTCACGAGTTCAAATCCAGGTCATGCTGAGTGACTCCTAAGCAACCAAATAAGTAACCAAATTGGTCCGTTTGCTAGGTGGGGTAAAGTCACATGGGTTAGCATCCTCGTTGTTGCTGTAATGTGGTTCGATCTCAGTGTGGTGAGTTGTGCGTGGATGCTGCGATGAATAACGTGAAGCCTCCACATGCACTACATCTCAGCAGTAATGCTCAACAAGCCACAAGATAATATGCATGGTCTGAAGGTCTCAGACGTGAAGGCAACTGAGATTTGTCCTCTGCAATCCAGATTGAGGTGAGTCTTTACTCCACCACGAGGATTTAGAGTGCATTAATAAATTGGGCATTCCAAATTGGGGAGAAAAAAGCAGTTTATTCGGTTTTCAGTGAGGATTTACACTATATTTATGCTGCTGACATCTGTACCAGTGTGCGAGTATGAACATTGTCTTCAAGATCCTTTCACTCACAAACAGACAGGTGACAAATTAAAGGAAAAACTAATATAAAGTGTCTTATTAAGGTGTTGGGCCAACACGTGCCAACAGAACAGCTTCATTGACCCTTGGCATTTATTGTACAAGTCACCATAGGAGAAAGGTGATCATTCAGAACAACGTTGTATTGAGTTGCTGAACATTGAACTGAAAAGGTAGTGATTGGAAGGGATTGACACTTCCCTTTTAGGGGCCAAGTGGACATAAACCATGCCAGGAAAATTCCTCCCAGAGCATAACAGAGCAACCGGATCCCCTCACTTTATTCAGGTTTTTAAAAATACATTGTAAATGCATATCACTTTGCATCCTTTAGCCACATCTTATTCAATCGACTTCCATATGATCTGAGAACAAAACTGAGAGCACCAAGAAGGATGAACGATTCCCACCTTTTCAATTTCTTTGCCCAAGCCTTATCTTTCACTAGAATGAAAATTCTGCTTATGGCCACATTCTGTATAATTATTTGTATTGCTTAATTTCTTCACTTGTACTGCATTAAATATGTCATTGACCCAATAAAACAAATTGATAATCCTAATTTATTATAATTTCCATGTGTATGAATTTTCTGTTAACCTTTCCTTTAACTTTTATGTAGATTTTCAGTTCTATTAAACTTTCAATACAATTATTATTGGAAACTGTTCAGCAGGTGGCTGCCTTTTACTTTGTGGTCTAAACAAGCACCCAACAACTTTTTAAGGTAAAAAAATCACACTCTAGTATTCAGCAAACAGAGAATTAACAAAGAGAATATATATAGAGAACACCAAACAACACTTGATCAAATTTAAAGCATATGAACAGAAAATTACACTGATTACTCAGTAATACTCAAATTAACAAACTATAATACAGTCAGGCACATATCACAGCAAATCTTAACATATTGATGCATACAGTTATTTAGGTTTTGATAAGCAGACTTAACTATTAAATCATTCATATAAACATATTTTCTCATTAAAATCTTGAAATAAATTATGTTTGAAAACAACCAAAAACAATCAATGTTAAAATTGAATAATTACCCAGTCAGTTCCATTATCTTTTTCACCACAGAAGTAACACAGGTCTTTCAGGTCATCTAGAATAAAATGATGTTATAGCATTACAGTAAATGTAGTGTTATGTTATAGTATGACAAAAGTGTATTTAAATCAACAATAACTTAAAATACATTTTTACAGTTTCTACGTACATACAGTCGTATGCAAAAATGTGGATAACTCGAGCCAAATTACATGATTTGTTGATTTTCCAAGTAAGAAAAAGACCATACAATCTTTTCAGTGGGCACACTTAAACTAGACATATTTCTGCAAATTGATGTGCAAATTTTTTTGTAATGTATTTGCTAATATATGCACATATGAAATCTACTGAAATATATGGATAGATCTAAAACATGCAGTGCATGCAGACACTCTAAGAATATTGCATTCTGTAAGGAAGAGTGAGGGAGAATTCCTAAAGGAAGAATAGAAATACTGTTAGCAGGTTACATAAAACATTTGGAAGCTTTGGTTTCTGTAAAAGGTGGTGTTACTAAGTACTGACTGAAAGGGTTTACAAACTTTTCATCTTCCACATATATACAGTTTTAATTTCTTTTTAATCTGTTAAATTATGCAATTATATAATAAATGTGCTCAAAAGAAGAAGAAATATAGGAATTTTAAGGGTGTTCACTGAAAATATTGTGTTGTTCCCCGTCTGTCGCTCACTTCGACGTTGTGTCGAAGAAGTGACACTAGGGGTCTCCCTTGAGCGCCGAATATGCCTCTGATCTATGAAAAAAGGCCAATGAGAAGTTGGCAGACAGTATTTGCATACCCCGTCCTGGACATACGGGTATAAAAGCGGGGAAATACATTAAGAAATTTTCTTCGGAGCCGATGGTTGTACTGCAGCGAGTTGCGAGTCACACACCCGTTCCTGTTCCTCTGACGCTTTCTGCTGTTGGATCTATGGCGTACTACAGTGGCTTTCTCCTTCCTTGCACGGCAGTGCAATCTGCCCCTGGGCGCTTCGACAGTGCAAGAGCATATTAAAAGAGTGATATTTATTTTAAAAGAGCAATACACAGCGGTGTTGAATGTCCTTTTCAGGACGCGTCTTTATAGAGATGCCATTCCGCCCCTGTGTAATTTCTGGATGCAGTGATTTCTCCCCACTTGTCACGGTCATAAAAGCTGCCTCACGTGCCTGGGCTGCGATCACACGCAGGCAGCGTTTTATGAATGGTTCATGTTCTCAGTGCTAGAACACAGCCATGGCAACAATATGGTCGCGACTTTCTTTTGTCATGAGACAAAGCCACTTCAGCCGCCCCCCGTGCCTCGCCTCCTTCCTACGGGATTAGGGCAGGTGCCACGGCGATGAAGGCGATTTGGGGATAATGACGGATTGTGGTTCGCCGGGTAAACCCCCTCGAACAACCTGCCTCCCCGGCACGCTTGCTTGCTTCAAAACCCGAGCTTGGGATGAGTGCGGTTGTATAATAACTGTCCCCTTGGTGCCTCTAGCACGGAGTTTGGATGCACGGCTTTCACCTCCCAACCTGTCTCGCTGGCTGGCCTGGACCATCCGACTCGGTTACGCAATTCAGTTTGCCCCCCCTACATGGGCGTCCACTTCTCCGCAGTATACGGCAAACATGCCAAATCCCTGCGTGCGGAAATCGCTACTCTCTTACTCGAAGACGCGATAGAGCCTGTCCCTCCAACCGAGATGAAGAAGGGTCTCTACAGCCCTTACTTCATCGTACACAAGAAAGGCGGCGGTTTACGACCAATCTTGGACTTGCGAGTTTTCAACCAAGTATTGCATAAACTCCCGTTCAAAATGCTCATGCAGAAACACATCCTAACCTGCGTTTGGCATCTAGATTTACATCTAGCCTCCATAGGAAGATATGTCCCCCAGTGTAAATGTGATGTCTCTGTGAACTTTTAATCCTGAGATTGGGAGGGCACTCCAATTTTGGCAGGTGTGATAATAGCATTGCCAAAATGATAATCCCCCCCAGGTAAATCCATTTTATTAAAGCTACAGTCAAATGGTATTGAGGACAAAGCCTCCATAGGGAGATATGTTACCAGTCAAAATGTGATGTCTCTGTGACACTGTAATCCTGAGAATGGGAGGGCACTCCAATTTTGGCAGGTGTGATAATAGCATTGCCAAAATGATAATCCCCCCCAGGTAAATCCATTTTATTAAAGCTACAGTCAAATGGTATTGAGGACAAAGCCTCCATAGGGAGATATGTTACCAGTAAAAATGAGATGTCTCTGTGACACTGTAATCCTGAGATTAGGAGGGCACTCCAATTTTGGCAGGTGTAATAATAGCATTGTCAAAATGATAATCCCCCTCAGGTAAACCCCTTTTATTAAAGCTACAGTCAAATGGTATTGAGGACAAAGCCTCCATAGGGAGATATGTTACCAGTAAAAATGTGATGTCTCTGTGACACTGTAATCCTGAGATTGGAAGGGCACTCCAATTTTGGCAGGTGTAAAAATAGCAATGCCAAAACGATTATCCCCCCCCCTGGTAAACATATTTTATTAAAGCTACAGTCAAATGGTTTTGAGGACATAGCCTCCATAGGAAGATATGTTACCAGTAAAAATGTGATGTCTCTGTGAAGTATTAATCCTGAGATTGGGAGGGCACTCCAATTTCGGCAGGTGTAATAATAGCATTGCCAAAATGACAATCCCCCCAGTTAAACATATTTTATTAAAGATACAGTCAAATGGTTTTGAGGAGACAGCCTTCATATGAAGATATGTCCTCGGAGTAAATCTGATGTCTCTGTAATATTTGAATCCTGAGATTGGGAGGGCACTCCAATTTCGGCAGGTGTAATGATAACATTGCCAAAATTATAACCCCCCCTGGTAAACCCATTTTATTAAAGCTACAGTCAAAATGCTTTTGAGCACACAGCCTTCATAGGAAGATATGTCACCAGCATAAATGTGATGTGACCTCAAAATGCTGAGGTGAGGGAGAGCAATATAATTTTAGCAGGTGTTCAGATGAGATTGTCGAAATTATTCTACCCACAGGTAAACTCACGTTGTTATGGATAAAGGATAATTACAATTGATATGCTATAGCAAAAGGATATTATTAAAGATAAGATTAATCTTTATACAAAAATAAACAGAAATTTGCTTGTTCCAGTACTTGAACAAATAAATACTTGCACTGTGGGAATAAACATTTAAGTGTATTACAAAGTAAAATAGTTTAATCCTTTAGCAATTTTGGGATCTACCTTTCCCCCTTTGATGGAAATGTGAGTATGCCATCCACAAACATAGTGGCTCACTTATTTAACTTACCGTCATATATTCACTTCCATTGTCATATGTGCCTTACTATCTAACAATATGTTACTTATTCTCTTATGTACGGTCTTGTTGTATAAACACACATTTAATCAATGTTCTTTAGTATTTTTATTGAAATTGTATGTGTAAACCATAATGATACAGATTCATTCATATCAATTTGTATGATGTTCATATTTAGGTTCAAGGATAAGAGTTCATATAGTCAATATTACATATAAAATGACTAGAATAACACCATAACCTACATGAATAGCATGTCAAATCAGTTCAACTTTGTTTTATATGTGAAAGGAGTGAGATTCCTTGAATGCTTGTTCCACCAATGTGCAGTCCTCTTACACATCATATACATATTGCACTATTTTCATAATGTACACATTTGACATAATAAACATATATCAATGCACTTTACACAAACGGATTATTTATAACTGCAACGCTAGCAACATCTGGTGTAATGCTTGCACTGTCGAAGCCTCTGCTTAGTTTCAGTTTTGTTATTTCATCAAAATTTATTTACATAATATTTTTTAATGCACACTTTAATGCATTTAAATAACTAATTCCTACGTTGCCTTTGGGTTAATTGTGTGAAAAAGATTGATTATAAACGCTTTGTAGACGGAAGAGTTATAAACTCGCTGCACCACTGCCTCGTCAACTGACGTCATGCGCGTGCACGCGAGGGGCAGTCAGATTCTGGCAGGGATTCCAATTTCGGCACACCACCGGGATGTAACGCAGAAAGGATTATTCATCTCCAAACGCCGTGAGTAACGCCATCAGATCTGAACTTCGTGGACCTGGACAACTATTTGGCTACCGCACGATGTGGCAGGTACTAAAACAAAAGTACAATCTTCGAGTGAAGAGAGATGATGTGATGAATTTCCTCCGGGAGCTTAATCCCCGAGGGTGTGAGAGCAGAGCACGCAGAAGGTTTACAAGAAGAACCTATCACTCAATGGGACCTAACTATATGTGGCACACAGTTGGTTATGACAAACTTAAGCCATTCGGTTTGGCCATTTCGGGATGCATGGATTTTCACGTAAAGTATTGTGGCTTGAATGTGGACCAACAAATAATAACCCAACAGTGATTGCTCACTATTTCATGTCATGTGTGCGCAACCTCGGTGTCATCCCCATGAGACTGAGGACTGATTGCGGCACTGAGAACGGCATAATGGCTGCAATTCAATGTATCCTACGCCACCATCACAGTGACATGTACGGCTCATCTATAAATAACCAGCGTATTGAGTCCTGGTGGTCTATATTTAGAAAGGGAAGGTGAGTTGTCTTCATATAGGGTCATTGCATCTTTGGTCATTCGGTTTTCTTCTCAGGAACGAGTAATGAAAAACGAGCACAATACAGATCAATAAAAAAAATGTAAAACAAATCCTGCCCGTCAGGAAAAGTAGTTGCTCCTGAAAAGAAAATCGAATGACCAAAAGATTCACAGACCATAAATCTCATAACAATTAACCTTTGATTTTATTATTCAAACATATGTGTATATAGCCTACTTGAAAGTATAACTAAACATTTGTATCCATTTCTATAGGTCTCTATAAAAACGAAGAAGCTGATTTTGCCAGTTGACCCACTACAGAGCGTCCGGTGAGAGACTTTTACTAGAGATGATCAGGTAATCGGGAATAACCCATTTATTGTCACCAAAACTCAGTACACTGAATAAGGTCAACTTTGCATGTGTGTGTGGTTTTCTATAAATAACGATATAAGAAAATAGATAAGTTCAAATAACAATAACAAATAATCGTATTCACAATAAACATAGTAGCAATAATCTCCACAATGAATATTAAATAACAATGATTAATACAGTACAATAGGAAACCCAAATGTGCCATTATATGGAAAAGTGCACTGCTAGAAATTATAATATTGAGCGGTTGAAACACCTTTGCGCGCTGAGGACAGAAATAGAGCCGCTATGTCTAGCACATTAGTGCGCATGCGCTCAAAGAGTGTTAAACCCTAAAGTGAGCGATATATACATTAAACCATATAATGACTAAAAGGCACATAGATTATGTATTCTAAATATAACAATGAAATACGTGAGGAAAACTGTATGTTAGTATACACACAAAAATCTTTACGAGCTAGTTAGTATTGTCATTTGCATACATTAACTTTTACACATGCGGGCCTATTCAGACGCTCGTAAACTAAGTAGAGAACAATATATAAACAGGCTGCTACTTACTTTACAGGCACGCACACAACTTTAGCAAAGATAAACGCTACAGTATAGCCTGCATCCGTCTGCTTTTCCGATCGGCCAGACTCTATCCTGTGGGCGGGAGCACTGACCTGCACGTCTTTTCCGCGGCTTTGATTGGGTCTGCTGGACAGATGCGTCAATTCCGTCATATACTAAAGGAACTAAGATACTTGAATATAACCTTAATAGTGGCCTTTTTTTAGTCTCAGTTCTGGATGGAGTCATTTGCAGACCTTAGAGATTCTGGATACTTCAACGGGAGTCATGAGCATCAGTGCCTATTGAGATATTGCTTTGGTGATGTTATTCAGAAGGACTTGGATGAGAGAACAGCAACATGTCCAGGAGGAGTGCCCAATGAACTCTACTACTTACCACACAGGTGATACATTGGTGATAAACAGATCAAAGTATTAATATAACATTTTAACTTAAATTAAAAGAAATGCAATTATGTTTTCTATTTAACATAGGTTTGGCTCCAGAGACTGCGGATTTCAAATGAAACAGACTGAACTGGATGCCCTTCCTGAGGCCCAGCCTGTTAATGACTCTTTGTGGGGACCCAAACATGCAGGAGTACTTGGACTTTGCCATGGAACACAATCAGTTACAGAAGCCAGAGAACTGGGAGTCTGCATCAGAAGTGTATATGAAATTAAAAAGAAATGGCTCAGCTATGAAATGATCAAAAAGGGTTTTTTTTGTAGTGGTGAAACACTGCTGCCTGTCTGAACACAATATTTATGAATCTGTCACCCAAAGCTTAATTGTTTTTAAGTGTGAAGTAAATGAATCAAAAATAGTAATGAGTATTTATTACACTTTGTAGTATAGAAAACAAAAGTTCTTGTTTCTTTATCTAAAACAGTGATTCACAAAGGGATCCCAGTTTGAGAGTCATGGATCTAAAACACTTTCAAAATGTTAACTGAGAAAAGAACATGCTCACATACTGTAACATTATAAAAACAACTTTGGCAACTGCACTTTAAAGTGCACCTTTAACAACAACTTTTTCAGAGTCTTAACTCTAGGGGTCATCCATCATATAGCTTAGAAACAGCCGAATCCTGGACTATTTTGAATTCCAAAGTCCATTTGTGACTTAAAGTGTATGAGTCTAGGAGTGGTAATCTCAAGGAGTTTGAACATGTATTTGCCATTGGGAACACAGAGTCATCCAGGAACTCTATTTGTGGCAGTGGTTCCAAGCCAGATGGGGGGAAGTGAAGATAGCCCAGTGGCAAACATCAAAACATCTTCCACAGACACAGCAGCCTGGCCTTCTGCAAAGAAAAAAACAATTCAGATAAATCATTGCCATATGTTTTCTTAACTAGTTATACAAAACAAATGAACTAACAAACCTTCACAATCAAGGAGATAGTCTGCCCAGTAGGCCATGGTTTGACTTTCTTTAAGTCTTCTATTACTCCCCGCAGGACTGAGGTCAGGTTTGAAGAGTCTCAAGTTCAAAAGCAGTGAGTTGCCTTTCAGAGTGGTACAGGACAGGGGCCAGCAAAGTAGGGTGTTGCTGTAGTGCAGTTAAAAACTCCAGGGTTGAAAGACCGTCTCTGAATCTACAGTGTGAACACAAACATTGCTTCACTGCTGTGTAGTGCCAATTGAATTTAAATTATCTAAAGAAAACTATTAAATATTCTCTTATCTACAATTACTATCCACCTTAACAAACATACATTTGGGGGAAAAAATGGTTGAAAATTGATTTAAGAAACACTATTTTTGCATTGCACATTAAATGTTAATTGTTACAAACTAAGTATAACACATAGAAACAAAAGACTGTAATGACACAGACGGCTGGGTGGCTTGAGCACACATACAATGCCTTTTTCAAAACTTTGTTGCATTATATATTCAATTTAAAATAGTAATATTAATCTTTTTCCTCATCAGTCTACACACAATACATCATAATGACAAAGCAAAAACAGGTTTTTAGAAATTGTAGCAAATTTAATAAAAGTTAATGAACCATTTTCTCAGTACGCTGTTTAAGCACCTTTGGAAGTAATTCCA
The DNA here is from genome assembly GCA_032164185.1 of Moxostoma hubbsi. Taxonomy (NCBI): domain Eukaryota; kingdom Metazoa; phylum Chordata; class Actinopteri; order Cypriniformes; family Catostomidae; genus Moxostoma; species Moxostoma hubbsi. The sequence continues at coordinate 5,507,700 of JAVLUX010000117.1, forward strand.
GCCTGGATTCCTCATGTATGAAGCTACAGGCTTTACACACCCATCAACATCTGATTTTATATTATATAATATAACCTATATAACCCTTTACACACCCATCAACATCACCACACTCTATATCCGATTTTCAGGGACACTCACAAGAGATACTAAAACATATCTGCATGTCATGATCTCTATGAGAACAGAGGTCAGAAATAGATTAAGATCACTTTAAGGAGTAACTGGACTGATTTTCCTCTATGGAAGAGTTAGTCAGGAGGAGAAACCTGAGATCTAATTTCTGTTTTTGCTTTGTCATTATGATGTATTGTGTGTAGATTGATGAGGAAAAGGATTAATATATATTTTAAATTGAATCTATAAGGCGTGAAGACTTAATGAAGGCACTGTAGTTTGACACAGAATGAAGCAACATCACATATCAGTTGAAATACACTAAGGTACAAATTCTGTCACAGTGACAAATTGATAACAGATATACATGCCTGCATAAACCAAAGATGGGGACCATGAGGCATTTCAAACTAAAACTTCTTACATAAATACATACAAAAAGAAGAAAATCTCATCACCACAAATATCATCTTACCTGTCAATTACAGATGAGTTGCGGTCAATAATATACCATTGGAGGTAGTCTGACACGATTTCTTTCTTTTCTTCCACAGTAGCCACATGTCTCAGACAACCTGCTGTCTGTAACATTGTGCGGTGTCTCATCATACATTCTTGCAGAGCATCCAATGAAGCAGAATTCTCAATCTGAAAGACATGAAAATGGGCATAAACACCTCAGTCAATAACTGTGTGCACTGTATCTCCTTGCCTATTTTTTAATGACATACATAGCATGGTGTAATCTTACACTATCAAAAAACAATAAATTAATTAAATAAATTCTGCACGTGATATAGGAAGTAAACATTGTCTCAAAACACTGCAGGAACTATGTAAAATTCTACCCTACCATACCCTAGCCTTATGCTATTCTCACCTCTTGCATTTCTTACCATTTCTTACCTATTTCTTCATCAGTTATTAAATTATTTGTTGCTTTGAATGAAGGCTGGCCTGCAAGATAATGTACAAGATATTCCGACAGGAAATGGGGTCCTGGACCTCCATGCACAACTGACATTTACATGAGCATTAACCAACCATTAGTAGCCTATAGTACACATCTAACCAATATGCATACCATTTACATTGCAGACCAAGAACCGTTGTCCTTCTGGTCCATCAAAAATGGGCCGGTCTTTTAGGTGTTTCATTAGTAGAGTTAAAAACTCTCGTCTTGGACCACCAGTGTCAATTCCCTATTCCAGAACACCAGTATCATCAGTAAATTTCACCAGCATGTCACAGGTTTCAGAATATGTTGTATGCTTGAAACCTCTGACTGCCCCATCCCAAACATTAGCCCTTGAGATATTGAACCGGCTGACTTTTTTTTATGATCAATAGGATGCGACAGGTTTTCTACAATGTCAGGTAATGCAATGTCCATCTCCTCCCTGTAATGACAAAAAAGTGACTTAATTTGTGGATATTCCAGATATACCAGAACTATTTTACAGTGAAAAAACTGGAGTACTATAGTCAAAATCTGTCATATTACATTGCTGTGTGTTGGAAATTCTTCACATTGACAGCAACCGGCTCTTCGTCCTCTTGCTCTGTGTATTTACTGTTGGGAAATTACCATTTCCATGTTAGAACATCTTACAAACAAAAATGTCTTCCCCATGTAATCAGTTAAATAAATGTAAATTATGAGAGTCTATCTTTTTTTTTTTTTACTTACCTGTAGCAAGAAGTTTTTTCTGGATTTGTTTCAGGTGGATCCAGATCCTCAGCATCAGATATTACTATCTGAAAAACAGATTAAAATGTCTAAAACAACAACAACAACAACAACAACAACAACAACACTGAAAGCAAGAAATGTCTGCCACAGTCTGCCTTATTACCTGTCCTGGCTGAATTGTTGATGATTGTCCTGGTGCATCTCTGAAACATGATAACATATTAAAGTGATTAGTTCCATGATAAAAGCTATAAGGTAGTTTTGAGTAACATGTAGTAGTAGAGGGGAACAGAAAGATTTATAAATAAAAAAACATTATTTTGTTATAAATTGCATTATACATATGGTATTTTCTGTTTCGAGTTCATCCAAGCGAATTCTCTGATCACATCAACAACTTAAAGATAAATTATTTCTTAAGAACATGTGGATAGGAGCGCTTCCTGGACTCAAATCTGAGTTTGTTTGAGTTTTTTTTTAATGGAAAATGTATAAAATAAGAGAAAGCTCAAACTACTAATTTTTATCTATTAAAATACTTGTATTGCATGTGGCCAAGTCATACAGAACCAATTTAAAAGAACTCGGATGCATTTTGGCATCTAGCCTTCGTCAGCGAGTCAAACAGATGAAATGAGACAATGGGTCTTTTCTAGTGTCCAAAGTGTTCTGGGCTAGAGTGGGTGTTGTAGACATCTTAAAACGAGCAGGTGTCCTTCAGGCCTACAATAGTCAAATCATGTATACATTATGTATACAGCCAAGTTTCCTATTGGTTGATTACCACTTGAAGAAACCCATTGTCTCTTATTACATCTATTTGACTCCCTGAAAAAGGCTAGATGCCGAAACGTTTCGGAGTTCTTTTAGTTGGTTCTGGATGACCGTGCCACTTCAATAAAGGCCTATAGTACCTATGTAGGATCGACAATGATGTGGGACAGTGGATACCATTGATCTCGTTAATTCAGAAAAACAGAACAAAATATTTTTTTTTTCATGAAAAATTATCTCGTAATTCTGAGATAATTAAGTCGTTAATTCAGAAAAACAGCAAAAACTTTTTTTTTCATGAAAAATTATCTCGTAATTCTGAGATAATTAAGTCGTTAATTCAGAAAAACAGCAAAAACTTTTTTTTTCATGAAAAATTATCTCGTAATTCTGAGATAATTAAGTCGTTAATTCAGAAAAACAGAGCAAAAACTTTTTTCCATGAAAAATTATCTCGTAATTCTGAGATAATTAAGTCGTTAATTCAGAAAAACAGAGTAGATTTTTTTTCTCAAGTGAATGCAATACGCTTCCGTAAATATTCGCATTACTACTCACTTTTATTCACATGTCCTCAGATTGCTAGCGTTCTCAGGGCAGCATTGCATCTTATTGGTTCTCTCAGTCGTCCAATCAGCGACAGCAGGAGGCGGGACATGGATTATTTAATTTTTTTTCTCAGGACGCGGGAGACCGTTAAGGACCGTTAACGCTAAAGGAGATCGTTGCAGTTAAGGTAATGTGTTTTATGTTGAACTATATTAGATTATTACATTAAAATGTCAAGATACTGAAGAATATACAACAAGTAAAGCTTGTTTTTCTATCGAACAGTTATTTAACTAGCTAACTAATGTAAGTAAGCTAACTCGCAACATTAGCTAGCTAGTTCTAAGAAAGGATAATAGCTAATGTTATCTTAAATTATATTATAACTTTTACTGGCTATTATAGCAAGTTACGCTGTTGTCATAGCTACATACAACAAAATGCTTGGCTGCTCATTAGTGCATTTTTGATGCATATATTCTAATACTGGTCTTAGAGCACTGTATCATATTTAAGTGCAACATTCATTTGCTGCTCTAAGGACATTTTACATTATATATTTTAACATCACTCTGAGTAACATGGATAGTAAATGGCTTAAATATCTCTGGAAGTCCTTTCAAAACCATTGCTGTCAAGAGTTCGTCACTCAGATTATCACCTGCATTTCTCAAAGCAGTGATTGTAGTCTCAGCTCTGATGACATATTCCGTAACACTCTCACTTGGCAATTTTTGCAGTGAAGTTAGCTCTGTATACAAGCTTATTACCCGGGGCTTTCCTTTGCCAGCATAATATCCACGTAAAATCTCCAGCGCCGCACGTCCGTCATCTGCTGCTTCTCTCATGACCAGCGAAAGGCTTTTGTCATCCAGGAACTGTATCAGCTCAGCATAGGCTTCGGCGTTTTTCGTCTCATCTTCCTCATCCTCGACAGAAGGTTCATTTAAAATAGTCTCTTTTAGTCCTTGCAAACAAAGGTGACCCAAAAATTTCGTCTCCCATAGCTCATAATTCTTCTCATCTCCGTCGAACACAAGCCTTGACCAGCGGCTTGTCGATACCGCTGCTTTTGTCTTTCTGCTCATATTTTTAGCCCCTTGTCTTTTCTCTCACAAACTTAAACTCAGGTACACGCGTTTTAGTTGCGACTTTTACCCAGCGACTTAACACCCGTATCCTGGGCCCATAACCTGTTAGCAGAGTAATTTACGCAGACAACAGGGAATACTGTTTCACATCAACCAGTCTCTTTCTGACTGGCGCACTTTATTTAAACAAACACATGTGCATTCATTCAGTCATTGATTAGGTCACATGACATACACTCTACAATATGATTGCCTGGTTCAAAAGAAAAAAAAAAGTAAACAAATGAAATATAAATGAGAGCACAATATTTATAAATCTCAACAAAGGACATTTTTGCGCATAAATTCTAATGTTGCTCTCAGGGCACCTTACCCTGTCTCCATGCAACATTCATTTGCTGCTCTTAGCGCATTTTTGCAGCATAAATTCTAATGCTGCTCTCAGGGCACATTACCGTATCTCCATGCAACATTCATTTGCTGCTCTAAGGACATTTTTGCAGCATAAATTCTAATGTTGCTCTCAGGGCACCTTACCCTGTCTCCATGCAACATTCATTTGCTGCTCTTAGCGCATTTTTGCAGCATAAATTCTAATGTTGCTCTCAGGGCACCTTACCCTGTCTCCATGCAACATTCATTTGCTGCTCTTAGGACATTTTTGCAGCATAAATTCTAATGCTGCTCTCAGGGCTCCTTACCGTATCTCCATGCAACATTCATTTGCTGCTCTAAGGACATTTTTGCAGCATAAATTCTAATGCTGTTCTCAGGGCATCTTACCGTATCTCCATGCAACATTCATTTGCTGCTCTTAGCGCATTTTTGCAGCATAAATTCTAATGTTGCTCTCAGGGCACCTTACCCTATCTCCATACAACATTCATTTGCTGCTCTTAGCGCATTTTTGCAGCATAAATTCTAATGCTGCTCCTTACCGTATCTCCATGCAACATTCATTTCTCTATTTCTTAACATTCAAGCTCTAGCTGCCCATTTCAGGCTGGTGTGACATCACTAACTCACAGACAAGCACTTGAGACAGAGTGCTGTAGGGAAGTTAGACTACATATTTTGATGTTTCTCAACAAAAAACATGAACAAATAGTCAAAAAAGTTGCTAGTCTATAAAATGGGAATTCTAGTCGCCAGAGAAAAAAACTAAGTCGCTGAATTGCCAACACTACTTTACAGTAGTTTTGTATGCTACGTGTACTAGTTGATTGGATTAAATTTGTGCCATTAGCCTAAGTAAGGTTACCTATTTTGGGACTTAATTTCTTTATCCATGCAGACTTAGAAACACTGAAGTCCCAAAGACTTCATCGTGAAGATGTCCTTGGGACAGTTGGGCCTTTTAAAATCTTTCTGGGCAGTTTGGAGGCCCTTGTAGGCCCATCTGAACTTCCAGATGAGGTAATTTTCTATTTCTTTTCAAAAATTATTCTCTTCCCCTTCTAGGCTATATAACTGTCAGCTTTTCACTTCACCTTGACTCTATTGTGATTTATTGTAGTTTATATATTTGTTTATGTATTACTTCCTCAGGTAATGGATGCCCTATTTTACATAATCAGCAGGGTAACCCATACCTTTATAATTCTCTCTCTCACACACACACACACACACACACACACACACACATACATACATCAAATATAGATATAACATAATTTAATGACTTAAACCATTTCTCTCCCTCGCTTAGAGCCAGCCTGGGACAGAGCCCATAAATAGCCAGGCTATGCGCCTGATTTTGGAAGGCAGCTCAAGGGCCAGGAGCACTTATTTTCTAAAAGTAAGAGTTATGTGCATGTTTAAGGTTATTGTTCAGTGCTACAGAATACATTGGGTGTCAAGTTTATTTGTTTGTTCATGAATGTTTTCTTCATATCCTGTCAGAAAAACATTCTTAAAGGAGCCAGTGCCGTCTTCGGGCCCTACTTGGTGGGAGAGTGCCACTGGACCCTCTTTGTAGGTTGCTGTTAGGTTATATAGAGACTATTAGGCCCGTTTCACACCGGGTGCGTGGTGTGAGCGTGTCAGCTGCGTGGCATGTCCGTTTTTATTTCGGCTCCCATCTTAACAGGTTAGACCTTGCACACCGCCTGCGTGACACTCACATCTCAAACGCGTGCATGCTAGGAATAGGACTCACGCCTATTTTTCACGCCACACGCAAGCGTGTTGGAAGTGTTTCCATTCAAAACAGTGAAGAAAAAAATGACATGAGAAAAAAAAAAACGTTCAGTATATTATTGTTTTCCCCTTTTAGGTTTTTTCTGGCGCTTAAATACCAGTTCCTAAGGGGAGAGGCAAACAGAAGAGTAGATCAACTTCTTCACTTGCTATGTGGTGATATTCAAAAATATTATTGGTAAGGCCAGTGTAACGTTATTGTGATATTTATCACATTAATTTTGGTCACACCGCCTATTAGGATATTAATTCTGTAATGCCATTTGAGTAAGTGTTAAGTAAATTTGGTAATATTATCTTTCAGATACTTGAAACGACTAATAATATAGTCCCCTGTGTTTCCGTCTGGTCCGCATCCTTTAAAAACTCCAAACACCGACCACACGTAAAGCAAAACCGCGTTAAGCTGTTCATGTGTTTGCCACAAAACGGGCAAAACATCCCTCGGCCGCAGTCCATGTTCGGTCACCATAAACTTAATTCACGCCATATACTCCACATTGACAACACGAATTGACCGCACTCACCAACAACACCTATCACCCGCTTTCACCTCGTTACTTCCGGTATGTGGTACATTCCCTTTCCGTGAGGAATCGATCGTTTGTAAATTTGTTTCAGGACTGGTAAAAGTTTTTTGCGTCTTGTTAATTTGTTTTCTAAAATGTTAATTTGTTTTCTAAAATGTTAATTTGTTTTGTCCTTGGTAAAAGTGTTTTGCCCATGTAATTGTGTTTTATGGTAGGTAAAAATGTTTTCCCAAATGTAAATTTGTCTCGAGCTTTGTTAAAGTGTTTTAGTCTTTGTAATGTTGCTTTGCAACATTACAGCTTCATTGAATGTCTGACAAGACACTGAACCCCACGTTGCCCAATGGCAGGGCAGGCTAGCACCTTGCATGGTAGCTCTGCCATCATTGGTATGTGAATGGGTGAATAAGTCACAGTGTAAAGTGCTTTGAAAACCGATAAGGTTAAAAAAGTGCTATATAAGTGCGGACCATTTACCATAAGAGCACAATCTGTACATTATTCCAAAATGTTGGGCGCCAGTGTATATGGTGATTAATTAAATTATACTGGCCCATACAGTCTACAGTAGGCTTACAGGCACACTGAATAAATGAAAAGAAACCAGTTTCTAATGCGTTGCCATACTCATGATCGTAAATTCTAAATGGTGTAATGCATATAAAAATCGATATGTATGTTATTTTAGGTATATTTTCTTTTGCTGTCTGTATATTGTGTACAATGTGTCTATTATTTAACATGGATATTGTGTATTACATGTACATATTGTTCAGTGAGTGTTGTGTATTCTGTATATATTGTATATTATCTTGTAATTACGTGACCACAATGTTGATGACTGCAATGTCTGCGGAACTGCACTAATTAAGTGATTTGATTTCCAAAATAATTTTATTCAAGTTAAATTAATTCAAACTTTAAAATCAATCATTCCATTGGTTTTGTAGAAGCAACATAAGCAGTTAAATGTCTGTCAACAAAAACATCCTTTGGATTGAATACCCATGTATACGAAGATCTACTCTGCACCATGTGAAAACAAGCTACATGCTTGAATGGAATTTTCATTATATGTTTAAATTCTTCGGAATTAATAAAAAAAATCTGCAGCCAGTGGCAATTGTGATGGTTTGAATGCATGCACTAATAATGGGGTAATAAAGCATGTACTTATGGAGACAGAATTCATCCGTGCCACACCTGAAAGCTTATCGACAAAGTAGTATAAGGAGTAAAAAAAAATACACATAAAACACAAAAGCGAACACATAAATATATCACTAAACACTAATGAGTTATTAAGCCCCTTGCAGATTCTCGCAATTTTACACAGAACAACTAATTTTACTGACTGCACTCTACTTCCTGGTCAAAGAGCTATCACTCAAAAACTCACCAGCCAATGAGAACTCCTTTCTTTTAGCCCCGCCCATATGGTTTGTGCCAGAACTAACAACGAAAACTTAGGGAGCTTAAATGGAATCTTTGGAAGCGTGAATGAAAACGCGAGCAGCGCATTCGGAAAACCTGATCAGCAAACGCATCCCAAACAGAGAATATCGTTACCAAAGGAAGCTGTTTATTTGAAGACTAAGATTACATTTAGACACCATTTTTTATCTACAATTTTTTTCAGTTTTAGATAGTTTTTATTCATTTTCGGTTGATATTTGAATACAGTTCTTGAAAATGTACATTCAAAACAATTGGCAAAAATCTAATAAGATAGGAAAGAGGACACAATAATATCTCGAATGCGTATTGGGCATACAGCACTTCATTTTTGTCTCATCGTTGTTGGTAAACATGAGTCTGGTATTTGTAATGCTTGTGGTTCTCAAGAAACTGTGGAGCATGTGCTTATTAATTGTACAGCATATGAAAATGCGAACCCCGTACTCCCTCCCATGCACCCACTCACACATACACCACTTACACACACCTACACTCATTGTAAATATTTGCTGTGGAAATTGTGTTTGTTTGATTAATTGGATTGCTTAATTGTTTGGTTTTGTCGGCCATTGTTTAGAATAAATGTGTTAATGAGTTTAGTTACAGACACTGATGTCCCTTAATTGTCATTATCCTCCTTTGTTTTAAAGAGATTTCTTTCAAGTGACAATTCCTCAAAACTCAACCAATGTCACTTTCATCGCTGTGACTGGTGGCTTGTTTAGAACTATCCTGGGCAAAATATTTATTTTGACAGGGGAAATCGTGTCTGGTGCCTGGTTTATTTGTTTAATTATTATTATATAAATTATTACTATATATATTTAATTATTTATTTACTCCTATAATCCTACAGAAAATCTTTTGAAAATCTCAAAGAAAATTGGTAATAATCAACCTATATAATGCTCTGTGAATTCACAAAAGCCTGTGCCACAAGGCAAAGCCAGCATCTTTAGCTGAGAGATCATTAAATATAGTACATCTAATGGACATATCCTACAAGGGAAAATTATGATTCTGACTGACCAGAATTCTGATTATTTTTAGAATGGTTGCGGCATGGGAATAAAAGTGCAATACACTGTATATATATATATATATATAGCAGTTGGAAATAATAATTTAATTGAGAAATTTAGAGAGGTAAATAATTATTTGGAATGCATTCTCTCTTCAGTTTCCAAAATTAAATTTGTCTCATGGAAGAACTGTGCTCATCTAACTAACTTTTACATCGTGTATATGTGTTACAGCACATCTTTGTTCATGCATTTATCAATATGAAGGTTGAATGCACCTGCTTGTTTTCACTTGCAAATGATCTAATCAAAATATTAGGTTTTTTTTCGTTTCGTTTAAAAAAAAAAATGCAAGTACATGTAAAAGGATCAGAAACAGACATTTGCATCCCTATTTCCTTGATATCATTCCCACCACCACCTCCTGTTTCCTGGTTATTAAAAAAAAAAGTTAATTATGAATTGCCATAAGAGGTATTGGGTAACACTTGGGCAGCTTCTGGCAAACACAACAACCTATTTCAGTAGCATCACATGTCAAACAAAACATAGCAGTAAATTGAGACAGTTAATGGTGAAATAAAGCATTGACGAACTACTTAGATGCAAAGCTTATTATAGTGCAGTCTAGTTCAATACATGTGAAAATACAATATGTTCCTCCATAAACTTTAGTTTTCAGAGAGAGTTGGTTCTGTCAACATTTTATATGTGGATCTTGTATTTCATTCCACATCCAATACATTTGGTGTGGAGAAATATGTGAACCAGAAGCATTTCTCTATGAAAACAAGAGTGATATTTGTCAATCTTCAGTATATTCAGACCAACAATTCTCACACCTAAGTGGGGCATGGATTTAAGGTCCGCCATTCCCAAGCACATTCCTATATAAGCATCATCGTATGACTGTCATTACATTACTGGGTTTAATTTTAGTTCATGTTTAATTTATTGAGGGATTGTGGAATGGGACTTTTACGACAGTGGAATTTCAAAGCTGTGCTCACTGTTACTCAAGCAGAGACTATCACTGCTGCAGCTTCTCCAAGCCAGTTCTAGTGGTTCCAATAATGAAGACCCAACAGATCCACACACCTTTGTATTGTTGTTCTGAAGCTCATGTTTTCTGCACAACCTCTCGTCTTTCATAATTTTCTGGAGAGCTCTTGATGACCAGTAGAAGGAAAACTGATATGATATGCTGAGTTCTGGGGCCTCCACACTTATAAAGGACATCTAGAAGCATGGGAAACTCCCTACAGTGGCGGTACAGCAAGATGTCTTGATATGTTTTGACAATGTAGAAAATCCATCCACTTTAGATGCAGAAATATTCGTCTCACAACTTGGAAACAGAGTATGGGGAGTTATTGATATGTACACATCAGTTTGGTTAATGGAGTTTTTCACCTGGATTTCTGCTGTAGTGTGTAAGTCTCAAGTCTAGGTAATTTATGTAGAAGACGACAACCAAGTAAAACATGCCCATCAGAAGTATAGCAAATATCTCCAACCTTTGACCAATCATCTTTGTACCTGTTTAATGATACACAGATCACACAATTGTTAGTCAAGCAGAAAGGTACAGTAAACAAGTTCAGTTCCACAGATCCTCAGCAGAGAACTCAGAAGAGAGGAATGTAAATTTATGAAAGTGATTGTAACGAGGAATTTAGATGGGCAAGGAGGCGAGAACTGGCTTGACAATAAATAATAGCTTAATACACAAACACACACATGACAGACATGTCCATAAACAATCTCTCTCTCTCTCTCGCACCATCCTCCGCGATTGGCCTTTATCCCTCTCGGAGGCTTGATTAGCCTAATACGGGACCGGGTGTGAAGGATCACGACCCGGCCCCGCCCTCCGCCCTGCCACATTCCTCCCTTGTTCTTTCAGGCTGGGGAGCCCCCAACCTGACGTACACCCCCCCCGGTCATATTTATGTGTATTATTCAATTGTAGAAAGTTGTCATTCAGCCAATGCTTTTATCCAAGTGCATGATATTACACCCATTCAGGGACTGTCCCCATGTTTCAACCTGATATTGGCTACCTGGTTCACAACTGGGACTCAGTGGAATTGCTCCTGGACCATTTGTTAATGTGTTTGAAACTGTAACTATTGTAATTCATTGTACATTGGCTTTTCTCAATCTGCTTTATCTTGCTTACAAATTGTTAAAATGCGGCAGCCAGGTTTTTAACAGGGTCACAAAAGAAGGATCATATTTCCCCCATATTGGAATCTCTTCACTGACCCTTCTATTTGTTAATAATGCAATGTTTGGTCTTGCTACAAAATACATTTGTGACCTTTTCCACCCTTACTCTCCAAACCAGAGCGCTCAGATCTTCCAATCAAATATTTTTTCGTTGTAAATCCAAGGGTGATCGGACATTTTCTCCCTTATCATGTGAGGTCTGCTTCATCGTTAGCTATTTTCCCTTAAATCATGTTTTTATTCTTTAGCTTTTGAAAATGTTTAAATGATGTATGTTTCTTGATTGTGATTTTTGATGTTTTATTTTTTTTACTCTTTATTATCGTGTTTCTTTTTCTCTATTGTACAGCACTTTGGAACAAAACTTGCTTTATAAATAAATGTTAATTGATTGTTGATTGATGTAACTTTTCATTCAGTATGCCTAACCACTCCTAATAACAAATACGTAATATATATATTCATAGAGTAATACAAAATATAGTGTCATAAGGCAAACAAGGTTTTCATTTCACAAGTTTATAGCCAAGTTGTTGTTTTTAAACATTTAATCAAAATCCACTGGTACTTACATGTGTGTGTGTTTGTGTGGATAGGGTTGTTGAGACATTTTATATTTTACTACCAAGCATGGACATTCCCTATATTTCTGTTCTAAAGCATTTTTTCACCCAAAATGTCATTTTTTCACCCAAAATGCCCTGTATTTTTTAAGAATTATTAATAAAATCATAATTACAGTTAATTTTATTTGAAATAAAAAGTAGTTTTATAAAGAATAAGTATCTAGATTTCAACCCAAATACATTTTAAAGGGGTAATGTTGCATGAATTCTAGTCAAAAGAAATATGTTTTCAAGAAATCAAACAAGAGGAATGAGGTTGTCCAACATAGAATGGAAACGAAACTTGCAAATGCGTCCTATAGTTTACCAGTGATGAAGAAGGTCTTTATAAAGTTCAATAAGTTTGCAGCTTATAAATTACTTCTGCAGATAAATAAATTTTCCAGCCAAAAGTGTATCAAAACACATATTAGCCTACACGAAAACACATAAAAAAGTACCATGGCAATACCATGTTTTTGGTCATGTACCATTACCTGAACACACTCTGTTAATACAATGGTTAAAAGCACAGATCAAAATAATTAATGCAGATCAAAAAATAACAAGCATGAATAAAAAATATAGAAACACGTTTAAAATATGCTGCAAAAAAAAAAAGAAAAAGAGCTTGAAGGCCTTTCTAGACTCATCAATGGATGGATGGAAAACCTTTCGAACAATTCTGTAGACTGTTGCTGGAAGGAGAAGAGGAAGAAGCAAAAAAACTACATCACCTCTAATTCACCAAACTTGTCAGTCAGAAAGGACACCAGGATTCATGCCATTGCGCATCTTTGTTTAATCGTAATGAATTTGTCCTTCTCTAAACTCTACAAAATAAACTATGTTCTTCTGTTGTATGTTGGACAAAGGGGCATGCTTGTGTATATAAACTTTCAAAAAATTATTTTAATTGCTCTAAATGCATTTTTGTGGCAAAATAAAAAGTAATAAACATATTTACAACATAAACACAGTCTCAGAGTATCTAAAACACTCTTAAAGACAATGATGACGACTTTTATGTTTCCTTCCGATACAATGAATGTAGGGGAATGTCATGGAGGGGATGGTAATCTAGAAGATCATCGACATCAACAGCTTCAACACAGTGTGTAGGCTGAACTCATATGCAAAGAAATAGTCGAACCCAACTGTTTCCCACTTCTGAATAATAAGCTTGACCACAGTATTAATAGCCATGATGCTTTGCACATGTTCAAACACAGGCTCACTAGCTTGGTTATAGGCCAAAAACACTGTCATTTCGGCCTATATTCAGTGCCTCTGACCTTGACCCAGGCAGGAAAATACACTTTACCAGCTCCCTCAAGACCACTTTGAATGTCTCCAAAACCATCTAAGGTACCAAAAAAAGTGACCGGGTACCACTTCAGTGTTTTTTTGCAAACACAGAACCTGACAGAAATGTGTAGCATTGCATCATTTGGTGGTGAAATGCCATTGTCATGCATATGTTCTTGAAGTTGCAAGTAACATTGCTAACACGTTTGAAAAATATATCTTTTGATTCAAAACGCATTGCCCAGAAGTTTCCCAACTTCATGATTGATCTGGGATAGTGCAGCATGAAGTGATGCTTGGGGCATAGGTGGAGATGTGGGTAGAGCTCCAAAAACAAACTATGATGCTCTTGGATTATGTGGGTAAGAAAAATTGTGGCTCCTGGTGTAATAGGTGGAGAAAAGATTAACTCCATACAAAGGATAAGCAGGGGCAGTAGATCCCAGTTTTTGTTGCCAAGTGGAATAAGATCACCAATCATAACAGGCAGCACATTTGAGAAGCAGACTGGTGCACACCCCCTTCAGGGTTATGGAGCTCACTGATGGGGGTAGGTTGATTGATTGATAATTTAGAACTAGCTTAACATCAAGTGGCCCTACTCCTTCCAGGATGCCATGCATGATGTAAGGTGTAAAATTATCAGTGACATGAAAGAAGTGCAAGGAATTTAGTGCACTTTCCTCTGTCACACCTGTATCTGAAGGATTACATTCACTGAGATCAGCTTTGTAATTTTCTGCATCACAAAGTAGTGACTGGTCCTCACTTGTCTGTACCTGTAACACATCTTTGTGCGCCATGCACCACCGGCACACATAGTTGCCTGAAATACTCTGTGTGTAGCCAAGAATGCCATTCAAGCCCAAGTTATTGGAACCAAATTTACAGTGCTTTAACTCATCAATGAAGGACTTTAACTCATCAATGAAGGGCTTCAGCACTGCACCAAGACCATACGTCTTGGCATTATCAATCATATAAACTGCCAACAGAAAATGAGAATTTAAACTCAGAGGCAAGCTCTTGATTGTGAAGTAAATTAATCCAAGTTTGTGGACTACAGTTTTGGATCCTAAAGGATTGACTGTCTCACAATCATCGGTGTACAATACCAAGGGAATGGTAAACTCTTTGGAGAATAGTGCATTTACATGGCAAAACTCCCCATCATAAAAATCCTGTAGGACATCAGCATTGTCCCTTTGCTGCCACTGGAGCACTGCTTGTAGTACGCCTGGGCATTCAATGTTTTTTGTCAAAAGGGTCCTGAGAGGCACACTTTGAAAGGTATCCTGCACTGCGACCTGTCATACTGTTCCTGTGTTTGAGGCCTTTTGCTGTTAATATGACACACCAGGCTCAATGAAATTACCTGACTGAGTAAATGTGCCATCTGTTTTGTATGAGACTCATGACCCTTAAATGGTTCAGATGCAGTTTTAAATTAATCACTGAGAATTTTAACCTCAGGTTCAGAAAAACAGACATAGTTTTATGTTGTGAATAAAAAATAACATTTCCTGAACCACATAACTGACAGCACTAAAGGCCTGAGATGACCTTGCCCTCAAACAGGCCAAGAATATGGGAACCCTGTTGGTGACCCCCTCAGGCCCAAGGTCATCCCAATCATCATTTGAACCATTATCATCTGGTTCCAGAACAGCAGCAACAGCTGTAGTTCTGGGCTGTTCCATTTCAGGAGCACTAGGCCCATCTCTCTCATTACATTGCTCATGCTGCAGAAGGTGCCGTTTATAGGACCTCATGTAATAAAATGTTCTCCTACAGCCATGTTCACAACACTTAAAATGTGTAATTGCTGATTAAATGTTATGCACTGCCCTTAGATGTGTGAAAAGACTTTTTAAATCACCTGGTATAAACAAATCACATTTAAAACATGTGAACTCCATATTTGCTCATGAGATCTTGGTGGTACTTCATAAACTTCAGGCAAATGCCAGTTTTTGGTATGAGGTTTTCAATTGCAGGCTCATCAAGAAATATGATATTTTTAGGGCTGTCAATGATTAAAAATTTTAATTGAATTAATTACACGGTGTCCCAATTAATTAATCACGATTAATCGCATTTAATCGCTTATACAAATATTTGCTGAGAAAGCCCCTCATATAACAATAATTCAATATATAATGATGAAATAATTCTGCATAGATATCTTTAAATATTTAACAATAATATATATATATAAAATATTCAGATAATTAAAATGCATTGCATTCTTGTGGCAGAAGAGTTAATCATTGATAAGACAATACAAAAAGCGGCTTTAGAATACAATGTATTGTTTATTACCATATTATTGATCATATTAGTCAATCATTGGCATACAGTTCACAGCAATCCATTTCACAAGTGAATTTGTCAGTCAGTTCGAGATTTATTATGAGGGCTTGTTTAAGGACACATCAATGTACACCTGCGTCAGACATGCTTGTGTAGCGTCTCGGGTGCGTTGTGTCATAAACCTAATTTTTTTTAGGTCACTGTGTCAAGATAAATATAGTTTAATACTTAGAGCACATCTTGAGATCCTTTAGTTTGAATTTGCGCTCCATCAAGTGTTTTGAATGCAAGAACGTAACGCATGTCTGTGTTGTTGCTGCTGAAGTTTGTTTTTTCTTCACTATATAAACTGTGCATGCACACAGCTGAAGTTTCATTTACTGCCCTCTGGAGTAAACAGGAGGTACTACAAGCTTGCATTTCTCAGGAATCTTCCTTATTCAGGGGCATTGCGATTAATTGTGTTAATTTTTTTAACGCGTTATTTTTTTAATACAATTAATCGCACTGAATTAACGTATTAAATCGACAGCCCTAGAAATTTTCCTTGTCTATTTCCTCATCTCCAATCAAAATAGAAAAAATACACATTAACAGGGAAGATTTACATAAAAATGCGAATTCACAACTTCTTTATGCAGCACAATGAGCTAGTAGCTAACAGTTAGCAATCGTGTTATTATTTATGGTCAGTAATGTTTGTGTCGCGTTTAAGATGATGTCATGGCAGTAGAGGCAGCACAACTCAGACAAAATGACGATCAGCCTATAATCCCTCCCACATTGAGACGGCACTAAACTGCAGTGGAAAAGCAAGCTCAGTTAATACTGGATCTCTGTTTTATATTGAAAACTCATGTTTATTAGATTGACTTGACAGCACTGAGCATATCAGTTTAGTAGATTGCAATGTCTGTGGTAAGAAGACGCTCTTTGAACATTTTTAAAAAAGAAAAAAAATTTATTCCATTATTTATTACACCTCTAATTTTTAGGCTATATATAGCCTATATAATGTATTATTTAATAACTAGAAAATAAATAAATACTGTTAGTCAAAGGAGGCATTTCCTCATCATGAAAAATTTAACATTGCTGGGAATCACGCACATGGCTGCTTGTTAAGTAAGAGATGCTTCAGTTACTTAACAAACCTGTTATGTCCTTTTTGTTTCAGTTATGCATCTAAAGCTAAAATTTTAAATAAGTTAGAAGTTTGAAATAGTTGTCATCAGTCAAATCTCTTAAGGGGTCAATAAAAGACTCAATTTGTGAGCAATTTGTGATTGGGTTTTCTTGTATTCAAATATATATTTGAATGTTTTGAAGTTAATCAAGTCATGGATCAATTGAACTGTTCTGTCTATTTGCAAATTGTACTATCTGCCTTCAGTTACAGAACATTTCAATGATGTTATTGAAGGTTGTTTGTTAAATTTGCATATCAGCTCATGAACTGTTCATCTACTTTAGGCTGAGGCAAGTGCAATATGTACAGTGAGGGTAAAAAGTATTTGATCCCCTGCTGATATCAAATCAAATCAAATCAAATCACTTTATTGCCACACTACTGTGTACACAAGTGCAACAGCAGGTGAAATTCTTGTGTGCAGTTCCGAGCAACATTGCAGTAATGACAGTGACGAGACATAAACCACTTTACAATAACAACATATTTACACAACACAATTTACATAACAAATGTACACATACCTACACAACAATTTACATATCAAATGTACACAATACACACAATGTAGAATACACATACACTAGATAAGGGTATAAATATATATATATACACTAGCTGAATTGGGAGCGAGAATATATTGACAGAATGAGGATTAATAAAGTGCAGTGCTGATTGTAGATCGTGAGAGATCATGTGTTCAAAAGTCTTATTGCTTGTGGGAAGAAGCTGTCATGTAGTCGGGTGGTGCGGGTCCTGATGCTGCGATACCGCCTGCCTGATGGAAGCAGTGAGAGCAGCCCATGACTCGGGTGGCTGGAGTCTTTGATAATCCTCCGAGCTTTATTCACACACCGTCTGTTATATATATCCTGGAGGGAGGGAAGCTCACCTCCGATGATGTTTCTGGCCGTTCGCACCACCCTTTGCAGGTCTTTGCGGTTGTGGGCGGTGCTATTGCCGTACCAGGCGGTGATGCAGCCAGTCAGGATGCTCTAAACAGTACTGGAGTAGAACCGTGTGAGGATGTGGTGGTTCATTCCAAACTTCCTCAGCCGTCTCAGGAAGAAGAGGCGCTGGTGAGCCTTCTTCGCAACGGCCTCAGTGTGGACGGACCATGTGAGTTCCTCAGTGATGTGGACACCGAGGAACTTGAAGCTGCTGACTCTCTCCACCGGTGCTCCATTAATGGTGATGGGGCTGTGTTCTCTGTCTTTCTTCCTGAAGTCCACCACAAGCTCCTTGGTTTTACTGACGTTGAGGGAGAGGTTGTGCTCCTGACACCAGCGTGTCAGAGTGTGCACCTCCTCTCTGTAGGCTGTTTCATCATTGTCAGTGATCAGACCTACAACCGTTGTATCGTCAGCAAACTTAATGATGGCATTGGAGCTATGTGTCGCCACACAGTCAAGTGTGTAAAGGGAATACAGAAGTGGGCTGAGAACACAGCCCTGCGGGGCTCCAGTGTTGAGGGTCAGTGATGAGGAGATGTTGCTGCCCATTCTAACCACCTGACGTCTGCCTGACAGGAAATCCAGGATCCAGCTGCACAGCGAGCTGTTTAAGCCCAGAGCCCGGAGTTTCTCATCAAGTTTGGAGGGCATTATGGTGTTAAATGCTGAGCTGTAGTCTACAAACAGCATTCTCACATATGTGTTCCTTTTTTCCAGATGGGAGAGAGCAGTGTGTATTGTAGATGCAATAGCATCATCAGTGGAGCGGTTGTTACGGTAGGCAAACTGCAATGGGTCCAAAGAGGTGGGCAGAACAGAGCAGATGTGATCTCTGATCAACCTCTCAAAGCATTTGCTGATGATGGGGGTGAGGGCAACAGGACGCCAGTCATTTAAGCAAGTGATTTTTGATTGCTTCGGTACAGGCACAATGGTTGATGTTTTGAAGCATGTGGGGACTACAGACAGGGAGAGGGACAGGTTGAAAATGTCCGTAAAAACACCAGCCAGTTGGTTCGCGCATGCTCTGATGACGTGGCCCGGAATGCCGTCTGGACCCGCGGCTTTGCGAATGTTCACCCGTCGAAAGGATCGAGTTACATCCTCAACAGAGACGGAGAGTGAACCATCATCTGTAGTATCGGCCGCGAGTGCTCTCTCCACGAGGGCGGTGTTGTTGTCCTCGAAACGAGCATAAAAAGTATTAAGCTCGTCCGGGAGAGAGGCAACAGTGTTCATGGCGGAGTTTTTATTCTGTTTATAGTCCGTGATGGTGTTAATTCCCTGCCACATACTTCTGGAGTCAGTGGTGTTGAACTGTCCTTCAATTTTGTGCCTGTACTGGCGTTTGGCTGTACTGATGGAGTTACGGAGGGCATAACTGGCTTGTTTACGCTCCTCCGCGTTCCCGGAATTAAAAGCGGTGGTCCGCGCAGTAACTGCCGCGCGAACATCGCCATTAACCCATGGTTTCTGGTTGGGGTAGATCCGTATAGTTTTTGTCGGAACAACGTCCTCTACGCACTTCCTGATGAAACACGTTACGCTATCAGCGTAAATCTCGATGTCGTCATCGGAGGCAGACCGGAACATCTCCCAGTCTGCGTGATCAAAACAGTCCTGTAGCGCAGAGTCTGATTGGTCCGACCAGCACTGGATCATTCTGAGGGCGGGTGCTTCCCGTTTCAGTTTCTGCCTGTAAGCGGGCAGAAGCAGAACGGAGGAGTGGTCGGATTTGCCAAATGGTGGGCGGGGGAGGGATTTGTAGCCATCCCGGAAAGGAGAATAGCAATGATCCAAAACCCGGTCCCCTCGTGTGTTGAAGCTGATATGTTGGTGGTATTTTGGTGCTATTGTTTTAAAGTTGGCTTTGTTGAAGTCCCCGGCAACAATGAACGCAGCCTCAGGGTGCGCGGTTTCCTGCTCACTTATACTGCCATACAGTTCCCTAAGTGCCTGGTCTGTGTCGGCTTGTGGGGGGATGTACACAGCAGTGATAATGACCGCTGTGAATTCCCTCGGTAGCCAGAATGGTCGACACAGAAGCATGAGATATTCCAGATCAGGAGAGCAGAAAGACCTGATAAAATGTACATTCCTCTGATCACACCATGATTTGTTGATCATAAAACATACACCTCCCCCTCTGCTTTTACCTGAGAGGTCTTTCGCTTTGTCCGCTCGGTGCACGGAGAAACCCGCAGGTTCGATGGCCGAGTCTGGAATCTCCGCGGACATCCAGGTTTCCGTTAGACAGATAACACAGCAATATCTCATCTCTCGTTGGAAGGAGATCCGCGCTCTCAGCTCGCAGAGCTTGTTGTCCAGAGACTGAACATTTGCCAGTAGTATGCTGGGTAGCGGGGGGCGATTTGCGCGACGTCTTAATCTGATGAGAACGCCGGCTCTTTTTCCCCTTTTCCTTCTGCGTTTCCGCGGCCGGGCAGCCCAAACAAAGGGCTCCGCTGGCGTGTTTGTAATCCGCGGGTCGGCATTGAGGAATGTGAAGTCCGGTTTTCGGTGTGTGATTGCCGAACCAATGTCCAAAAGCATTTGTCTGTCGTACACAATAAGGCAGACAACATCCAAGACAAAAAAACACAAAACTGTAAACAAAACAAACAATAAACTGCAGTGTTTTGACGGAGCTCACGACGCAGCAGCCATACTCGGCGCCATCTTGAGAAAAGATGCCCTCTGACAAACAAATGATCAGTCTATAATTTTAATGGTAGGTTAACTTGAACAGTGATTGACAGAATAACAACAAAAAAATCCAGAAAAACACATGTCAAAAATGTTATAAATTTAATTGCATTTTAATGCGGGAAATAAGTATTCGACCCCCCTGCAAAACATGACTTAGTACTTGGTGGCAAAACCCTTGTTGGCAATCACAGAGTTCAGTCATTTCTTGTAGTTGGCCACCAGATTTTGTCCCACTCCTCTTTGCAGATCTTCTCCAAGTCATTAAGGTTTCAAGGCTGACATTTGGCAAATCGAACCTTCAGCTCCCTCCACAGATTTTCTATGGGATTACGGTCTGGAGACTGGCTAGGCCACTCCAGGACCTTAATGTGCTTCTTCTTGAGCCTCTCCTTTGTTGCCTTGGCCATGTGTTTTGGGTCATTGTCATGCTGGAATACCCATCCACAACCCATTTTCAATGCCCTAGCTGAGGGACCCAAGATTTGACGGTACATGGCCCCATCCATCGTCTCTTTGATGTGGTGAAGTTGTCCTGTCCCCTTAGCAGGAAAAACATCTCCAAAGCTTAATGTTTCCACCTCCATGTTTGACGGTGGGGATGGTGTTCTTGGGGTCATAGGAAGCATTCCTCCTCCTCCAAACACGACAAGTTGAGTTGACGCCAAAGAGCTCAATTTTGGTCTCATCTGACCACAACACTTTCCCCCAGTTCTCCTCTGAATTATTCAGACGGGCCTGTACATGTGCTTTTTTGAGCAGGGGGAACTTGCGGGCGCTGCAGGATTGCAAGTCCTTCATGGCGTAGTGTGTTACCAATTATTTTCTAGGTGACTATGGTCCGAGCTGCCTTGAGATCATTGACAAGATCCTCCTGTGTAGTTCTGGTTCTGATTCCTCAACGTTCTCATGATCATTGCAACTCCACGTGGTGAGATCATGCATGGAGCCCCAGACCGAGGGAGATTGACAGTTCTTTTGTGTTTCTTTCATTTGCGAATAATCGCACCAACTGTTGTCACCTTCTCACCAAGTTGCTTGGCGATGGTCTTGTAGCCCATTCCATCCTTGTGTAGATCTACAATCTTGTCCCTGACATCCTTGGACAGCTCTTTGTTCTTGACGGTAGAGAGTTTGGAATCACTTCCTTTAAATGTGTGCTCCTAATCTCAGCTTGTTACCTGTATAAAAGACTTTGAAGGCTTTCTTGAAATTGAGGCTGTAATTGGTGCCAAAGGTGCTTCAACAAAGTATTGAGCAAAGGCTGTGAATACTTATATAAATGCGATTTTAATTATTTATTTATTTTAATAAATTTGCAAAGATTTCGAACAAACTTCTTTCATGTTGTCATTATAGGGTATTGTTTGTAGAATTTTGAGGAAAATAATTAATTTAATCCATTTTGGAATAAGGCTGTAACGTAACAAAATGTGGAAAAAGTGAAGCGCTGTGAATACTTTCCGGATGCACTGTACATACACACAGACACACACCTTCATACATACCCACATACAGAATACATATAAAGAACAGAAATGCAGTATATTATGTACAGTGCAATGTGTGTAATAGCAGAAGTGGATATGTTGGATAATAGAAATAGACTTAACTGTGTATTGCACATAATTATTGCTCAATGGGGCAATTTAACTGTTCATGAGATCGATAGCCTGAGGGAAAAAACTGTTCCTGTACCTGACGGTTCTGGTGCTCAGATCGCTGAAGCGACAGCCAGAAGGAAACAGTTCAAAAAGGTAGTGGGCTGGGGGGTCCAGATAAGTGGGGTCCAGATTGATTTTACCAGCCTTTTTCCTCAGACAGTTATTGAAGTGCAGAGGACAGACTCAATGACTGCTGAGTAGAACTATATCAGCAGTGCCTGTGGCAGGTTGAACTTCCTCAGCTGGCGAAGGAAGTTCAACCTCTGCTGGGCCTTTTTCACAATGGAGTCAATGTGTGTCTCCCACTTCAGGCCCTGTGAGATGGTAATACCCAGGAACCTGAATGACTCCACTTCACAGTGCTGTTTAGATTGGTGAGGGGGTACAATGTTGGGGTTTTCCTCCTAGAGTCCACAATCATCTCCACCGTTTTGAGCGTTTTCAGGTCCAGGTTGTTTTGACTGCACCAGACAGCCAGCCATTCAACCTCCTTTCTATATGCAGACTCATCATCATCTCGGATGAGGCCGATGACAGTGGTGTTTGTCTGCAAACTTCAGGAGCTTGACAGAGGGGTCCTTGCTGGCGTAGTCATTGGTGTAGAGGGAGAAGAGTAGTGGGGAGAGCACACATCCCTGGGGGGCACCAGTGCTGATACAGGTGGTGGAAGTGAATTTTCCCTGCCTCACAAGCTGCTGCCTGTCCATCAGAAAGCTGGAAATTCACTGACAGATAGACATGGGAACAGGGAGCTGGTTTAACTTAGTCCGGAGAATAGCTGGGATGATTGTGTTGAGAGCCGAGCTGAAGTCCACAAAGAGGATCCTTGTGTATGTCCCTGGTCTGTCCAGATGTTGCAGGACATGATGCAATCCCATGTTGACTGCATTATCCACAGACCACAGATCGCTCAATAAGCAAATTGAAGGGGTCCAGTGATGTCCTTCAGGTGGGCCAACACCAGTCTCTCAAATTACTTCATGACCACAGATGTCAGGGCGACAGGTCTGTAGTCATTAAGTCCTGTGATTTGTGTTTCTTAGGGACAGGGACAGACACAGGATAATTAAAAATTATTGTCACTAGAAGGCGAAATGCGACTGCAAAACAGGGGCATTTTCGGCTGTCAATAATTGGTGCCAAAGACCTTCTGATAGGGAAGCCTACAAGATTAGCATAACAAAACTGTTCCATAGACATTCTATGGCGGTACACTGGCGAGAACACAAGAGGCCGTTATTTTTTAATGGATGTCTATGGAGAAGATGCTTCACAATGCTGCATAAACTGCTGTTGTGAGGCAACAGCTCATCATTTAATGAATTATCCACCTGTCCGCTAATCTTCAACATGTTTTACACTAAAAAATATTTTTGGAGTGAACTATGTTTGGTCTTTACTATGCTAAAATTTCTGTTTTAAAAGAGAAGTCACAGACTATTTTATGACTGGAAGGTGTAAGTTTACGGCTCTCTCCATTAATTTGTATAGCATCAGCAAACTATCGTAAAATGCTAGTTGACCTTTATAGCTGTTATACGCTCTTTCCGATGTTGCTGGGCAGCTATTTCCCTCAAGTGCTGAGGCCCAGGGAAGCCAGGCCGCTGGGACCCTGCCCACTATCACCAGGACCTTCCTGTCTTAACTCCTTTTCCTTCACATTGCCCTTTCCTGTGAAGTGCCCAGATTCCCCATTGTTTTGGACATTTTGAATAAATGACTCTCCGAGGCCTAACAGCACACCTATTTTGTCCAATTCTTGCTCTCCCCACTGCACAGTTTTGTCAGATTTTACTGCTTATTTAAAATATGTTCTTTTATCGTAATCTTGCCCAACATTTTTGGAGATTTCTGTCTTTCTCCATTCAAGTAGATAGGAGCTACACTTTCATGCGGCTTGTTTACATGCCCATGAGCATTCCAAAGACTACGCAGAGTGGACTGACTTACCTTGAAAAAGAGACTTTGTTGAACATATCTGGAAATATAGTTGGATAGTTCTTGTTTCGTTTACACTCTTGAAATGGTCTAAATATATCAGTCAATCACATGTCAAATGTACACATTTCAAATGCAGTCTTCAGATGCTACACTATTCAAAAAAAATTATTTGACAAGAAATGTTCTGTACAGATTTTCTAGTTTTTTTTTTCCATAAAACAATAATTTGCCTTAATTTAAAGTTTAACTGTTTAAAATTGCAGGTAATTAACCATAATTGGAGATTACATCAATATTATGTTTTTAATTGCAATTTATAGTCCTTCTATAGATTCAAATATGTAATTTTACACAAAATGTGAAGTTACCTTTTACAGATTTTTCCTGTTTGTGATCACAAAGAAATGCATCTAAAATTACAGGAAATTGTAGGGCTGCACATTTAATCGAAAAACTAATCGCAATTACGATTACAGCTCTCACAATTATGTAATCGTGAAAAATTATGATTGCAGCATTCAATTTAAATCTAATCCTGTTGCGTAAATGCTTTCTATTTAGAACGTGTTTTTGCAGCAGTTGAGTTCGAACCAATCCCAGACCTGTGCGTCGAGCAATATAACGACAATGGTTTTGTCAATAGTTCAGAAAAAACCTACATAGGCCTATTTATCCATATTTATTCACTGTATAGATAATACCTTTATTATATACAGTATTTAATGATTAAAATAAACGGTAGCCCATAACCACCTGATGTTCTGAAGAACATGCAAGCACAGTTGCCTGCTTAGTGACATCACAGTAATTTCATCTATTAATCGTCATTAATAATCAAGATTACAATATCAAGGGCAATAATCGACTATTATGATTTTTGTCATTATTGTGCAGCCCTAGAAAATTGACTTTATGGATTTATGTAATTTATGGAGGGAGGACTAGTTGTCAATTGTACCCTGTAAAGAAAATAGCACTTTGTTTTTTCACAATTGATTTTCTTAAATAGTTACATTATTTAATACAGTGACAAATTGTGGGAATTACCACAGACAGGGTTGTGACAGAGCTTTGAATCAAAGGCTTAAAAAATATATTTATTAAGTAATAATTGTTACTTCATCGTCTGGAGAGAAAAATCCTACAACAATCATTCTGATGTTGCTGGTGACAAAAGTCAAAGACTTGGGGAGGTGGTTTTCTATTTATTTTTTTTTAAACCACTTTGTTATTTTGAATATATTTTCTGAATTTAGAAATATCTTTGGTGACATTTTTTCATGTTTTAATAAATTCATTTTATTTTGAAAGCAAAATCGACTGGTGGAAGTGAAGTTTGAAAGAAAAGAAAAACACTATCCCTTGTTGCACAGCATAACATGGAAAGCCGATACAATATTAATATATTAATATTAAATGAACTACATCCAAATCCTGACAAAAAAAATAAAAAAATTTCCATGGGTATAAAAGAAGCATGTCACGTTCATAGAAATATGAGACATTAGTCAAGACCCATTCAACAAAGAAAAATTCAATAAGGGTGCAGCTAATGCACAAATGAAAGTAAGTCCATGTTTCCACTCTTCTAATTCACTGTATAAAGCCCAATTAAACTACCTTCTTATGAATGTTCTCTCTTTGATTGTATTGCTGGTGCTTGACAGGAAATGGACTTTATAGTAAGACTCAGATTGTGCAATAATGGAGAAGAACATCAGAAATTAATTGCACATGACCCAGCCTATTAGTGCTTTGTGCGCGCAATTTCACCAAACCCATTTGTGCCTAGACTTTGTCCGTGCTTGCACAAAAATACCAAAACTTCATGGCCATGCCCATTAGCTTTACGCATTTGACTGAAAGCATAGTGCTGTACTCAGTGGAGGGCCGTGCATTAAAAGTCATTAAGAAAACACAGTTTCACAATGAATAAGACACCCTGTGCCTTTGGGCATCATGCATTATGTCGCAGCTAACTAATAATACCAACTGACATTTTAAAAACACATCCACACACAAAAAAACAGAACTTGAAATGACACATAATGCTCAAGCAAGCCTAATTTTGTTTCAGCTCCAGGTTGTTTTGACTGCACCAGACAGCCAGCCATTCAACCTCCTTTCTATATGCAGACTCATCATCATCTCGGATGAGGCCGATGACAGTGGTGTTTGTCTGCAAACTTCAGGAGCTTGACAGAGGGGTCCTTGGTGGTGCAGTCATTGGTGTAGAGGGAGAAGAGTAGTGGGGAGAGCACACATCCCTGGGGGGCACCAGTGCTGATACAGGTGGTGGAAGTGAATTTTACCTGCCTCACAAGCTGCTGCCTGTCCATCAGAAAGCTGGAAATTCACTGACAGATAGACATGGGAACAGGGAGTTGGTTTAACTTAGTCCGGAGAATAGCTGGGATGATTGTGTTGAGACGAGCTGAAGTCCACAAAGAGGATCCTTGTGTATGTCCCTGGTCTGTCCAGATGTTGCAGGACATGATGCAATCCCATGTTGACTGCATTAATTCTTTTATTGAGAGTGTTTTTACATTTTGTATCACCTGCTGGTTTGGAAATGTCACAGTGAAACAAAAGAGTACGCTTAGAAAGGTTTTGAGTACTGCGAGTAAACTAATTAGTATCCCTTTAAGAGGTCTTGAACAAATTTATCAAACTAGATGCCTTAGTAAAGCAAGGAAAATTATATCAGACAATAGACATCCTCTGTTTGATAAATTTGAGATATTACCCTCGAGTCGAAGGTTCAGGATGCCAGCAATTTTTAAAAACAGGGGGAAAAATTCCTTCTTGCCACAGGCAGTAAAATTATTAAATGATAAGTAGTGTCGGTGTTCACTGAGCGGGTCTCAGTGAAGATTATAATTTTTATATATAAATTTGTATATTTGTTACATGTATATTGTTGGTCTTATATGTATGCATGTTGAAACACAAGCAACAAAATTTCCCTAAGGGGATAATAAAGCAATCAATCAATCAATCAATCAATTATCCACAGACCACAGATCGCTCAATAAGCAAATTGAAGGGGTCTAGTGATGTCCTTCAGGTGGGCCAACACCAGTCATTGCAGCATTGTGAAGCATCTTCTCCATAGACATCCATTAAAAAATAACGGCCTCGTGTTCTCGCCAGTGTACCGCCATAGAATGTCTATGGAACAGCTTTGTTTGTGTAATATCTCACGAACAGACATTCAAAAATCATAATTTTTTATATGAATCTATCTATCTATCTATCTATCTATCTATCTTATAAAATTTGTGATTTAAATATTGCTCGCAATACATTTCATTTCATCAGGGTACACAGTTAGCGGCATTCCAATAAATCTGATTGGCTAATGAATCTGACAATCTGACTACAATTGCTCATTCACTTGCACTATTGAGGGATTATTTGGAAATTCTGAAGGCCTGAGGGGGTGGAGCTCAGACTTGCGCTCTGCTTCGAACATGTGATTTGTGTAACAGTTATCACACATTGCTTGTAAGCATCAAGGAATGAATTCTGAAAGGATAAACTTTGTTTTTCTCTATTTGTTTGTAGATTAATTAAGAGTGGAAAGTGATTAAAAATACAAAGACAAAAAGGTGATTCAGAATGATAGGATGAAAAATATTTATTTATTTGTCATGTGAGGCCAGCAGAAAAGGCTTTGCTGGCCCCGAGAATTCGCAACTGGCTGCACTTAGTGGTAGCGCTCTTAAAATAGTGGTTTGTGTTTTTTGTCACAAACACTTAACTATATCTGTCTCTGCTCTTTGATGCAAAGCTGTCACTTAGGTCAACCTTATAAGTTGCACATTTTGCGCAGTTATACATTTGTATCCCTGTATCTTGAGAAGCATTTCTGGCAACCCGTGGTTATTTAAAAACCAATTTTAAGACATGTTAAAGCTCTGAGCCGCATTTTAAATGTGGATCTTGTATTTCATCCCACATCACAAAAATCTGGTGTGGCAGAAACCTATGGACTAAAATAATTTCTCTGTAATAACAAGGGTGATATTCGTCAACATTCTCAGAGGGCAGATATAGGCCAGCAGTCCGTACACCAAAGTGGGACTCAGGTTTAAGGCCAGCCTTTTCCAAACACATTCCCATGTAAACATCATCAATGGGAAGCACAGTAATTGAGTGAGACATATTGTAGATAGTTCTGGCTGTAAAACCAGACAAAAGAAAGCCCCCACCACCACAGTACGGAGGGTATCTATCAGACTCCTGTACCTGAACTGGGACATAGTATTTACTTGCAGGGTGCCTTATAGGTCCAACGTTCTGGATAAGGTGCCCTATAAACAGATGTTTGCTTCCATCATTGCCCTCTTGACCTTGAAGATACTCAACCATGTTAAATATATTGGCAAAAATGTCATCATCACCATTTAAAAGAAACCTGGCTTGTGGGCACCATTTATCCATCCACTGTAAGAACAGGATCTGCTTTAGTGTGAGGTTAAAGAATGAATCATTGAAGTCCCACTGTAAAATGTCTTGGTTCTCACGGTTCTCAATATTCACAAGCTTATTAAACCTGAGCTTTTCAAAGCCAGTTCCAGTGGTTCCAATAAGGAAGATTCGACGGATCCACACACCATTGTGCTGTTGTTCCTTAGCCCAAGTTTTCCGCAGAACCTCTCGTCGTTCATAATTCTCCGGAGAGCTCTTGATGACAAGTAGAAGGAAGACATCCGCAGAGTTCTGGGGCCCTCCACACTTATTAGGGACATCTAGAAGCATGGGAAACTCCCTACAGTGGCGGTAAAGCAAGAAGTCTTGGATATAATATGGCAGTGTAGAAAATCCATTCACATTAGAAGCAGACTCACTCTGCACACATCTTGGGGACAAAGTCTGGGGAGCTGCTGATTTGGGCAAATTAATGTGTTGATGGAGAATTTCATATTCATCTCTGCTGAACGTGTTCACATATTCTGTCCCGTCTTCAAGTTCGTTATTGTTCATGATTATGACCAGGCATATAACACCTGTCAGAAGTACAGCAAGCACCTCCAGATCTCGTTTTCTCATCTTCGCACCTGTTTAATGAGACAAATTTCACAGGATTGATAGTCAAACACAAAGGTTCACTCTAGAATAGACAAATAAAAAGACCTAAACTTCATACAAAGTCAGCAAGCCAATCCTTCATTTTGTGGCTACCCAAACAACTAAACAATTTATTCATGTAATTTTACTTATATTTTGAATATTTTAATTTGAATTCTCTTTCTAGCAAATTTTAATTGAAATGCTTTATTTTCTCTAATATGCACATTTATTAAAGGAATATCTTGTTTTGGCCAAATTCTAAGGTAGCACTGTATGTGTACTTCCCTGGGTAGGCAATCCCAGGATTCATTGTAAAGAACTCAGTAGAAAAATAACTCCAAGATTGAGGCCTACTTATAATTTATTCAATACTGAAAAGTACTGATAAAAATAGTTTGAAGGTGCAAAATGTAAAAATGTACATGTAATATTTGCCTTTTTTTGCCAATGTGTGAACGGCATGCAAATGTGTCCTTCCTGGACTTCCTAGGTTGCCTATTAAAGCCTGTTGACTGATTTTCAAGTGAAGTGAGAGCGCTTTTGCCAGGAAAATTTATCTAAAGAAAGTATCTAGATGAACAGGTGTTTCGGGTCATACATGTTAGCCTACCGTACTATAAACAGAAAAAGGGCCATGTTTTTGTTTTTAAATCAGGCAGGTCTAAGGCGTTGTTCTGTTTGGAAGAGACTAACTTTAAGTACTATCTTAAATTATTTGGAATAATGATCATGAATATATTAATAATTAAGTTACACAAAGGTAGCCTACTACAGCTGCGCAAAAAACAAAATAAAAACAAAAATATATATTAATAGGCCTATTACACAAGAAAGAAAAATTACAAGTAGGCCGCCGCCTACATGATGACAGAATTTTTATTTTTGGGTAAACGCTTAAAAAAAAACAGCATACCTTCAAGATAGCTTGAGAAAATGAGACAAAAATTGCAACGAGAAGTTGTGTTAAAACGGAACACTTCATTTGTAATTTTTTACTTTAAGTGTCGAATTGTTTGTGCCATTTCTAATTATTAAGCAACAGTGTTCCAAAAATTGTATCTCTGTAAACGTAATAACAACGTTCTGCCTATTAATGGAAATAGTGCAACCGTTGTAATAATCAAAATTTATGTGATTTATAAACACGCCTCCAAAAATAAACACAATAAAATAGTAATCCAAGAAAATCAACCAAGAAAAAAATCGTCTACAGTGTAAACAGAGTGCAGTGCTTTCATACTCAGACCGATCTTAACGCGTTTCCAAATAGGAAACTGTAGGTTATCACATTGCATTTGTCACAAACTCATTCTCTCAGAACAGTCGAAAAAAGTTACAATACACATAAATCCCCGAGATGTCTGTTTTCGATCTCTTGATCTGGAAAGCTTCGGAATTTAGAAAGAATCTAAACATTCCAAATCATAAACGTCACAAAGACTGCTGGATGTCTAATAGACATCTGAGAGGAAACAGATACAATAGATCTAATAGACGTATAGCTATTGCAGATGAGCAAACAATGCAAAATAGACATCATCCACATAATTACACATCTACCAGACGTCTGGGAGGGTTAACATGACATAATATTAAAGTAACTAAGTGACATTTTAAATTGTCCTACATTTATTTAAAGAGAGAGAACATTTAGCGCTCACCCGTTCGTAAATTCGTCTTCTTTTGGATTAATTTCGCACAGGAATATGTTGGGGTCTTGTTCAAATCGAAATGCTGCAAGCCTCACAATCCCGCCCTGTATTCACAGCTAAACACTCCTAATGAGGAAATTCATCTGAATCTATGTGGTACAACTCTCTCTAGCGTGAATGCTTCACGCAAATAGACAGAGGATGTATCGCTTTCAACTTACTGTTTCAAACCTTGCAGCAGTGCCAGCCCTTTGGGATAGTCGACATAGGCGTTTGCATATAGGGCGCAAAATGACAGTGGCTGCATTCCACTTCAAATTTAACATCCACTAACTTCCCTGAGCACTTTCCCTTAAAGCAGGGGTGGCCAACTCCGGTCCTGAAGAGGCACTGTCCTGCAGAGTTTAGTTCTAACCCTAATCAAACAAACCTTCCCTTCATTTTTTTAAGTTATCCTAGAAAAATCATTAGAGTCATCGTTAGAGTTAGAGCTAAAATCTTCATGTCAGTGGCTCTCCAGGACTGGAGTTGGCCACCCCTGCCTTAAGGGAATCACCGCCACAATTTTGGAAGTCCATTCCACTTCATCAAGTGTGTGAGGGTATTTTCTACTGACAGCTTCATAAACCCCACCCCCACACAACTCTAATTATGAAAGTGAAGTTGGGTCAATTAAGCAGTTGAGAGAAGTTATATTGAGATTTAACAGCATAATACTTAAACTGTTTACCACACAATTAGCCTATGTGTTCATTGTTATGTAAAAACAAATGTTTTGTAAATCTTGATTATTCCTTTCTAACAATGAATTCTTATGAAAATAAATGAATATATAAGATATATACAGAAGCCTATGAAATCAATCTCCGAAAACATTGTTTTCCCAGTTGCAAAAAATCACTAAATAATTCCACAGATTGACATCAGCCTTCAACATGCTCCAAGTGATCAAGGGTTTAGGGTTTTCCAGTTAAACCCACTGGATGACTTAAAAATGGACAGCATACCAAGACAGCATTTTTGGAATCCCCAAGCAGATCACTAGGTTTTGAGATACAAAGTCATGTTTTACTTTATCTTGTGCCTTTGTGCAACCACGTAGAACGGTGGGTATGAATGTGCTTGAACAAGCAGCTAAGCTACTGACAAGCTTAATGTGGTTAATAATTACCATTTATATTAATAACCTTTTTATTAACTTTAATTTGACTATTTATACTGAGTCCCACAGGGAAGAGACCACATAGGGTCATCCTTATCTGCATCATAAGCTAAGGTGCCAAAGCTCTCTGACAGTGGCATAGCCATGGGTGGGATGAGGTGGGTCTAATTTGGGTGAGCCTAGGCTCACCTCATCCCACCCAGAATATTAGAGATAATTCTTTGACTTTAAATGTATATTAATTAAAAAGTAAAAAAAGAAAAGAAAAAAAAAACATATGTATAAATTCAGATTTTTGTAAGTGTGAAAGAATGCAAAATATTAGTTAAGTAAATATTGGTAATTTTTTTTTTAATAATGATTGGGCAAAAAAAAAAAAAAAAAGGCATTATTAGTTACGATCAATCGACAGCATTTGTGGCATTATGTTGATTACCAAAAAATGTTATTTCGATTAGTCCGTCCATTTCTTTAAGAAGAAAAAAAAAAAAAAGAGGTTACAGTGAGGCACTTACAATGGAAGTGAATGTGGCCAATTTTTGGAGGGATTAAGGGCCGAAATGTGAAGCATATAATTTTATAAATGCACTTCCATTAATCATTTTGTTGAGACGTTAATTATTTGAGCTGTAAAACTGTTTAAAGCATACTTTTTACAGTAATTTTAGGGTTTATTGATATTACATCGTCATGGCAACAAAGTTGTACAACTGTCTGTAACATAACACAAAAAGGGTTAAAAAGCCATTTGATAACACTAAAATCATGTTAATAATACATATCTATGTATTGTTACTATACTTTAAAAAGTTAATATTTTAAGATTTACAAAGTGGCCCCATTCACTTCCATTGTAAGTGCTTCACTGTAATACAGATTTTAGCTTTTTTTTTTTTTAAAGGAGGGGCAACTCAAAAAAAATGTATGTGGTAATCAACATTATGCTACAAATGTCGTTGATTGAGCTTAACTTGTATTGAACCCAGAATACTCCTTTAAGCTTGAAATGCTTTTGGGAAACATAGCCTGTTCAATAATTAAAACATGTTGGTCAAAGCCTGTTTTATTTAGGTTAATGTTGCTGCAAAACAGACATTGGTAATAAATCCATGATTTGATTTACATATGTACTTTTGGCCCCAAAAAATTATACATTTTATTCAAATGGACTTTGTGATGAGGAGGTGGTGTGGCCGAGCCATGAGGGTGCACGGCTGGCACTAAATCAGATGACCAATGGGAGAGTGAGATAAAGGGGAGCCGGAGACACCAGGTTGAAAGAGAGAGAGAAGCATGCGGTCACGCTGCATGTGTTTTTTATGTTGAGTTTTACATGAAACTTCATGTTGACTGTTCAGCCGGTTCCCGACACCTCCTTCAACTGTTACAGACTTAAAGTGCATTCAAGCACATTTTGTCAGTAAGCCTGTTCCACCACAAAAATGTTGTTTAGAGTTTTAGAACAAGGTTTTAGGAAATAACAACATATAGTCTTGAGTTTTTATTGCAGAAAGAAGCTGAACTGCTTGAAGACCAATTCCTTCTATACTGTAGGGAAAGGGCAGTAAATCCACAATATTCCTCTGTTCAAGAAACCTTTCCTTTACAACATGAAACATAAAATCTTTTTGTTTAAGAACATAGTTCATGAACTGCAGCTTATGCTTAGATGATCGTAGATGGGCAAAAATATCAAAGTTGTTTTTGTTCCCAATTTCCAACCCATATGTTATTCATCCAAGGCCAACATATTATGATACCATTACCATGTTTTCAGACATTTAAAACAAAAAACAAATTTGACTTCATATATTATATTCGAGAGGAGCCAAAATGTTTAGCTGTGTAACTCACTATAACAGTCATCTTTATCTTGAAAGCATAAAAATATCATCCAAACCACAACAATAAATAGCATTTATTTTCTCCTCAAATAATAAATATTACAGAACTGTCTCAATAGCAAATCCAGCATCATTCAATTTCAAATTAAAACGTGTTTTCCTCCATGCGCACATTACCAAAGTAGAACAGGGATTGTCAGTGTGTGCACCTTTGAATTCAAATGTGAAACTACTTTTAAGATTACAACATAAATGAATTGAAACAAGGAAAAAAAAAAACAAAGAACGAAACATCTGTGGAATAGTTGATAAATAAACAGATGTTGTAATATCTCACAGCACTATGTGAAACTAGATGGCAGTTTGAATAACAGACATGAAGTTCCTGTAACAATTTACTAAGTGAATTGTT
Source organism: Moxostoma hubbsi (assembly GCA_032164185.1). Classification (NCBI taxonomy): domain Eukaryota; kingdom Metazoa; phylum Chordata; class Actinopteri; order Cypriniformes; family Catostomidae; genus Moxostoma; species Moxostoma hubbsi. The sequence continues at coordinate 5,542,190 of JAVLUX010000117.1, forward strand.
CGATATGGAGATCTGAAACTGAATGAAGTCTGACACAGTCCATTATTGCCAGACAATGTGTTTCACATTGTAATCCAGTGTAAATTCAAACAATCAGTCTGATTTAGTGTTGTTCTGTAATCTATCTCCATTAATTATGATGATCAGCCATGAACAAATTTAAGGTACATGTTTGGGTCATAAAAAGTGTGTGGTGTGTGTGGAATCTGGTCTGGCTCACTCTGCGGTGTTGTTTTTCCTGAACAGGTCAGTATATGGGGGTGGGTCTTTCCATGTCATTTTCTTGGACTAGTTTGTATGCCGTCCTGAAGACACAAGCAACACATTTATATTACTTTAAAATGTACATTCGTTAGCTTATTTAAAAGCTTACAATAAAACGGAAATGCCAGTCTACCATGAATAAACATGGTAAGTAAATGCAAAAAATATGTATGATACTTTCAGTAATTTATGTTATGAACAACATACTGAATATACACAAAATTTGTGAATTAAGTTACTTTAGGAATGAAATGTACCACAACAGCAGAAACATTTTAGTTCAAATTGAAAAAACACACTTCTTTCTCTAAGCATTCACTGATGTGTGTAATTGTTTTGTCTAGTAAAATAATTTTTCCAATCCCAGTTTTATATGCAGAGACAACTACAAGTAAGCAATCTGCGGGATAATTTCCAGTAAAAACAGTAAACAAGGTTACCCTTTCAAAACATTGCTCTGTTTACTATCCGGGTTCAAAACAAGTTAAGCTCAATATACTGCATATGTGGTATAATGTAGATTTCCACATATGACAAGCAGCTATAGAAGATGGATGGATTTTTTTAATTTTTGGATTTTTTAAATTTTAATTTTTAATTACTGCGTAGCACATTTAAAAGTCATTCCAAGAACATGTATTACTTCAGATGTAATGTTTTTTCTTTTTTTCTGTTTATGTATGATTACGTATCTGTCTGTATTTGTGACTTGTGGCTCTTACTTTATGTTCATGTACCGCAGATAGTCCGGCTAACAGAAGAGGATCCTGGGACTCTTTAAGTGACACTCCTCCAAGAGAGAAAGAGTGAGGGCCCCTGAACTCCGCCCTCTGCCACCAGAGCACCACCCCCCCCACCAACAGTATGCAGAGGATGACTTTACAAAAGGAAGAACAAATTAACATATGCAATATGGTTATGTGAACTTAACACGGCACCAATGTTTGATCTATCAACACTGTTAAAAATTTATAAAATATTAAACTGAACTAAAACGGAGATTAAAGATTAAACTGAGATCATGCTGTTTGAACTAAGCAATCAAGTTTATTTAAAAAGAAACTATACCAATTGAACAATTTATATACTGTGCATTTAAATCAACTTCATGCTTGGTTTAACCAACTTTCCATCTTAAGTAGACATAACTTAGACTTTAAGGCAGCGTGGACCCTTTTTTTTTTAAATAATTGTGGGAAGTGAAAAAGTGTAGCTGATGGTTAAAAATGCATATAGGTTGCAAGAGAAAAGCCACACCTACCAGTCAAAGAGAAGATCCATGTAAATGGTGAAATAGGAAGCTGACCTCTTGTTTCTTCTGACTTTGATAGATCTTTGTTGAGATCTGAAAGTGCAAAATAAAATATGTTTTGAGAAAACTTTTTAATAACTTGATAAAAACTCTCCTAAATCAAGCAAATGCACATAAGGAACTGTTGCAAAAAAATAAATAATAATATGACATTCGCAACAATGGTGTGTTCGTCAAATGTACGTCTAGGAAAGTAACTCACTTTATGACCATAGACCACATAAAAAATGTCAAGGCTCCCAACACAGCTTCAACAAACAAGTAATAGCAAAAAAAAATAACAAAAATAACAAAAAATATCTCATCCCTGTTCACACAGACTCAACAACAGGTCACTCACAATTACAACCTTAAGTTTAACCAGTTGAATAACTACAAGCAAAAGTAGCATCATATGTTTAATGTTTCATCAATATATTTAAAGGATAATATGGTCTGTTACATATTAAATCACTTTAAAAATGGTTTACATTAAAGTAACTTGTACTTGGAAGCATAACAACAAATGTTAAATTTTTGCGAGTGCACACGTTTAGATGGGGATGAAGTTATTATAAAGCTAATTTTAATTACTGTATAGACAAACTCTAAGCCCCCCATAAAAAACATGGTTTATTTTCTATTGCACCTCAACACTGACACCTGTCAGTTCATATTCCACATATTCATGTGATCTCTGGAGTGTAAAACTGAGCAAAATGCATTAAGAATAAATTTATTGGAATTAAAATGTACAAGTTAATGTTAGTGTTAACTTTGGGAGCCCTACTAAGAATATTATTTAACATACTGTATTTAGTTTCAAAAAGTACATTTAAATATAGTTCACCTCTCATCATTTACTCACCCCCATGCCATTTCAGATGCATACGATTTTCTTTCTTCAGCAGAAAACAAATTATAATTTTTTGGGGTAAAAATATCTCATGCAATATCTCAATACAGGTTCATGCAATGCAAGTGAATGGTGAACTGACCTTTGTAGCTCCAAAAATCACAAAGTAATCCATATCTTCAGAAGCGATATGATAGGTGTGGGTGAGAAACAGATCAATATTTAAGTAATTTTTTACTCTAAATCTCCACTTTAACTTTCAGATGTGAAAGTAAAACTAAAACTAAACGGGCACCACATGTTCCTTTCAGATGTAAAAGTGAAAGTAAAAGTGGAGATTTAGAGTAAAAAAACACGACTTTTTATCTGTTTCTCATCCACACCTATTATATTGCTTCTGAACATTTGGATTTAAACACTGGAGTCACATGAATTACTTCTGTTTCCTTTATGTGATTTTTGGAGCGACAAATGTCTGATCACCATTAACAAAAACATTTTTCACACAGTTTCAAAGAAGAAAGTCAAACACACGCATGATAGCATGAGGGTAAATTATGAGAGAATTTTAATTTTTGGGTGAACTATCCATTTAAGAGGGCAGCAAGCATTAGGGTTGTCATAATACTAAACTTTTAGTAGTCGATATCAACACCAATGAAATTTCACAATTCTCAATACCAAAGCAAAACTAATATTCTATTGAACTCACACACACACACGCGCGCACATGCACGCACGCACATGCAAACACACACACACACACACACACACGCAAACACACAAAGTGGCATTAAACTGATCACAATGTATAGTCAGGACATTAATAATGTGAAAAATTACTATTCCAATTTGAAACTACTTCAAAGTGTTCTCATCTCAAATTCTCGACATGCAGCAATTGCAGCTTTACAGATCCATGGCATTCTAGCTGTCAGTTTGTCCAGATGCTAGGGTGACATTTCACCTCACGCTTCCTGTAGCACTTCTCACGCACCTTGTGGTCTAGCTGATCCAACAAAAGCTCAATGGGGTTAAGATTCATAACACTCTTTTCCAATTATCTGTTGTCAATGTCTGGGTTTCTTTGCCCACTCTAAACTTTTCTTTTTGTTTTTCAGTTTCAAAAGTGGCCCTTTCTTTACATGAAAGATGGTGCTGCAGATGGCCACCTTGGTGTAGAACTCTCCAATTCTTTTTTGTTTTGTTTGTTTGTCCTGTGTTTAGTAATCTTTTTCCCATCTGTTTTACCAGGGACGAACTGCTAAACATTCGGCAGCATATACCAGACAATCTTTTCCAGGTTTTTGACTATTAAGATGCTTTGCTGGACATTTTAGTAGGAGGCGCAGCTGTGTTGTTCAGGAGACGCAGGCGAGGGAGACAAGCTGGCGCCCTGCAAAGTATTCCTCTAGTGAAACTCCACTCTCTTCCTAACAAAACGGACAAACTACATCTCCTCACCTGTACAAACAAGAACTTTTCAACCTCTGCTGCCTTGTGCTTCAGAGAAACCAGGCTGAGTGAAGCTATTCCGGACAGCACTGTACATCTGCCGGGCTTTCAACTGTTCAGAGCGGATTGCGTCACGGATTTAATGGGGAAAACGAGAGGAAAATGCATTTACTTCAGTGAAGGTTGGTATATAGATGTAAGAACGTTAAAGAAGATGTGTTGTTCTAATTTGGAAGCACTCTTTATTAACTGTAAGCCTTTCTATTCACTGCGGGAGTTTTCCTCGTTTTTTCTGGTGAGTGTTTTACAAAGCCAACCTCACCCATGAACTGCCAAAATACAAACAGCACATTACATGCTCAACCAGAGACAGGAACATACTTGATATTTGCTACACAACAATAAAGGATGCATATCGCTCTGTCCTTAGAGCAGCTTTGGGACTATCTGATCACTGTCAGGTTCATATTCTTCCAACCTACAGACAGAAACTAAAATCTGCTAAGCCTGTACTAAAGACTATAAATAGTAGACAAATGAAGCAGAGTTGGAACTACAAACCTGCTTTGACTGCACTGATTGGAGTGTTTGTGAGGCTGCAGACACCAATCTGGACAAGCTCACAGATACTGTTAAATCATATATCAGTTTCTGTGAGGATATATGCATTCCTTCTAGGACTTATTTAACATTCAACGAGTACTCTGAGAAGCTGAAAAACAAGTTTTCAGCTAACAACCCTGCATCAGTGTGGAGCAGCCTGAAAGACATTACTAACTTCAAGAGACCTTCCCCCAACACTGTAGGGAAAAAACAACTGGCTGACTACTTGAATGTGTTCTACTGTAGATTTGAAAGGCCCAATCTCACACCCCACACCTGCTCTGACCTTCACTTCACTTCACAAACACCAACACCTCCTGCAACACCCTCCTCCTGCTACTCAATCTGAACTTAAGGTCTGTGAAGAACAGATGTGCCTATGATCACTGTTTGGTTCATCTTCTTCCAACCTACAGACAGAAACTAAAATCTGCCAAGCCTGTAGTAATGACTGTAAGTAGTGGACAAATGAAGCAGAGTTGGAACTACAAGCCTGCTTTGACTGCACTGATTGGAGTGTTTGTGAGGCTGCAGACATCAATCTGGATGAGTTCACAGATACCGTTACATCATTGTGGCAGGGCGGGGCTGGGTCGTGAGTCTACACAGCCGGTCCCTTATTAGGCTAATCAAGCCCCCGAGAGGGATAAGGGCCAACTGCGGAGGATGGTGCGGGAGAGAGAGAATGTTTACGGACATGTCCGTCATGTGTAAAGGGATTTAGATGGGCAAGGAGTAGGCGAGAACTGGCTTGCCAATATAAATAATATTTTAATGCTAAACTTAAACAAAAGACACAAACACACACATAACGGACATGTCAGTAAACAAAAAGAAATCACATGTACATAAGTATTCACAGCCTTTGCCATGACACTCAAAATTGAGCTCAGGTGCATCCTGTTTCAACTGATCATCCTTGAGATGTTTCTACAACTTAACTGGAGTCCACCTGTGGTAAATTCAGTTGACTGGACATGATTTGGAAAGGCACACACCTGTCTATGTAAGGTCCCACAGTTAACAGTGCATGTCAGAGCACAAACCAAGCCATGAAGTCCAAACAATTGTCTGTAGACCTCTGAGACAGGATTGTATTGAGGCACAGATCTGGGGAAGGGTACAGAAAAATTTCTGCAGCATTGAAGGTCCCATTGAGCACAGTGGCCTCCATCATCAGTAAATGGAAAAAGTTTGGAACCACCAGGACTCTTCTTAGAGCTGGCCGCCCGGCCAAACGGAGCGATCGGGGGAGAAGGGCCTTAGTCAGGGAGGTGACCAAGAACCCGATGGTCACTCTGACAGAGCTCCAGCGTTTCTCTGTGGAGAGAGGAGAACCTTCCAGAAGAACAACCATCTCTGCAGCACTCCACCAATCAGGCCTGTATTTGTAGAGTGGCCAGACAGAAGCCACTCCTCAGTAAAAGGCACATGACAGCCCATCTGGAGTTTGCCAAAAGGCACCTGAAGGACTCTCAGACCATGAGAAACAAAATTCTCTGGTCTGATGAAACAAAGATTTAACTCTTTGGCCTGAATTATCTTTTCACCTGCAAAGAAGAATGGGAGAAACTGCCCAAAAATAGGTGTGCAAAGCTTGAAGCATCATACTCGAAAAGACTTGAGGCTGTAATTGGTGCCAAAGGTGCTTCAACAAAGTATTGAGCAAAGGCTGTGAATACTTATGTATATGTGATTTTTTTTGTTTTTTATTTTAAATAAATTTGCAAAGATTTCAAACAAGCTTCTTTCATGTTGTCATTGAGGTATTGTTTGTAGAATTTTTAGGAAAATAATTAATTTAATCCATTTTGGAATAAGGCTGTAACATAACAAAATGTGGGAAAAGTGAAGTGCTGTGAATACTTTCCGGATGCACTATATATATATATATATATATATATATATATGCATGCATGTAAACATATATGCATACATGTATGCATATCTATACATATATGCATATCTATACTACCGGTCAAAAGTTTTGAAACACTGGACTGAAATGTTTCTCACAATCTTAAAAACTTTTGATCTGAAGGCATATCCTTATATGTTTGAAATTAGTTTTGTAGACAAAAATATAATTGTGCCACCAAATTTATTTCTTTCATTATAAATATAAAATTTAATAAAAGAAAAAAGTTTTTTAAATATAAGACTTGGAACAAATAATAAAGAAAAGCAGCCAATAAGTGCCAACATAGATGGGAACTCCTTCAATACTGTTTAAAAAGCATCCCAAGGTGATACCTCAAGAAGTTGGTTAAGAAAATGTCAAGAGTACATTTCTGCAAATTCTAGGTAAAGGGTGACTACTTTGAAGATGTTAATATATAATAACATAGTTTTGATTTATTTTGGATTTTGTTTAGTCACAACATAATATCCATAGTTCCATTTATGTTATTCCATAGATTTGATGACTTTACTACTATTCTAAAATGTGAAAAAAGGTGTATATATATATATATATATATATATACATACATACATACATACATACACACACACACACACACACATACATACATACATACATATGTGTGCAAATGTTTTCGGCACATAAGATGTTTCACAAAAGCATTTGTCTTCAGTTGATTAGTTATAACTTCCAGGTATGTGTATTCTATATATACTTTATTTTCTATTCTATTTTATCAATATTTTTTTTATATAATTTTTTTTAGTATATCTGTCTTGTTGCTGTAATGTATTGTTGTGCACTTGAACCTCCTGTCAACAAGACAAATTCCTTTTATGTGTAAGCATACCTGGCAATAAAGCTGATTCTGATTCTTTGCAATTCTTCCCATAAGGCCCACACCCCTGAGTCTTCTCTTTACTGTTTTACATTGTGTGTAGTTGTCTATCAGGTAATGGTAATTGCAATTTCAATTGATTATGTTTGGTAAATGTTTGAATGGAATGCAACTTTAATTATATTATTCATTGATGATTTTGAGTTTGATTTATTATATTAATTTGATTGTTTGAATGTATTACTATTACCTGGTAAATTAAATTGTTACCTTTTTAATTCATCCTGAAGGACTCTAGCAAAGTAGAATTAAACGGGAAAATTAAGAGCAGGACAGAGAATCTGTAAAAACAGAACTTAATTGACAGGGGCAAAACGATGAGTCGAGAATCAATGATAGAACTTAGCCAAATAAGACTAGCGGGTAAAACCGAGAACCTATAAGGACTTAGTCTAAACCTTACTAATATCTGAAACTGATGAGTTTGTAGTTAAAGGACCTGCATCCGGCCGGCACAGGACCCAAATAACATTGAAATAACAAATACAGTCTAGAGGAGAGAATTACTAAAAATAATAAGATATAAAATTAAATTAAAAAGCATAGATACATTAACAAGGTTTTTTCATAAATGGCTTCAGATTAAATGAAGAAAACAAAAAATGATAAGATTAAAAAAACATGGAACTCAAATCAAATAATCAAAGTATTATTTAATGCACACGATAAGACAGAACACACAAGAGACCTTCATCCACGCTATTGGATTCTGTCCTTGGGCTGATAGGTGGACCTCCCTCACAACATAAAACTGGTGTTGAGCGGGTAGAATTCAATGAAGCTGTCAACTGAGGACATGAGGCATCTATTTCTCAAACTAGAGACTCTGATGTACTTATCCTCTTGTTTAGTTGTTTAGGCCTTCCACATTTCTTTCTGTCCTTGTTGGAGCCAGTTTTCTGTTCTGTGAGATATCTAAGACAGCGCTACAGGGAGACAGGAAGGACAGCTGATTGTCCTTGCAGTTGCAGAACATGTGTAACAACACCTGCACAGGATCAGTACATCCGAATATCACACCTACGGGACAGGTACAGGATAGCAACAACAACTGCCCAAGATATACCAGGAAAGCACAATCCCTCCATCAGTGCTCAGACTAAGGCTGCAACTAACGATTATTTTGATAATCGATTAATCTAACAATTATTAGAATGATTATTCGGCGATTATTGCAACAATTAATCATTAGCTCTTAACTGATTATTCTGCTTGTGTCCCGACTTAAAAGGTTGTATTAAATGTGCTTACGAACAATAAAGAGGGAAAATTTTAATTTTAGTACAGAAATTCACTGCTAAATAATCCTATTGTTATCAAGAGTTTTTGTATTGTTTTCCATTTAAAAATGCCTAAAAATCCTTAAAACAAGATACATTTACTTGTGGAGCAAGATATTTAAGATATTTAGACTTGCTTTAAGAGAATGTATCTTAAATATACAGTAAGTGTATTAATAAATTCTGTCTTATTAATAAACCTGCATATTGCCATTTTTCTTCACGATAAGAAATGCACAGTTACATATATTATGATTCAATAAGTCGCGAGCCAATACATTCTAATCTAGCTGCAGCATGCGCACTCAAGGGACAAAAATCTCTCCCCTCAGATCGGGACATTTGCGCAACTCATAGAAGAGGCGCTGACCGCACAGAAAAATGCCAGTTTCGGAGTTTGTAGTTATTTACATGATCTGCTTTTGTAATATTTGAACTTTAATAAAGCTATAACACATTAAATATAACTGCATTTAAGATGTAACGTCAGGGTGTTTCCTTTAAAGAAGCTCGAAATGCAAAAAGTTTTGCTTCAGCGGAGCGGCAGCTCCAGCTCCACTTATTTCACAACGAGTGTGCTTCTGTATTTAAATACCTTGTATTTTTGCATTATAATTCCCTCATGGCTGAGCAGCCTTTCAGTTTATTTTGTTATAGGACTTGTTTTACTGTGGATATAGATACATGTCTACCTGTTTCCTCCAGCATCTTCACAAGGTCCTTTGCTGTTGTTCTGGGATTAATTTGCACTTTTCACACCAAACTACGTTAATTTCTAAGAGACAGAATGGGTCTCCTTCCCGATCGGTATGATGGCTGTGTGGTCCCATGGTGTTTATACTTGCATACTATTGTTTATACAGATGAACGTGGTACCGTCAGCCATTTAGATGAACCAGACTTGTGGAGGTCCACAATTTTTTTTTAAGAGGTCTTCGAATCTTCTTTCGATTTTCCCATGATGTCAAAAAAAGAGGCACCGAGTTTGAAGGTAGGCCTTAAAATACATCCATAGGAACACTTCCAATTGAGTACACCTCCTATCAGAAGCTAACTGGCTAATTGTCTAAAGGCTTGACATAATTTTCTGGAATTTTCAAAGCTGCTTAAAAGGCACAGTTAACTTAGTGTATGTAAACTTCTGATCCACTGGAATTGTGATATAGTCAACTAAAAGTGAAACAACCTGTCTGTAAACAATTGTTAGGAAGAATTACTCATGTTTTGCACAAAGTAGATGTCCTAAATGACTTGCCAAAACTATAGTTTGCCAATATTAAATTCGTTTTTAAAGATTTCAACCCAAGTGTATGTAAAATTCTGACTTCAATTGTATCATGTCATATGCATTAAATGTAAACATATATAAACAAAGTGACAGAGCGGCCCCCCTCGTCGGTACAGTGAGTCTCAACAATTTAATAAGATTTCATGTTTAACATGAATTTGAGTTCATTTGAACTTTTCATACGTTTAACATTACCATACCTAAATCATACCTTTGATTTGCTTTTGTTTGGTTCTCTGTGATTTTGTTGCATCTCAAACAATTGTTATTATGCATAAGTATGCAGAGTCTTAGTAAAATGTGGGGTTACATGAGGTTATGCATAATACATTTGATTATGAGGTCATAATGATTATATGAAAATTTGTTTTAAACCATCTTTTTCTCCCACAAAAGTAACAACCTGGCAACCGCATACTGTAGCAATACGCCAAAACACACAGCAGAGATCACCTTGATAACTGCATAGCATGCCCTAGCAACATCAAGAAAACCCTAATTACCACATACTGTAGCTTAAATGTGCTACAAAGCAAATATAACACTTTAGCAACCACCAGAAAATTAATTTAGCTTAGGCAAAGACCATTCACATCTTCATAAAATATAAAAATAAATATTGTTGGACATTTTCATGAGTGCTGGTAATTATTCATACACATCATACCTTGTTTGAATGTAAAATAAACACGTGTTATTGATTTTTATATGAACAGGTCTCTTGGAAATTCGGGAGGCTCAATCGCACATAACTTCATTATTTAAACTCACAAGCAGTATCTTGTCTTCCCCAGTGGAGACAGAGGACAGAATACGTAATCTGGCGCACGCTTCACTTGTGATTTTGTTTCAGATTCGCAAAAGTAATCATTCAGAACACTGAATCTTTTTGTTCAGTTCAAAGGAATCAAATTAAAACATTACTCAAATAATTCTTTCAACGAATCACACATCACTATCTGTATGCATTTTTGCAAGTACAGCTGTTACTTTTTTGCAGTGTTTGGTTGCAGAAGTAACGAAAGGGTCTGGAGAAATTTACCTGAGTAAAAATATAAATTACATACATACATACATACATACATACATACATACATACACATACACACACATACACACACACACACACACACAAGTACAAATATATAAAAAAAACTGTGCTTAAAGCTACACTATGTAGTTATTTTTTTGCTAAAAAGAACAAAATTGTATTAATGAGAGTGCAACAAATATCCATCATCCAAACCATGTCTTTACCCAAATACACCTTGATAAACCTATAATATTGATATTATAAATATTTTAGAGCTGACGGGTCGGATTTCATGGGAAATTGCATACATACGTCATTCGCCTGTGCGCATTGACGTCAGATCACACACAGAGAAAATAAGATTTGGCAACTGTGGGAGTAGCTGAAGCTGAAATCTTGTCACAACGAACAAGAAAAATAAACCATGGATCATTCAAAATGGCAAACATCAAAAACAAAGAAACCCTGAACAGAGTAGAGTCTACAAGCAAAAAGGGATAGTCCGTAATAAAACCTGAATCAACATCGGCTTGGCTTTTCAGATGTAGCCCCAACTCCGAGATCTGAAAGTATTTAAAAGTGACCCAGAGATGGCTTTTTTCTTACTCAAGTAAGATATTTTGTTGATATGGTTTATGTATAATTGCGTAATCATGAAATATAATGTATGAAATACAATAATTATAATGTAATCAGTGCAGAACATTTCACTTGCTAACACACGTGTGTATTTTCCTTTATAACGGCAATAATTTATATAAATAAATCCTTTACTCCTAGGATTGCCAATGACATGCATGTCTTTAATTGATGTCGACCACTGGTTATTACCCTGCAGTTATAAAAACTTCACAATGTTTGGCCTTACCAGACTAGCAATCATTGCGTCTAATGTTAACAAACATGGGCCAGACAACAGTGGATCATGACATGAACGTACATATTTATTTATTTTAATGAAAATAAATGATGACTAACCAATTTCTTGCAAGTTCTTTGAGACCAGGTATAAAGTAAATAAATGTATGTTTTTTTTAAATGTTTGTTGTAATGTATCATGTATCATAATTTAGTAGCGATCAATTACAGAAAATTTTGAGATTCATTCGTTTAAAAACTTTAATAGATTCCCAGTCCTACAAAAAACATCATTAATAAACATATTAATACCTCAACAAAATGAGCATCTTGACCAAGTGCTTGCACACATACAGACACAATGCCACATTGGCATGGCAACATGTGTACATACTGAACACTTGTGAGCGTTTTCATTACTTTTTTTTTTATTTTGGTATAAAATTGGTAAACTAAAGTACCATTACTTTTGAAATCCCTCGATATTCTTGACTCAACCCTACCTGCAGTCTGTAACAGAGGGTGAAGGATGGCCAGCCCAGCTGGTGAAACAGAACCGAGTCTCTGAGACACCTGAAGTGTTCTGCCATTGTGCTTGTCTGCACTACAAGCAGAGTTGGTCAGTTGGTCACTCCAATACACCCGACTCTGCAAAAGACACACATGACTGATTTAGACTCAATGGCACACCAAAAGATCACTCTGAAAGGCAAACTCATGGATCTTGTCTGACATTAGGACATACAGCCAAAGAGTTAAATGTATTCCCTTAGAAAACTAAAAATCAATATATCTTTTATTCGTATACTTTTATATTTGTTTAACAATAAATTAGAATATGGATAATATTATAGAACAATATAGACTAATGGATTGATCAAACCACTTAACGTTTCAAATAAAAAGTCCTTTTTAACCTCTTAAAAAGCATGTAAAATTAGCCTAAAACGCCTAATCAAGGCATACCCAAAGTAAATTTAAAGCTGTTCTTGAACCCTTTGGAGTACATGCATGGTTTTGGTCTCTTTTGAAAGGTGACACTCTGAAGTTTCTTCCCCAGCAGTCAGAATTACTGTAAGTGCTACTGATTTTGCAGATGTCTGCAGATGACTATAACTTGTAGCTATTAGCTTGAAAACAAAATGGGATTACAGCATGAAGCCTTACCTTGTCCAAGTACAAATTTCATAACAATACCAAAAAAAATGACTATTTACACCTGTTTTTTCTAAGGGTACACCCAGGCGTTTTACAAAAGTGCCTTTTGGATACTCCAAAAGGACCCTTGGTAACCATGGCCATATACCTAGGATAAAAAGGCTACTACTTTTGAACGCTTCAACGTAAAGTCATAATTTTGGGCTCTACTGAAAGATGACACTTAGAGCTATCACATTCCAGATCCAGATCCACTATTAGTTTTGCTGACACAGAGTAACTGATGCATAAACACATTAGAGTGCCTTTTCCCTTCTTGAAACTAAACGTTGTGCATATAAAAGAGTCAAAACTAGTGCTATGGTGGAAAATGTGTTTATATAAAAAATCCACATCTAACTATTTACATAAATTTTTACAAAAAGTATTTACAAACAATTATGCAAATTTACAAGTTTCTAGCAACATGCCAGTCATTGTAGCAGTCCCGTTTTGGTAAAAAGCACAAAGGCACATCACAGGAGGAGCACTTCACTGGTGTCTTTGCATGACACTGCCTGCACTTCAGACAACCAGCGGTGCAAGATTTGGTGATGTGCACCGGCCTGTGATGTGCACTTTGTGGAGCAGGAGATACGGGTCTGGCTGTGGAGCGAGACCCCAACTCTGCCAGCTCCTCTGCAAGGGTCTCTCTGAAAGCCTTCTGGTTCATTGGGACCTCTACTTTTCCTTTGGTGATCCGTGGTCCTCAGCCTCTTGGTCTTCTCCTGCTGGCAGAACCTCTCTTGGGAGTTTGGAGATGGGGCTCCTCTCTTGAGGTGCTGTCCTGCTGCTCCACTCTATGTGGCCGCTTGCTGGGGGAGTGGGGGAGAAGTATCCGGCTCACAATCGCTCAGATATTTGCCTATAGTGAACATAAAGAAATAAATGTCACTTACAAAGCTAGACAAAATGTTTCCATCTTTTCTGTATTCAACCTTTTTACAGCTTGCTTCCTCACATCTCAGCAATTTACACAATGAAACACACACACACACACACACACACACACACACACACACACACCTCCCCCAAACTTATATATAAATATATATGTGTGTAAATATATATTCGTGTATGTATATTTACTGTAAATACTGTATGCTTTGGCAATGAAAACATCTATATACCACGCTAATATATCTAGATCGGCATCAAACAATGAAACAAAGGCGTAAGAAAAAAAAAGCGCACACGCAAAAGCAGTCTCATATTCAACGTGTATATATAGTTTTTCTTTTCAAGTATGTAAATATATATTCGTGTATGTATATTTACTGTAAATACTGCATGCTTTGGCAATGAAAACATCTGTATACCACGCTAATATATCTAGATCTGCATCAAACAAGCAGGCTAAGCCTCATACACACAAAAACAAACAAATACAAACAACTCCCCCAACCAGTTCAAACACTCACTGGGGAAACACGCAACAAAAGGTAACACAAAATGTGTATTCATTATTCAAACTAAAGCTTATTTATGCGGAATATACAGTAATATATGTTATAAAATACAAGAAAACACTTACATGTCCAGAGTAATGCCTCCTCCGTCCATAAACATTTCCTCCGCTTCGGAATCAACATATGACAAAGCATCCATATTTTTCTCAGAGATTTCATCTCCAGACACATCACTTTCACACCGAATGCATTCTTCCAAAACATCCTGGAGCGAAAATCTTGTTTTCCTCGTCTGTTTTGCCATATTTAAATCTCCAAATGTGTAAACAGTTCCAAAAGGACACGCCTCTGCTTTTACGCACAGAGGCGCAAATCACTCGGTAATGGCAAGACAACTTTGCGCGCACACATTACAGAAACATGCAGTAAACATCCCACTAAAGCCGCATATCATTGTTTTCAGAATTTCATTGGCTATACGATGCGCCAGTCATCTGCAAACTTGGCTGTAATTTGCTTGATCTTTACACAAAGGAATGGGGGGAGGCCCTTACATTCCACACAGACTGTGGTTGGCTATTGAAGGCTTTGGACAGGACATGGAAGCTCCTATTGGGTCAAATGAGGTGTCAATCGAAAGGTCAGAGTCCAGCAGCGATGATAATACCGGATATATGATTTTGTTTACATCTGAACTGAAGTTATGATCGATAATATGTGAAAGATTAGGCACAGCTGCCGGGTACTTTGAAATGATGCAACAAGAGTCTGTGGGTATTTATTGATGTAATAATGTGATTTGGACTTAAAAAATTTACTTGATTTGATCGTTTGGACATTTGACAATGTAACAACACCGTTTTTGTCGGGATGTTATGGATCAGTGGACTACCATGAGGCTTCATTGGTGTTGGTGGTCTGAAAAAGATATAGATTGTACCTGCTGTTGTGATTTTATCTTAAAATGGTTTATATCAATAGAAAATCAAGAAATTGAGCTTTCCAAAGATATGTGGCATGTGTACCAATGTACACACAGCAGTGTGTACATCGAATAGTTATTTTTTGTTTACATTGAAGGCCCGTCGGCGGGCCTTTACACTAGATGGCGTTAAAGGTTACTTTTTGTCTTATTAATGTTAGGGTTAAAAACAAGCTGTTGTCTCTGGTAGTGAAATAAATTATCCAGACAGAGGAAAATCACAACGCAATAACTACCTTGATGCATGGTTATATACCTCAAACACGGCAAGTCCAAAAGGCTGATCCAGATATCCGTTGGACTCTACAACTGTCTTTCTATGTTGTCCATTAAATGCAACCCTTGATATAGTGCGCAGGCCCGAATCAGCCCAGTACAGCAGACCACGGGGGATATCTGATCAAATAAACAATGAAAATCTATCAGTCAGTTCATTAATAACTTTTACCCCTTTGCAAATGTGAAAGGCCATGAAATCACAATTTGGGAATTCCCTCATCTTTCCAGGTTTCCAGGAAACCCTGTATAATAATGTATAAGACTAATAATGTTTTCATGCATTAGGTTAAGTGTGAGTTTGGTATAATTTTGAAGCCTTTTTAAAACATGTGAAGTGGGAAAGTAAAATAAAAAGGAGGGCTAGATTTCCCAATTGAAGAGCTTGACAGACCTAATGATATTGCAACAGGGTGACGTATAGCTGAAGTTATCAGTGCTATTCTGCTCTCTCCATCCAGACCTGCTCGCTCAATCCTGGGAGAAGCCCCACTATCTGCCCAGAACAGATGCCTAGGGAAAGAATTAAAACAAGTGCATACCATAGGTGTAGCACTCAAACTCATTCAGACATTAAAAACATTATATAACTTTAAACCTTAGACAACAAGAAATCGAAACTGACCCTTTGCTCTAATTTGTGCACAATTCATCAGTGCACACTGTTTTAAAGAATACAATTATTTTAGTGTTGGGGTTAGGTCATAAACCTAAAACTTTCTCCAATTCATTTAAGGCCATGTGGATGTGTAAAAATGTATATTAACCAACAACATACTTTATAAATGGAAAAAAAATAAAGTCTCGCCCAATATTGTTTTTGGCAACAAAAACAAAATCTGTTTTACATTAAAATATGTCACATTACAGAAATGCTATGCATTGCAAATGCCTTTTTATGTTTTGTTTATGGGACTGAATTATATAAAATAAAAGTCATGGTATTTCACCCTAGCAGAGGCTGGACAGCAACTGCAGTTGGTCTGGAGAGCCCCACAATGAGCTGCCTTTGTTTGGAGCCATTCAGAGAGGCCACATGTAAAGCATGAGAACTGGTGCTGACCCAGTACAGAAGCTCATGGGTCCAGTCTACAGACAATCCAAGAATGCCTGTGGAGGCATTTAACAAAACAGTAGGACTTTGGCCACTGGAGTCTAAAGACAGACTGAAAAAGAAAGAGAAACTGCTTTAAATGCTTTGTTTTGTGTCAGAATATAATTTACGTAAAAATCTGCAGTTTTCAAGCACATAAAAGCCGTGGTTCACCAAAAATAAAAGCTCTGTCGTTCACTTTCTTTAGATGGAAAACAGTGGACAAAACGATCAATATCTCTCTTTTTGTGTTCCAAGTAAGGAAGGGTCTGAAACATTGTCATTTTTGGATTAACTATTCCTTTAGTGACTGATAAACTTACAAGAGTGCACATTTACAGGTCCCATTTACTTTATATGGCTTCATACCTGTAGATGATGTCATTCTCAGGACTGGCCCAATATAGTGTGTTATTTGCATTAAGCGCTGAAACAGGTCCTGCTGAGCTTGTTTGAGATGTGATGTTCCTTTGCTCTGACCCACCAAGGTCCATCCACTGAAGCCCCGCCTGAGTGCTGACCACCATATAAGCTACATCACCTGTTACATCACCCATATAAATACACACAAATGTTAAAGATCAGCAATCTGTAATCTTTTTACAGGGCAATAACTTTAAAATCTTCTTACCCATAGCCTCACACTGACCAGTCCCTGGGGTCAGAACATAGCCATCCTGACATTCACATGTAGGAGATCCATTGGAATGGTCACAATTCTGATCACACAAATCTAAATCAAGACACTGGTCCACATCTAAAAGAAAAAAAACAAGTATTTGAGGGAAAGGTTATACCTATTATCATGCTTTTACAAAATAATAATGTTTTGCTTTTTTTTCAGGATAACTATGATGTAATTATTTGACAGTTATCTGAAATCTAACATGAAGCAACCCATTCCTTCTATGGAAAACACAAATGCAAATGTTTGGCACATGTTATCTCTATCTGTGTTTCACAGAGGAAAGAAAGTTATTATGGGTTTGGACCAACATGAAGTGGAGTAAATAAATATAATTTATTATCTTCTTCCATGGAAAACACAGAGATGTTAGGCAGATGCCATCTCTATCTGTGTCCCGCAGAAGAAAGTCAGTCATATGGGTATGGATCAACATGTAGTTAGTAAGCTATTATGATTATTATAAATATTGTCTAATTTATTAGTGAGCTATCCCTTTAATATAATGTCATGGTAATTAATTTCTCACCCTCACAGTGTGTGTCCTCGACCAACCTCATTCCACTGGGGCATTCACACATGAAGCCTAACGTCAGATCTATACACATGTGAGAACAGCCCCCGTTATTGACCTCACACTCATTCTGATCTACACACACAGAGAGAGAGAGAGAGAGAGAGAGAGAGAGAGAGAGAGAGAGAGAGCACAAAATCAGTGACTTACAAAACATTAATACTGATAACAGAATAATAAAAAAACAACATTTCTACAGCATATTTAATTCAAAACATATAAGATTAAATATAAGAATAAGATATATTTAAGATTAAATATTTAAAACTGATGAAGCATACAAAAAAGTGGTTCCATAAAATACCATAGTACATCAGATCTGTGACCTAATGGTTATTGCATAGGCTCCAACATGTTCAGAACATGCTCATGTGGGAGATGCGTCTTCAGATCCCATCTTCTTTATGATTCCATTCTGTAACCTTTCTCTAGCCCTGAATCCATGTAATTTTTTGCTTTGAACATAAACATTTTTGACATATACCATGGTATTCTTTAAAAGTACAAAAACACTGAGCATCAAACAAAAGCAATAGTTTTCAAGTACTAATGCCATTCATTATTTGCAGTCAATGCAAGTGAATGGTGGCTAGAACTTAGAAGCTCTAAAAAACATAAAAGCAGCATAAAGGAAATCCATTCTATAAATTTACACTTTCACTTACACATTCTTTTTTTTTTGGCAACCTACTGGTTGGGGCTGGTCAAAGATGGAGATTTATTTTTTAAATATTGATCAGTTTCTCACCCACACCTATCATATCACTTATGGAAATATGGATTTAACCACTGGAGTCATATGGATTACTTTTATGCTGCCTTTAAGCGCTTTTTGTAGCTTCAAAGTTCTGGCCAACATTCACTTGCATTGTATGGGCCTACAGAGTTGAGATATTCTTCTATACATCTTCATTTGTGTTCTGCAGATGAAAGAAAGTCATAGACATCTGGGATGGTATGAGAATTTTCATTTTTGGGTGAAATACTCCTTTAAATTCAATTCATGATTGAAATTCCAATAAGAACTGTGATTAAACAAGTTGTATTTGGCTGGCCATGTGATTCTAACATTATATACTGTAGAATAAAACTGCTTTTATAAGGTTACTAATTTGACTTGAGTCTTCATCTCATGGGATTGCTCATGGTTTTATACATGTTTCAAGTTTACTATTCACTTCTTTAGTTAAGTCAAATGTTCTTAAAGAGGAAAGAATAACTAATCATTGGGTGCCATGGTACACCATCACTGTACCAAGGTACCACTATAGTACTTTTTAATAAGTGAATGAAAGGTACATTGCTTGTAGTTTTCTATTTAAACCAGCAGTGCTTTCTTCTTCGTTTAGTTAACTTTTTATTTAGTTTTGTTCTGTATGTTCCTGAGCAACTTACCACAGTTCTCTTCATCACTGCCATCTTCACAGTCATTGGAGTGGTCACACCTCCATGAACTGGTCACACAGTGTCCATTAGAGCATCTGAACTCTGACCTAGAGCATGTCTGTGGTTTACGCAGGGATATGCATGCGTTTAACTGTTCATCTGCGCCATCTGAGCAGTCAGGCTTGCCATCGCAGATGCGGTGGGCAGGAACGCAGCGCGCTATCGCCACGCAGTGGAAGGCGCCAGTAGTGCAGTTCAAACAGGAGACCTCATCGCTGCTGTCACCACAGTCGTTCACACCGTCACAGCGCAGATTCAGAGGCACACACCTGCTGTTATTACACGAGAACTTCTCTCGGCTGCACGTTGGGAAACCTGCGAACGACGAGGGTAAACACTGCTCTAAACTTCTGAGAAAGTTCAAGCCCCAAGAAACACCAACATCCAAAGATTGTTGGGTTGTTATTGATCAATGAGTTCACCCTGTTAGTCTTTGTTTTTATTGTTTGAACAGAAATCGCCGTTGGATGTTTTGGCAGTCTGGAATGTTTTTCCAAAAAACTCTGTTGCGAACCGTTGCTATGACGATGGGGTCAGCGTACCTGTTAACTCCATAGAAATTGCCTTGGTGAAACTAGAGAATACTTAGTAGAGATGTGCCACTTCTATTTAAATGAATGGGAGTAATTGGAACGCTCAACCAAGGAGCTCTGGGCACCCAACGGTCAAAGGATGTAGAAAGGAAGTCCCGCCTCACAATTAAAAGAGCCAATCACCTTTTAAATACAGACATCACCTGTCAATCAACTGTAGAACGCATGGGCATTAGCTATACAAGCCGAGAACATTTTTTGCGTAGTATGAGGTAAAGAATAAAAATGTATGGTATTAGTATTGTCAGATATTACTGCTGATTAGAAATATGTTATTTGACCGTAATCTTGACCAATCCTTTTTGAGATGTTGGTCTCTCTCAATTCAAGAAGATAGGAGCTGCACCGGTATGACTGGAATTAGCCTCCCGAAAGCGTTCCAAAAATGGCAGACAGTGGACTGACTTGCTGTACGACTTTGGTGAAACGGAAGGGCTGTCGATCGCTTTTTTCTTTAGCAAATGCATTTAAAGCATTCATTCAGTACGGAAGATCAAAGAGGCCTTGCGTTATAATTTTTTTTTCTGTCTCGTTTTCTCGTGATCTCGACATAGCTAAGGTTGTTTTCTCGTGATCACGACTTAATTTTCTCGTGATCTCGACATAACATTTGTTTTCTCGTGATCACGACATAACAATAAGTTGTTTTCTCGTGATCACGACTTAATTTTCTCGTGATCTCGACATAACAAAAAGTTTTCTCGTGATCTCGCCATAACAAAAAGTTGTTTTTCCCTTTAATTTTCTATACAGTTTTTAATTGACCTACAAGGTATGAAGGACAATGAGAGATCCTTGGCAGAAAAGTACAATTTATTATATATAAATGTAAAGTTAGGCACCTTTCACATAGGCTAAATCAAACATATTACTAAACGCCAGGCAGCACATCACAAACACTTAATAAACGCGTTTTCATCAATATAGCAAGACTCGCTTTCTTCTGCACTCAACAGGCGTCAAGAACTGCAATATGCGCGCACTCGGATCTAAATCGCGGCTGGCTTGACCGCAGTCATGCAGACGTCCCGGTCCATCAAGTTGGCTTGCAATGAAATTGACCAAACGTGCAGGGTCACTTTACTGTCTACGACAAAGCTGTAGACGTGATAGTCTTCTTCTTCTAAGGTGTTTGAGACTAATCTGGAAGTCGTCAATGACAACCAGATATCCTTATTGAAAACAACTTTTTGTTTTGTCGAGATCTCGACAAAAATTAAGTCATGATCACGAGAAAACAACTTTTTGTTATGTCGAGATCACGAGAAAACAACTTTCTGTTATGTCGAGATCACGAGAAAATTATGTCGAGATCACGAGAAAACGAGACAGAAAAAAAAATACTACTGCAAGGCCTCTTTGAGCTTCCGTAATTCAGTGCCTTTCAACGTGCTATATGTTAGTGTTGGATTCAGTAATTTGTTTGGATGCTGCTGGATTGCTGTCCTAATGACCAAACTGAATGAACAAGTTATGTCATGTCAAATTGAATAAATTCATTCAACTTTCAATGAATTGCTTCTAAATCTGATTCTCAAATTATTTTGCTGAGCAAAGAGATATAATTCCGTTTGTATGTCAGATACCAATTGTTCCTAATTAGATTTAAATTATTTTTCAGTTAGTTAGTTTTAAATCAGCACTGTAAATTTTGTAATTTTAACAGTACATTTTTTAAAAATGCTACACATTAAAAATGTTAATAGGTTAACGGGTAGTTACCGTAATAAACAATAAAAAATAATAGCATACTGGTAAAATATTGTAAACATTTTGTTGTTTATATGTAAAAAGTAGGATTTAACCATATAATTTACAGTAAAAATGTATATTATGTTAAAAAAGAAAATAAATGTACTTTGTACAGTAAAATATAGTTAAAATTACAGTACAAAAAAATACTTATCAGGTGTTCCCAGAAGTCCTTGCATGACCCATCAAATTTTGTTATATTTCTTCTTTTTAATTTCAATTACATTGGAATTTGTTGTATTTTTTGTAGTTTAGATAATGATTATTGCATTATTGTAGAGCAACATGTCTTACCCTAATGGTGTTTTGAGTTTGTGTGTGTGCATTGTCTCTAATTATTACTCCAGAAAAGGGCCACTCTAGATGATGAAATTTAAATCATCATGTGGCTATATGGTAGACCTTTATAGTTCCAGAAGGTTAGTATATCAAGTTTATATAATTTAATATTATAGAAGGTAGTGAACCGTAAAATACACAGGTATTAACATTACATACCGTAAAGCCTGACACATGGTCAAATTCTGGCAGCTGTTTTAATGTATGTAACAGTTTTTTCCCCCACATACATAAATACACACAAAAGTGAGGGGTTTTCAAACTGGAGGTCCATGGATGTTTGGAGAGAAAGCAAAAACCTAAACAAACAAAAAAAGATTTTCAAATATACATTTTGTAAAATATAGAGCTCTCAAAAAGTTATGGGCTAACATGTTAACAATTTAGATATGAATTATTTAGGTTTGACACAATAAGAATAACACAGTAAATTTGATATTATGACTGCTTTCTGAAAACTGGTTGGAAATTAATATATGTATTATTTTATTCTATTGACATAGATTTTTAAAGTTAAGGAATAAAAAAAACATATCAGCATATGTGATTTTTTTGTTTGTTTGTTTTTTTGTCTTAGTACCATTACAGTATAAAAGCCAATTTTATTGTTTGCAATTTTTGTTTTGTTTTATAAATAACATTGTGAAATCATGCTTAGGCTACTATTTTCCCTCATACATTACAGTATATGTGATATTTCATATATGAAATATATAGCTGCCTTTATATCTTAGGACAGGGGTCCCTCGCAAGGAAATCGTCATATTTGGTGTCCAGTTTGAAAACCCCCGTTTTAAATATCTCCAAAATACATAATTGTGGGCTTTCTGAGCCGTAAAGCGCCCCCTAGAGGAAGACAACTAATTGTTCCAAAGCTCAAACCAGCAAGCATGTATTCGCTTTTTCAAATGATCTCTGGTATTCATCTAAAGAACGAATTCCAGTATCATTTGCAAATTGTGTCGTCGAGTTCTACACGCAACCATAGTGCAACTTGTCATGTATGCAATCAAACTGAATTCTAAATGACAGTGAAGAAATTGACAAATCTAACGGAATCTCATTCTTTATAAGAATAAGTGATAAATTGCAAGTCATTTTTACAATTTGTATCTTGAGTTATTATTATTATAATTTTTTTTTTAATGATCCCACAAGTACAGGGATGTACATGGAACCACCTTTGATACAATGTGAAGGACACGCTGTACTAATTTTATATGATAAATCACGATTTTATTCTAGTCCATATTTAAAGTGCATTGACTTGCACACGTAAGTGATTATAAAGTATAATGATCTTGCACATGGAAACTCGCAAAATGCTGTTACTTCGAGTTTGACACTTGATGCGTCCGATCCAATCAGAAGGCACGAGATCGAAGCGTACGACTTGGAAGTCCAATAGGAGTGTGTGAAAGTCACAGATGCATTGAGAAGCGGTAAAGCACATGCATGTGTTATTTTCTGACAACAAAGATTTATAAATCACCCCTTACCTTCTGGTAAAGGAAAATGTAACACACAGGTCAAAACTAATAGATATGCTCCAAAGTGTTCCATGCCTTGCTGAGCGTCCTCTAAATGTGCGTGCTTGCTTGTCGCGATGAAATGACGTCACATCCTAGCTACGGAAGAATATGTACAGTACAGAGGGGAGATGACGATTTCACCTTCAACTTGCAAAATATAATGTATGGTTTAACCAATGATTGCTGTAGGTTATTTGATTTGATTAATAACATTGTGTTATTGGCAAAATACTTTATACATAAGTGTAGATTTTTTAAATCCCCTCCTTTGTTTATTATTTTCAAAAACGATTTAAAACACTTCTCAGAGGCCCTCTCTAAAATGGAAAATCGAGGTGCTTTAAAATTGTATAATCTGTTAGTAGTGTATAACCTGTTTTAGTTTTTTTTGTGTGTGTGTGTATATTTTATCTTTTATATATTTATTTATTTTTATTTATTTACTTGTGTTGAGCCTTCCACACCTATATTTCTTTGGATAATAACTGTTTTGTGCCATTTTGTTGTATTTAGATTTTGTATTCATATAATAAATAAAAAAAAAAATAAATAAAAAAAAAAGATACTCTTATCGAGTGCAGAACTGAGAAAAAAAAAAAAAAAAACTGCACATGCAAATGAAGATATAAGCCAAAAAATAAAACATTAAGTCAGAAATCTTGCATATTATCTATACTGGGCTTGATTTTAAGATTAATATTATTTAATAAATGCAATACAATAATAAAATACCTTTTTTAATATCAAAAAAAAAAAATTACAGTACAGAGGGGGCTCTGGTACAGTAGCATTTTTTTTGACACTTAATCCACACTAAAATGTATAAATGCTGTTACATTCAATAATAAATTATATAGCCAAGCACCTTTAAGCAGAACATGGACATAAATATACTGTTATATACAAAACATAGATATAAGGTTCAAAATTAAGACAAAAAGTTTTGTGAAACCTACTTCATACATCCACAAAATTAAAATAAAATAAAATATGGGGCCAATGGGCCAGAAGTTATTTCTGTGAAAAGCCGAATTTACTTGCAGATTCGAGATGTTTTAACGTTTAGTTTCCTATGCTATGACATACAAACATTTTAAGTGCAGCATAAGTGCCTGTACTCTATAAAGCACTATATATTTTGCTTTTACTACTATTAAAAAGCTTATTATAATATTCAGGACTTAACCACAAATTATACCACAAAGCCCTAGGTAGACTAAATTTTGTTTTAATTGTTTAAATAATATGGCAATTGTAATTAAGGCCAAGTAGGGCTTATGGCTTACCCCATGATTTCTTTAGATCTTTTTTTTTAACTCAGATTTTAAACTCAAACCATCCATAGATGATAGAACCCACTGTAAATGCTATGAGTGTTTTTTTTTCTATCTGAATGTATGTATATGTATAAAAGTGCAACATATTCAAAAATACACCCAAAAAGGCTAACCCATGCTCATATGCCAGTTACCAAAATAATCTATATGTCTATAATCTACTTTATAACACCACATGGGTGCCCTTTCACCACACTGGGGCGAATATGGCTTGTAAAACAGGCCGGCACAGACAATTAATCTGGGTTAAGGTAGTACTGCCCCTTCTTATTTAAAAGTTGTTTCTATCTTGGTCGCTTTTTGAATTGTTTTTAAGCATTAGGTTTTTCTTTTGATATGTAACTATTACAAAACAGAACATTCTGGTCACTCATTATGTGGCACCATAAATTGTGAAATAATGGAATACATAATAGGCCTTCGCATTGTCAATAACACAGCAAAATAAAAAGATCCCTTAGTGCTTGAGGTGTTATACAAGAATTCCTCTTGCATATATATATATATATATATATATATATATATATATATATATATATATATATATATATAGTAATGTGCAAAATTTTAGACTTTTGTTAAAAACATTCAAAGTGAAAAAATAAAATAATGAAATAAATAGTTTTCATTAATCTATTAACATCATACATCCAGTAAACAGAAAAAGAGCTAAATCAATATTTGGTGTGAACACTTTTGGAGAATTCGCCACAGTTCTTTTATTTATTTAGGTCTCAATTGCTTTGTCTCTTTATGTGATCTCAAACGGATATGATGTTCAGTGGGGGGCTTTGTGGGGGCCATGCCATCGTTTGCAGGGCTCCCTGTTCTTGTATTCTATTATATTCTATTTGCAAAAGTAATGTTTGG
This sequence comes from Moxostoma hubbsi, assembly GCA_032164185.1. Classification (NCBI taxonomy): domain Eukaryota; kingdom Metazoa; phylum Chordata; class Actinopteri; order Cypriniformes; family Catostomidae; genus Moxostoma; species Moxostoma hubbsi. Next base: position 5,568,025 of record JAVLUX010000117.1, read on the forward strand.
GAGTCTAAAATGTATATTTCCTATACACACTAAAGTAGCAGATATAAATAACCTTCTTAAGGCAAATGTTTTTTTGCACAGTACTGCATATAGGCCTATATTTTAAGAATATGCATCACAACAGTATGATACTTTTTATTTATTTTTAGGTTATACTTTTTTGTTTATGAAAGATCACTGTTATGTTAACACATTGGACGGTTTTATATTACCCTGTTTTGAATGATGTTGTGCAAAGGAAAATACGATCAGACTATCCCTTGTGCAATATGTAATTACGTATGTGCGTTGTTGACCTAAATGTTACATGACTACTGATGTTGTGCCTAATTTCGACTGCCTGGCTGGAGCCTGCCCCCTTCGTGTGCACGCGCAAAGTAACGCAGTGGTTCCTCTAGATGGCAGTAAAAATTCGGAAAATTCGTTCAAAGGCTTCATTCACCCTGTTCAGTTCAGTGGGCAAATCACGTTGTTTTACCTGTAGATGGCTCCACAGACTCAGAAATTAAGCTCAATGGCCTTCAAGCCTTGGTGTTTCTACACAGCTCATGTCATTTAACACGTTGATGGGTCATTTGAAGTCTGCTTTAAAGTGAAATCAGTATAGAATTCTACACTACTGTGTCAGCTGCTCATGAAATAATTACATATTTTAAAAAATATTTTCTTTATCATTATTACACACTACTGACAAATTCACACATTTGAGTTTTTAACATGCATGATTAAAGCTCTATTTAACTTTTTTTTTAATAACAAAATGTTATTAATGAGAGAGTGCACCAAAAATCCATCTTCCAAATCACATATTTACTTTCCCCAAATACACTTTGATAAACCTATAATATTGATATTATATTATAAATAGTTTAGAGGTGTCGGGGCGGATTTCGCAGGAAATTGCATACATGCGTCATTCACCAGTGCGTGTTGACGTCATATCCATAAACAGAGAAAATGAGTTCCGGCTACTGTAGCGTTTGTTGTCACAACTAATGAGAAAAATTGACCATGGATCATTCAAAATTGCAAACATCCAGGGAATCACTTTGTAAAAACAAAGAAACCCCAAACAGAGCATAGTCTACAAGAAAAAAGGGAATTCGTCATAAAACCTGAATCAACATCGGCTTGGCTTTTCAGAGGTGGCGACAACTGAAAGGATTTAAAAGTGACCCAGAGATGGGTTTTTTCTTACTCAACAGGTTTATTTTGTTGATATGATTTATGTATAATTGTGTAATCACACACACGTCTGTGTTTGTGTAGTGAAATACAATAATTATACTGTAATCTGTGCAGAATTTTTCACTTGCTAACACGTGTGTATTTTTCTTTATAACAACAATAATTTATATAAATAAATCCTTTCGTCCTAGGCTTGCCAAGGACATGTGAGTCTTGAAATTATGTTGACCACTGGTTGGTAACAATGACAATCTCTAAAAAAAAAATTCTTATTGCTGTGGTCTATTTAGCCAGAATATCCTGCAGTTAAAAAAATTTCACAATGTATGACCTTATCAGAATAGCAATCATTGTGTCTAATGTTATCAAACGTTGCTAAAATTTTGTAACATTTATTTCAAAACATCAATGTTTCCAATAAGCCAAAACAACAGCATACGATATGGCACTTATCTGCTCAGATGACATGTTTTGGGATATTCGTCTTTGTCTTTCTTTCTTTATTTATTTGTCCATTTGCTCTGATAAGATGTCCTGTATTCATGTGTACACTGGTGCCTCGAACCACATTCATCCGCGCAGAAGAGCAGAGCTGAACCACAACCAAAACAATGTTCTTCTGCAAGACCCATGTTTTTTTTATTTTTTAACTGCTAGAGGGCAAAAAGTTACATGACGTAGCTTACTTTTTTATTTTATTAGTATCTTACTTCATTAACCTGTTAGTTTTAAATGATACATGCAGTAGACATTGGAAATGCTGTATTTGCCGGAATCTTGCAACATTGGCAGAAAAAAGCATTGTCACATACCAGAATAATATCATCTTATTATGGGTGGAGTCATTTGCAGCACCTCTCTAGATTCTAACTCCCTCATTCTTCTGCCTGGATTCTCAGGCATAAAAATAGGTTTGGTGAATTAGCTAACACAGGCAACACTATGAGTCAAATTAAGCATTTGACTCTTTTGACATAAATAGCCTCATTATTCAGAGGGAAATAATTGGGCGGGGTAATGTTAACCAACCTGTCTGGGTGGATCCTCAGTTTGTCATAAAATAGGTTTGGTGGATTAATAAATGCAATACTTTATGTCCTATTGAACATTTGACTATTTTGACATAAACAGTCTTATTATTCAGAGGTATAATAACTGGGCAGATCCATTTTTACCCACCTACCTAGATTCCATCTCCCTCAGTTTTCTAGCTAGATGCACAAATTGTAATATAAATAAGTTTGGTGGATTAATAAATGGAACATTGTATTTTCAGATGAGCATTTTAATATTTTGACATAAATAGCCTCATTATTCAGGGGGTAATAACTAGGGCTGCCCCCTTAGTCAATGAAAAGATTCTTGGTCAACCAAGTTTAGATTGGTAGGTTGGTTGCAGAAAAAAAAAGCTCCACAGGAAACCAACTAACACTGGTATTATTGCTGGTTGGATGCTAGGTGAAACTATGGCATAATTTTCATTAAGCAGGGTTAGGGTAAAGCTACACAATAAAGCAAGACACCTTGATTTCAAACTTTGAACTTTATTTTTTACTATTTTTTATTTGAACAAAAAATTCAAATGAAACTGGAAAAAAAACAAGTGCAAATAAAATGTGTGTTGTTCAACTTTGACAGATTGTTTTACAACAGTTGAACAGTGAAGTGCAACATCTCTCTGGCAAATAACCTACTTCATTTGTGCATTCTCTACCGATTGGGTATTTTGTTTTCTGGGAAAATACATCATGTGTGTGAATAAATGAGTTTTGTTCAATCCCTTATTTATATATATATATATATATATATATATATATATATATATACACACACAGTACTGTGCAAAATTCTTAGGCACATAAGATGCTTCACAGAAACATGTCTTAAGATGTTTTTTTATATCTGCTAGTCTAGTGTGCCCCCCACTGAACATCATATCAGTCTGAGATCACATAAATAGACAAAGCAATTGAGACAGCCTAAATAAATAAAAGAACTGTGGCAAATTCTTCAAGAAGCTTGGAACATCCTATCAGCCAACAACCAAGAAAAACTGTGTCCAGGTGTAAGTAGGAGAATTGGTGCTATTTTTAAGGTAAAAGTGTTCACACCAAATATTGATTTAGCTCTTTCACAATATCACAGTATCCATCAGCAACCCCTGGGCTGAGGGATCAGTGAATATTCTTGCTTTAGTGATTTTGCATTGAAAATTGTATTAATTTATTTTAAAAAATGAAAAAATGATATCAAATACATATCTAAATTCAAATTGCACTCCAAACGAAATTAAAAAGAAATTAAAATAATAAATTGATCAAAAAAATAATCTGGGCGGAGTCATATTTTCTCACTTGCCTGGATTCTACCTCCCTCATTCTTTTGGCTGGATGCTCAAATAGTCATAGGCATAGGTTTGGTAGATTAATAAATGCAACACTGTTGCATTGTACTGAAATAAACATTCTTATTATTTAGGGGGTAAAAACTGGACAGGGTCATATTCATACAGTGTTGTTTATTTTAATCATCCAAACCTATTTTTCACTAATGCTGGGCAGCTAATAGCACATTTTATATGTTGATCTTTATTTTATATTATCTCGAAAAATTCCTCACTTCTATATCCACTGACGGAACAAGTTTGTCTACTTGCGTGAACAGGTTCTAAAGGCCTTACTATATTTAGATCTTATTAGATCTGTGTAGTTAACAGACACTTAACTGGTAGTTAGGGTTAGGGTTAGTCACTAAAAAAAAATTATTGTTGCACTTATATCGGTTTTGTACTATTCTGATGATAGTGAAACTTTGTAGTATGACACTTTTCGTACCACTGTCTCTTTTGTAAGTCGCTTGAATGAATAAATGTAAATGTAAATGTAAATGTGAGTAACATTAACCCAGACATTGAGCCCACAAGGGAAGACACTGTAGAATTATACCTGTCAACACAAAAAGACGTGCAATGGCGTGTCTGGCGAAAAGTTTCATAATTAATGCAAGCTATTATTCAACCCATGGCCATTACACAACAATTAAACAACAGGGTAAGGTTGCACCAGCTTTTCGTAAGGTCTCACTTAAGTTGGGGCACAAGTTAAAACTAAGGTATTAACTGTTTGTAACTAAGTCAGTGCCTAATTTGGTTGCACCACCTGTTCTTTTAGCTAGTAGGTTGTATCTCTCCGTATGTAATGCGTAGTTGCATAATGTGACGTCAATGTAATCCATCCAGCCTTCAAATTTGTACACAGAAGTGTTAAAAAAAGGCATGCATTTTAGTTTGATCTTGTTACGGTTGATGTTCAAACCTTGTTTGCTCTCCTAACTGTCAGCTGTAATAAATTATATTCCCATTGAAATAGGGCCTACGACACAAAACAGCCTATTACATTAACATTATTCGGGAACTGAGTCTAAAATGAATGAGGGCAATATATAAATAATAATAATAATAATAATAATAATAACAATACAAGAGGCTGGGAAAATTGATATTTATTCATTTTAATATCGTGGACATTTTGTATGGGATGAAACCTGACACCGGGCGACCGATCAGTTTCATGCTAAAGAGCCGCTAAGAAGCAAGTTTTGTAATATATTTTACATACTCTCTCTCGTAAATGTAAACAAGTGAAAATATGTCTAAAGGATTATAGTCTGTCACTCAAAACATGAGCTCACTGATGTCATTAAATCAGTCAGCTTTTTTTTTTTATTCCAACCGTTATCCTGGCCGTAAATATTTAGTTCATACGTAGGTTTACGTCCTACCTAGGTGCAACACTTAAATATTTAGTATAGTGCGTAAATTGCGACATAGTGCCCAATTACGCCACAACTTTGCTTCAGTTGTAACATACGTATGTATATAACTGGTGCAACCGGACCGTTATGGCTTTCTCATGTAATCACTGTTATTTAAGTATAGCCCATCAGCCAAGGGAATATCTCACTCAATTCCTATCAGTTTCTATTCTAAGACATGCAACATAAAAGTACACAATACATGACAAGTGTGTGTGATGGATGGCACACTTGACATCTTTGCTTTTAAAATCCATCCATAAAAGCATTTTTCATATGAGTCATTTCTGGCTGTCCCGAGCGAGCGCATGTTACAAAACTCAGACGGGTTTGTGTTTTGTAATGCGTCTCGCCGAGCCAATAGGCGCGCTCGCTGATGGTCACGTGATAGGACCTTTTATATAACTCATGGGCGACAATGACCGTATTTGACGAGAGCAAGTCACTTTGTTCTCTTGTACAGTGAATACTGAAAATGCATTGACATTTTTGATTTATTCTTTCTTTACAAATTAATGGCTTATCTGCCACTCGTAAGCATGGCACTGCAAAGACTAAACCAAGAATATGCTTTAGAGGAAAGAGGAAGGTTTTTCATAGCATCTAAAACAGAAGGCGACTGGGACGATGAGGACCATGTCGATCACCATCAACTTATTTTATTCAAAGCTGAAGCTTTAGCGTCAGAAAACCGTCTGAAAGACGCTGTTGATATGTTTGCCATGGCTCTTCGGTATGGCCCGGTTCGACCGGACCAACTGAGCACTTTAGTAGGATGCGTTCTGCGCAACTTCAAGACGAAATCGAGGGAAGAGACTCTTCCAAAGAGTGAGCCCGAATGGACAAATGAATTTGACTGCCCCGGTTGTCATAGTTTTACAGGCGAGCCTGTGACGGTTATATGTGGACATTCGTATTGTAGAAGATGTTTACAACATAACTTTTTATCCAAATGTAAACTTTGCAGTGAGGACATCACGATGAGGCCCGGGGAACCCCGACTCAACGTGATCTTATGTGGACTTTTAGAGAAGTGGTTTCCCAAAGACGTTCAAAGAACGAGATGCCTAGGAGAAGCCGAAAGCCTGTTGAGGAGTAAACAGTACGACAAGGCTATTGCACTAACAAGCAAATTATTAGAATCTGGTAAGTTCCCATTCTCATTTATACAACGAAATGTCACTTTGTCAGTCCTGTGAACGTCATGTGTTTATCCTCGCAAGAAAATACATACATTCGCAAGGTTAGTACGTAACAACATCGTTGCCATGTCTTATCATTCATAAAGATTACAAGGTGAACAGAGTTTTATTGACCAACATTTGGATTGTCAACGCATTAACCACGCCCACTTGATCATGTAACCGGCGTGCGAAACGGTTACAAAACGCGCGTGAAGGACGCCTGCGCATTCGGAGCGAGTTGTGTAAGGGAGGTCGTGACACACAAAAAGTGTTTTGTAATCTGAGGAAAAGTGTGTTTTACAGTATAAAGACGACGTACTAATCATAATGTGCATTATGGGGAATATGTGGCCCAGTCTTGCAGCCTACCTGTTCAAAGCGTTTTTTTGAGTGTTTATTTTTGGTCAGTATCAACTAATAATATTGAAATTCAAAAGACTGCAGTATCAGTTTAGGGATAATTGGGAACTTTTAATATATATTTTAAATAATATACTGTAAGTACCTTTAATAACTAACTTAGAATATATTTATAAATAATATATAAATTTGTCTCTCAGCAACAGCTGATGATACATCATCATAGCCTAAAGAGTCAACCCATCAAGGGGCCTCAGTAAACTTCCAAATGAGATGACTTAAAATTATTTAAAATAAGATATATTGTAGTAATAATATTTGATATGCTAAAAGCAACTAAAACTCAAGATGCAGGCCTACAACAAACATTTAACCTCATGGACAATGTTTTATTGTTATTATGTGGCTTTTAGACCATTTCTTTCAGCTTTGAGGCATCCGCGTATGCTAGTGTAGCCTATTTCTAAAAGTTAACAATGCTAACTTGATATCAGTGTCAGAAATAAACAAGTGCTTCGGGCAAAATTGCCACTAAATGTGACAAATAGGACCCTGAATGTTTCTAAATTTTCTATTATATGAGTTGGTAAACCGATTGTTTCATAAAACAAAGCATACAGATTTTATGATAGAGAATTTATATTAATAAATTGACTAAACTGAAGTATTTGACGCTATTTTTATATGATTAGAAGTGAATAAAAACCAGGGAGCATATATCACCGGTGAACGAGAGGAGTACAATTTTCCTTGATCTTTGGAGTTTGGACATATAAGAGGTCATCGTACTATGAAAACATACTGTACGTTTCAGAACTCAAAACTTCCTCCTCACTGCAAAAAGAGCTGCTGTTGAAACCAAGCTGCCAAAACAACTCGTTCTCTACTTTCTCCACATTGTGATGTCACGCTGTGGTAGACATTTGTATCTGATCAGTCAAGAGAAGAGAGAATAATTTTTTTTTTTTTTTTTAATGTATGTAATATTATATGTGTACCTCAAGGAACATATTAAAATAATAAAAAAAAGGCAAGTCATGACCCCTTCATTTCTTCAAAGTTCATTTCTGACATTTCTTGATATACAATATGCATTTAATTCTTTCTTTTCAGGGAAAAAGGACCAAAAATATTGATGACCAATCAAACAAGCTCTAGAATAAGAATGTCTCTCCCCCTAAATTACTGCTGCTGTCTAGCAATAACAAGTAGCAAGTTATGGTTAACAGCTAGTATTTGAACATGTTTTAACCCAATGTGCTGTTTCAATATGAAATGTAGTATCGTTAAGCCATTTCATAGGGTCATTAATGTTCCCTTGCTCCCTAGCTTAGGACAATGTGTTCTCCAAAACTGGCAGTAAGACATACTGGTATAATCTAGGTCAAGGTAGTTAAACTGAGTGTCACACATGGAGCCACTGAAGCTGTGATGTAACAGACAAAATCTTTTTTCCCAATTATAATTTGTTCATTATTGAGAAAGCAGTCAAAATCTCAAGAAGAATCAATGATGCACATTATTTGTTTCTCATTGTTGATTCATAAAAACTCAGCAAAGGGTTTCATATCATATCTTGATTAAGTGAATGACAGGATATTTTGAAATGATTCAGAAATTATATTTGCTTAGATTACATAACAGCTATATAATGTAACAACCGTAAGGTGGGTCTATACATAATTTGGGCCACTTCGATAGTGTTCTTCTTTAGAAATCCTTTGATCCTTAAGCTAGTTGATTATCTTGATAAAAGGGTTGGGTCCAGATGTTTAACATAACTGAACATACTGTATCAGAGAAACAGCATAAGCAGAGTGCTTCAGTCTGACCAGCCTCATTTGGTGTTTCCTTATTTGCTCTTGTGAAGAACAAGCAGTGCTGCTGGTTACCTTGAGCTGTGTCAAACACTCTTTCTCCATTTATTCATGCAGCATTTAAATACACAAGTGCCCTCTCATTTAAGAAGACAACACTCTACTGATATTTGCAGATTTAATGTGTGAGATCAGGAGTATTATGATAAATATTATAATGGCTGATAGACTGACTGAAAATGCATGGAGGTTTTGCCATTGTCTGTACAAATCAGTCATTTGAATAATCCAGTATCAAAGTAAATTAATGACCTTTTGCCTTTTCTCTTTCTCAGACATTAGTAATGTGTGGGTGCGAGCTTGTCATGCTGAGGCTCATAGAGGACTGAAGCTGTACCGTCAGGCTTTGGAAGACTGGGAGTCTTGTCTTAGTGCTACTCCATCCCCAGAGGTATGTCTGGGCATCTTTAAGCCACAGATGATCCATGGTGTATCAGCATGCCTGTACTAGTGTTGTAATAGTTGGATTGCCGCTTTAAAAAACGTTGGCAAACTCAGCCATAACTCAGAGGTTAGATGCTTTCTGTTGCTGCTTGACATTTTGTAGATTCTTGCCCATAAAGGAGATTAAACTTGTTATGATTACCTGGTTCTGTTTTTTGCTATCAGTTCAATTAAAATGAAAAGCTAATCTTGAGGTGCATATTCCTGCAAAAATCCTGCAGGACCCTATAAAATCTCTTGTGGCCTGGGATAACATTTTTGAAGGAGTGAGCGGATGGTACGTCCATGGGTACGTGTGTGGGAGCGGGCAATCAGACAATAGCCTGAAAAATTCAATGTGGATATCTTTTTTTATTTTATTAATTCGTTAATGAATGCCAAAAAAAATAATATTATTAAATTTTTTCAACTAATATATTTTTGATAAAAATAAACATAAAATGCACAGAAATTGTGCATCAAATTATCCAATATTTAAAGCAGGCTATGCAGGAAGTCATCTTCATTTAGAAGAATGGCTGGCCAAAGCGTGGACTGTGTCATCAAAGGATGTAAAACTCAAGTTAAAAAATAAATCAAGTTAGATGGGCATCATTTCACACATCATCTGATAATAGCAATAACAGAAAAATAAAATGTTCTTTGTGCACACTTGTTGTCTATTTGTATGGCTTTTGAGCTCTTTGGAAAACAAATGTGGGTTTGCAGGAACATGAGAGGTCAGACTCAGAAAGAAAATCACTGTAGGCTAAGAGCGGGTGTACATCCTGTAGAATGGTCACGTGTTGACCTCAAATCGAACCCATATTAGTTGAAACAACTCTGTTTCAGTCATCAGGATTTTAGGTTAAAATGTAATTAATTTAAATCTATGGATGTAAGTAAAATTGTATATCTAAGGTCCTATAAGTGGTAACATTTTTTTATGTTTAACACCAATTTGCCTCCATTTTATATGGTCCTGTGGTGTGTCTATGTGAGGGGGCACCTCCCGAAACCTCAAGAAAATGTCCTGGTCCTATTTTACTCCAAAATCCAAAGAAACAAACAAGAAATTATATTTTGCACATAGAAATTAATCTTATTTTTAGGACCATTAAGATTTTACATTGTGACATTATTTTCATGACAGTTTCACCCATTTTACCCTCAGTTTTAATTACTGCAATGCTGGGAAAAAAAGGGTAAATTATGATATTTTCATTACTGCAGTTTGAATAAAAAAAAAATTATATTGTAAATTATTTATAACGTACATAAGAAAATCATTGGACAACAGCTATTTTTTTTTTTTTTACTGAAGTACATTAAAAAATAAACGTGTTACGGTAATGAGAATCTTTATCAAAAAGATTGACAATAACAAAAGTAAAATGTCTGGGTGTGTTATAGTAATGATAATTGGAGGGTAAAATGTGCAAATATGCTAAATAAATTGTGTCACAAAGCAAAAAAAAATCTTTTTCCTAAAACAAACAATAATAATTTTTTTTGGTATTAATTTGGGGTTAAAAATGAACAGGACATTTTCTTGACCGGTTTCGTGAGAATCATAAAACTGTATGTGTAATCATTTTAGAAATATTGGACAAATTTGGTTGAAAATAGTTTTAGATTAATTATAGAATTATGTCACACCACGGGACACTGCTGAAAATGCTTGAAATTGAATGTAAACTACCCTGCTACATTTATGCTATTTACATCGGAAAATCCTGTAAAGGGATGCCATCATGTTAATCACATAATTGAGTAAATACACAATGTTTGCAAAGCTGACAAGTGAGTTAAGGAGATACAGACAGCCAAGTTGTATAAGGGGATAAAATGTGGGTCACTCATGTGTGTTCATCTATTTATATGCTTGTTGTGTGTGTTAGAGAGGATGTCAGAGTGTCTAGTACTGTTATTAGCCTTCAGGCCATTTAACAGGGCAAGACTATCAAGTATTCTGATCAGATTAACCCAAAAACAGCATCTGTGCCACTAGAAACCCTTGGCTCACTCTGTTTTTCTCTCTTACTTGCAGGGATATTTCCACAAAGCAAAGATTCTCCAAGAGATGGGTCATGTAGATGAATCTCTGCAAGTCTTCCTACAGTGTTTGGCAATAGATGAAAACTTCCACCTTGCTAAACAAGAGGTGGAATTGGTGAGATTAATCTCTCTCTGTTGGTCATATAGGGCCTAATGTATAGTTATTAGACGCTGATGTATGGTAAGATCATAAGATCGGGAGAACCGGGCGGGCCGGTGGGTTGGTTGCAAAATGCATCCCACCCCCTTATATGCTATGTAAAATCCCGGGCCGATTTCTCTTCCCAGTCCAGCCCTGGTTGTGCCCAGAGGTCAGAGTGTGACATTTAGATCCTCTGTTGGTCAAACATCCTCTGGCTATTTGAATTTGCTGGTTGGAGTTTACCAAACTTGAACTTTGGTATGCAGAGGAATACAAAATGTCTTCGTTTGAGCTGTGAGCATGGATTTTCAGTCTCCTGTGTTCGTACTTACGAATGGGTGTAAATGGAGCACAAAGTCTAGTGTTTAATAAGAACTCTTAAACTGCCTTATATACTTCCAATATACTTATTTGAGTCACAGAACACAGTCATTCATTCACAGCACTTACAGGGCCGTTTAACTTAACTAACATCAGAGCTCTTTCTCACTCCAGTGTGTGACCAAGTACTGTATAGGCCAACATAACAGAACAAACCATAGTTTGGTTTCCAGGCAGGCTGACCTAATGTGGCTTCTTCACCCTACTTACCCCAGAGCTGTCAATGATCATTTAGACATTCATGAATGATCTGACTTACTGGCATCAAGGTCAACTTTTATGACAGATATAGAGCTATGAGGTGTGAAATTAAACATCAGATTAGTTGAAACAGTGGTTCATGTCAGCAACCAAACTGTTTGTCGATTCGAAATTGAATTTAAGATCTTGCAATACAGAGCGATATAATGGAGATTAGGCTACACTGTAAATGTTTTCTAAACATTTGACATCTAAATTAACTTTTTTAATTTAAATTACTGAATCTACCTGAATAAATTTGGTTAAACAATTGTTAAGGGTTAGATCAGGTAAAAAATAAAACCATTAAAGATTTGTGCATTCGTTGAATGCTATAAGTGTTATGCCTTTTGTAAATAAACTGTTACTCTGTTTAAGCTGTTTGGTTGACTTCAGCTGTCTTGTAAATTAATTTACATGTTGATGGTGATGCTGTGGTTCTTTTGCATGATTATGATACTCATATATCATGATATTTGCATGGAACTTAAAAGAATACAACGGTATTACCATGCAAGCAATCTTATTACCATGGTACACGTCCAAAAAAAACATGTTAATACCATGGTATCTTTTGGTACTTTTTGTAAGCTATTTGCAAAACTTACAGATATTAAACATATTAACATATGAAAACGTCTCATCTATATTCTTAGCTGCATTGTGTACAAAACCTCAAAATGTCCCTGTGTTTTAAATCGTTCTCTTTCTTGTTCTTTGTTCTCCATTTCTCAGATCTTGCATGACCTGTTATCTCCAGCCTGTGAGAATGTCAAGGTGGGTTTGAAAGAGACAGCCCAGACTACCTCCCCTCACCTGCGCTGTAAAACCCTGGCAGCTGAGGGCCAGGACCAAAATCAGTACACAAAAGTGCAAGTCAATCGGGCAGTATCCACTCAACCGCCCCCTGAAAACTCGGAGGTAAGCTGCCCATCCTTCACCGTTCTGAATTAGAAACTGTTTTACACATTGTCCAAACCAGCTGCGACCACAACAAGCAACAGGCCATTCTGTAATCACTTGGTTTCTATTTCTGCGATGTCATCCTGGATAACCACCACGAAATCTCATTGGTACAAAATCTGCTCCTTATAACTGTACATTAAACATCAAATAAGTTCTGATTGGCTGGGATTGTGCCACATTGCACAGACAAATTGGAAAGACAAATTGCTTGTTGCTGGAATCTTTTTGCATTGCGTCTGGTTAGGACACAGTGTATCGCTGTCTATTTTAATAGATTTTAGCTGCTCTTAATGGTCAATTGTTCTGCCAAATACCTTAAACATCTTAATTTTTCATGTGTACAGAAATCAGGTCTATGTGAAAGTTTAGAGCACTCTTGCCTGAGTAGAGCTCACTCCCTTCAAGCTCACGGGATGGTTGAGGCTGTAGACGAGGGGCTTAAAAGAGTTAGATCCGCCCCCCAGTTGGGTGACCCAGAAAAAGGGGCGATACTGAAGAGGAAGCTTTCTGTGTCTGAAGCTGGGCCTGGCGTGGCTTACAGCCATGGCAGTAAACATAAAAAGCATTTAGGTAAGTCGTCTCGCCTAACAAATAGGCCTGTGTGATGTCAAAACACAGTTATACCAGATGACAGTAGTCTCACAAAAAGAAGTTTGTAAGGTTTTTAATGATAAAACAATAGGTTTTGCCCTGTATAATGTCTCCATTTCATTCTCTCTTCGACCTTTCTTCTTCAGTGACTGCCTGCACTGCTACTCCTGTGGTGAAAGAGAAAACCAAGTCCCATCGAACCCTGCCAAAACACCTGCTGGACCCAAATGATTTTGAATGCTCCCTCTGCATGAGGTGAGAGACAAGCATGTTTTTAGAAGTCATATACTAGAAATAGAACATGTAGAACTGAACGTAGAATAGCTTAAGTTACAATCTACTTGAACAGTGCACATAGGCCATGTACACATGACAAAGTTTTGTTTTGGAGCAACATAAGGGCTGTGTAAATGATGATAACATTTTGGGTGAACTACTCTTTTAAGCTCTCAGAAGTGGAGTGACAACCGTATTTAACTGCAGTGTATGTATGTAGCCACTAGGAAGAAACATAAATGGATCTTGTAAAGTTGCCTTAGACAGCATCCTTCAGAAAACAAAAACACCTGAGCTGTCAGACTGCAAGTTCAATATCTAAATCTCAGTCCAAGTGTGTTTGTTGTCACCATATCTGTTTTTACACCATATTCAAATTGAAAGTGTCAGTCAGCTTGGTTGTTTTGTTTAGCTCAACATCATCTCTTTCTCTTTTCTAGATTGTTCTATCAGCCCGTCACAACACCCTGTGGTCACACCTTCTGTAAAAACTGTCTGGAGCGCTGTCTAGATCACAACCCGCAGTGCCCTCTATGCAAAGAAAGTCTCAAAGAGGTAGGTTGTCTAAAATCTATTTGCAAAGTAATTTCCAGTTAAACACATTGAAAAAAAATGTTGTACCTTGAATATACCTTGTTGCAGATTTTCAATTTGTTTTTAAACAATTTTAAGATATGTAATTACTCTTTTTCTCCATCTCTCTGTATTTGCTGTTTTTCTACACAGTATCTTGCCTTTAGAAAGTATACAATCACACGAGTGCTGGACCACATCATTAAACAGTATCTGTCCGAGGAACATTCAGAGAGATTGAAACTGCACACAGAGGAAACAAAAGAGCTCTCCGAGTAAGCATACAGACACACAAGTGTTTGTGACTTTTTTATTTATTTATTTAAATCCCATTTATTACACACACCCAAAAAAACACTGTTATGAATTATACAAACAAGCAGACAGTTTTTATACTGATACTGAAACCACATTTCTTATTATGGTCCATTGAGGGTTTAATACATATGGTAACAATTTTCAGTTCATTTTGAGTCTGACGTGAATGAAGTCAGATGTCAATTCAGTAACTGCTCTGACAGATTTAGTAAATTATTAGTAAGAAAGATTCAAACCATTAAAATGATAACTCGGGACATTGTGAGACTTTTGTATGATTTATTAAAATAATCTGCTCATGTGAGTTATTTGTTCATGAATGCAACTATAATGGTCATGCTTTTATGTTTGTTTAAGTGTATAATGTACATGCTGCAAAGTAATTTAAAATGTGTTGTCTTTGTATTTCTTTAAATGCAAGCTCTTAACTGAAGTAAAATTTCAGTCATGATTTATTTTGCTGTGGTGCTCTAGTTTTGTTTCTCAAACACTCTTACACACTGTTAGCATAACCAGCACAACTCCACATCTAATCACACTGAACGGAATGTGATAAACAAGCTTTCTCTATGTTTTCTGTCTCTCCCTAGTTTAACAAAGAATGTTCCCATCTTTGTCTGTACCATGGCCTACCCCACTGTGCCTTGCCCCCTCCATGTGTTTGAGCCACGGTATCGTCTTATGATCCGACGCTGCATGGAAACTGGCACACGTCAGTTTGGCATGTGCATCAATGACCCCCAGAAAGGGTAAGTGTGCTCATACGTGTTCTCATGGAACTGTGGATATGGATTATCTAGGAAATTATTTTATAGATATTTACAAATAAGAAGCTATCTGAAATTCAAAATATATATTAGATGATATTCATCCCCTTTTTGAGGTATATAAAATAAGTCAATAAAACTAACAAAAAAGAAAATGTAATAATAAAATGTATAAATCATTCCAAGAAATGTATGTTGACAAATTATGTAATATTAAAGAAAAGTGGGAAAAATAATTAGATTAAAAAAATTATGGATTGTGAATGGAGCAGATTTTTAAAGAAGGACATATCTCACAATCTCCATTTTGGCAAGAATATGCTTGAGAAATAAATATGAGATACTTTATAACACCAGGAATATTCTCTAAGTATAATCAATCTATTCGAAAGTGTTGGAGGGAGTGTGGTGAGATTAATGCTAATCATATACATGTCTTTTATACTTGTAAAAAGTTATAAACATTCTGGACAGGAGTCATCCAGACAACACACCAAATCTTCAATATATCAAATATAATATAAGCACAGACCATACTTTTGGGTATATGTAATTTAGTCCTTAATATAGATGAGTTGTGTTTTTTTAGGATCTTAAGAATTACAGCCCTTAAACAAATAAAACAAAACTGGAGAAGACAAGAAGCCCCTGTTTTGTAAGACAGGCTAAACTTGGTACTCAATGTTTATTCTACAGAGATGGTAACATTTGAAATTAATAGAATATATATATATAAAAAATAAATAATAATATATAATATATGAAATTAAAGAATAAGTGGGAAGACAGAAATGTGAGTATTTTAATGTCATTTATTTACCAATATTTTACTATTATTGTTATGTTTTTTAATCAAAATAAAAATAATTTCTCTCTCTCCGGGTTTAATCTTTTATGCATGTATGCACTATTGAATTGGAATAAAATTGTGAGATATACAGTATTTATGTTTATATGTGTATAGACAGATTGTTTCACATTTAATTGACTATATCACAATTCCAGTGGGTCAGAAGTTAATTGTGCCTTTAAGCAGCTTGGAAAACTCCTGAAAATGATGTCAAGCCTTTAGACAATTAGCGAATTAGCTTCTGATTGGAGGTGTACTGAATTGGAGGTGTACCTGTGGATGTATTGTAAGGCTTACCTTCAAACTCAGTGTCTCTTTGCTTGACATCATGGGAAAATGTAAAGAAATCAGCCAAGACCTCAGAAAAACCTTTGTGGACCTCCACATGTCTGGTTCATCCTTGGGAACAATTTCCAAATGCCTGAAGCTACCACATTCATCTATACAAACAATAGTATGCAACTATAAACACCATGGGACTGCGCAGCCATCATACTGCTCAGGAAGCAGACCCAGTCTCCCAGAGGTGAATGTAGATAGGTGCAAAAAATGCAAATCAATCCCAGAACAACAGCAAAGGACCTTGTGAAGATGCTGGAGGAAACAGGTAGACAAGTTTCTATATCCACAGTTAAACAAGTCCTATATCGACATAACCTGAAAGGCTGCTCAACAAGGAAGAAGCCACTGCTCCAAAACTGCCATATAAAAATCCAGACTACAGGTTGCTAGTGCACATGGGGACAAAGATCTTACTTTTTGGAGAAACGTCCTCTGGTCTAATTAAACAAAAATGTAACTGTTTATCCACAATGGCCATCAATATGTTTGGAGGAAAAAGGTTGAGGCTTGCAAGCCAATGAACACCATCCCAAACGTGAAGCATTGGGGTGGCAGTATCATGTTGTGGGGCTGCTTTGCTATAGGAAGGACCGGTGCAATTCACAAAATAGATGGCATCATGTGGAAGGAAAATTATGTGGATATATTGAAGCAACATCTCCAGACATCAGCCAGGAAGTTAAAGCTTGGTCTCAAATGGGTCATCCAAATGGACAATGACCCCAAGCATACCATCAAAGTTGTAGAAAAATGGCTTAAGGACAACAAAGTCAAGGTATTGGAGTGGCCATCACAAAGCCCTGACCTCAATTCAATAGAAAATTTGTGGGCAGTACTGAAAAAGAATGTGTGAGCAAGGGGGCCTACAAACCTGACTCAGTTACAGTTCTGTTTGACACAAGTTAAACAATTTAAAGGCAATGCTGCCAAATACTAACAAAGTGTATGTAAACTTCTGACCCACTGTGAATGTGATGAAAGGTATAAAAGCTGAAATAAATCATTCTCTCTGACATTTCACATTCTTAAAATAAGTAGTGATCCTAACTGACCTAAGACAGGGAATGTTTTCTATGATTAAATGTCAGGAATTGTGAAAAACTGAGTTTAAATGTATTTGGCTATGGTGTATGTAAACTTCTGATTTCATCTGTACAATAGATGTAAATGACTGAACATAACATATGACAATATGACAATACATAATGAAAATGTGATGACATTTTGAACAAATAACAATAACACAATAAACAAAAAGAAAAGGATCTGTGTGATTATGTGTTTTTTTGATTATGCACAAAGTTGATGTATATTTTGATGTTTTATTTTTGAAGGTTTGTGGACTACGGCTGCATGCTCCAGATTCGCAGTGTACATTTCCTCCCAGACGGACGCTCAATCGTGGATACAATTGGTGGGAAGAGATTTCACGTTCTCTCGCGGGGAATGAGAGATGGATATTGTATCGCCAGCATTGAATATCTTAAGGATACGAAGGTATACACCACTGCTAGAGTGTTAGATCACATAATTAAAATCTAGAGAGTTGCATATAAAAGGTATAAATCTGCAGGGAAAGAAGTGTTGGACTTTCACAAGTCTGTTTTGAAAACATTTAAGAGACCATATGTCCTCCAGTTTAGTTTGATATAAAGTTTTAATTTAATGACAATTTTTTTTATATGCTTCTTATTTATTAAGTCACTTTGGATAAAGGCATCTGCTAAATGACTAAATTTAAGTAAAGATTAGAGATAGATTTTATTTTGACTGATTTTCACATTTTCTACTTGATCAGTAGTTGGTTCCTCATTATTGGATCTACCGATAAATAGAAACTTGTTTTAATAATAATATAATTTACTTTATGTAATTGTCAATAGTAATATTGTTATTATTATCATTTAAATATTCAGAATTTATATTATATATTATTATTGTTGTAGTTTATAATTTTTTTGTCATTATTGTGTCAAAAATATGATTGAATACAAATCAGTTTTGCATATCGGTTATTGGACAATAAAACTAAAAAATAATCAGTATTGCATAGGTCACAAAAAGCAATATTGGTCAATCTGTAAAAAGGATACTGTGTTGGAAAAAGACTCAGAATTAATATTTTTTTTTGTGTGTTGTAGGTAAATGACGTGGAAGAATTGGAGAAACTACAAGTTTTGCATGATCAAGTGTATGACCAGGCCCGCAAATGGTTCCAGAACCTGGAGAACCGTTTCCGGAACCAGATCCTGCAGCATTTTGGCCCAATGCCTGAGAGAGAGGCTGACATCCAGGTAATTCCCACTCGATTAATCCCCACTACACATAGAAGCCCTGTCCACTTTTCTTCTACAGCAGGCTGGGCAGGAAGAAGTGGGTCAAACTGCAATCAGGGTTACGCTTACATAAGACTCAAGAACAGTTAAACCATATATATGTCAGAGAGAACGGAAGTGAACTTGACAGCGTTCACAATCAGGCACAAATATGCTCACACACATACACATACACATACACGCTAAGTCTGGTAAACATATTAAGAGTTGTCCTGAAGAGTGAAGGCATACTTTAAATGATAACAGAGGTCATGGTTGTGTAAGAGAAAAACAGTCAGTCCTTATGAGGAGACTATGATTTGATGGGCCAAAATGTCCCATGATTTCTAAGTAAGGGCAATGGTTTGTATGGTTGATTTTAGAGACATCCACAAGCTAGTTTTGTTTGGCTGATCGTTTCTATTTACGAAACCAAGCATGAAATGTTAAAGGGGTCATATCATGAGGAATAAAAATGTCCTTGATGTTCTGATCTGAAAAAAACTTGATGAAATATTAAAACATACTTTAACTTTCAGAACTCTAAACTTTCTCTCCAATTCTAATTCTAGCATTAGAAACAAGCAACAGAATTTTATTTTGTAGCTATGTACCTGATTATATCAGTCTAACTTTACCTGTTTATGCATCACATTTCAGAGCAGATTGTTTTGTGGACCTGTCACAATGTCATGCATGCTTTGCAAAGAGGCTGTTATTGAAAAATTGGACTAAAAAAACAGACCTCAAATTTAAAGTATATGTAAAGGATGGGAAATGTTTATGGAAAATTAAATGACTGGCAATTCATTTTAGTGCAAAAACTGCAGTAACATAGTGAGGGGATTTATTTTTATATAAATAAATAATAGAAAAATGCATGATATGACCTCCTTAATGTATCTTTATTACCAGTCTGGCATGAAATTTAAAAACTACCCTAAGACACTGAACACACTGTTTCTCTGTTTTGCAGGTCACACCTAATGGTCCAGCGTGCTGTTGGTGGCTGCTAGCTGTTCTTCCTGTCGATCCTCGTTACCAACTGTCTGTCCTTTCCATGACAACTCTAAAAGAGCGACTAGTCAAGATCCAACACATCCTTACCTACCTGCAGAACCGCCCCAGTGACTAGAGCTTCTTTACACACATGCACGTTGGATTCAAGAACTGATGAGATTCCATTGAGACTCGACTGAAACCCTGCACAGACTTCCATCTGGGGTCAGATGTAACTAATGCCAAGAGTTTTAAGAATGAAGTGTTTTTCATGGTGTCATACTGATCTGTCCATCACCACCTCAGAGAGCACTGTTTTAAAGTAATTTTCCACCAAATATATTACAATTCTGTCATGACCTCATTTGTGTTACACTGAAGAAAAAAAGTCAAACAGGTTTGGATTGACATGAGGGTCAATGATGATGAGTAAAGAGTAAATGATGACAGAGTTTTCATTTCATGTACAACATCCCCTCTTGTAGTATTTATTATGTCAGTCAAACAATCTGTCAGTTCTCCTTTAGGTTAAACAGTCGACTTAAATATAATTTAGCTCGTTCTCTTTTGATGCCCAAAGCCTCCATACAAGTGCTTTGAAGGCAGAAATGTTGCTGGAGAGCATTCCAACACTTAAGACATGATCATGTCATGTTTTGTGTGTGTGTTGGAATAGACTGAAAGCATCTTCAGAGACAATATCTTTCATGCAGATTTTTGGGCAACAAGGTAGAGGGCAAGACATTTTTGGCATCTTACTAAATCTTCACTTCTTAAAACTCTGGATAAACGAAAGGCAAATATGTCACTTCAGAGCTTCCATCCAAGCTTTCTGTCACCGAAACTGTCAAGCACGCACATTATCTTTTTGTCTCAAAGCAGCTGAGTAGCCGAAGATAGAGAGAAGCCCACCGAAGACTTTCGCATTAGTTCCACAGTATCCAGAGGATGATATTGAAGCTCACGCAGTCTTGTTCTATCTGTAACTTTCTGCTCAAAAATAGGCACAGTGCTGAAGATATTATTTATTATAGATTTATTTCTTCAGAGGAAATGCACTCATGATTTGGACATTTAAAGTTTAGTCTCAGATGGATTGGTTTGCTTTTGTTATTTGCTGATCAAATAAGCAACAAAAGATCAACATTGTAAGTGTCTCTAAGGTACAAGCTCCACTCTCTGTCAAATCCACTACAACTTGTTAATTTTAAGGCAAGTTTGTGTTATTTGTACTAAATAAATTGTAAAGGGAAAGTGGCAAAATTTTGACAGATGGATCAGAACAGTATCGTTGCCTGCAACCAGCATCATACTGCTAGAAAATCCAGCAAGCATTCTGAAAATTGACTGTTGAATGTTGAATTGTCTTTAGCTCATACATGTGTCATGCTAGTGTGCAGAATAACTTTTGCCTTATAATACCTAGTTGCATTCTGCTCTCATAGTATAATGCATCAGCTTGGGTTTTTGCATTCCGGATAAATAATTCTGTTTTGATTTCCTTAATTTGCCTCTTGGCCAAAATCCTTTTCAGTGTGTAAAATATGTCAAATAATGGCTTTATGTAAATCATTTTGTTTTGGAAAAAAAATGTTTTTTTTTTTACTAAAATATTTAAGTTATCGATTTTCAAATAAAATGCACCTTTGTTTTCATTGTATCTCTGCTTTTTATAGCTAATTATAATTGATATATATTTAATGCATACAGATGCCTACTTATAAACCTCCAAAAGGTGGCAGCACAGTGTCATTGATTGTGCAACACCAGACGTTTCATAACACAGATTTGTTTTTAGAATCAGAATGAGCTTTCTTGGAATTACTCTTGTGACTGTTTGCTGTTGTGATGGCACTGGGCAGATGGGACTAGACACGACCGCTTGCCATAAAAGGAGCATCAGTAGAATGTTTTCATGTTGACTGTTTGGCGCTACGTGTTCAGCTCCTCCTGTGCTTTCACCGTTCACCCCAGCACTGTAGTCTGGCCCAGATACTTTGGTTCACGTAACTTCGTTGGTATCAAGCACTTCACCAGAACTTGTTGATTTGGAACAAATGGATGAGTGGGATTTCCTGTGGGTATAGGTAGAGAGAGAGACATCACCATTTATGCCATTTAATGTTTTAATCAGGGAATCCAAATATTCCTCGATCACCACCTCCATGTCACCTGTGGAGAGAGAGCCAACCTTTAACCCAAGGGGTCAGGAAAGTAACCCTACCCATTAGTATTTCAAATGCGGAGAGTTTAACAACAGAGGATGGTGACATTCTGAGTTCAGTTAACACAGCCGGTAGATCATCAACCCATGTTTTCTGGTTTAGGTGCAGGCTTTGTTTAAGAATTCTTTTAATGTTTCAATTGTCAATTCAACCATGCCTGCTGACTGTGGGTGATACGGTATGTTGAAATACCAATTTATTTTCAATTCCTTTGCAAGTATTGTGACGTGAACAGAGTACCATCACTTTCAATAACAGTTGGAATGCCATATCTCGGTATTATTTATTTTGCTAGAATTTTTACCACTGTTTTAGCATTCTCCCTCGCACATGGAAAAGCTTCTGTCCATTTGGAAAAGCGTTCCACTATTACGAGCAATAATTTTTTGTTCCTGCATTGTGGCATGTTTGTGAAATCAATTTGCAGGTGTTTAAATGGCAATTCTGGATGTGGTAACGAGTCGTGTTTCGTAGGCTTGTGTCTGTTATTCTGTGCACACGTTAGACATGAGTCCAGGATTAAATTTACTACATTTCGTACCCCATTTATGCAATAGGTTTGATTGATCGACTGGATTTTCTTTCTTTCGAAACTTGCAAGATACGTTGATAATGTCGACAAAGTACTACTATTGCGGTCTTGGGCAGAGCCAAACGCCCTTGTTTATCCCTTAACAAATTAGTCTGGTTCAGTTTCACTTCACAGACCCAATGTTGAAGATCAGATTCAGATGGATTTGCCTGTACAATTTAATGTCAGTCTTTTACCAGTGTTGACTGCATCATGGAAACAGACTCTTCAGCTTGATTCAGATCAGGGCTTACCACAACTCACTTTGCAGCCCACTTTGCTACTTGATCAGCTAATCTTTTTCCCTTTGCCTCTTCCAGTTCGCCAGTCATGTGTCCTGCACTTTTATTACAGCCAATTTTGCAGGCAACTGTGCTGCTCTCAATAATTCTGCAATTAGGTTATGATGTGATATGGGTTTGCCTTCAGCTGTCTTGAAGTCTCTTTCTTTCCCACATTTGGGCAAAGTCATACTTCGAGTCTGTGTATATATCGATTGATTTGCCTTTAGCCAATTGGCATGCTCTGATCAATGTAAAAAGCTCAGCAGCTTGTGCAGATTTATATGGGAGCGAATAAGCTTCGATAATTTGATTCGGGAGTTCCGTTACAGCATAACCACACCAGTATATGGAATCATTTGGCTTGGAACAGGACCCGTCAATGTACCAATGGTCCCCCTCCTCTAGGGTTGATGGTGATACATTGGGCCTGCAGGAAGTACATGTGTTAAGGAGACAGTCATGTGAATCATTAAAAAATTCACCTTTGGTTAGCAATTTGTATAACGATAACATTTAACCGTGTACAGCGGAAGTTGGTTTAATAGTCAGATTAGCGGTAGCCAATAATATGGCTTCATACCCTGATCGACAGTGTGCTGTCATGTGTTGTGTAGTAATGTTATGCATAATGGCTCCTACCTGGTGAGAGGTGTGCACGAACAATGGATGTGAGGGAACAATACGTTCTGCATCTTGTACCATAAACGTCGCAGCAGCAACCGCGCACAAACATGCAGGGAGGACTTTGGCGACTGCATTTGGGGTTTTTGTCAAGTATGCCACTGGTCTGTTGGTTCCACAATGGGACTGAGTGAGGATCGCTGCTGCTGTGCATGCCGCCTCTTGCACGTACAGATGAAAGGGTTCACCATAATTTGGTAAGCATAGGGCTGGTGGAGAGCTGAGGCTGTTACATAGATGTTTGAAAGCCATGTCCATTTCAGTTGTCCACTTTATAGGTACCTCGGACCCCGAGAGTGTGGCTTCTCTCAGGATTTTGTCATATAATGAGCACGTTTATTGTTCAACAGCTCATTATATACTGTTCAGCAAAGTAACACTTCCACTAGACTAACCAATAAAATCATTCTTTACCTTATCTGGATGTGACATACATATTTGATATGAGATACATAAGGGCATAGGACAGAGAGTACAGATACAAGAAACACATTTCTAAGAATGGCAGTTTGTCGACACTCCCTGTTATGGAACAGGAAACAGCTTGCAATACATCAACTGTCCCGCAGAACAGAAAGAACAAGTTGTACTGTCTAAGAAGTTGCTGAGTGGCCTTATTATTTTACATATTTTTACAGATAATTATAGAAAATAAAATAAAAAATAGAATAAAAATAAAAAGTGAATTGAAAATAGAATATAGAATATACACAATAAGACAATATATATATATATATATATATATATATATATATATATATATATATATATATATATTGCCTGACGGTTCTGGTGCTCAGAGCTCTGTAGTGCCTTCCAGAAGGCAACAGTTCAGAAAGATAGTGGGCTGGGTGAGTGGGGTCCAGAGTGATTTTTCCAGCCCTTTTCCTCAATCTGGAAAGGTTCAGTTCTTGAAGGGAGGGCAGGGGGGCAATCAATAATCCACTCAGCAGACCGAACTGTCCTTTGTGGTCTTCTGATGTCCAATTTCATAGCTGAACTAACCCAGACAGATACTGAAGTGCAGAGGACAGACTCAAAGACTGCTGAGTAGAACTATATCAGCAATGCCTGTGGCAACTTCCTCAGCTGGTGAAGGAAGTACAACCTCTGCTGGGCCTTTTTCACAATGTCAATGTGGGTCTCCCGCTTCAGGTCCTGTGTGATGGTAAAGCCCAGGAACCTGAATGACTCCACTATTGCCAGAGTGCTGTTCAGAATGGTGAGCGGGGTCGATGCTGTGGTGTTCCTCCTGAAGTCCACATTCATCTCCACTGTTTTGTGTGTTTTCAGCTCCAGGATGTTTTAACTGCACCAGTGAGCCAGCCATTCAACCTCCCTTCTGTATGCAGGCTCATCGTCATCTTGGATGAGGCCGATGACAGTAGTGTCATCTCCAAACTTCAGGAACTTGACAGAGGGGTCCTTGGCGGTGCAGTCATTGGTATACAGGGAGAAGAGTAGTGGGGAGAGCACATATCCTTGGGGGGCACCGGTGTTGATCATACAGGTGCTGGAAGAGAATTCCCCCAGTCTTACTAACTGCAGCCTGTCTGTCAGAAAGCTGGTGATCCACTGACATGTAGATGAGGGAACCGAGACTTGATGTAATTTAGTCTGGAGAATAGCTGGGATGATGGTGTTGAAAGCCGAACTGAAGTCCACAAAAAGGATCTTTGCATATGTCCCTGGTCTGTCCAGATGTTGCAGAATATGATGCAATCCCATGTTGACTGCATCATCCACAGACCTGTTTGCTCGATAATCACATTGAAGGGAATCTAGAAAGGGTCCAATGATTTCCTTCCGGTAGGCCAACGCGTTGGTCGTCACAAGATTTTAGACAAGTGGGTGAAACACTGTCTGGGCCCTGTGCTTTCTTTGTTTTTTGTTTTTCTGAAGACAGATAAACCTCTTAAGTGTAGATTGAATAGCAAGAGGAGGGACGAGGGGCGTTGCAGGAGGTGTTGTTGTTTATGTGACGTGAAGGTCAAAGCGGGTGTGGGGTGTGAGACTGGGCCTTTCAAATATACAGTAAAATATATTCAAGTCGTCAGCCAGTTGTTGGTTCCCTACAGTGCTGGGGATGGTGTCTTGTAGTTAGTAATAATGTCTTTCAGGCCTCTCCACACTGATGCCATGTCATTAGCTAAAAACTTGTTCCAAATTAGGACAGCTCATCTTCTTTAACATTGTTACATCTGCACTCCAACTTTCATTGACGTAAAAGCATGTTCCACCACCTCTCGTTTTCCCTGTTAACTCCGCAATGTGATCCACTATGAACAGCCAAAAGCCCGGCAGATGTAACGCGCTGTCCAGAATGGCTTCACTCAGCCAGGTTTCTGTGAAGCACAAGGCAGCAGAGTTTGAAAAGTCCTTGATTGTATGTGTGAAATATAGTGGACGAGTTGCAGCCTGAAGCATTTACATGTGTCCATTGATCATGGTATAAATATTTTTGCAGCCTATTTTTAGAGGGTTTAAAATCAGAAATGTGAAGCTTAAAATTGAATAAAAGCACTTAGATAAACTATTTTTCAAACTTGTGTGCTATTCATGCTGAAAACATTGTTTAAATAGTTTAAAGATTTTTAGAGGAATATCTGACCTCTGTAGGTCCATTCAATGCAAGTGAATGATGGCCAGAACGTTGAAGTTCCAAAATGCACTTAAAGGCAGCATAAAATTAATCCATAAAACACAAAGCATACTCTAAGCTTTCCTCCTTGCACAGTAGGTGGCGAACTGGTGATATGCACGAAGAATACAGACCCCCAAAAATATAAGAGGAATGTGAAAGTGAACCTGAAAGTGGAGATTGATATCTCTTTTGAAGATATGGCTTTAACTTCTGGAGTCTTATGGATTACCTTTATTCTTCCTTTATGTGTTTTTGGAGCTTCACATTTTTGGTACCAATTCACTTGCATTGTGAGGACCTGCAGAGGTGAGATATTCTTCTATAAATCTTTGTTTCAGTTCAGCAAAGGAAAGAAAGTCATACACATCTATGATGGTATGAGGGTGAGTAAATGATGAGAAAATTGTCATTTTTGGTTGAACTCTTCCTTTAACTTGTATTGAACCAAGAATATTCCTTTAAATGTACATTTAAATGTGGGCGAATATGAAGGAGGAATATGGTTTAAATTTAGTCAGTCCGCCTTCAGAACAAGATTGACCTCAGTATTGGCCTCTGTGTTTTTAAATGGAGAAAAACTCCAGATATAACCCTAATCTAAATTTTTAATCTTCAGGCTACACAAATTACCCAGAACAAGCTTCACCTCACTCTAAACCTGTTAAAACTACAGTTGGACACTAGAGGGCAACCTGTAGTCTTGTTTTTGTTGTTTTACACATGCTACATTAGTTTTTCATATGCTGTAAGTGTCTCTCATTTTCTTGTTCACTACTCAGTTTTGACTTGTATAAAATTCTCACGTTGGAATATAACAGTCTTATGTGTGTAAAGTCTACTGTGAAATGTAGTCTTAAGCGTTTCCAAACTCTTAGCTTATTTTCTCAGCTACAACATCCAAATTCAGTTCTCAGAGTAGTGATTTCATTGTTATATCCCTAAAAAGACCAGTTTAGACAAATTTCCATACTTAACGAGGTTAGTTTATGCTGATTAGTACAGATTTGTTGTAGCTGTTTACAAGCAAACATAGTTGGGAAAACTGGCTGATAGCCATGGCCATTATGGTGAAGCTGGTTGACTTAGGAAGTCATGCTGGGGTTCCTCAAAAAATGTAAACGTTGTCATCATTTACTAACCTTTGCGTTGTTTTAAGCCCATATGATTTTATTTGTCTGTGAAGCACAAAATGAGATGTTTGGCAGAATGTTAGTCTCAGTTGCCTTTCACATACACTGTATAAGATGCAGTGAAAGTGAATGGTGACTCAGACTAACATTGTGCCTAACATCTCATTTTGTGTTGCACAGAAGAAAGAAAGTGGGCAAGTAAAAGATGACAGAATTTTAATTTTAAAAGAATTGTTCACCCAAAAATGAAAATTCTCTCTTAACTTACTCACCCACATACCATCCCAGATGTGCATGACTTTCTTTTTTCCGCAGGACACAGATATTTTTAGAAGACTATCTCAGCTCTGTAGGTCCATACAATGCAAGAGAATGGTGACCAAAACTCTGAAGCTCATGCATTTATATTTTACTGTTTCTCACCAAAACCATCATATCGCTTCTAAGGATATGGATTTAACCACTGGAGTTGTATGGATTACTTTTTTTGATGACTTTATTACTAGCTTTTTGTAGTTTCAAAGTTTTGGTCACCATTCATTTGCACTGTATGGACCTACAGAGCTAAGATATTCTTCTAAAAATCTTTTTTTGTGTTTGTGTTCTGCAGAAGAAAGGAAGTCATTTACATCTGGGATGGCATGAGAGCGAGTAAATGATGAGAGAATGTTCATTTTTGGATTAATTATTCCTTCAAGGTCAACCATCCCCTTAAGCTTCTTAACAAGCCTGGGGGTGACCAGAACATGCAGTTTTTATTTTCTGCAGGGTGGTGCCCTTACCATAAAAGTCCATGTTCCCGTCTCCATTGAGGTCAATGTCCATCAGAATCTCTCCCAATTCTCCCTTCTTCAGTTTCTCCCTGAGTAGTGTCTTTGTGGACTCCTTCAACTCCTCAAAGGTGATCCGTCCATCACCGTCACAGTCAAACTAAGAAGGAGGAAAGGAGAGGTTTCTTTTTAAGAAGAGCAAATATTAGTAATAAGTTGGGGATAGCCTAGGTGCAATATTAGGATTTTTGTTCTCTATTTAATGTACACTTTAATGTGAGCTCCCTTTGAAGGGAACTTTTTAGTGCATACTCACCTATTTAAAAGCGCAGTGCAGCTCCCTTAGACCGACTGACCATATGTGCTGTCTCAGCCAGCATTCCGGGCCACATTAATTCACAGAAATCATCAAAGTCCACATGACCTCCCCCTACACAAACACCACATGGACACGTTTACCTTTACATTCAACTGACATCTTTGTAAAGAGGCCACAAGGTTTTGATGTAAACAGAAGCACACACTCACATCTACCATTATCTGAAATTGAAATCTGTAATTGAAATCTGTTTTGAAGCCACCCCCCCACACACACATACATTTCATTTTGATCTGCTGAATGATCTCAATTAGTTCCATTTCTGTTGGCATGTATAACATAGTTCTTATATAATCTGCAAAATCTTTATAGTGCAAATCCCATCCTGATCATATTCAAACTGCATAAACGCTATAAGCAGCTCTGAAAGGAGGAGAAAAGTCAAAAACTTTCCACCCTTTATAGATTCTGTTATCTGCAATGGACCAGATTTTAGAAAACATGACTGCTTTCTTATGTAACTGTTGTAATTATTCTAAAATGCTCTAAAGAAAGACTCAAAAGTTTTTTGTTCTTTTTCCCCCCCACATAAAGTTGGGATAATTCACATAAAATGTAAAAAGCTGTCATCATTTACTCATCCTCCTGTAGTTCCAAACGTGTATGACTTTCTTTCTTTTGTAGAACACAAAAGGAGATGTGACAGCCTGAGTCACCATTCACATTCATTCATTGCATCTTTTTTGTTCTGTACATGAATTATCTTTAGGTTCACAGAAGCAACAACAAACAAATAAATATGAAGAAAAAATGCAATACTGTAAACATACTATATAAAAAAATAACTTGAGTATAAAAGATATTAAATATTAAGAATAAAAATACAATAAAGTATAACCCTAACAGGTTAACTACTGTATCCATTCAATATTCTGATTGCATTTGGTACATGACAGTTGATGTACAGTACTTGGTGGCCCACAGCATTGGTTCAGATCTAATTGATTAACCATTGCATAATTGTATTAATAAAAGACCTCTTGCTATTTAGTATGGTTAATAAATATGTAGGTGTTACATTAGGTTATGTCTAATATGTGCCAGTTATATAATCCATATGACTGTGCATCTTAAGCGGGTATAGGACCATCAACACAGACTGACTCACTGGTCTGGTATTACAGACTTATCTTGTAGGACACACTTCCCCATTCTTGAAAATACCAGCTCTTAAAATCAAATTTATTTGGGTCACGTTACTGGTTATATTTTATGTTAAACAAGGTGTATAGTGTTTGTTTTGTGTCTATGCACTCAGCACTGGCTCGGATATTAAATATGCATGTTCCCTGTTGAATATATATATACAGTACATACCATCTAATTACTGTGGCAATAAATCTCTGTCCTGGGGAAAAAAGAGTGTGAAAGAGAGGGAGAGATGGAAGGGCTGGGAGATGAGAGAGTGAAATTGTGAAAACAGCTAAATATGGAAAATATTACAGCATGAGAGCCGAACGTCCTTAGAGATATTGGCCATTTTTAATCACTATTAACTGAGGGTTATGGTAGCACACTTATCAAAGCTGCTCAGTAGCACAATGACGCATAGAGTGTGTGTGTGTGTGTGGGGGGATGGGGGGGTGTTGTCTAATTGGATTACACCATAACATGTCCAACCATGCTTCACGTCAATGCTAATACAAAAATAAACACAGCTGCAGAAAGGTGCAGGGGAACAATTAATCATTTTGAAAATATAAACTGTGAACATGGTTAGGGGGCAATTTATGTTAGATGAAAAAGAGTGCAACTACAAAGGTCAGAGAAACACGGTTTTAAAAAAATCCATTTTATTGCTGTATTTTGTGCATAGGCCTGTGTGGATGAGAATGCAGTCTGGCATACATGAACATACAAACAAACATGCATACAGGTTTATTACCCATCATTACGTTAAATGTCATTCTTTCTATTTTCATATTATCTATTATTAAGTTACATGCCATTCTTTCTATTTTTTCCTATTTTACATTTTTGGTATGATTTTAAATAACACAATAATTTATTTTGAGGCTTTCCACTCACAAGAAGCAAACCTGGCTTGTCTTACAAAGTAAGTTTTTCTAAGTAGGCTTTGAAGTCAGAAATAATCTACATAATATCACCTAATGATGCTGTTCCTGTGCTTACCTAACTAGATAATATCATATTTAAAACCACTGGGCTGAAATTACAGAATTCAGGATTTCTTATCGGTCCCCCTCTGTCTTACGAAACATTACATTTAAATGTATGCATTTCGCAAATGCTTTTATCCAAAGCAAAATACATTGCATTTAATGTATACATTGTATTAGTCCATGCTGGCCCTGTGACCTGGACCCGTGCAATACTATAAATATAATGTGTTAAAAACTGAGTATTTAAATTACAATTTTTAAGAGGTAGTTTACCCAAAAATAAACAGACTCTTGTTCTTCCAAACTCATATGACTTTCTTTTGTGGCACATAAAAGAAGAGATTAGGCAGAGTGACAGCCTCAGTCACCATTAACTTTCATTGTGGAAAAAAGATGTAATGAAAGTGAATGGCGACTGAGACTAATATACTGCCTAATGTCTCTTTTTGTGTTAAACAGAAGACAGAAGTCATACGAGTTTGGAACACATGAAGTTGAGTAAATAATAACAGCATGTTAATTCTTGGGTGAACTATCCCTTTAATTCACTGATTTGTAAGGCTGAATTAGCTGAAGAACACTTGCAGTTTTGGTGCCTAAATGGCATTGGCATCTGTCAACTGTTTTTTTTTCTTGACATTTGACCTCCAAATTTATATTCATTATTAAAAATAATGTATTACTCATAGACCTTTCTGGCAGAGGTAGCGGTTATGCAACTTGAGTTGCTTCAGGCTATTTCCCTTGATATATGCAAATAAAGTCCCTTGTCTATCTGTTTTCTATTCATTCATCCCTCAATCCTGCGAAGCAGAAGCAGTCAAATGTAGCTTTAGGCTATGTATACATTAGTTCATTCTCCATGTTGTGCCAAAGTACTGTTGTCTTGATTTTCTCCCAGACATTCTCCATTAAATCTCTCTCACTGTTTTACAGTCTCTCTCTATCTCTTTATCTTCTTTTTTTGTCTCTTCTTTGCTTGCTGGATCTAACTGTTCTCCCAGGCGTTGTCATTGGAAATATAATATGGTGTCTCTGAGTTTAAATAACTATGATTCAATAAATACAGATAGATTCATAGCATCAATTGTAACAGCAGAAGCAATCTGCTGGTTTGGGTTCGGGCCTCAGTGTACCAAAATAATTTGACTTGACATTTCTTATTGACCTGATTGAGAAGGAAGGTACTGTGCTGATAGGTGGCAATATTTTCTCAGCAGAGCTAAAACTAAATAAGGACGCACTGATGTGTCACCTGACCTGAATAATACAACTTAGGGAAACAAAAAACTGGCAAACATAATTATTGTTAGCTTATTTAGAATTAATCTCCATGCTGGTTTGGTTCTGGTTAAACTGGGAGACTGAAATAGCCATGATTTTTACCAGAATATTTTTTTTCTGGTAGAGCTGCTGGTCTTTTGTACAGGGTTCAGATATTGTACAAACCCTAGTTCAACAAGATACTCCTTACAAAAATGTACTGGCGCTGCCATTTCACAGTGATTGTGTCATATGGTAATACCATGGTAGTGGCTGATTACCATATTCATGTTATATGGTAATCATATAAAAAAAAAAAAACAAAAAAAAAAAAAACATGGCATTACCATGGTACTATTTGGTTCTTTTTTGTTGTTGACTAAATATTAAAATGTTTATACACTTAACTGTATTGTCCTTACCTAACAAAGGGGCCATTCACTCACCCACACACACACACACACACACACAAAATAAGTAAATCTTTTAAAACGCTTGGATTTTCTACACAATAAAACATACCAACTACACCGAATAGTGTTAAAGTACTGTAATAATTTGAATTTTGAGTGAAGTATATACTGTATAAAGCTATACTAGTTGTAACGAATAGCTGCTGAGATGAGACGGGAGACGCTGGATCTAAGTGCAGGCTTTTAATGAATATGATGATAGAACGTGAACTCAGGAAACAACAAACAAGAACTGACAAAGAGGGATTTTTACAAGCAGGAGTAAATGAGGGAATGAGAACAGGTGAGGATGATGGGGAACAGATGGCTGTGATGAGGACAGTGCACTGTGGGAAATGTAGTTCATGGAATAACGAAGGCAGCAAAATAAGAGTCCTCTGAAACATGACGGTGACACACAGTGACACTAGTCTAACTCACTTGTCCAAAGAGGGCATTGAGATGCTGTGTATACGCTGCAGCAATGGCTGAATTCTGGCTGAAAGTTCTACTGCCACGGCATCCATGGTGACCTGCCATGCCCTTGTTTTGACTGCTGAGTGTTTTTACTCTTTCGAGGAGCTACGAAGAACGGAGCATGGAGGAGGACCCTCTGGCGAGGATGAAGGACCAGAGGAGGTGCTACAAGGGAGAGTAGATTGTTAGTGACCACACAACACATCACCTCAACAAATGCAAGTATTGATTACATCCTCTTCTTGTCACAATTGTGAAATCCAACGTGTAACTTTCTTTTAAAGATGCTTTACGCCTCTGAGACATACTTAAAGATAAAGAGAAGTTGAGAGGGGAAAGACATTACAATAATATTTTTGGAGATATCAGAAGTTTATTCATGTAACATCCATAATTCAGTTCCTGAATTTGAATTGAGTTTGCTAATAGGATGCAGAATTATCATTTACATTTTTGGAAGTAGAATTAAAAATGGAATGAAATGCAAAGAACTTCATGCTGAAACTGCTGTAGTTTTTAAATAATAGTATAATAAATGGCAATTTATTGAATTTTTATTTTATGCATATTTAGATTACGCAATGTGATACCTGGAAGCAGTGCCTCTTCACAACATCTCAGCACGTAGTGTGTGGATTCCGAAAGAAATCCTTACTGATCTTGGAATTGGGATAAGTGGCTCGAATCCCTGTTATTTGCCGTGCGAGAAGTTCCGCAATCCTCCACAGGGTTTTTCCCATTTTAATTATTATATAGGTGTAAGCCACGTGCCATGTTAGTGGGACCTTCACAAAGCAAAAATTTAATTAAATACGTTTTTGACCTGAGAGCAAAACTCCACACACTGGGGCGTCTATCAAAGGAGAATTTGCTACATGCTCAAGAACATCAGTCCTGTTTGTATAACAGGGGAGCTCAGCTACGGGAGTTTGCACAGGGAGATAAAGTACTTGTATTACTGCCCATGTCGAGCTCTAAATTAATCTCGAAGTGGCAAGGGCCTTGAGTTCTTGAGGGCCTTGAGTGAGTTGGGGAAGTCGACTATGAGGCAGTGAGTAAGGATAGGGGCGGGGTGGGGCTCGTCATATTGACCATCTTAACCTACTAAAACCATGGAGAGAGGCAGTCCCCATATCCTTGGCGACGGTAGTTCTGAAGAGGGAGGACCTCAGTTCGGAGGTGAGTCTAAAAGCCAATCAGTTCACTCCGGTCAATTGTGGAGACCACCTCTCGCCGTCACAACATAAGGAGGTTGCCAGATTGCAAAAAAGTTTCTCTAATGTGTTGTCGTCTCTTCCCGGCCGCACTAACCTCATAGAACACCACATCGAGACAAACCCTGGGGTAATGGTACTGTATATAGTCGGCCCTACCGCTTAACCAAACACAAGAAACAGGTAGTACGGGAAGAATTAAAGGCCATGCTCGATATTGGAGTAATAGAAGAATCCCACAGTGACTGGGCCAGCTCGTGGTTCTTGTACCTAAGAGCAATGGCTCGGTCTGATTCTATGTGGATTATAGAAAAGTCAATGCAGTATTGAAATTTGACACGTATCCAATGCCTCGTATTGACGAACTGCTTGATCGGTTGGGCACGGCTCGCTTTTACATGACACTGGATTTAACAAAGGGTTATTGGCACATCCCCTTAACGCCGATGTCCCGTGAGAAAACTGCCTTCTCCGCACCTTTTTGATTACAGCAATTTGTGACCATCCCGTTCTTTTTTTTTAGGGCCCCAGCTACATTTCAGCGTCTTATGGACAGAGTCCTCAGACCGCATGCTGCGTATGCCACGTTTCAACAGTTTAATATGCCCAAGCAAGGCACCAAACCTATTGTCTGTCCTCTGCCATCAAAGAAGTCATTAGAATGGAAATTGTCAATGGCTCCTTACAAGTAACAAGTATGAATTTAAGATGAGCCAATTGTACAAACAAAAACATTTATTTCTTTGTGCCACGAGCATTTTTATCCTGTATACATTTTTTGTCCTCTATCCTGTATTACAAATAAGATCTTTTTAATATCTCAGTTGTTTCTCCAAGATGGCAACACAGAAAGCAATGGAGGCATTCGCTACAAGTCTTCTGCTTCTCGGATTTCTCTCCTAAGAAAAGGCCTTTGTATTCTCACATGTGTCATTTCTAGAGTCTCAGAAGAGATCTCATTCTGAACATTGTCACAAATTGTACTGTAAGCTGCTATCAAAAAATTCTTAGATTTCAAAATTAGCTCAAACATTTCACATCACATTCTTCCATGACCAAGAAATATTAACAGGATAGTTAATCCAGAAAACATAAGGGAAGTAAATGATGATATAATTTCCTTTATTTTTATTTTGTATGAACTTTACCTATAATTTTATTGATTTAATTTAACATTAGAATAGCTGTAATTTCATTTTATGTTTGGATAATCATCAGAGACAAAGTTGATTGGAAGTTAAATTTATAAAGAATAGACAACCGTGTTCTCTGTTAGTATCCTGAGTTTTGAAATAGCAACCTCTGAGCAATACAGTTTTCCTCCAGGCTGATTCTAATCCTATTTGATGTGAATTCGAAAATTGAATATGTTGGCCCAATTAATTAAATATAAAGTAAAATTATGTTAAATAAAAGCTTACTTAAAAAATGATGTAACAGAGTCTCAACAAACTGATTATTCATATTTCATTGTGGTTGAAATGAACTAAAAGATGCAGTGTGTGTGTGCTTTACCTGCTCTGGGTAATTTACTGAATCTATTTTCAGAGCAGAAGTGACACTAACCGAGAGGAGAAACTTGCCCTTCTAATCTATGGGAGTTATTAAACTAAGTGACCAATTGCTGTCAATCAGCACATTGACACAAGCAATTTTGGCTTCTAAATCCTCTAATTAGAATAATTTAACTGAGAAGTGTGGTGATAATTATGAACTAACCGACTGAGTCGTCTAAAAGTGGCAAAGCTGTGCAGGGGCAGAATAGAGTAGGCTGCTACTTTTTTCTCATTATGATAAGATAGCAAACATTTTTTGATGTGAGTTCTGATAGTCTGAAAGTAATTACTTCTAGAACTATGTATGAAATGGAATTTGATTGGTTAGCTAACAAAGCTAGAACGGTCAAATCTGCTGTGGCAGCGGGGGCGTAGTCAAGTGCCCGTCCGGTGAGAGAGAAGCGGTAAGGGCACTTACACCTGAGCTAAATTATGTCTAATACCTGTCTCTAATTCCAGTGAGCACGGGGAGAGCGGATAAAATGTCCCACGCCACCAGCAGGAAGGAGAGAGAGAGAGAGAGAGAGAGAGAGAGACCCCACCCCTGATCAATTGCAAAGCTGTATATATATATATGAGTGTTATTGTGAAATTGAAAGCTCAGAAGAGTTGACAATTAAAAATCCTTACCTGAGAGGAGCTACTCGCCTTCCGTGTCCTCCTTCCAAACCCGTTACACCCGCACATTGAATTTAGAATAGAATCACAAAGTAAAATTCTGTGTGACAGCCACCTTTTAGAGTTGGCATTTCAAAAATGACTGCATCTGATAGATGCAGGTTAGATAAAACGTGGACTTTCAGAGATAGAAATCTTTTGTTCCCTGAAAGGTTGAATCACTTTGAGAAGTCTGTCTGAGCCAAGGGCATCAGTGG
The DNA here is from genome assembly GCA_032164185.1 of Moxostoma hubbsi. NCBI lineage: Eukaryota > Metazoa > Chordata > Actinopteri > Cypriniformes > Catostomidae > Moxostoma > Moxostoma hubbsi. The sequence continues at coordinate 5,604,332 of JAVLUX010000117.1, forward strand.
CAGAGTTTCAAAAGATATACTGTGTCCGAAATAATGCACTGTCACATTATAATGCATTATACTTCTCGATCGGTATAACTCTTTTAGGTATGCATGCGAGTAGTATGAATAGATTTAGGACATGCTTCATCCAGGGACATGGGTACTGATCCATGACCCGAATGCATGACGTAAGAACAACAACCACAAAAATAATCGACTCTGGTTTTGTTAAACAAGCACCATTTAGGCACAATGAACAACTTTCTTGGTATATTGTATATATATTGGTATATATATATATATATTCACTTAGGGGTGTACTCACTTTTGTTGCCAGCGGTTTAGACTTTAATGGCTGTGTGATTATTATTTTGAGGGGACAGCAAATTTACACTGTTTTACAAGCTGTACACTCACTACTTTACATTGTAGCAAAGTGTCATTTCTTTAGTGTTGTCACATGAAAAGATATAATCAAATATTTTCGAAAATGTGAGGGGTGTACTCACTTTTGTGAGATACTGTATATATATATATATAGCCTATATATATGTTAGAAGGGTTACTTTTGAAATGTATTCCACTACAGAGTACATGCTGTAAAATGTAATTTGTAACATATTCCATTAGATTAATCAAGGTAAGTAGTGTGTTCTAAATACTTTGGATTGCTTCTTCAGCACTGGTAGATTTTGTTCACTTGTTTTGACTAAAAAATCTCTGCCAAAATAGGAGACAAAATACATGTTAAAAATACATTCTCAAAAAAAACATAATATCTAATGAAATGTTGTTTCTAAAACAAGATATCTTATTTTTACAGGAAAACAATACAAAAATAATTGTCAAAAATATGATTTTTGCCCTAACATCAAGGGTCTTACTAGAAAAAAGAAATTATGATCCAATAAAAAAAATTGAATCGTGCCTGGTAACATGTGCTTGTAAAATGGCTATAAATAGCATTTACACAAGGTGTATTTTATTTCTTCTGCTCCAAACACATAATAAGAAAGTGTTTCACCCCTGTTCAAATGCACTTTGGATCACATCATTTATGCGTATACATTTTTCCATCTGAAGGATTAAATAATAAATGACAATAAATGACAATAAAATGCAAAAGTAATCTCTTCAGTAATCAAAATACTTTTTGAATGTAACTGTATTCTAATTACCAATGATCTAAATTGTAACTTCAGTGGAATAAAGTTACTGTATTTTAAATATGTAATCCCGTTACACTTATTCCGTTACTCCCCAAGCCTGTATTTTATATATATATATATATATATATATATATATATATTAGGGCTGTCAATTTAACATGTTAATTCAGTTAATTTTATAAAAATTAAGCGTTAAAATTATTTACGCAATTTATCATGTAATACTGTACTGGACTGTAATAAGGAAGATTCCTGAGAAATTCAGGCTTGAAGAACAATCTGTATTCTCCAGGAAACCAAAATGCATTCTCACATTCAAAATGCTTGATGGTGCACAAATCCGAAATAAGATGTCTCAAGATTCTTCTAAGTATTAAACTATACGTTTAACTTGACACAGTGACCTAAAAATGGTATGTTTATGATGTGACGCAACCAAAGTGAGAATTGTACAATTATAGTCATAAACTGAACATTTTTAGGTCGCTGTGTCAAGTTAAACGAAGCTATAAACTTGGAAAAACATGTCTTAGGATCCATGCGTTCGGATTTGCGCTCCATCAAGCTGTGTTAGAATGCAAATATGTGTTCTTATCTTGTGTTGTCTGCCCTTGGTAAGTGTGATTTGTCTGTACACTATACGCTGAGTGTTTAATTTTTTTTACTTTAATACTCTCATGTCAGAATCAGCTTTATTGCCAAGTACGCTTACACATACAAGGAATTTGTCATGGTGACTGGAGCTTCCAGTGCATAACAATACAAAACAGCAACAAAACATAGATAATAATAAACAATTATAATTTTTTTTATAAAAAATAAAAATTGAATAGAAAATAAAGTTTATATAGAATACACAATAAGACATAATGTACATATACACACACACACACACATCCATGTATACGCACATATACATATACGTAGGCCTATATACGTACACATACATACAAACACATATACATACACACACACACACACACACACACACACACACACACACATACATACACACATACACATACATAGTGTGTGTCAATCAAAATACAAATCTTTTATATACAGTGCAAGGGAATGAAATGGCAGAAGAGGTTAGATGTGTTGGAAAGTATAAAAAAGATTAGACTAAATTGCACATAATTATTGCTCAATGGGGCAGTTTTAACTGTTCATGAGACAGATAGCCTGAGGGAAAAAACTGTCAAAAAATGTCAGCCACGTCCGTATGCAATTCCGTCAGGCGATGAAGCAACCTTATTACATTAATTTCACTTTATGAGTGCTAAATACACTTTTTATGTGGGACAAGGGTGTGTGCAGGGTCTGTGAAGCCAAATTGCACTCTGCTGTCCGTGCGTGCGTCAACCTGGCTTCCCGCGAAACACGAGCTCCAGACCATCTGCAGGATCAGTGTGCGCTTGGGTGATCCTTTAATATGGCTTTTGGCTTGTCATACTTTAAAGGGGACCTATTATGCAAAATTCACTTTTACATTGTGTTTGTACATAAATGTGAGTCGGCAGTGTGTGTACACCACCACCCTACAATGTTAAAAGTCCACCCACTCCTCTTTCTTATATTTCTATTAATCAAAAACAATGTGTCAAAATGAACGGTTTTCGTTTCTGCTCTAAAGTAACATCACGTTAGAGCAGGCCTCGCCCACGACTGGTGACTGACTCCACCCTATCAAATCACAGATCCTCCTGAGTGATCAACACACAATCTGCCATTTTATTCCACACTGGAGCAGCTACAGTGAGAAGAATAATGTCTCAGCTTCATAAGCATCATAAGTGTTCTGTTGTTGGCTGTAAAAGCGAACATAAGAGTCTTCATGTACTCCCGGCATCGGAGCCACTGAAGACGCAGTGGACAAGTTTTGTTTTTGAAGGAAATGTGCCCCAAAACATACAAAAATGTGTGTATGTTTGTGCATATAGTTTTACACTGGATTTCTTTGTGAATGAGTGTCAATATAAATCAGGATTTAAAAAAATGTGATTCTCAAGCATGGATCAGTACCAAGTTTGTGTTCCATCATAATATCACACTTTGGTGAATGTTTGCAAATCTCCTTTCCAAATGCACTTGTTAGCTGATTCCACAGCTAATACAGCTAAAGTTACTATTGTCTCTGACTGTATTCAAGAAGACCAGAGCTATGTCGGGGGCGGAGAGCCGCAGCTCATTTGCATTTAAAGAGACACACACGAAAACAGCGTGTTTTTGATTCCACCCAAAAAAAGGTGTTTACAACATGGTATAATAAATGATCCATGGGGTATTTTGAGCTGAAACTTCACAGACACATTCTGGAGACACCTAAGAATTATATTACATCTTGTAAAAAGGGGCATAATAGGTCTCCTTCAAATGCAAGCTCTCAATAAAAACGCAGAGTGGCTAAAATGCGCGATTAATTCTGGCTTCCATTGATATTGTTGCTCATGCGACCCATTTGAATTTTACATGAGAAATGCTATTTAAAAGTATTAAGGAGCAGATCAACCATCATGTGAAACATCTTAGCAACTGACATGTTCAGCCCAGACAAAATGTAGAAAAATTTTATTTAAACGGAAACGGTGGTGCGTTGAACACCCTGTTGTGTTACACAAGCGGTGCAAAATGACAGCTGAGAAGGCCATTCTTTTCGAAGAATTTTCAGAGCTTGATGAAATCGGTTTAAATAGGTGTTTAATACTACAAAATACACTCGATTTTACAATCACTGCCCTTGCCGTCTAGAATATTTGAGAACATCCCAATATTATATACATGTCGCTGATGATTGGATAACACCTCTTACACACCCACCAAATGAGAGAAAACATACCTCAAAGCCCGTTGCACACCGTTTCAAACCGTTTTGAGGAAACATGTACACACACACACACACAGTATATATCACACATTTTAATTAATTTTTTTTAATGAATTACACTATACTTAAACCATACAAAAATGTTTTAAACGCCAACAAAATACAATTTATTTTATTATACAGTATGTGTGTGCATGAACGTTTGTGTGTATGTGTGTGTAAAATGAGGTGTGGCCAATTCAGTTCAATTTCCAACTATTGAATGAAAAGGGACCCAATTCTTAAATTCAGAATTTTGCCCAAGACTGATCATTGAAGTGAAAAAAAGCATTTATTGATAAAAATGGGAATTATTTTATGCCAATATACTACAGCTTTTTGTGTCCCAAGATCTGCAGCAATTTTTTTCATGAAAATTATCCTCTAGTTCATGCAGGAGTTGAATGGGGGAAAAAATGGCTGTGGATATACCAGTGCACTAAAGTTGTATATGGTTAGTTGAGTCCTTGTTCACTACATCTGCTTTGTCTTGTGATCTTCACTTGAGATACATCACTGGCCTTTGTCACTAGATCAATCACAGATTGTAAGAACTTTTCTGGGTTATATTTGAAAACAAGCCACGGAACAATACCCATGGAACGCTCAGACTGGTGTGATTGATCCCCATTACCGATTTTATGTCATTGTGTTGAAATGAGGCCGGCCCCCTCCTTTGCCATTAAGGCCACGCAGCAATGGGATAAATCTTGCTCGCCTGGCAGCCCCTGACAATACACTATCTGCTGCATTTAGGATGGCTCAGTGATTACAGTTCGACAGCTTCTCTTCCCAGTTACTGTACTAATACTACAAAGCTTTTGAAAGAGATCAGAGCTGATTGCCACTGTGGCTTTCACTATGTGACTGATGCAGTATGTTATTTTCGAACATATTTGTTGTTGTTGAAATTTGAGCAACCACAAAGGGCTTTCTGTATGCAAAAACATCTTTCACTACTTACCTCTAAAACCTAACTATAATTTTGTACCTTACCTTCAGAATGAGGAGAGCAGAAAGTGGGGTTGAGAATCACCATATGCAATCTTTAAAATCCATTTTCCTCTTCTGAGAGAATGTGTCAATTGACTAGAGAGAATGACCCTTCACTCTCATTTGATAATCCAAGTAGGTGATAATATTTTTTAATATATTGGGATTAGCGTGTTGATGAGGTTTTTGGATTAAGGCGTGCGAGTGTTCCTGTGAATGTGACTGTCTAGAGCAATTGCATGTGCTTTTGTTTGGCTGTTTAAAATTTTGCACATTTTACAGTGCTTTTAGACTACCATTCAAAAGTTTGGAGCCATCTATTCGTTCTTTATTACTACTATTTTCCAGAGGTAGGTAGTAACGCATTACATTTACTCTGTTATATTTACTTGAGTAACGTTTTGGTGAAAATTTTACTTTTAGAGTAGTTCTAAAAGTGGGTACTTTTTACTCTCAAGTAAATTTCTAATTACTTTTTTTTTTTTTTTTTTTGCTTTTACTTCTTTACAATGTGTGTCTTACATTACTGGGTTTAATTTGAATTAATGTGTAATTTATTGAGAGATTATTGAATGGGACATTTACGAGAGCGGAAGTTCACAGCTGTGCAGTGAGACCCTCCCACTTAAGTGATGAGCCTGTCACTCAAGTCATCAGCGCAGCAGCATCAAACTCTTCAAAGTGAAACACTTTCTTCGCTCCACACAGTGAAAAAAAGTTATAGTTTCGTCATGCAATGCCTTCATTTAACCAAGACAAGCTGATATTTCAAGATTAAAGTCACAGCTCTAACTTCAGGCAGCACGCTGAGGTAAATTTTGGCTCTAATTCTAACGCGGGCTTTTCTGTGTAATGAGATGGTCATTTTCAGGGTGATTCTGTAACTGGGGTCTTATGACATCAGTTTTTAAGTGTACCTTTTTAAATGAGTGCAGCAATATATCAGTGTGCTTTGTCCCGCATGTCATGAGCAGTATTTATGCATTTATTCCACGCCCTCGAGGGGGTACTGGAAACTATCGCAGCTACATCAGGCGGATTAACTATATAAATCCATATAAACATCCAAATTAATCGCTGCCATTCGCGTGATCGACAACTGGAGCGCGAACAGACAGACAGCATTTCTGTGCGTGCACAGCGCTGGGCGCATCATGGCGACGAGAGTGGCTGTGTGCGCTATCGTTCACTCATTCACTATTTCCTATATAGTGAATGGCAGTTAGTGCATTTTAGTACATTACATTTTAGTTAGTGCATAGTACATTTCAGCATTAAGTGAACGAAATTAGTGAATTCGGAGGAGAGTGTCGGAGCTCTGGAGCTGGTGCTGAAACGTCAGACAAATTAAAAAATACTTGAGCCTTATTAGTTATTCTTATTAAATAATATATTAATACAATAAAGCTTCATTCTGTTTGTCATTTTTAATATAAACTGTGTGTCAATATTTAGAGTAAACACATTTGATCAAATAAATAGTACATTTTAAAATGTAGCTGTATGTTTTGTCTCTATGTTATTATGGTATTTTGATCCAGTAATGATTTGTCAAAAAGTAATTTACTACATTCAGAATAAAAAGGGATAGTTCACCCCAAAATTACAATTCTCATTATTTTCTCACCCTCATGCAACTCCAGATGTGTATGACTTTCTTTCTTCCGCTGAACTTTAATGAAGATTATTAGAAGAATTTCTCAGCTCGGTAGGTCCATACAATGCAAGTGAATTTTTATTATTATTAAAACACACCCCTGATGTAGAGAGTGCTAAATTGAATAATAAATTATCAGGGAAGTAGAGATGGAAAAATAAATGTATAAACTCAGCCTTTATTCAGATATTTAATGCCTGATAGAAAAGTATCTACCTTTGTTGAGCAATATAATACTTTAGGCAGAAATGGTACGATTTGTCACAGATACACTTCCGAAAATTTAGTACACAACTATTTCTGGGCTTAAAAGTTACAAAAACCAAATCAGTGCAGAACATTGTATCTCAAAAATAATACAATGTGGCCCCCCATGCACTACTTAAACCCGATGTGGCCCCTTTACCAAAATAGTTACAAATATTAATAATTACACACCATCACCTTTACAAATTTGTTTCACGATTTTACATGAGTAAAAGTAACTGTTATATTTTGACAAAATGTTATAGTTTCATATGAAATAATCTAAAGGTAGAATCTATTAGACCTAATTTGATATCAACAGTGGCAGATGCAGTTAACGTTTCAAGATGTGTTTCAGCTAGTATTTATTTTTCATAAATACATTTATTATTATTATTACTATTATTTAAGACTAGCACACTGACCTAACCATGATAATGAGGAGACTTTCCTCCTGTGTAATATGTGTATAAATATGTAATATTAGGTAACAAATGGGATAATAATGGGCTCATATAAGTAAATATGCTCTTAAATTTTTAAAAGGGGGGAGAGAAAACTTCCTGTAGATTTTGTTGTTGACATCAACAACAAAAATAATGTCACTCGATGCATGTCCTTGTACTGGAAAACCATGAATAAAACTTTGCAACATAAAAGGAAATGCAACCCAGGATACATTAAATACAGGTTATGTTTAATCTATGGCAGGTCGCCACTTGATTTCCAAATGTAAAATCTGTCCTGAAGCAAAACCAGTTGAGAACCACTGAGTTAAAGGTACAGACAGGAGCAGTCTGGCTGTGCTGTTGCGCATCTACAGTATATGTTAATTATTAATAATCATAGGACATTACTTTAAAAGCTCACACAGCTGATGTTATTTTTCATTTAGTAGTTCATTTAACATGCTATGCAAACATGTAAACTAACAGTTTATTATTATTCTGTTAGGTTTATTATTTTTTCTATTTATTTTATTTTCAAAAGGGAGAATTTTTTTTACACATACTTCAATAAAATAAATGGTTTTAAGTTTCAATTATAATAAAGTGTTTGCTCAAAAATAAATAAATAAATAAATAACCCTTCTGTTTTCACTGATAATACTAATTGTGTAATACCGTATACTGTGACACCGTGACTGTTATCATTCTGTGAAAATCTCATACCGTTGCAACCCTACTTATGGATTACTTTTATACTGCCTTTATGTGCTTTTTGGAGCATCAAATTTTTGGCCTACAGAGCTAAAATATTATTTAAAAAATCTGAATTTGTGTTCTGCAGAAGAAAGGAAGTCATACACATCTGGGATGGCATGAGGGTGAGTAAATGATCAGAGAATTTTCATTTTTGGGTGAACTTTAAAGTGATATCTCAGCCAGAATGTAATATTCTGTTATCATTTCTCTACCCTCATGTTGTTCCAAAAAAGTGTGAGACTTTGTATTATGTGGAACACAAAATATATTAATATAGGGGAGTAAATGTCTATTATGTCATTTGTGAAAATAATGAGTCACTCACTACTTGAGTACTTTTTTAATTGGATACTTTGTTACTCTTACTCAAGTAATTATTTATGTTAGTACTTTTACTTCTACTTGAGTAATTATGTTTTTGAAGTAATTGTACTCTACCCACCTCTGCTATTTTCCACATTCTAAATTAGTTATACAGTAAACAAAACTATGACATAACACAAATGGAATTATGGTAATTATGTAGTGACCAAACAATGCAAAAACAAATAAAAACAATCTGATATTTAGATTCCTCTAAGTACTGTAGCTATCTTTCCCCAAAATCACAGCAGTCTCTTAACCTGGTATTATTTTAAAGCCATATTGAATGAGTTCCCAATAATGCTGGCCACTTGTTGGCTGCTTTTCCTTCACTATCTGAAAATCATTATCTAAAATGTATTTATGTAAAAACATTCATAGGCTCATGTAGAGATAATTTATTTTGTTTACAAAACTATTTCTAAACATTTAAGCATTAGCCTTTTGGTCAAAATTGTTTTAAGATGATGAGAAGCATAACTTCTGTCAAGTATGTGCAAAATTTGACTTGATATATGCACATGCATTTCACCGATATCAGTATGGATATAAACATGTAACTTTAGGAGGGTGTACTGTGTGTGTCTGTGCATGTGCATGAAGACACTGTAGATCCATTCTGACTGAGTCAGTTGTGCCGCAGAGGTCAGACAAATTTATCTGAAAGATTGATTCAAACTTTGTTCATGAAGTGTGAATGAGCACATAACAGGTCAACAGCAGTTGATAGCATGGTTCATGAATTACAGCTCTAAACTGAGAAATAAATACGGTCAGACTATTTCTGATAATAAGATCCTAATGAAGGGCTGTCATAAAGACAAAAAGTTGGAGCATATAGGAACAGTTGAAGCTACAGTTGGGTTTTTAATGAAACCACACAACTTAACCCTAGGGTGAAGTCTCACCTTGTTACTTGAATATTTCTCAAGGATTGTCATTAAAGATGTTTAATTATGTTAAAAAATGGATCGTAATGCAGGCAGGGTCAATTCTTATTTCATAATAAAGCTTGATGAAAAGTTTCGTAATTAAATTTGAAACTTGTTATAGTGCTCACAGCAAAATATACAGCTGGCCAAGAAACATTGCTTTCTTGCTGTTAATTTAGATCCAAGGCTAAGAAAGTCTTGTTTCTATAAACACAGGGGCTAATTCACTAAATAGTAGCGCCAATAGACCTTTCCACACTCTGGGTTTTGGAATGCGGAAATAAACGATTCAAGGGTAAACTTCGACAGCGTTGAATGGAAGACCAGAGCAAATATTATTTTCACTTACCCATTTGCGCCAAGAGCAAAAGAAATATCCACTATTACATTTGAATGACTTTCCAGAAGAAGAAAAAATAGAGCAGTGTATTAAGACAAAATTTACTGTCACTCTCTCAGCAGCTGTAATCAAAACCTTCTCGCAGCTGTGGTAGTTCATTTTTTAAAACTAATTCCAGGGTAATATAACACAAAACATAATGTTATATACTTATACTCAATATTTTAAAAAATTATCATATAAAAAATGTTTTCCATGAGCACTTAACTTTATATACAGTACACTGGCGGACAAAAGTTTGGAATAATGTACAGATTTTTCTGTTTCGTGAGGAAATTGCTAATTTAATTCACCAAAGTGGCATTCAACTGATCACAAAGTATAGTCAGGAAATTACTGATGTAAAAAACAGCACCATCACTATTTGAAAAAAGTCCTTTTTGATCAAATCTAGACAGGCCCCATTTCCAGCAGCTATGACTCCCAACACCTTATCCTTGAGTAATCATGCTAAATTGCTAATTTGGTACTAGAAAATCACTTGCCATTATATCAAACACAGTTGAAAGCTATTTGGTTAAATGAAGCTTCACATTGTCTTTGTTTTTGAGTTGCCACAGTATGCAATAGACTGGCATGTCTTAAGGTCAATATTAGGTAAAAATGAATTTGTAACTAGAATGAGTCAAGAGCTGAATGTGTTACGGTGGATGCCGGGGGACCACAAAATAAAAACTTACATTTTCAGTCTGTTATTTACACAAAGAGATCGGAAAGTATGGAATATATATGTAGGTCACAGGTCACTTCAGCTGAGCAGAATGTGTCTATAAAATAATGGATCTAACATTAACCACTGTAAAATAATGCATGTTGCTGATTAATCAATACCATTGTGAATAAATGTGGCTGATTTCAAACATAATAAAAATCATACCCCTACATATCTTCTTAGAATGACAAAATTTGTTTGTCATTGAAAGCAATGTGCTTGCCGGATACATCGTAAAATGACGCCAAAGTGTCCATTTTGCGTCTACCTGTTCATGTGCTGGGCTCTTGTTCAATTAGCAGTATTTGATGCTTCGGGAGTGAGCTCGTGTTGGAAAAGGTCAGTATTTAAGTAATTTTTTTAACTCTAAATCATCCTTCAGGCCAGCAGCGTTATGCGTGTGTGACTTAATTCCATTGGAATGTGAGATACACGAGAACTAAGGCATGTGCGACACACATGGAAGAGCAGTGCTGTTTACAACTGAATAGGAGGAATGCTGTGCAGAAGCTTAGATGGTTTTTGGTTTAGATCTGTTTCTTTACTCACAATTGTGCATTTGTGTGCTTATCTTGGATGTCTCAACCGAGAGGAGAACATGAGATTATGTCTGTAATATGGCAATGCGAATACGTCACACGAGAGACTGCTTGATCTTCACCCTCTTGTGAAGCTTACAGGAAGTGTTGGATTATAGATATAAAGTTCTTAAATATTGATCTTTTTTTCATCAAAAGCAATCATATTACCTTAGAAGACTTTAATTTTACCTCTGGAGTCGTCTCGATGATGTTTATGCTGACATTTTTGTTGCTACAAAAGTCGGATAACCATCCACTTGCATTTTAAGGACCTACTGAGATGAGATATTTTTCTGTTCCCTTTACAAAAAGCTTCACTTTGATGCTGCGCTGCTAAGCGCTATGGGGAAACAATCTTATTGTGAGCTGCTCTGAACATGTGTGTAACACGTCAATGAAATTGACTGGAATTTATAGCCTCGGTTGGTGAGATCATTGGACGCACCTGTGGCCAGGCTATAAATAGGAGGCGTCACCAGAGTGTCGTCAGACATTTTTCTTCAGAGCTTTCTCTCTGTGTGTTTTCACAAAACTCTTGTTAGAAATTTGTTAAAAAATCTAAGTCTTTTCCTTCCTTCTCTCTTTTATATATATATATATATTAAAAAAAAAGAAAAAGAAAGGGGAAAATGGCGGAAAAACAGGGCAAACAATGCGTGTGTCCTTGTCAGCGTTCTATGTCTGACAAGGACACGCATCAATTTTGCTTTGTTTGCTTGGGGGAAGAGCACGCTACTCTCGCGTTGGAACAGGGCGGGTGCGCGCATTGCGACCTTTCGGTCGGGATGCTTCACGCTCGCCTTGCTTACTTCCGAGAGCCGGCACCCACACTTCATTCGTGGGGCTCTCGCATGGATCTGGCTGAGGAGCGAGAGATGGATTCGCCCCTTTCGCTCGCTCTCTCCCCAGATCCTGCTGGTCCCTTGCGTGATCCTGAAGCATGCTTCGGCGCCTCTTCAGTTCGCGAGGGGGACCTCCATTCCCTTGGATCAGATTCCGAGTTAACCGCATCTGAGCGCTCCAATCGCGATTATAAATCTTCGGAGGAGCTGCTCGATGTGATTACTCGCGCGGTGGCCAGACTTAAAATAGATTGGCCACGTGACCAAGTTCCCCCCAAGCACTCTAAGTTAGAAGACAGATTTCTGTCTGGTGACCAAGGGAAGGGAACACCTTATCAGTCCCTTCCCTTCTTTGATGATCTCCACGACGAGCTTTCTCGTTCTTGGAATAAACCTTATACCTCGCGCGTTCACGTGCCCTCCACGTCAGTATATTCGACTATCGTGGGCGCTGAGGCACCGGTCGAAGAGACACTTGCGGGTTATCTCTCACCGGGTTCGGCATCGTCGCTTAAGAAATCTGCTCTCCCCTCTAAGCCATGCAGGGTAACCTCCATGCTGATTGGGAGAGCATATCAAGCGGCGGGTCAGGCTGGTGCTGCGCTGCACACCATGGCTGTCTTGCAGGCGTACCAGGCTGACCTACTAAAAGACTTGAGTGCTGGAAGAGACCTCGACGACGAAGCTTTTTCTGAACTTCGTCGAGCTGCGTATTTGTCTCTCCGTGCCACCAAGCAGTCAGCCCGTGCTATTGGCCGGTCTATGTCCGCTTTGGTCAGCACTGAGAGGCACTTATGGCTTAATCTATCCGGCATCAAGGATAAGGACAGAGTTTTCCTCCTTGATGCCCCAGTTTCGCCTTCTGGTCTCTTTGGAGACGCCATGAATACGGTTATCTCCAGATTCCAGGAGGCGAAAAGCCATGAGGAAGCCTTTGGGCAATTTCTTCCTCGTCGCACTCAGGGGGCGAGGCCGTCGGTCACCCAGTCTCGCCCTGATTCTGTTAGGAGGCAGGTTCAAAAACAGAGCGTGGCAAGTCGTGCTCCCCCTCGCAGAGATTGGGGACAGGCTCGTCGCCCTCAGCAACCTCCCAAACAAGACCTCAGGGCTTGTATCTCCAAGAGAAAGAAGCCCTGACGGTCCTGTATCCAACCCTGTGAGGGTAGTTCTCTTCGGGACGGGGCGCGTGTATCATTCACTTCGGCCCTCCCGATACCCTCACGAAACCTCTTCACTCCCGCCACCCTTGGTGTTTCGGGTGACAGAGGTTTCCAACAAGATGTTGAATGTACCGTTGCTCCCTGCCATAATCCAGGACACGGAACATTTGACACCCCCTCGACAGGAAGTCTTGAAATTAGTTCCCATCTCAGAGAACCTGGCAGCGTGGAAACTTCTGCCAGGTATTTCTATGTTGGTTCTAAAAACAGTAGAAAAAGGCTTGCCGCCCTCCGAGCTTCAACGGCGTGGTTTCCACTACCGTAAGCCCAGAACAGGCATGTCTACTTCAGGTAGAACTGCAAAATCTCTTGGAAAAAGGGGCCATAGAACATGTTCCCCTTCCAGAGAAAAAGTCAGGCTATTACAGCAGATACTTCCTGGTCCCCAAGAAGGGGGGGGGTTGCGTCCGATCTTAGATCTTCGTGCCTTGAACCGCTCGGTCAAGACGCTCAAGTTCAAGATGCTAACAGTCAAGTCCGTCGTGTCTCAGTTCCAACGTCTCGATTGGCTGGTCACGATCGACCTCATGGACGCATATTTTCATATTGGAATTCTGCCACAGCACAGGAAGTTCCTGAGGTTCGCTTTTGGGGACGAAGCCTTCCAGTATCGGGTCCTTCCATTCGGCCTAGCCCTATCACCCCGCACATTCACGAAATGCATGGATGCAGCACTGGCTCCTTTGCGACTCCAGGGCATCCGCATTCTGAATTATCTAGACGACTGGCTGATCCTAGCCCAGTCTCAGAAACTGGCAGTTCAGCACAGGGATATCGTCTTGGCTCATCTAGGTTCCCTGGGTCCGAGACTCAACGCCAAAGGAGCGTTCTTTCCCCGACCCAGAAAATTTCCTATTTAGGGGTCATATGGAATTCGATCACAATGCAGGCACAGTTGTCTCCCGCTCATGTCATCTCCATTCAGAACTCCCTGAGCAATCTCAGGCTAGGTCAAGGTTGCACTGTTCTTCAGTATCAACGAATATTAGGTCTCATGGCGTCTGCGTCCACGGTGATTCCTTTGGGCCTTCTCCATATGAGACCATTTCAGCTGTGGCTAAAAGCCAGGGGGTTTCATCCAAGGGCCAGTCCCCTCAGGCAAATAAGGGTTACGCGCCCAGTGCTTCGTTCCCTTTCTATGTGGTTCAGACCCCGGTTCTTACCTTGGGTCCCACTCTAGGTGCGTCTTGTCGTCGCAGGCTGCTAACGACAGACGCCTCCCTGACGGGCTGGGTAGCGGCCTTAAGTGGTCGTCCGGCTTAAAGGGATAGGAGGGTCGTCAGTTCGGTTGTCACAGTAACTGTCTCGAGCTGATGGCCGTATTTCTGGCCCTGAAATACTTCCTCCTGAGGCTGCCATGTCTTGGTGCGGGTGGGCAATACAGTGGTAGCCTCTTACATAAACCATCGGGGGATCCACGTTCACGTCAGCTGAATTTCTGGCACATTCGATCCTCCTTGGGGCCCAGGGCAGCTCAGGGCAGTTTCGTCCCTGGATGCCCGTGTGTGTGTGGGAGCAGATTTACTAATCTAGGGTAGAAGAGGACCTCTTCGCCTCTATGATAGCGCAATGTCTCCTCTACTTCTCCCTAAGTCACCCAGCCCCCTTGGGTCTGGGCTCAAAGGCACTTACGTGTCCCCCGGTTCTTCTGCTCCCGGGAGTCTTGGTAAGGTTCGCCAGCAAGGGTCTTGCCTCCTTTTAATGGCGCTGCGCTGGCCGAACAGGATATGTTTCTCGAATTTCTCTCCTTGACGGCTCGCCTTGGGCGATTCCGGACAGGAAGGACCTTCTCATCACTGGTCCGAATTGTGAAAACTTTCATGCTTGGCCCCTAAGGGTACCAACTGAGGTTCACAGGGCTTTCTATTGAAGTTTCCGAGAACATTTCAAGTGCTACGGCTCCCTCCACTTGGAACTGATCTGGGTAGATTTTACAGGGCAGAAGAGGACCTCTTCGCCTCTTTTGATAGCGCAATGTCTCCTCTACTTCTCCCCGAGTCGCCCAGTTTCCCCCCTAAGTTCATATTACAGAACCAGCTAACTGCCAGTTTGCTTCAGTTCTGGATTTTCTGTAGAAAGAACTGTCAGCGGGCACTTGCCTCGCCACTGCCAGGTTCTATGTGGCTTCCACTGCGGTTTGCCACGCCTTGGTGGGCGGGGTGCCCCCTAAGAGGCGTCCTTGCTAGGACCTCTTCACAGGGTAAGACCCCTTTTTAGACCCCTAGTGTCAGCGTTTGGTAGACTTCTGACTCTCAGGATGGTTTTTCTTATGGCAATTACGTCTCTAAGGAGACTTGGGTACCTACAGGCTCTGTCTCTTTTGCCGGCCTGTTTAGAGTTTGCCCCAGAATGACCAAAAGCATTCTTTGCACCCTCACCCTAACTACCTGCCCAAGGTGTCTTTAGCGTCCCTTGGCCGGTTATTTTCTAAGCCTTCTGCTCCCTGCCGTTTGTAACGCCGGAGCAGCTAAGACTTCTCAGACTCTGTCCAGTCTGTACCCTTCAGACTTATGTCCACTGCTTTTGCTAATGGCGTAAAGTCAGGGCAGCAATTCTTCACTTGGAAGCCATGACCGGGGGGCGGTCACTTCCTGGCAGACTATGTCACTTTGGGTGAGGTACATTTTTGCCCCGGCCTACGAGGCGCGCGGTCAAGCTTCGCCAGTAGGTTTTAGGGTGCACTCTACCAGAAGGCTGTCCTCCTTTAAAGCCTCGGCTAGAGGCCTCTCTCTGCAGCAAGTTTGTGATGCGGCAGGCTGGTCCTCCCCGCACACATTCATCTGGTTTCATGGTCATGTTTCTAGATGTTCATGCTACCCCGGGCTCTTATGCCCTTGGGTCGACATCTACGCTCATGTCTAAGCAAGTTTGTGATGCGGCAGGCTGGTCACCTCCGCACACATTCTTCAGGATCTATGGTTTGGCTAGATGCTCCTGCTACCCCGGTATGCCCTTGGGTCAACATCTACGCTAATGTCTAAGCAAGTTTGTGATGCGGCAGGCTGGTCCTCTCCGCACACATTCATTAGATTCTATAGTTTGGATGTCCATGCTACTCCGGGCTTTTACGCCCTCGAGTCGACATCTCAAACTCATGCAGGAACAAGTTTGTGACGTGGCGGGCTGGTCCTCTCCACGCACATTCTACAATTCTCTACATGGGCTAGGATGTTTTTGCTACCCCGGACTATGTCCTTGCAACCCGATATCACGCCGAGGCGTGAAATAGACACGCCGGTCCACTCGCGGATGCGTGTCGGTGTCACGCTTTGCCTCCTCCAGGCGTGTACATGACACGCGCGCGTCTACGTAGAATACCGTCAGGGGGCGATCGTTTCCTCGACGCCAACAACTCTCCGCGCACCAGAGAGGAAGCGATACCGTTGTCGTCGCGTTGCACGTTCGTGCGGGCGGGATGCCGGCCAATTTCGCCGGTTACTTTCACTTGTGACCATATGTGACAAATAAAGGTTCATTACATAGTGCTGCTTTCATGAAGAAATCCTAACGTTGCTGTAGCCTAACGTTGTTATACGTGTGTGTGTGTGTGTGTGTGTGTGTGTGTGTGTGTGTGTGGGCTGTCGAGTATCTTGTGCTGATGTAAATAAACAAATAAATATATATATATATATAAATATATATATATATAAATATATATATATATATATATATATATATATATATATATATATATATATATATATATATATATATATTTATTTAAAAAGTGTATTTATATACAAAAATAAACCCGGAAGTGGAGAACGCGATGTATCGCTTCCTCTTTGGTGCGCGGACAGTTGTTGGCGTCGAGGAAACGATCGCCCCCTGCCGGTATTCTACGTAGACGCGCGCGTGTCATGTACACGCCTGGAGGAGGCAAAGCGTGAAATAGACACGCATCCGCGAGTGGACCGGCGTGTCTATTTCACGCCTCGGCGTGATACCGGGTTGGTCCTTGGGTCGACATCCCAGGCTCATGCCAAATCCAAGTTCATGGTACGAACTTTTGAGTTAGAGCCCTTGGGTCGGCTTCTCAAACTCATCTTTTGACTTTGTGGGCTAGATGCTCCGCTACTCCGGACTCTTATGTCTTTGAGTCGACATCTCAAGCTCATGTCTAACCAGGTTTGTGATACGGCAGGCTAGTCCTTTCCGCACACACTCTTCGGATTTTATGGTGTTAGATGATCTGCTACTCCGGGCTTATGCCCTTGAGTCGACATCTCAAGCTCATGTCTGGAACCTCTCGCGTTCTGTGAAAACACTTCACAACGATCAGGGGTCCGGACAGCCCCAGTGCGGCGGTGTGGGCATTTCGTTCCCCATAGCGCTTAGCAGCGCAGCATCAAAGTGAAGCTTTTTGTAAAGGGAACGTCTCGGGTTACTTGTGTAACCCTTGTTCCCTGAAAAAAGCGGAACGAGATGCAGTGCTTCTTTTGCCGCACTGGGACGTCCCAGGACCGCTCTTCAGAAAAATAATCTGACGACACTCTGGTGACGCCTCCTATTTATAGCCTGGCCACAGGTGCATCCAATGATCTCACCAACCTAGGCTATAAATTCCAGTCAATTTCATTGACGTGTTACACACATGTTCAGAGCAGCTCACAATAAGATTGTTTCCCCATAGCGCTTAGCAGCGCAGCATCTCGTTCCGCTTTTTTCAGGGAACAAGGGTTACACAAGTAACCCGAGACGTTTTTCTTCAATGTGTTCTGGTGAAGAAAGTCATACACACCTGGGATATCATGAGGTTGAGTAAATGAAGAGAGAATTGTAATTTTTAAGTGAACTATCCCTTTAAGTTATTTAAAATAAATAATTTTTATCACCTTTTTATGCAAATTACATTTGTTATAAATTGCTCCTTATTCACAAGCTCAGCACTATCCACAGTTTTCCTGAACCACTGGGCGGCACAATGATGATTCTAACATACCAAACGTCACATTATACACTAAAAGCATACGTTGATGCATGTAAAACACTGGAGACCAGAAAACGAAAATAGGCTTCCATTATGTAATGTGGAACACTTCCGTGCTCAGGTGGATTTGCCTGGTGCAATTAACATTGCACTATTACCAGCCACGGAAAGCAGGCAGTAAATAGAATTTAATTAAAGAGTCAGTATTAAACCAAGAGTTTTGAAAAATCTGTCATTTATACACCCTCATGTTTTTGCAAACCTGTATGAATTATTTCTTCTGTGGAAAACAAATGGAGATATTAACCTGAATTTTACATTCAGTCACCATTCCCTTTTGTTGTATGGAAAAAAATAAAAGTGAATGGTAACTGAGGATAAGACATCATCTGTGTTTCACCGGAAAAAAATAAATAAGAAAATTCACACAGATTTGGAGCGACACGAGTGATGACAGAATTTTCATTTTGGGTGAACTATTCCTATAATACTCTGCTTTACATTGTGCCTAATTGCAATCTGCATAATTGTGCCAGATGGTTTTTAATGCATTCATTACTCTTACAGTGGTCATGTGTTCACATTATTTCAAGATTGTACATGCCAACAGTCCTCAACAGTTTATTCACTTCTGTTTACAGTATATAATGAAAGCTATAACCAGGGTTGGGAGGATTACTTTTGAAATGCATTCCACTTCTGATTACAGAATACATGCTATAAAATGTAATTTGTAACATATTCCATTAGATTACTCAAGGTAAGTAAAATATTCTAAATACTTTGTATTACTTCTTCAGCACTGGTAGATTTTTTTTTACTTGTTTTGACTATAAAAACTCCAGTACATTAAGACAAAACCTCTGAAAAACCTAAATATCTTATGCAGTGTTGTTTCTAAAACAAGATAAATCAAATTGGTCTTGTTTTAAGGATTTGTAGATATTTTTACAGGAAAACAATATGAAAATTATTATCAAGAATATGATTTTTGCCCTAATATCAAAGATCTTACTAGAAAAAAATACATTATGATCCAACAGGAATTTTCTTGATAAAAAAATATGATCGTGGCTGGTAACATGTTCATGTAAAATGACTTGTAAAAGCATTTTAGCTTAGCATAAAGCTGACCATTTACACAAGGTATATTTAATTTCTTCTGCCCCAAACTTCAAACTTCTCAAACTTACAACACATCATAAGAAAGTGTTTCACCGCTGTTCAAATGCACTTTGGATCTCGTCATTTATATGTATAAAGGTTTTCTATCTGAAAGGACTAAATATTAAATGAAAAAAATGAAAATAAAATGCACTTACTTTTTACTTTACAGTACTTTTTGAATGTAACTGTATTCTAATGACCAATTATTTAAATTGTAACTGTAGTGGAATACAGTTACTTATATTTTGTATTTTAAATATGTAATCCTGTTACATGTATTCCGTTACTCCACAACCCTGTATATAACTATTGTAAGAAAGTAATTCGGTCTACAAGTAAATTAGACTTCTCAAAAATGGACACAGTGTCAAATGTGTCATTTACGGACAAAATGTTGTCCATGAACTGTCAGGCACGAGACAAAAGAGCAAGAGACATTATTGATGTTTGCTTGGCCTCTGTCCTTTTTTTCTCTGTCCTTCATGGCATTTGTCAAAAGAAAGCAAGGCAACCACCCTCAGCTTGTTTTCTCCATTCTCTCTCCTATTCGCGGCTTGGTAGGGGGGCAATGTTGAGGTGGAGTAAGCCTGGAGAGATGCCGTCATAGTCTATTACACACGATTATGCTTACTGCACTCCAAAAAAGGCCTGATGTTGCACTGCACATTTGCCTCACAACTTTTTTTCAGAGAAAGAATGAAAAGGCAAGACAAGCAATAATGTTATTCCACTGTGAGTTCCCAATATATGTCAGGCCGTTTAAAACTGCGCAACAAAACTGGAGTCAGCGTATTGAACTGCCAGATCTGATATAAACTCCATATTCAGGAAAATGACAATGTGCAGTTACCGTGTTCATGCCAGAAATGTACAGAATGTGAATTAAAGGTGCTGCAAGGAATACAGCCATTCAGGAACTTCTTAATTAGCCACTACATTAAACATGAACACAGGGATGGAATTTGTATTAGTTATGTATTTTTTATTTATTTATATTAATATGTACATAGTAAACCATAGTAACAAATTATTTATCATGGTTTTATTACAGTACCTATAGCTCTACTTTGGAATTTGTATTAAAACCATTCCTACAAAATGAATATTTGTTTTACCCAACCATGTTTGATCATATTCATGGTAAAATCATAGTAATAGTACAGAAAAACAAAACATAAGGATGATAAAAATCACAAGTCATTCAGCTAAAAGACATTGGTAGTTTTACTATAGTAACACCATGGTTAATAACAATGGGCCTTACCACGAAAAATAAATAAATAAAAGGTTACATGGTTACTGCAGGTTTATTATTAGTGTAACCACAGTACATTTTTCACAAGGACTTAAAAAAAGCCCTTGTAATGAATTCTTCTGTTTTGTATTCTTTATATATTTTTATTTGTAAACATCTAAATTAGTTCTAAATTATTTTTTTAGTCCCAGTTATACATAATGCATTATGGCATTAAATATGAGTTGATAACGATTTCGTGTTTAGGGTTAGAGCTAATAAATGATCAATCTTGAGAATTTGTATGAATTGATTACATTTATTTATTTGACATTAAAAATATGCCCTCATTTACATAAAATATGCCCCTGAATATCAAATCCAGATGGCAAATATTGCCCAATAAATTCTGACACTGGTTCAACTATGGTTACTTTTAGTAAAACCATGTTTCATTTTTGTAAGGGATGGATAAAGGTACTGCAAAGGAAAGCAAAACTATTTCTAAAAACAAATTAAATTAATAAAATCTCTCCCCAACCACTGAGCGTGTTGTAATGAGATGGAGCAGGAGAGCAGCGTTACGTAAACATTTTATTGTTGTCAAAGGTGTCAAATGGTAGTATAATAATGCTTTCACCTAACTAACAACTGACAAGTGCCTCAGTGTCTTCTGATAGGCTTAAAAAACAGATTGCAGCCAATGGCCACATTATCATTTGCTGTATAAAGAGCCTAGGGATGTCACAGAGACAGGTGTGATATTTCACAACATATAATTCATTGGAAATTGCCTGGTTAGGGAGACATTTTCTATGTGCTATTCCATAAAGCACATTGAAGTAATTCTCTGAATTTTGCACATTCTAACGTTCTCAGAATGTGCACAATGTGGATTGATTCAAGCACTGAATGAATATTAAAAAAAAAGTGAATTTGACACTACATGGGGGCGTCACAGTGCGTCATAAGTTTACATTTCAGTGCTCAGTGGGTAGCATGTTCATCCATGCAGGGAGAAGGTTTACGCGAGGTGTGTTTTTGAACACAGCCTTTTATAGATTAAAGTCAGGGGTGATGATGCGGAATGCAAGAGGTGATTAATGATGCTGCATAAGCAGATAATGTCTGCATTCAGCTTCATTAAACGTGGCTTTAAAAATCGCTTGACACACCAAAAAATAAGATGTCTCATGCTGGCATGCAAAGCAGCTACTCCTCGCACACATAGGGAGGCATGCAAATAGATCCAAGCCAAAAACAGACCAGTCATGCACACACATTTTCTCCTTTTTATCTGTTATTATACTACCTCCTCAGTACCATGGTACTTTGATTCCGAGCTACTTAATGATTACTAAATTTATGTATCATGGTATTTACATGCAACTTTAAGGCCACGTCCACACTAACATGTTTTCAGTTTCATAACATCATCATTTATCAAAGTATACATTACTATAGAGGTTTTTGTGGAAAATTCAATTCCATGAGAGGCATAAATAAAGCAAAATCATTGCACTTTCAGTCGAAATATATTAGTGTTGATGTGCTCCAAAGAATATTTCACATTGCCATGGTACATACATTCATGTGAGATCTCATGTAAACAATGGAGAATTTTTCTCAGATTTATCACTTTTATGGACAAAAAGTGCTATTGGATGTTTTTCAATGAACGCTTGTCATGGACAATTGACTCAAGTGTGGCGAACTTGATTCATCTGGTGATCGTGTTTTCATAACAAAGGTATGAAGTCCCGTTTTGATATTGCTTTAATTTGTACTCCTGGCACAAATAACTAAATTGCAGTTTCTGGAGCATTGCTATCACGAAACAGAGATCGGATATCAATGTTGAACCCTTAGACCTTTGAAAAGATGTGTAATGTGTTAACATTAATTAAATTTATAGACAGTAAATTATATATTAAATGTAAACGGAGTGACGTCACCACTGCGTGCGGGGGAATTGCTTATCAACAGGTTAAGTTTAAGTTATTAATTTTTAGCCCTATTTCTTCCCCTTCTTTTTCTTTTGGTCTTTAGAGTATTTAGGTGAAGTCATTAAAAAAAAATTTAACCACTCCCCAGATTTCATATTGGCAAACTATAATCTTGGCAAAACGTTTAGGACATCTACTTTGTGCATGACACAAGTAATTTTTCCAAGAATTATTTACAGACGGATTGTTTCACTTTTAACTAACTAACACAATTCCATTGAGTCAGAAGTTTACATACACTAAGTTAACTGTGCCTTTAAGCAGCTTGGAAAATTCCAGAAAATTATGTCAAGCCTTTAGACAATTAGACAATTAGCTTCTGATAGGCTCTCAAAAGAGACCCCTAGTGTCACTACATCGACAAAACGTTGAGTGAGTGACAGAAGGGGAACTGGTGTAACAGAGACAGGTTTGTAAATGGCTTAAGGACAATAAAGTCAAGGTATTGGAGAGGCCATCACAAAGCCCTGACCTCAATCTAATAGAAAATTTGGGGGTAGAACTGAAAAAGCATGTGCGAGCAAGGAGGCCTACAAACCTGTCTCTGTTACACCACTTCTGTCACTCACTCCACGTTTTGTCGATGTAGTTTTTCGGTTACCCATCTTTGAGAAAAGGCCAATGAGAATTGGTGAACAGAATTTGCATGCCCCTCCCCCGGACACACAGGTATAAAAGGAGGAAAGCGTGTTCCTGTTCAGGAGCTGAGCGGTTGTGTTTCAGCGAGCTGAGTAAAACCCACTGCTTTTCCACTCACCTCTAAAGAGCATACGTTGTTGGAAATATGGCACATTTCAGACTCATCCCCTGAGCGCTTTGACAGCCCTCTAAAAGAGTATATATATATATATATTTCTCTAAAAGAGTAATCACAATGACGTTGAACGTCTTTTTAAAGACGCATCTTTTTTAAGATGCCCTTCCGTATTTTTGTCGTTCGTGGATGCGGTCGTTACCTCTCCGCTTCTGACGGCCACGGGCGCTGCCTCTCGTGTCTGGGCAGAGAACACAGAGGCAGTGTTTGTGGATGGCTCATATTCTCACTGCAAGAACATGACCATGGCAACATTGCGGTCACGGCTTTTCTTCTTCTGGGGGAAAGCCACTCTTGCCCCCCATTTAATGGGTGTGGTTTCACTGGGTAAATCCTTGCGGACCAACCATTCCCTTGCAAGCTTGTTTGCCCCATCTGGTTCCGAGATGAGACCGGCTCACCTTACGGCCAGTCTGATGTCTCTTTCGGAGCCCCCGAGCTGGATGAGATTTTCTCAGCTGAATTGGAGAGCATCTTGGCAGACTCTGACGCTGAGGACACTGGGCTAGTGCCTTTGGGTGTGCCGGCCCAGTCTGAGGCTGACGGCAGAGCTGTCCGCTATGGTTACCCGGGCTGCCGTGAGTGTCAGGCTGTACTGGAACCCTCCGTCCTCCCCTCAGCCCTCGTGGCTAGACGATTGGTTCCTGGGTTTGGGGCGCCACTCACAGCCACACCCTTCCCGATTCCTTTCTTCCCGGAGGTGCATGATGAGCTGACAAAGACATGGAGGGTTTTCTTTCATTGCCTGAAACCGATTTCCTCGCTCGTCCGCTCTCACTACCCTTGACGGCGGGGCAGTCCACGGGTACACGGAACATCCCCAGTCGGATAAGGCATTTGCGGTGCACCTGTGCCTGCAAAATGCCTCCACCTGACGGCATTGACCATCACTCCCCTCCAAGGCTTGTAGGCTGGAGGGCCGGGTGGAGAATCTTTTGTTTCCTTACCTTTCCCAATGGGCTGTGGTACCCACGTTGTCACAAAGGAAGCAGTTTCCTCACTCCCTGGGTCATTAAGCCAGTGCCCACCACCGCCATTCTCACCGAGATCAGACACAGAGCACTTGCAGTCGGTCCCCCATGAACGCGAACCTACGGAGGCCCAAACCTGCAAAAATAATAAATAAATAAATAAATGTAATAATAAAAAATAAATAAAGGAATAAATGTCTTGATAAAACAAATAAAATTAATTTTTAATTACATTTATTCCTGAATTTATTATTGTATTATTATTTTCTATATTTATTTTTTACTTTATTTTCATTTATTTTGTATTGTTTTTTATTCCCACATATATTTATTTCCATATTTATATATTCCCATATATATTTATTTATACATGCATTTATTTTTTTACTTTTCTGTGTGCAACATGGAAATGAGGGAGGCCTTGCATAGCTCCAGTGCATCATTGGTTGAGAGCTCAATAGTACTTATCGAAAGCAAATAAGATGGATGTTCCACCTTATCACCCTCTGACTCACACAGATTTAGAATATAATATGCAAGGAAATGTTTTGCAGAGAGTCTAACAATCCAGGATGTGCTTCGACATTCATACCAGCCTACAGCTCTCCTAAACCGTCAATAAGCACCTCTACTCTAAATGAAACATAGTAATTTGATGTGTGGTTATTGACTTCATTCGCTAAGTTGCGCAACTCGCTAGATATATGTGAAGCATCAGCTATAGATTTTTTATTTTTTTTTATTGCAGAACTTATATATATATATATATACATACATAAAGGATCAGGGAAATGAAGCATGGTTGTATCTTTTACAATGAACAATAACAACAGAAAACAATATTATGGATTTACGGACATCAAAATATGACGTTATATACACAGAACAAAAAGAAAAGCATAAAGTTAAATCATATAATTTATGAAACTTGCTCATTTTGTGGTTTTGTTGAAGAAACAGCTCCCCATTTATTTTGTGATTGTAGTATAACCAATAAATCTTGGATTGACTTCAGCTCTTATGTTTTTAGCCCCACAAATAGCTATAGTTTACACAATATGGCTATGACCTAACGTCACATCAAAACAAGTCAAGAATAATCGAGCACACGCTTCAATCTACGATAAACCAATAGTATTTCGGACCAGTCAACATAATTATCATACAAGAGACAGAAATGTAAGAATAAATATAAAAATAAATACATGTGGGAATATTTAAATATGGAAATAAATACAGGTGGGAATAAATACATTTAAAAATAAATGAATGCATAAATAAATGATAATAATATAAAAAAAAATTAAAGAATAAAAAAATAAAATAACTTTCATTAAACTAATTATATTTGTTTTATCAAGACATTTATTTCTTTTCTTATTATTACATTTATTTATTTATGTATTTATTTATTATTTTTGCAGGTTTTGTCCTCAATATGAACCTTCTGCCTTCATGTGCCCCACTGCACTACACTCGTACCTCAGGCCGAAAGGTGGTGACGAGTCTAGAAGTCGTCTCTACAGAACCTCCTCCTCAGTCGCCTACCCACCCCAGGCCTAGTACGCAGAGCAAGGTAAGTGCTTCAAGCTTCTCCTCAGCACAACCACCTCGGGACAAAGCAACGCTCCCTGATGTGACGTCGCCTGCTCCCCCCCGCCACGAGGCCTCACCTCTAGGTACGTCACATGTGATTGTCCCCTTAGTCAAGTCAAGTGGTTTTTATTGTCGTTTCAACCATATACAGTTAGTACAGTACACAGCGAAACGAGACAACGTTCCTCCAGGACCATGGTGCTACGTAAAACAACATAAGACAAACCCAGAACCACATGAGACTACACAGACTAAATAAAATGCCTATATAAAGTGCACATGCAAACGTGTGCAAAAAGTCTGGGACAGTACAATAAATTAATACAATGAACAGGACAATAGACACAGTAAGAGACAGTGCAGGGCCGACCAGTACACAGTAGTTTAAAAGATGACAGTTTCTAAAAATGCCAAATGTAAACATAACATACTATGAGATAGTGTTTTATGGACATAGCAGTTATTGAGGTAGAAGCCAGTTATAACGTGACAATAATTAAAGTGCAACTCAGGACACGTGTGTGTGTGTGTGTGTGTCAAACCAGTCTCTGAGTATTGAGGAGTCTGCTGGCTTGGGGGAAGAAGCTGTTACACAGTCTGGCCGTGAGGGCCCGAATGCTTCGGTACCTCTTGCCAGACGGCAGTAGGGTGAAGAGTTTGTGTGAGGGGTGTGTGGGGTCGTCCACAATGCTGGTAGCTTTGCGGATGCAGTGTTTTTGGTAAATGTCTTTGATGGAGGGAAGAGATGGAGGGAAGAGAGAGACCCCGATGATCTTCTCAGCTGTCCTCACTATCCTCTGCAGGGCTTTGCGGTCCGAAACGGTGCAAGTCCCAAACCAGGCAATGATGCAGCTGCTCCAGATGCTCTCAATAGTCCCTATACAGAATGTAGTAAGGATGGGGGGTTGGAGATGTGCTTTCCTCAGCCTTCATAGTGCCCTTCGCCCGGAGTTTGGACACGTGGCTTATGCTTTACAACCCATCGCGGTGGCTGGCCCGGACCATCCGACTTTGCTACGCGATTCAGTTCGCCAGGTGCTCGCCACGCTTCAGTGCCGTCCGCTTCACCTGTGTGCGGAGATCATAACCCTTCTGCGCAAGGATGCTATAGAGCCTGTCCCTCCAGCCGAGATGGAGAAGGGATTCTACAGCCCTTACTTCACTGTACCCAAGAAAGGTGGTGGGTTGCAGCCAATCTTGGTCCTGCGAGTTCTGAACCGGGCATCCTCACGAAATTCACAGAGGCAGCTCTTGCCCTATTAAGGGAAGTGGGCATTTGCATACTCGACTACCTTGAGGACTGGCTAAGATCTCCCCGGTTCAGAGCATCTCTTTTCTCAGCATGGAGTTAGACTCCGTCTCAATGACAGCGTATGTTCAGACCGGGCACAGCAGTTCCACTGAAACAATTTCAGAGGCTCCTGGGGCATATGGCATCCTCAGTGACGGTCACACCGCTCGTGTTGATGCATATGAGACCGCTTCAGCACTGGCTTCTGACTCGAGTCCCGATACATACCGCGTGACCCTCACCCTTTCCTGCCGTCACTTATTCAGCCCTTGGACAAACCTCTGTTTTCTATGGGCAGGAGTCCCCCTACAGCAGGTTTTCAGACACGTCATAGTTACTACGGATGTCTCCCAGTTGGGATGGGGCGCCGTGTGAAAGGGGCACGCAGCTGCTGGCTCCTAGATGGGGCCCCGGCTGGGTTGGCACATAAACTGCCTAGAGTTGCTGGCTGTATTTCTTGCCCTGTGCAGGTTTCTGCCATTGATCCACGGCAAGCAGATATTGATTCGCTCAGACAACACAGCGACAGTAGTGTATATAAATCGCCAGGGTGGCATTTGCACTTGCCTGGAGTTCGGTTCAGCTGACTCTCACGTCATCGTGAGACCCCGACCGGGCTACGTGCCCAAGGTTCCTACGACCCCTTTCAGGGATCAGGTAGTGTACCTGCAAGTGCTGCCCCGGGAGAAGGCAGACCCAGCCTTAGCGTTGCTGTGTCCGGTGCGTGCTTTGCTTTAGACGCTCTGAGCAGCTTTAGACACTCTGAGCAGCTCTTTGTCTGCTTTGGTGGACAGTGTAAAGGGAATGCTGTCTCCAAACAGAGGCTTACCCACTGGATTGTGGACGCCATTGCGTTGGCCTACCAGACCCAGGCTGTGTCCGCCCCCTTGTGGGTTCGAGCACACTCTAAAAGGAGTGTGGCATCCTCATGGGCACTAGCCAATGGCACCTCTCTAGCAGACATCTGCAGAGCAGCGGGCTGGGAAACACCCAATACCTTCAAGATTTTACAATCTCCAGGCTGAGCCGGTCTTGTCCTGTGTTTTAACAGGTCCAAACACATAGAATTTAGTAATTCGGTACAGCTGGCTGGGTGTATCGCTTGCACATAGCGCCTTTCCTCTCCCCTGCTCTACTCCCCCAGTCCACAAGTCATGGACCCTGGGTGTCCTTCCTCCCTAGCCCTCTGGCTCCAAATTCAGCAGAGGAAGTT
The DNA here is from genome assembly GCA_032164185.1 of Moxostoma hubbsi. Lineage (NCBI taxonomy): Eukaryota > Metazoa > Chordata > Actinopteri > Cypriniformes > Catostomidae > Moxostoma > Moxostoma hubbsi. The sequence goes on from JAVLUX010000117.1 coordinate 5,632,722, forward strand.
CGCAGCCAGATCCACCACAGGCACCTAATTGCCTGTACTGGAAGAGGTGCTCCACAGGTTCTGATTATTCCAATATCTCCTGTGATGTATTTTCCTCAGTACGGTCCCCCTGTTGGCGGACCTGCGTTTTCCTTGGGCAGAGCTCTTTCTGCCCCCTTGTCGCTGTGTTTGTAGAGCTCCTCCCCGTCGAGGCAGGACCTACCACCGCGCCACTTCCATATGTGGTTGGTAAGCCCATGTGACGTATTTGCCCTGATGGAGGAAATGAGACGTTGTGTCCCTCTTGCCACAAGACTGTACTAAGCCACTGAAATGTCTGGGAACTTACTCTCGGTTTTTCAGCTCAAATCCTGTCTGGACAGACGCACGATTACCTACTTTTATACCCGTATATCCGGGGGAGGGGCATGCAAATTCTGTTCGCCAATTCTAATTGGCCTTTTCTCAAAGATAAGAGGTAACCTCGGCTCTCAAGAGAGACCCCTAGTGTCACTACATCAACAAAACGCCTTGTTGCCTCCATCAGGGAACGGAGGTTCCGACAGTAACCGAGACGTTCTGTCTGGAGGAATGAACCAAAATTCCAGCAACTGATAGTGAGAAGCTTGTGGAAGGCTGCCCAAAATGTTTGACCCAAGCTAAACAATTTAAAGGCAATGCTACCAAATACTTACAAAGTGTATGTAAACTGCTGGCCCACTGGGAATGTAATGAAAGAAATAAAAGCTGAAATAAACCATTCTCTCTGCTATTATTCTGACAATTCACATTCTTAAAATAAAATGGTGATCCAAGCTGACCTAAGACAGGAAATGTTTTCTATGATTAAATGTCAGTAATTTTGAAAATCTGAGTTTAAATATATTTGACAAAGGTGTATGTAAACTTCTGACTTTAAATAAACTATAAATAATCTTTTACATATAACTGAGTCACCTTCAGTTCTGGAAAGATGGTCTATTGTCCTGCCCTATAGGGGCAATTGCTAGTACACTCTATTTCTCTATTTCTTTCAGTATACTTTATACTTCATAATTTACACATACAATACACTTTTATGAGCTCATATTAATTGAGAGAATGCACTGAATATTTATTCTTTTAATTAATTTGTCACACCATAGGACCATCTAATGTAAATTAAAATAGTGATCACAAAAAGGGGATTACAAATGTTGAAAAGCTTAAAGGAATTTGTGACCAGATACAGGACCTAATACAGTACTTTGCCTTATAAATGTATATAATTTTTTAATAAATTTGTGATGTTGATTAGAAAAGGTCTATTGACATATTGCATCAACTCTACATGTACCATAAGCATGTATATCTCTTGCGCACACACTCCTCTCTCATATATTACTGTATAGTGTATACATATATACTGTTAAAGAAAACTAACCTTTCATGAGTCATGTCAACAGCTTGCAAAACAGCCTCACTATGGAGAAATAGGAGTGAAATGAAAGAATAATCTGAGAAAACAAGAGAAGGGTGAAAGCGTGAGCAAATGCAGCAAAGAGGGAAAGAGAAATTGGGTCATTTGCAAACGTGAAGGCTGAGTTGGCACCAGGCTGTAAATTCTGAGGTTGGTTAGTCCCAATCTCGGGATTATTCCCAGTGAGGAACTAATTTAAAGCCCTGAGAGAAGAGTTCATAGAGAGACAGAGGGAGGCAGCGTGCATTGTGATAAATACTGCACTATGCTGCATTGGAGTTACATAATTTTGAAGCTGTGAAAGAAACTTGTCATTTGCCAACAGTGATTTTTTTTTTTTTTTTCCTTATTCTTGAAAAGTCTTCCACCTCCTGACTCTATGAATAATGAAGATAATAAATGGATAGTTGACAAAAAGCATGGATATTAGTTTAGGTCAACATCAAGATTTGAGGTTAAAATGTCTATAAATGTATAAGAGGAAGTGTAATTTTTTATGCTTTAAGTGCTCAACATTTCTTTGAAGTTTTCAACAGTTATTTTTGCTATCTCTGCTCTAGTTTATTATATTGCATGCAAGGCATCACTATTAATATTACTTAAACATTGTGTTTTTTTTTTTTTTTTTTCTAAATATCTGACCCTAAGTATTGAAGGTCTGCAATTAATTCAACCCAAACAGACAACATATTGACATAACCCAATTGTTTTTCTGCATGATGTGTTGTCTATATTTGTTTTTTGTTAAATGTATTCTTGAAAATCTCCAATTGATTTAGATTGATCGATTGTTTGCCATTTGAAATGTACAGTAACCAAATGCCATGGTCATTGTGGTATTTGCATATTGATTTTTAATAAACTTGAAACTAAGCTTATACCTACAATATTACCACTATCATTTTCCTGTCTTGCAAGCACTTATTATTTACATTAGGTAATGCAAAATAGTCTTGTGGTGTGACAAATAAATGTTTAAAAGTGCAAACATTCAACGTAGACTCTTCAATTCATATGAAGCCAGAAAACAACTTCCGTAATAATTCTAAAAATATAAAATATTTATTTTTATATTATTTCATATTTAAAATGTGATATCAACTACTCAAATATAGAACCATTTACCTCACAGCTACACAGCTAGTTCCTTTTTTTAAATCAAACCTTTTACTAATTGAATCATGATTTGACCCTTCCATCTCATTCCCTCTTTGAAGTTGTTCAAGATGTGGGCAAAGCATCATCAACAAAGCACTTATGACTTTGTTTGGAATGCTGTTGATGTGTTCTGACTGGTGTTGCAACCCACACAGTGCTTTCAGCTTTTCAGAAAGCTGTGATGTGTTTTCTGAGGCTGTTAGGTGACGAGCTTGTCTCCCCCACAGCTGAACAGAAAAGTCATATGTCCGTTGAACTGAGGAGAGACAGAATTTGGCAAGGCAGTGCTTATTGGCTGTCAGGACTACAGATGAGCCTGGCAGAGAGCTAATAGTACCTGTCTGTCTATTATAAAAGAGAGAAAGAATAAAACGGAAAGAGAGTGCGTGAGAGGGGAAAATACAGGGAGTCTAAAATGGACAGGCCACGTAAAATGTGTCTTATCCTTTTGTGAAGGTGAACAATGACAGAGGTGGTATCCTCTGAGACGAAAAACTGAAATAAATGGGACGGTGGGCGTAAAACAAGGACTGCAGCATTTATGCAGAACTCTCTGCTTTATTAAAGATTATGAAGTCACAAATTCAACTAATTATAATACATATTAAGTCGTTTTCAGTTTTAGAGATTCTCAAAACTCAGATAAAGCTTTTTTGTTTGTTTGTTTTATGCTTTTTTTTTTTTTTAATCCCCAAATACTGTATGCACAATTGTCTTTTAAAGAGCACATATTATGCTCATTTACAGGTTCATAATTTTACTTTGGGGGTCTACTAGAATAGGTTTTTATGCTTTAATGTAAAAAAAAAAAAAAATTCTCGTACTGTACATTGCTGCAGCACCTCTTTTCACCCTCTGTTGTAGCTCCTGTCTCTTTAAAGCCCCCCTTTCCGAAAAGCCCAGTCTGCTCTGATTGGTCAGCTTGCCCAGTCTGTTGTGATTGGTCAACTGCTTAGAGCGTGTGTCGGAAATGTAATGGCACTTACCATAACCAATGCTGTGTCTCATTTCGAAGGCTGCGTGCTAGGTAGTACGCGTCCTATGAAGGCTACAGTATAAAGCCCTGCAAGGGCCTCAAATCTAGGCCCTAGCCCAGCCTTGGCCTGAGATGCTCAGGCCCTAGCCCGGCCCTTGTCCGTCAGCTTATTAGAATTCTTGGCCCGAGTCCGACTGGAGCACGTGTTACTTTTTTCTTTTCTTTTTTATTACACAGCCTATACTACAGTTGCAGCATTAAAATAGTTCAGTTTTGTTTTTAATGGTAAAGTAGTTATATTTCTTTTAGTTTCTTTATTAAGTTAATTTAGAAAAAATGTTTGGAGCATTTTTTGTTTGTTAAATTAAAGTTTTTATTTTTTAAAGTGACAACCAAGCGGTCAGCAGCCGACAGTGAGTTGATCTTGCTTGATTAATTTAGCCTCTCATATCAACACTTGACTTGCCTACAATAAAAGATACATAGACAGAAATGTTTATTATCACCACCATAGTAAAAATGCATTTTTGACAACCTGTGGCAGGCTGCTCTGCTGCTCACAACGGCTATACAATCCAAACAAATAAAACAAAATAAAATACATGGAAGTTATCTTACCTTACCTCAAAAATCAAGGCTTCACCACAGAACATGTCCATTCTTATTTCCAATAGTTTCCAACAGTTAGATTAATGAAAATAAAGTTCAATCAAATGACAAACAAGATAGCCTCCTAGTCTTAACATGACAACAGCCAGAAGAACAGTCTCTTTCAGAGCATCGTGGAGATAAAGTATAGCATCCACAGTGGAAGGTTTCAGTCCTACTTCTATAACTCTTCCAGCTGCACTGAAGGCACGCTCACTAAACACTAAACACCGTGCGAGCCAGTCTTGACTGTCGCGGTAGCATGGTCTCGTGTTGTTTCCACCAGGGCAGCTCATCTTTTCCATCACCTTCCATGTTGGTATTGAGGCGCAGGTAATGCTGTACTTCATCATTATCCTCCTCCTGCTCCACAATGTTTATTGTGGGTTGTGAGTACACCTCATGCATCCTCTGAATTCCCGTGAAAGAAGGTCGCATTCAAAGGCTACCTCCGGGGGATGCAGCCTTCCAAATGAGACACAGCCCAAGTTTCAGCTCCGGAGGCTTCCTGAGCAGCACATTCCTGAGGCGGGCATTATGCAAATGTGTTACATAGTGACGTAGCTATGTTACGATTGTAATGAATGACTGCAAACCAGGTGTTTCAAGCAGTTCAGGAGCAGTGTTTTCTGTGGGAGAGAGACACTCCCTTTGGTGTGGACTGTGCTTTTAACTTTGCAGACCTTTTACATGTACAAACAGCTATATTACACACTAAAGGGAAGGTAAAATAGCAAAAAGCTTAATAGGGTCTCTTTAAAAAAAACAGTACAAAAAGGAACATGAAAAATTCAGGGCACTGCACACACACACACGCACACACACGCACACGCGCGTACAGAAAAATACAACGAATGGCACAGAGGGGGGAAAAAGAATATTAGACAAATGAGCAGATTTCATAGTGGCCATTGACACAGAATGTGTTTTTTCTGCACTGTTGTTAAATGAATTGTTTTTAAATATTTTTAATCATTACTTGTTTTTCATGTAAAATTGCACTGGATGGATATCTTTAACTGTTAAACTGCATCGCTCTGCTTTTTAGCATCTCACGAGTTCCAGGTTTGTAAGATGACAACTTTTAAGGAAACACCTGCATTATATTCTGTTTGCTGCACTGCATTTGGCTTTTTTTAACACAAGAACTCTTTCTGCCAGAACTGTCCCTTTGGCAGATTTTTCAGCTAGTGTAGTAAGTAACTAAAAGTAACACAAAAGACTCAAAGCCATCATTTATGATCAAGGAGGCAACACACAATCTTAAACCTTTATGTGTGTAAACATGATCATCTGTGTATATTCCGTTTTTATTTTGCACCACAGGAACATGCAAATCTGTCAGATAACATAATTTGGACAGTGCAAATAAAAAAAAATCTAAATGCTATTTTTATGATATTCTCTGCGGAAAAGAACAGTTTTGGCTAGCATGAATGCAAAAAAAAATAAAATAAATAAAAATACTGGTCAACCAGCTTCATCAGAAAACAACATGCTGATTGACCAGTATTTTATTATTATTATTATTATTATTATTATTATTATTATTATTACTATTTGCTAATTGAGGTTTGCTGGTTGAGAGTTAGTCAGAAACCTGAGATGGAAACCAGTATACCAGCATCCAAAACACAGCATATGCTGGTGATTTACCTCTGGTATATATGAACAAATATATGTGTCTTTTAGATTTTTCAATGTGTATGTAAACTTATAAGCAAAACTGTAAAGTCTTTGTCTTTAAAATATAGAATATTTGACCTGTTCAGTTGCTGAGAAGAGAGCAGGAAAATCTGTATTTTTCAGGGTAAAGAAATATGCGCAAGGGCAACTGTAGAGCATCCAACTATTCCCAGTGCACCATGAGAACAGAGATAAATACATCTGTGTGCGAACATATCTCAGACTGTATATGTAAATCGAGGTGAATTCTTTCAGTGTCCCATGCTAATGCTGAGACTTGGTCAGCCATTGTGTTTGTAATGGAGGATAACAAGTTATTTGAACTGGTGTATCAGGCAGTGATTATTACCTAATCATGTAAGAAAGAGCCGTCATTATCTTTTTGCATTTCTGGATGTATCTAGCATCCTCATTTTCCCTCCTTTAACATATTCTGTGAATACTGACTAATATGCACTAAATATAAATTTCAAACAGATTTAAACAACCAACAAACCTTTTCTTTCATTAGCTCTATCCTTCATTGCGTGCCTTTTTTATGTCAGGCTGCAAATATAGAAATTCCTACGCAATGCATTATTAACATGCTCTATTATTTTGTATTTATGTATGTGCATTCATCAATGCACTGTGGGGATTTGCGATATGAGTCATTCTTAAGCATTAATTATATGCTAGGGATTTCAGGGACAGGTTTCCAAACTCTTCCTATCTTTTATACAGATGTATGTTCTAATATCCATGTTACAGTTCCAGTGTGATGAGTCTAGACATAGTCCATTGAGCAATTACACTAAAATTGTGAAGGTTGACCTTCATGTGACAAGGTGACCTTCTGCTCACTGGTTCAGCTCAAAAGCAGCACAAAGCGTTTCACTAATTGCTAATTATTTTTGCAGACACATTGCTAATTCAACATTAGCATTGCACAAATTGAAGCTTGCCCTAAAAGTAAAAATAGAAGGTTTTGGATATTGCTCAGTTCACTAGCTTTCAACTCTTTGTGAAGTAACCAGTGTTTTTCCATTTTTGGCACAGCTGCTTGGCGTTATCTTTTCCTCCCCTTTCCCTTCTGTGAATTTATCATGATTTCTTAAGGGGTTCAACAGAACCTGGCTGAGTTTGTTTTTGCACTTCAGCAAGACTGCAAACCAAACAAAGCCAAGAATGATCACATCTGGGACTTAAATAAAGTTCACACTCTCCATCTTCACTACAGACACATGCTAGCCTATCTGTAATATGGTTGATTTTCATATACTGTAATTCCAAATATAAGTCCTGTGAATTATACACTGGAAATATATCTTGAATGTAATATCCTCAAACCTATCTGGAAAAGAAAGGACATTTGAGCACTACTGTCAGAACTGATCAGTGAAAAATCTCTTAACAAGATCCCTAAAGCAACTCCTTAAGTCCTCCAACATGTCTGTAAAGGTTTGTGCTTGCCCAAGTCATTGTAAAATGTTAGGTAGAGTTCGTTCTGGACTTTAATTTTTTTTGTACAAAGACATTTCATAAGCCAAGCTTTAAATAACAAAGAGGAAGACCAGTTGTAAACAACCTAAAGGAAAATTTCACCCCAAAATGTAAGTTCTACCATTATTAACTCCATTCTGATACTTTCTAAGACTTTCTTTTTTGGTGGCGCATAAAATAAGATATTTTACAGAATGTCTTAAGCTGCTCTTTGCAATACAACAAACGTGTATGACGATTTATACTGTCGAGCTTTAAAAGGACACAAAAAGTATTTCAATAAAAAATCAACCCTATAAAAGTATTTCAATAAAGTTGTTCACACAAATATATTGACTGGCTTCAGAAGAATTGTAATATGGCTCACAGGTCATTTGGACTGCTTTCATTATGTTTTTTTTGTCTATTTTGGCTCTTGGCAGTATAAAATACACTTTCGTTTTACAGAAAAGAGCAGCTTGGACATTTGTAACATCACGAGAGTGAGTAAATTTATTTAAATTCTTTACTGAACTTAAAGGAATGTTCCAGGTTCAATACAAGTTAGGCTCTATCGACAACATTTGTGTTATAATGTTGATTACCACAAAAATGTATTTAGAATCATCCCTCCTTTTAAGCTGCACAATGTAACTTCTGGCCCTCTAGTGTTTGAAGCATAAAACTGAAAGATACTTGCGGAGGAACATTGTTTTGGTAATTTCGTCAGTTGGCCTTCGCTCTGCACTTCTGGGTAGATGAATCAGATGGTTTGCCGAGTTCCGTTGTAACCATGGATACAAATGATCAATGTATCAGAGCGAATGTCTCTAACAACAAGAAAACTTGCTCCCTCCCCTCAAATAAATAAATAAATAACGAAAGGAAGAAAAAGACGGATATCTGAAAAATATGTCTTATTAGCAGGTAAGTAACATACCTTCCGCTGTTGTTTTTACTTAATGAAAACAATTGTTTCAAAATAAATTACATTACAGAAGTTAGGCAACACTAACATCATACGACAATTGCTAGTCATATCAGACAAAGTCAAACAGTGGAAACTATTATAACTTAGCTAGCAGGCAAATAAACCAAGGTAGTAACTGGTTTAGAGTTTGCCATTGTTACCAACATAGTCAATTTTTTCCCATTTTTCCTCAAAATTAAATCGAGCACTGCAGTACCACAATCCATAATATAATGCCCCATTAGAGTGGCTAATGCTATCTAATGAACTACTGCACTAAGAGAGATACCTGGGTAACTATCGGTACACTAAAATATCTTACCTTAGGGTTTAAAGGCATAACTGTGAAGCTTATAATTTTATAAAAGCACTTTCATTATTTCTTCTATTAAAACTTGTGTATTGTTTGAGATGTAAAGTTGTTTAAATTGTCTTTTTTTATAGTCATTTTAGGGTTTGATGACATTACATTGTTATGGCAATGAAGTTGTAAAGTTGGCTTTAACTTTAAACAGAAAAGGTCAATAAGTGATGTTATAACAGTAAAATGAAGTTTATACACATATTGTTGTCTTGTGGCTATACTCTTGGAAAAAAGTGAGTATTTTAAAGTTCAAAAATTGGCCCCCATTCACTTACATTGGAAGTGCCTCTCTGTCACCTCCATTTTTGCTTTTTTTAAAGAAAAGGATGGACAAGTCAAAATGATTTTGTGGTAATCAACATTATGCCATAAATGCTGTCGATTGAGCTTAACTAAGGATGGTTTTGGTGTACAGTATGGTTGAAAGCAGCAATGAAATAAAGTAATCTGACAAAAACACATTGCTTTGTGCTAAAACAGAAATCCTGAGCAGGCAGAACAGTCAAATATGAATATTTCTCTAGCATAGCTCAGTGCCAACTGGTCACGTACAAACTGCCATGATGCTCCTTTTACATATGCATTGTTTCCATAGTCAGAGCTGCTGCAAGGCTTTGATGACAGAGGTTTTTGTAAAGTTTTTCTGTTCAAATGAGCATGTATGTTTTTCCTTACTAAACATTTTTCTTCTCTTTCTTTACCCATGTACAAAATTATTTTTCTTCTTGATGGACATATGTAACAACGAGAAGTGCAATTAGGTGATTCCACAATTAGATAATTACACACACTGACCACTTAAGGTGGAAATGTTTCATGGGACAGTAAGACTGTCAAAACAGTAGTTGCAGTTTGAAGAGGGATTTGGTGAAAAGCTACAGTAAGTGGATGTTTTATGTGGTTGCTATATAGTTGCTTATGTGTTCTAGGTGGTTGCATGTTAAACCAGGCTTAGCAGGTTTGCTAGTCTTAGCAGGTTTAAGCTAGTGAACTAGTTTGTCCACGCTGGTCCTCAGCTAGTTTCCCAGCCTGAACAGCTGACTAGTACACAATCCTCTCTAAAATCAACAGGCTTGCTTCATAGATTTTTCAATTTAATTCTATGGAGATTTTGGGATATTTGATTGTCAGCTATGGGAAAACAATAAGTCTGATCAGTTAGAAAATATATAAAAACCAGAGTCGAAACAGGTTGTAGGTTTGTGCAAAGTTGAATGGTTATAGCTTTGAATCTGTGTGAAGTATAACATTTTGAAATTTTGGTCTTGGGCTTAGGTTTCAAAAAATAATAATAATACAAATTTGTACAATAACAGTATGCTGGCTTTGACAGAGAAAAAAATAGCTAAAAATGTAAAAATAAATTTGTTTCTCTTTTAACTTGACCATTTCTCTGCAATTCATTATTCCTTTTATCTGTATAACTGATAGCTTATTCTTTGTATCATTTGTCCTCTATCTGTCTTTCTCTCTCTATATATATTTGTCTCTATTCTCAGTACACCCTCTCATTATTAAATCTCAGCAGTATACTGTGTGAGTGACAGATCAGTGAGCGCGGAGCATGAAGCGCTCAGAGAATTTAAAGAAAACGTAACAAGCAAGGCAGAGAGGGAATGGGGAAGAGAGCAAGCGAGAGAGAGAGAGAGAGAGAGAGTGAGTAGTGGATCGGAGGGAGTGAGGGAGCGTGTGAGTGAGAGAGGGGCGGAGAATGAGAAAGGATATATTGATACAAAGCACCAGCGGTTTCTTTTCAGTGTGTGTGAGAAAGACCATGAGTGAAGACAAGGTGGAGAACTGGATCAGATGAAGACTGTCATTGGGTGAGTGTGTGTGCGTGTGTTATGTATGTGTGGATATGCGTCTTGAGTGTTTAAAGTGCCTTTATCTTATTGTCTACTCACATACAGTTTTGTGTATCAGCTTGACCACCTGTTAGTGTGTGTGTGAGAGAGTATGCGGACATACGCATGTGTATACGTACGTGTGTGAATGTGTGTACGTTGGCAATAACATTCATGTACACCTATTTATGTGTGAGTGAATACAGGTTGTATGCAGGTGGATATAACCTTCTGAGAGTGTACATTTACCTAAGCATATTTCTATACATGTGTGTGTTTATGAGTGTGTTGTGCAGTAGTGGCTGAATTCATTTGCACTTCTGTAACTCTGCATGTGCGTGTTAACAACGACGTGTCTCTGTGTTTGTGGCCACTGGTGTGTGTGTGTGTGTGTGTGTTTGTGATTCAGCCTGACAGCCTTATTGTGCATGTGACAGAGTGTTTTTGTATCTTACTTACCACACGATGTGTACTATCTGTGTGTATGAACGCATTAGAGTAACTGTGTCACGCATAAAATATCGATGTCATCTGTATGTGTATAGAAAGCACAAATAGTACTGTGATAGTGACGTGTTGTTGTGATGTAAGCTGCCTTTTTCAGCGCAGCACTTCATTTTTAATCCAACAGGCAAAGTAAAATAGCAGAAGCATTTGTGTGAGACATTGTGTAATATTTAATATTTGAAATGAAGTAATAACTATTAAACAATTAATTAGTGTAGCTTTGCCAGAAATCATACAAAACAAAAGAAAACAACGGTGTGACTTGTAACAATGTTATTTAATCTCACTTATTCTTTGATTGTCTTTATTTTTGCTCTTTAGGTTGTGTAGTTCATATTAAGGACTGTAAAACTAAAGGTTAAACAAGAATGTGTGATACCGTGACAGAAACAGGAGAGGATGTGGTGTGTTTGAAACAGACAGTATATCTGTGTCCTGTAGGAGGTGGTGTAATCAAAACTGGTAATTAAAGATATTATCGACTGAGCATCTGTCAAACATCTTTATCTGTCTGGATCAGGGACTGTTTCAGATTCTTCCATTTCACTTGTGCCCTCAAATGTTTTATTTTACTTCTGCAGAGGACAAAAATCAGCATGACAATATTGTCTATTTTGGGGGGGAATTCTGTGGTAAAATTACAGAATTATTTCTATATTTTGAAATAAATATAAAACTAGATTTTAAATTTTCTGAGGAAAGTTTGAGTGGTGCTTACCTGTGCAAAACTCAATGCTTATGTGTTGTGAGTGGTGCCAAGGTTGTTGTGCAGTTTCTAGGGTGTTCTGGCTGGTTTCTATGGGGTTACATATTGGTCTATGTCAAAAGTGTTTCTTTCCGATTAATTTTATTTCCATTTGGATTTCTTAAAGTAATTCATAATAGAGTTCTAACCCTAACCTAACCCTAACCCTAATCACAACATTTTAAGCTTTGATTTGAAATTTATTTGAAAATCTGACAAAAAGACAAAGGTACAAGAATGTGTAGTTAAAGGTTTTCTTGAGGGCATGAACTAGAATCCCATGAAGCATTGCAAATGATATAATTTACTTAAAAATAATGCCAATTATAAAGCTATTACTGTAAAGTTGTTGATTATAAGAAAGCATGTACTGCACAATATTCAGATATATTGTACATGCATATATAGGAAGTTTGAGAGTGTAGGGAGAACAACTCTGTTGCATCATTCACACTGCGTTATGCAAGTGAGCTGTCGCTGTTGAGCTCTTTGGCGCACTTTGTTTGCCACGATTGTCTGATTGGTTGATTTTCCCACTCAGAATCATGTGAAGTGTAGTTCAGAAGCATATACCATTTATTAACAACCTCAGTGCTCATGATAGGTGTGTTTTACAGGATTATGAGATATCGTTAATAATCAATGTCCATATGGAGAAAATGAATAGGACTTTTACTTACAAAAAGAGACTCCAATCATATCACAAACCTTATAAAAGCTGTTTTATTCTACATGGAGAGGGCAGAGGCTGTGATGTTAAGCCCAAAGTATACTTATTTATATATATATATATATATATATATATATATATATATATATATATATATATATATATATAATTAATATATATATAATTAATATATATTTAATATATTTATATATATTTTGACGCGAATGCTCAGCGTCTGCATACAGTTGTACACAAACCTGTCAAACAATACTCCATTTGACGGTGTGTGCATACACAGGCAGTTTGTGCATACGCGTTATGACTGCTGTGAGATGCCAGACAATATTCCCTCTGGAATAGGGATCCATAAGGATGTCTTTATATTCCTTCAGACTCGAGTTATACAAATGCATGTATCTCCTGACCTCCTCACACATGCACATCCATTGTTCTTGTTTTTACCTGCGTCTCCTGTTATTTACCTGCAATTACTTCTTCCTCTAGCATTTCTTTGTGACAGCATTGGCTCATATGCGAGTATTGCCACCTTGTGGATCCACTAATTCCTGCAAGTAATTCCAGATGCATGCTCATTCTGTGCATTCAAAGACATGTTACGAATGATTCACACATCCTCCGTGAGCATAGCGTTAGCAAGGCGCGAGAGGCATGGTTGCGTTGGACGTTCACATTGGCCGAGGCTCTTCCATGAGAAACAGTATCACCTCTGTGCAGAAAATAAAGTTATCTATGGGGTCCTACACCGATTTTTTTTTTTTTTTAATAAGGTCATAATAAGCTGAGGTTATTGCTGCTTTAAGTGCAGCAGCGGACAGTCATGTGCACATTATCTTTATCAGCACATAGGGCTGGGATAAACGATTATTTTTTAAACGATTAATCTAACGATTATTTTTTCGATGCATCGATTAATCTAACGATTAATTTTTCCGGTCCAATTCGATTTCGATTCCATTCTAAAATTTGATTGACAGGCGATTTGATCAATCAATCATAATACGCCATTTTTGTCCGACAAAGTAGTCAGGAGAGAGAAGATTAACGTCGGTGGATTTGAATTTGAATAATGGATTGTAGGCTGCTGTACTGACGTCTTTCCGTGGTTAAAACATCAGTCCTTCTGATGTAGGCTACATTCATGCCTATTTGATGCTATAAATTAACCAAGGAAAAGATGATCGGTTCACGAGCAGCTTTAACTGAGGCAATCTGTCACGACACATTACAGGGCCACAAAATAGTAGGCCTATTTATGGTTTAATTTTCTTTGACTGACCAAATTTGAAAGTTGAGACTTTATTAAATGTTACTTGCTTGGTCCTGTCTGTCAGCGCGTTGTCAGTGTCCTCTATGTATTTTTCACAACATTCATAGCTATAAGCACATTATTAATAGCTATAAACGAAAACTTTAGGTGTCGACAACGTATTATAGCCTACTCCAACATCGAGTGCAAAGTGGGGAGTTGAAAAAAAACTTACGGTGCTCTGTCATCTGCAGCTGCTCCCGGGTGGCGCCTCTTCAGGTGCTGGTGGATTGCCGTGGTGGTAGAATGGAAGGCCATCTCCATTTTGCAAAGACGACATATCATGGAATTGTTTCCTTTTAAATTAAAGAATTCCCATACTTTAGAGGAACGAGTGCATGCCGCCTTGCACTTCTGATAGTCTGAGGAGCCACTCGTGTTGCTAATACTCTCCGGCACCGCCATCTTTGTTTTGGGTCTACGAATCGACGAGCATATTTTGCGTCCATGTATTTTTTGCGTCGACGTCATCGATGACTTCGATGCGTTGTCCCAGCCCTATCAGCACACTTGATTGTGATTGGTTAATGTTGTGTCTATACTGTACACCGATATACACAGAATGGCAAGGGGTCCGGCAGTTTATTAATTCTTTCCTTTAAGTTATTTTATTGAGTTTACTTGCGTGCAGACATATAAATTGTAGTGTACTATAGGTTCCTTTGAATAAATTTGATTTGATTTTGTGTCTTTTCTATAATCTCCTAATTATTTTTGAGTTGTACTGAACCCAGAGCCTCGGCGGTGAAATTATACGCTCACTTCCGCTTCTGGGATGCGTCACCTCACGACTCACGCTTGCAGTGTGTATGGTGTAATCTGATACTATGGGCACCGAAATGGAAACTTGAGCTTTCTGCTTGAGCACTCTATTGATGATGATATTTACGTCACGTGTCCTGTACATGAATGCCGAGCTTCTGACCGAAGTATACTTTGGGATTTATCACATGACTAGCTGAATATTACTCAGTCTCAGAAACCACCCTGTTATTGGACAATTTCACACAGACAGAAGCAACTGAGACAGTCTAAACAGATAGAAGAACGGTGGTAAGTTCTCCAAGAAGCTTAGAACATCATATCATCCAACAACCAAGAAAAACTGTGTCCTGGTGTAACTAGGAGTATTGCTGCTGTTTTAAAAGCAAAGGTGGTCACACCGAATATTAATTTAGCTTTTTTATGTTTACTGGAATTTGTATGATGTTAATTGATAAATGAAAACTATTTATGGCATTATTTTTGAAGTCATAATTTTCACAAGTGCCTAAAACGTTTGCTCAGTACTGTGTAAGTTAAAGAACTGTCTCTCTCTGTCCCCCACAGTCCTTTCCAGTGGTCCCAATGAGCGTCTCCAAAGCACCTCCGCCCCACTCCCACTTTCCCCCCAACAACCCATCCTCCCATCTCCCCCTGCCTCCGCCCTCATCGTCTTCCCCCTCCCTGTCCATCCCTCCCTCCGCAGCAGGCCCCCCCAGTCCTGCTGCGCCTCCCCCTCCCTCCCCAGTGAAAATCTCCATGCAGGAGCACTTTGCCATCAACGTGTGTCCCGGCCCTATCCTCCCCATTCCGCAGATCTCCGACTTCTTCCCTCGCTTCCACGATTTCCCTATCACGCCCCTTCCACCCCGGGAGAAACAAGTTCTAAAGGACAAAGACAAGGATGGAGACGGGGATGTAGAGAAAGACCACAAGAGGGAGAGACAGCAAGATGAGAATGGAGAGTTTGCCGACTCAGATGACGATGACAGTGAGTTTGACTTTTTCGTTTTTGGTATTCTTTTGGGTGGGTTACACACAGAAGTGTCATGCTGAATTTACTTGGGGGGAAAAAATAAATACATTTTTGATAAACATGCTCAAGGCAAGATTTACTTTACAAGATTTGACATTTACTTAGCATTACCTGATACATTTACTAGACCACACCACCCCTTTGATACCCAATCACCTTCTTTCTTCACATAAGAACATGCTTCTCTATTACATAACACCCCATGTATATAAATCCACTGAAATTCCATTCTGCATCCTTTTTGTTGTATTGACTGATTTTATTGACCAGTAAGCTGCCAATTAGGCATGAGTACTTCCCATTGGCCATTGGGTCCTCATAATGTTTGGTATTGATTGTTTTTGTGGTGTTTGTTGGATTTGTGTGTGTGTGTGTGTGTGTGTGTGTGCACGCATGTGTGTGCGCGTGTGTGATGAGGTACGCGATCTGAGTGTTAAATACTTCATTAGTCTCTGTAATGGTGCATAAACTCTACAAGCCCCTCTCTATGTACTGAGCCTTGATTAGGTCTTAACTGGAAAGACTGATTCCCGGTTAAGTCGTTTGTGTTGTTATCTGCTGCATTTATTATTAGTAGTATTTTCCAAATGTGTTTAAGTTATTCTTTTGTTTTTTGCAGCTTATCTGGGAACTCTTGAGTTCAATTTGCTGTTTGACCAGGAAAATAACTGCTTGCACTGCACCATCCACAAGGCCAAGGTAGGTACACACACCATTCAACCATTTAAAATGGGGAAACATGGACCCACATTAAGAGCCCCATATGTCTTCAGGAATTTAGGGCATTCAACTTTGGAAAAACAACACAAAAAAGTGTTTGTGGGGGTTATTTTTTCTCTCTATTTTTGGACTCTAAAACTCTAAAAATTATTAAAAATTTAATAATAGATTTACCAAACTCTCTTTGAAAAATAATGATGATGACACCTTTCTATGTTTCTTTTTTTTACCCATAGTTTTCCTTCAAAATCATAGGCAAAATTGTCATTTTTAGACCCCTTCACAAAATAAGGGCTTACTCGTAAATATTGATCCATGACATTTAATGGGTCTGTTCCAAAACAAAATTTAGCCTTTGGTTAAGTTTACAAAGATTGATCCTATTCAATTAAAAATACATGACATTTTGTCCAATTGGTTTTTAATGGATAAACACGGCATTTTTACCAACATATTGATGTAGTTACTGCATCTACCCAGTGAGAGCTAACTGCTGAAGCTAAACAGCCAAAACCTGACCACTTGATTTTGCTGGGTTGTGATGTAAACTTAAGTTTATTGGCTTGAGTTAGGACAAGATTTTAATAGGAAATGTCTCTGAAAGAAAACTGTGCTTCTCAAACCAAAATGTATCTTCACTTACGTTTATAACGACACTATGTAACTTTTGTAGCTTGAAATGTGCTGTTAGCAATTTTAGCCGTTGTCCCTTTGTACAATAGCCCAAAATGACTGACAGGCAGAAAGCACTTCAAAGTCTTCTTATTGGCTGATCAAAGAATGTGTTTGATGCCTGCAGTTATAATTTTATTTGCTATTTTCAAAGTCTAGTGCTGTTACAGAGAACTGTGAGTTATTTTTGTACACTTATTTCAGTGATATCTTTCAGGGAGTTGGAATTTTTTCTCCATTCCATAAAAAAATAAAATGCTCACATCACCAACACCATTTTAATCCATAGTTTACCTTTAGCAAACAACAGTAATGTTACAGTTTTGACTCTAATGTCACTTGTGTCAGCCTACAGTATAAGAATTTGCCTCCAGTCAAGATATTAAATGCACCTTTAAGTGTGTATATGCCTTGAAGGATATATGATCTATCAACCTATCACCCCATCAGGACATGTGTGTACATTGCATGTGACAAAGTATATGTGCTTTTGTGTGTTTGTTTGTGTCCACAGGGACTAAAGGCCATGGACTCCAATGGACTGGCAGATCCATATGTGAAACTCCACCTCCTGCCTGGAGCAAGCAAGGTCACTGCAACCTTCTCGCACACAAACATGCAACCATGCACACAGCATGGTTCAACTCTCGCTGCACCATCAGCAGAAGTTGCTTACGATTGCCTGATGCACCCACACACATTAACACGTGCATACCACAGGACACACAGGCATGAGTTGTGCTTGCATGGAAGTCAGGGCTGCCTGTGAGCACTGGAGCTGTTCATACGGAGAACATGTGGATGAAACTGGTACATTTAGTGAGCGTTCTAGCTCTGTGTGATGAATTATTCTCTCTCTCTCTCTAAAGGGATAGTTCACGCAAAAAAAGTAATTCTGTCATAATTTACAAACCCCCATGTTCCAACCCCATATGACATTCTTTCTACCATGGAACACATAAAAAAGACAGCCCTAGGGTTATTCAGACCGAATCATTCTTATGCTAAAAAAGAGCGCAGGTGTCAGGTGTCTAGTCCCCCAGGTGAGATGGGACTAGCATATGTTCACATAGAAAAACAATGGGAAAAAGAGTGCAGACAGACGCAATTACACATTTGGTGTGATAGGCCCCTTACTCACCATTCTCTTTCATTACATCTTTTTTCCATTCAAAGTGAATGGTGACTGAGGCTGTTATTCTGCCTAATATCTCCTATGTGTGCTCCACAGAAGAAATCGTCTTTAAGAACTCTTAAGACTTTTTTTTACACCAAATAAAAAGATTATAACTGAATGCAACTTATTGAAATATTTATTATACTTATAGCAATGCCTACTCTTCCATATACTTAAAAAAAAAAGTAAGCAGTATACAGTATATACTGCACAGTATTCAGTAAGGGTTAAGCTAGTATTCCGTTTTGAATATTTAATGAACGCTCCAGCTCTTGGTGGTGAATTATTCTCTCTTTAATTTCCTTTAATTTTCACTGCATGTAATGAAGGCACGGCACTCTAATCTGTTTAAAGCAGGGCAAGCACAGACAGGAAGACCTGAGATGACTGAGACACCAGAAGTGACTTGTCCTGTCCTGTCTCCAGTGGTTTTTACTCTTCATTGTCCTCTTACAGTCTCTCTTTCATCCAAATCTATGCCACTATCTCTCTGTCTGTCACCTCATGACCCTTTTTGACCTTGGAATACCAACACAGCTTGAGTGCTGGAAAGGAGGGAGAGATGGAAAAGGAGAGAGACAGATGAGGGGGGACAGCAGCAAGTGGTTGTCATGGAAACAGTGCGGATTGTTATACGACTCACGTCAAAAGAGAAGCGTGTATAAATGAGAGGCAGCGAGAGAGAAAGTAAGAAACGTCACATCTTGCGTACGCTCCCATGTGCCAGCCTGGTAATTATCGACCACAAGGGTTACAGACACCTCCAGGTTTTTAAAAGGTGTGTGAGCCAGAGGTGATGGAAGTGTACACCATACGCCCTCCGTCAGACAGATGCCACACGTACAGAAAACATACGTGGGCATGCTGCACCATTTATTTTCAGCATATACTTCAGTTGAATCAACTACTGTGCTAGCACAACTGCTATATGTTATAGAAACTTTTTTTGTTTTGTTTTTTAATTTGTGAAAAGGTTTTGAAAATATTTTAATCTAACATACTTTCAGTGTTAGTTGCACAAAAGTGATAATTCTTACATAAAAAGGTTTAGTTCACCCAAAAATGAAAATTACCTCATCATTTGCTCATGTTCATACCATCCCAGATGTGTATGGCTTTCTTTCTTCTGCAGAACACAGATGAAGATTTTTAAAAGAAAACCTCAGCTCTGTTGTTCCAAGTCAATTGTGGTCAGGAAGCTCCAAAAAGTACATAAAGGCAGCATAAAATGTATCTATAAGGCTTGGTGGTTAAATACATGTCCTAAGATGCAATACGAAATATGAAGGTGTGATTTTTATGCTGCCTTGATGTGCTTCATTTGCACTGAATGGACCAACAGAGCTGAACATTTTTTCTAAAAAACTTTGTGTTCTGAAGAAAGAATGTCATACACATCTAGGATGGCATGACAGATTTTTTTAATTTTAGGGTGAACTATCCCTCAACCCGTATGACTGTACTTTCTATTTTTTTCATACAATGTAAGTGAATGGGGTCATTCTGTAACATTCTAAAATCTATAAAATTTTGAAGAGTGTTGATGTTATATAATGTATATGTGTGTGTGTATATATACACACACACACACAGGCAGCCAAAAGTTTGGAATAATTTACAGATTTTGCTGTTTCAGAAGGAAATTGGCACTTTAATTCACCAAAGTGGCATTAAACTGATCACAAATTATAGTAAGGACATTAATAAAGTGGAAAATTACTATTACAATTTGAATTAGTTTTTTTCAGAACTTCTTAAACTACTTCAAAGTTTTCTCAACAAAAAAATCTTGCTTTGCACATCCTTGGCATTCTAGCTGGCAGTTTGTCCAGATACTCAGGTGACATTTCAGCCTAAGCTTCCTGTTGCACTTGGCATAGATGTGGTTGTCTTGGCAGGCACTTCTCACACACCTTACAGTCTAGCAGATCCCACAAAAACTCAATGGGGTTAAGATCCATAACACTCTATTCCAATTATTTGTTGTCCAATGTCTGTGTTTCTTTGCCCACTCTAACCTTTTTCTTTTTGTTTTTCTGTTGCAAAAGTGGCTTTTTCTTTACAATACTATAAGGCCTGCACCCCTGAGTCTTCTCTTAACTGTTGTACATGAAACTGGTGTTGAGCGTGTATAATTCAATGAAGCTGTCAGCGGAGGACATGTGAGGCGTCTATTTCTCAAACTCGAAACTCTGATGTACTTATCCTATTGTTTAGTTGTACATCAGGCCTTCCACGTCTCTTTCCTTGTTAGAACCAGTTGCCCTTTGTCTTTGTAGACTGTAGTATTCAGCTTTGTTTGAAATCTTCAGTTTTTTGTCAATTTCAGGCATTGTATATAGCCTTCATTCCTCAAAACAATGATTGGCTTTCGAGTTTCTAGAGAAAGCTGTTTCTTTTATACCATTTTTGACCTTAAGACATGCCAGTCTATTGCATTCTGTGGCAACTCAAAAACAAACACAAAGACGATGTGAAGCTTCATTTAACGAACCAAATATCTTTCAGCTGTGTTTGAAAATAATGGCAAGCGATTTTCTAGTACCAAATTAACAATTTGGTATGATTACTCAAGGATAAGGTGTCTGAGTGATGGCTGATAGAAATAGGGCCTGTCTAGGTTTGATCAAAAATTACTTTTTTCAAATAGTGATGGTGCTGTTTTTTTTACATCAGTAATTTTCTGACTATACTTTGTCAAGTCAAGTCAAGTCAATTTTATTTGTATAGCGCCTTTCACAACACACATCGTTTCAAAGCAGCTTTACAGAAGTTCAGCATTAACAGACGATAAAAATGTAATGTCTATAAAGTCGATAAATCATCATCCTTGTGCAGGGCTCCAAACTGCGACTAAAAATGGTCGCATTTGTGACCAAATAAATTTATTTGTGAGTGTAATTTCTGTCAAGGTCGCCATTGGCGACAGTAAAAGTTTACTCCCTTTTGATTTTAAAATTTGCATTACATTTCCCATTACATTACTTTGTGATCAGTTGAATGCAACTTTGGTGAATTAAAATAGCAATTTCCTTCTGAAACATCAAAATCTGCACATTATTCCAACCTTTTGTCTGTCTGTTCATCCATCCAACCCCAATTCTGAAAAAGTTGGGACAGTATGAAAAATGCTTTGTGAAAGAAGTGATTTGTAAATTATATTCACCCTTTGCTATATTGATAGCACTACAACTAAACATTATATGATGTTTTACCTTGTGATTTTCATAGTTTTTTATGTACAGTAATTTCAAATCAGATGATTGCAACACACTCCAAAAAAGTTGCGACAGAGGCAATTTAAGACTAATAACAATTTGACAAGTTCAAATAACAAGGCAATGTGAAACAGGAGATGTTAAACAGGTGAGGCTATCGTGTCATAGTATATAAGGAGTCTCCAAAAACAGCCTAGTCCTTCAAGAGCAAGGATCATTTGAGACTTGTCAATTTTCCAATAAATGCTACAGCAAGTAATCCAGCACTTTGAGAACAAAGTTACCTAAAGTTAAATTGGAAGGATTTTTGGCAGCTCACCCTATATGGTACGTAAAGGGCAAGATGAAAACCATTTCTGAATGCACAGGATCTCTGATCCCTTAGACATCACTGGCTTACAAATTGGCATTCATTGGTAATTGTATCATGAACATGGGTTTGGGATTACTTTGTTAAGCCTTTTGTTAGTCAACACCATTCACTGCTGCATCCACAGATGAAAGTTAAGACTTTACTATGCTAAGCAGACACCCTACATCAACACTGTCCAAAAGCACTGCCAACTTCTCTGGGCTTTGTGTCATCTTAGATGGAAAGTAGAAAACTGGAACCGTGTTTTTTGGTTCGATGAGTCCACGTTTCATATAGTTTTTGAAAAACACAGCCATCATGTTCTCCGGGCCATCGGTGTGTATATATATATCAGAGTCTAATCTTTTAAATTTGATTACTTTTGAACTGAACAAAAAGATTCAAAAAGCGGTCTGAATGATTCGTTTTGTGAATCATGAATCTGAATCAAAATCACATGCGAAGTGCACGCAAGATTACGTGTCGTCAGACAAGACAAGAAACTGCTCGTGTGAGTGATTTAAAAATAAATAAATGTATGTTTATACTTAAACATAAATAAACATGAAGATAAGTTTATGCTTAAACATAATGAAAGCTGTGAAATAATGTTAAAGTTATGTACGATCAGTCTCCTGCCTTTCCTGGAGACCTGTTCATATGAAAGTCAATAACATGCTGTGTAATAACAAGGTATGATGTGTATGAATAATTACCAGCGCTTATGAAAATGTCCAACAATATACATTTTTATATTTTACGAAGATGTGAATGGTCCTTGCCGACGCAAAACTAGTTTTCTGGTGGTTGCTAAAGTGATATATTTGCTTTGTAGCATATTTATGCTACAGTATCTGGTAACTAGGGTTTTTTGGATGGTTGCTAGGTCATGCTATGCAGTTATCAAGGTGATCTCTGCTGTTTGTTTTGGCGCATTGCTACAGTATGTGGTTGCCAGGTGGTATGCTGTTGCTAAGTTGTTTTCTGTGTTGTTGACAGGGTGTTCTAGGTGGTTGTAAGGTTGTTGATATGCTGATAAGTTGTTTTAACTGTTTCAGCACATTGCTCTGCAGTTGCCAGGGCGTTCTGGGTGGTTGTTTATTGGCCCCATAATCCTATATATATATGATCATTCTGATGTGATTTGAATGTACCATTAAAGGGATGGTTCGTTTAAAAATGAAAATTCTCTCATAATTTTCTCTCTCATTCGATCCAAGATGTGTATGACTTAATTTTTTTTCTTCTGACAAACAAAAAGGTTAACATTAACAAAAGGTTAACAAAAATATTTTTAGTTGTTATGTAGGTCAATTCAATGTAAGTGAATGGTGGCCAGACCTTTAAAACTCCAAAAAGTACATAAGAGTAATCCATAAGACTCCAGTGGTTTCATCAATATCTTCTGAATGGATGAAATAGTTTTTGTGTGAGAATAGACTAAATATAAATCTTCGACTATAAATTTTGACATTAGCAGTCTTCTTGGCGATCAGCATTTTGATTACACTTTCTATAGCGCCACCTAGGGCTCTATGCATGCATCAAGCACTAGAAAGTGAAATCAAGCTTGAAATCATGATCGTGCCTCGAGATTGCAATGACAAGATACACAGAGAAAATTAGTTACAGTTTGTTTTCACCCAAAACCAGCTGAATTGCTTCAGAGGACATGGATTTATGAGGGCGAGTAAATGTGAGCACCACCAATCAAATAAATTGCCATGGGATTAATAAACTGTTCCATAATTTATGCAATTTACCTGTACTTTTGATACTGAAGTAAATTTTGTATCAGTTACTTTAATACTGAAGTCATTTAATCATGAGCTACTTTAACTTTTACTTCAGTCAATTTCCATGAAGGTATCTTTAGTATGACAAATGGATACTTTAAACAACACTGTTTTTAAGGCAACACTTGCCTGTAAAACAATGAATATAGATTGCAAATCTGACAGATACAGGTCACTATAGTGTCTTCAGAGGCACTAAAATGATACTAAATAAACTCTTAAACTATGAAATTATGAAATATTTCAAAATGTTAGATAACCAGTAAAGAAATAGACAAATTTAACACACGGGGTATTTTTCCCCTCACTTTTAAATACCTGGGACATTTTTGTAACTTTTGGTGGCTTATTTGCCCGAGCCCTGGTTAAAGGGTTAATCCACCTAAAAATGAAAAGTCTGTCATAATTTATTCACTCTCATGTTGTTCCAACCCCACATCATTTTCTGTCTTTCGTAGAACTCGGAAGGAGAAGCTAGAGAGAATTACACCCTGTCACCATTCACTTTCACTTTATGGAAAAAAGATGCATTGAAAGTGAATGGTGACTGATACTAGCTTTCTACTTAGCATCTCCTTTTGTGTTCCACATAAGAAAGTCATAAGGATTTTGGAACAACATGAGGGTGAGTAAATGATGAAAGAATTTTCCTTTTTAGGTGAACTGTCCCTTTAATTTTGGATCCCCCATGCATAAAATTAACCCAATTACCATACTCTCCTTTTGTCCTTTTACACACATTGCATGTTTTCGTATGTCACCGCATGTCACCATAAGCAATCTGCCAATGCACTTCCTCTCATGCAGAGGCATCCATCAGAATCCCATAAAGCAGAAGTGCAGGAAGCAGAAGAAAATGAGAGACAGAAAGAGAGGGAGAGATTGTTGGTCTGGAGAGTGGCCCCTTCTTGGTCGAGTGTGTGAGAGTTTGTCATCATCACACAGCATGGAGAATGAGATATCGAAGTCACACACGCTCTCCCAAGCTGCTGCTTGGGGAATCTCACTGCCCTGGGCCAGATGGAGAGAGAGAGAGAGAGAGAGAGAGAGAGAGAGAGAATTGGGGGAAAAGAGAAGTGGATGAGGATGAAATATTTAAAAGAGGATGCAATTGCACTGATTTGGCAAAGACAGAGAGAGACAGGTGAAACCATATGCTTTTGCTGGCAAAGATGTTATGTGAGCAGGGATAATTAGCTATTTTTTTATTTAATGAATGCTTGAAGGGCAAAACCAGATCTCTTCTAGTGATTCGTCTTTATGGTTAACTCTGGTCTGGTCTTCCTTGTCCAGGGTACCAAGTTTTTTTTCCCCCTATGAATTTAAAGGGACCGTTCACATCATAACAATAAAGGCTGATTTATACTTGTGCATCAAACCTACGTCATAGGCTATGCATGGCTATGCCGTAGCCTGATGTGCACCACTTAAAATTTTTTAACTGCGCATCAAAGCAGACATGTCAATGCAGAACTATATATGCAAACCAACGCGTTGGCTACTACGTGGAGCCTACGCTGTAGGTCTGACGCAGAAGTATAAATCAGCCTTTATCCTTGCATCATTTACTCACCCTCATGTTGTTCCAATCCCATTTCACTTTCTTTTATTTCCATGGAACACAAAATGGTATAATAAGCAGAATGTTAGCTTCAATCACTTTTCACTTTCATTGCATCTCATTCTCCATGCTGTGTGATGATGACACACTCTCACACACTCGACTAAGAAGGGGCCACTCTCCAGACTCACAATCTCTCCCTCTCTTTCTGTCTCTCATTTTATGGGATTCTGATAGATGACTCTGCATGAGAGGAAGTACATTGGCAGATTGCATGCGGTGACATACGTAAACATGCAATGTGTGTAAAAGGACAAAAGGAGAATGATTATCTGGTTCTTATAAAGTGAATGGAAACTGAAGCTATCCCTAAAATTCTGACTAATATCTCCTAATTCTCTTTAGCTTAAATAGGAGAACATTCTTAATATAGAAAAAATTAAACATCAAATTTTTGTTTGTAGACACTGTAACCTATAAAAAGTAACATGGTGAATCCATGGTGTTTTTGAATAACCTTGGAGTACCATCGTAAGTGGCGGTACCATGGTACAATGATTGTATCAGATGGTAATGCCATGGTACTTTGATGTGTATGGTACTGAATGATTGCTATATTTATGTACCATAGTATTTACATGGACTTACAAGGTACTTTAAATAATACCATGGTACTATAATGGTACATATGCAAAAAAAAAAAAAAAAAAAAAAAAAATTATAATTCATTGCTTTAAATGATGGGATCAATTGATAAAATCATTAACTAAATGGTCATCATATTAATTTACCATGGTACTTACATGGTATACAAAAGTATGAAAGTTTGTAAAATAATGCATTGTGATGGGACGTGTCCATAATGTTGGGACTTTTTAATGATGTAAATACAATGGTAGATAAGTATGGTAATCAGTCAATTCAAATTGTATTACTTTCTGACACAATCCCTGTACCGTGGTGTAACGTTGAGCATGCAGACCAGGAGACAAGCAAAGACAATGATGTAGTGAGAAGTGATAAACTTCTGAAGTTTATTGACTAAGTGGATCCAAAAAATGTGAAAGAAACAAAACAGAACCTAAACATGAACCTGACAGAACTAGAGTTGACTAAAAAAAACAAAGACTATGACACATTACTGGATAATACAGTCACAATACTCGACAAAGACAAAAGGCAAACAAGAGGGCTTAAACACAAACCATTCAATGGCATTCAGTGACAAGACAGAACTAATAACATAAGGACCAATGAAAGACCTGAACTGATAAACAAGATAACAAGTCTAGTAAACGTGATCCAATGAAAAGACAAGACTAATAAACCAAGAGCCAATAAGAACAAGACTAGGGCTGAAACGATTAGTCAACGTTATCGACAACGTCGACAATAAAAAAATTGTTGGGATAAATTTCCATTGTCGAATAGTCGTTTGATCTCATTTAATGTAACATGAGATAATTTGAAAGGCTAATGTTGGCATACAAGAGTAGCACTTCAGCTCGCGCTTGATTGAGGAGAGGAAGAAAACACTGTTCACAGTCCAGACACACTCCAAACCTTCCAAACAGATTAAGGTGATGTAGATCGCAAAGTATGAGGGAATTATAATACAAAAATATTAAATAAATAAATACAGAAGCAGTGTCATCGCGGTATAAAGCAGAGCCGTACCTGGTGTTCTGCTTGAGCAAAACTTGTCTTGTCGTGTCGTGTCTAAAAAGGAAACACCCTGGCGTTATGTCCTTTTATTAAAGTTCAAATAAAAAGGAAGCGAGTTGTATAAATAAGCACAAACTTATAAGATGGCATTTCCTTGTGTGGTCAAAGCCGCTTGTATGAGTGCTTGCATGAAAAACAGCCTGATAGAGTTTCAAAATTTTCCCGGCTGCTTCACGCGGAGACACTCATCTGCTGCAGCTAGATTATAACTTTATGACAGTGAATCATAATATTTCACGGTGTGTATCTTATTGTGAAGAAAATAGGTGATTTGAGCTCTATTAAGAAGAGGGAGTTTGTTTTTTGTGAGTTAAAGATAAACAGAAATCAAGTTAACAAAAAGGTGAGAGGGTGTGATCTTAGCCCATTATACAAATGCAAAAAAAAAAAGTTTTTGATTGGGTTTTTATGGTTTGTTTTCCAATATAAATATCTAAAACTATTTATGTACATTTACTTTTGGAGCTATAATGCAGAAGAAATTGTTTTTTGATTGGAGAATGTTGAATATAATATTTAATATTTCAATATTTAAAAATATCTAAAAATCCTTAAAACAAGATGCATTTGCCTGAGAAGCAACATATAAGATATTTAGACTTCCTTTCAGATAGTGTATCTTGAATATAAGTATATTTACTGCACTGGCTATAGTATGAACAAGTGACAAAAATACACTTTATATACAAAATACACTTATATTTAAGATAGTCTCTTAAAGCAAGTCTAAATTTCTACTGTGTTGCTTCTCAAGTAAATGTATCTTGTTTTAAGGAGTTTAAGATAATTTTAAATGGAAAACAAGACAAAAACACTTGATAACAAGAGGATTTTTTGCAGTTAATTTGCAGTATTTTTTCCAGTATTATAATTCAGTGAATGTCATTTAGAGGTATTTCTAAAAGATGATTTTGTCCTCTTTATTGTTAGTAAGCACATTTAATACAACCTTTTAAGTCTAGGCACAAGCTGAATAGAGGAGCTTATGATTAATCATTGCAATAATCGCCTGATTAGTCAAACAATCGGTCTAATAATCGTTAGATTTATTCGATTATCAAAATAATAATTAGTTGCAGCCCTAAACAAGACACATAAAAGATAAGGGAAACAGGAAACTACATGACAAAAACAGGAACAGGAAGTAAACTCATTTCAAAATAAAAGACATGAAAACAAAACATGAACAAAAACACATAAAGACGTGACACATGGCAATGCTTCATTAATTTTCTGGCAAGGCTGTTTCGGTAATTTAGCAATAGAAAGTTTTTGTTTGAAAATGCAAAGTGAAAATGCAAAATGCGGTAGTGGCGAGAACTCTACTACGGCGTATCCCTCCTCCTTCCCATATTTCGGCACCAGTGTAACGTAGTCCATGGGAAAGGAGAAGGTGAGAACCGGCTTGACAATATAAATAAGGTTTTAATAATGAACTTAAAACTAAGGACACAAACGCATGACGACGGACATATCCGTAAATGATCTCTCTCTTGTCGCACCACCGTCCGCCATCGGCCTTTATCCCTCTCGGAGGCTTGATTAGCCTGATATGGGACCGGGTGTGTATCATCATGACCCGGCCCTGCCCTCCGCCCTGCCACACTTAGACTTTTGAAAACACTTTTTATTACCTTATACTTTGGAAAACTATGACGTTAGGAAACTGAAAATGGAGGTTTCAAACAGATTAGTGTGGATTTGCCCTAAATCTGTTGTGGTTGTTTTAGGCTATACAGCTTTTCCTCATGCAAGACCCACCAGCTTCTTTCTGTATTGGCACTATTTAATTTATTGTATGTATTTTTTCCTTATGTCTGTTGCAGTTGAAGTGTGTTTTTCATTTGCCGAGCATCCTCAGGGGGCTAGAGAGTGGATAGCCAAGGCTGGCTGCTTCCAGCTTTGAATGCAGCAGTGCAGAGAGCAGAAAATAGAGGGGAATGAAATATGCAGAGAAGCAACATGTTCTTCAGGCAATGAATGACGTGAACTCACTCTGTCAGGAGAGTCAGTGTGAGAGACAGGCTGTGGTTTGGGAGATCGTGTTTGGGTTCTTCATAGCCTGAGCGGTGCTTTGATTTAACACTGATTTGCTAAATGAGCTGGTGGAGGGTAATTGCCAAGTTTGGGGGTTGCGTGTGTGTGTGTGTGTGTGTGTGTGTGTGTGTGTGTGATGGTATTTGAAGTGTGTGTATGTTATGTTGTGGGAGTGAGTACAGGTTTAGTTAGCTCCACTAAAACCAATTTATAAAAGCTGGGTCCAAAATGCACTTTGTCATACCTGCCTTTATATATATATATATATATATATATATATATATATATATATATATATAAGCCATAAACTGAACAAGTTTCACAGACATGTAACTAACTGAAATGGAATAATGTGCCCCTGAACAAAGGGACAGACAAAATAACAGTCAGTATCTGGTGTAGCCACCAGCTGCATTAAGTATTGCAGTGCATCTCTTCCTCATGGAGTGCACCAGATTTGCTAGTTCTTGCTGTGAGATGTTACCCCACTCTTCCACCAAGGCACTTACAAGTTCCTGGACAGTATTCTGAGATGATATTCTTCTCTCCAAAATTGTACAGAGCGGTTATCGTACAGTTACCGTAGATTTTTTTCAGTTCGAACCATTCTCTGTTGACCTCTCTCATCAACAAGGTGTTTTTGTCCGCAGAACTGCCACTCACTGGATGTTTTTTGTTTTTGGCACCATTCGGAGTAAATTCTAGAGACTGTTGTGTGTGAAAATCCCAGGAGATTAGCAATTACAGGAACACTCAAACCAGCTTCTCTGGCACCAACAATCATCCATGTGATTATTTAATCAGCCAATCATGTGGCAGAAGTAAAGTGCATAAAATTGGGCAGATACAGGTCAGGAGCTTCAGTTAATGTTCATGTCAACCATCAGAATGGGGAAAAAATTTGATCTCCGTGATTTGGATCATGGCATGATAGTTGCCAGATGGGCTGGTTTGAGTATTTCTGTAACTGCTGATCTACTGAGAATTTCATGCACAACAGTCTCTATAATTTACTCCAAATGCTGCCAAAAACAAAATGCATACAGTGAGCGGGAGTTCTGCGGATGGAAATGCCTTGTTGATGAGAGAGGTCAACAGAGAATGGCCAGACTGGTTCAAACTGACAAAGTCTACAGTAACACAGATTACCACTCTGTACAATTGTGGTGAGAAGAATATCATCTCTGAATGCTATTTTGAGATGCATGTTGGTGGTGTTTTAGCGGCATGAAGGGGACCTACAAAATATTAGGTCAGTGGTTTTAATGTTGTGGCTGATTGGTATATATGATGGAGAGCTTTGTGTATACTCTGTGTGAGACAGAGGGTAGGTGAGCCAGGGGAAGCCTCCCGTCCTCTCTCTCTCCTCTGTGAAGTAGAGTAGGTGAGCAGGTGTCTGCCTTTTCACCTGAGGGAGAAGAGATAAATTATGTTTCCTCTCCTGTCCTCCCTGACTGACTCTCTCTACATCTCTCGCTTTTCATCTCTCCCTTTATCTGTCCACCTATTTATGTAGTGAGCTAGGAAACTGGTTACTTTCCTGACATGTGTGGCATCCTCAGTTCACAAATAGTTTATTGGTTAGATTATACCTTGATAAAAACTGTTAAATCTTTAGCAAACACAATAGTAGTTCCAAACAGAATGCTTGTACATATTCAAGAAGAAATTTAGGATAAAATGGAGTCAGGTGAAATGTGTTTCTGGATTTATAAAAAAATTCTTATAATAGGGACTATCCATCTGTAGATACCTGGGGTGAGTGCCTTCTCAAGGGCACAATGGTAATGGCCATCTACAACCTACAACCTTCCAGCTACTTGCACTGATTCTTAAAGGGATAGCTCACCCTCATGTGGTTTCAAACCTGTATAACTTTCTTTCCTTGAACACTAAAGAAGGTATTTTGACAAATGTTCACACTGCCCTTTTCTCTAAAACTAAAGCATACAGTGACTAAGATGTCATGCTCTAAGCACCTTATAATATACTTAAAGGAATGTTAAAGGACTTTGCCCAAGGAAGACGCAGGTTTAGCAACAGGGAAACCATCTTGCGGAAGATATATTACACAGGGTTACATACAGGCAACCAGTGCATGTGAGGCACCTACCACAGTACAGGTCCTGTTTAGCACACATACTGGGCCGGCATCAAGTTTATCCGCAAACTCGCCTTCCACCGGTCTAAGGAGGAAGGACATCTAGGGTCCATGACTTCGTGAACGCGGCTTGGGGGTAAAAAGTGCACGTCTCCCCCTCCAGGAGGGGAAAGGCCCTATACACAAGCGGTACACACTGCCAGTTGTTCCGCAAACTTACCTGTTCGTACCTGACAACGCATGGGATGAAACCTGCTCAACCCGCAGATTGTAGAACCTCGCAAAGGTGTTCGGTGTTGCCCAGCCCACTGCTCTGCAGATGTCTGCTAAAGAGGTGCCATTGATCAGATCCATGGAGGCCGCCACACTCCTGGTAGAGTGTGTTCATAACCCCAAGGGGGGCAGCATGCCATGGGCGTGATATGCCAAAGCGATGGCGTCAATGACCCAGTGGGCGATCCTCTGTTTGGAGACAGTGCTCCCTTTCCGCTGTCCTCCAAAGCAAAAAAACGCTTTGAGCTGCTGAAAGCATCTAAAGCTCTGAGTGTGATCCAAGTAGATGCTTAAAGCATGCACCGGACACAGCAACGACAAGGCTGGTTCTGCCTCCTCCTGGGGCAGCGCTTGCAGGTTCACCACCTGATCCTGAAACGGGAACCTTGGACACGTAGCCCGGTTGGGGTCTCAGGACCACGTTAGAGAATTCACATCATGAAGAGCACCACTTAGCGAACAGATACCACATTAAGGAATACAGGTGCTTTGTAGAGGGAGCCCTAGCCTGAGTGATCATGTCTACTACCACAGGTAGAAGGCCACTTAGGTCTTCTGCACCCCATCTAAGTGTCAGACGTGGAGATTCCAGAGGTCTGGTTGTGTGTGCCAGATGGTGCCCCATCCCTGAGAGAGGAGATCTTTCCTTTGGGGAATTCACCGGGGGGTGTGTGTATCACGAGGTGCGTGAGGTCCAAGAACCAAGTCTGGGTGGGCCAGTAGGGTGATACTAGGATGACCTGCTCTTCGTCCTCCCAGACCTTGCACTGGGTAGGCTCACTTGGGGGAACACATACTGCCGTACCTGCCATAAATGTGTGGTGTCCGGTGGTCATGATAATGCCGGCCATGAACACCGGATTTGTGACCCAGAGAGTGAGGAAACTCTCGGGGGGCTCTAAGCCTGGGCCGACCTGCTAGGGCATGCTGCGGCCGAGCCGGTGTTGTTGCCACAGGGGGATGCCCTTGGTGATGAGCAGATGGGGTGTGGGATCTTGATCTGTGCTGGGGCAGGATGTGCTGAATAGACTTTGTCTACTTCTTAACCGCCAAGAACTGCTGGGCAAAGTCCTCGACAGTGTCACTGAATAGGTCAAGGGGTCGTGCCTTGTCAGCCTCCCTAATCTCGACCAAATTGAGCCAAAGTTGGCATTCCTGGACCACCAAGGTGGACATCGCCTACCAGAGAGTCCACGCCGTGACCCTGCCGGAGGGCAAGATCTGTCGCCAAGCGCAGCTCCTGCATCAATTGCATCAACCCTCGTGCAGTTCTCTCAACGCCTTGGCTTGGTGCACTTGCAGGATAGCGAGGGGCAACCGCACCTGAAGGTGGGAGCCCCGTTAAGTCCTCGGCATCAGACTGAACCTGCCTACCCTCCGATGGTGCAAACGAGAGCTCATCCGCTTCACGAGTCCTGAATGAGATCACAAACTCTCCCTGAGACGAGCTGGCTGTCTCATCGCAGAACTCGACCGGGGCAAACGATCTCGTGCTGGGGAATGGGAGGACTGTGGGAGGTTACCCGGCAGAGCGACTCCCACTAGAATCCCCAAACCTCCCCCAGTGCTAACCGACGCAGCCTCAAACCCTTGATAGAAGGACTGCTGCGGGGGGCCACTAGGGTGGCTTTCCCTCTGAGGAAGGAAAGCCGCGACCGCAACGTTGCCATAGTCATGGTCTCACAGTGAGAACATGACCCATCCACGAATGCTGTCTCCGCGTGGGCAGTGCCCAAGCATGTGAGGCAGCAATCGTGGCAGTCAGAAGCGGAGAGATAACTACCACAACCAGGAATTATACACAAACGGAAAGGCATCTTTACTCTTTCTGCGTGAGTGCCACTCTTTTAGAAGGAAATATACTCTTTTTAGACTACTGAAATGCCAGGGGCATTCTCTGCACTCCACCGGTGCATGAGGGGGAGTAGCCGCTGTAATGCACCATAAATGCAACAGCTTTTTGTAGAGGTGAATGGATCGGTGGAGGAATTCAGCTCACTGAACACAACCGCCCTACTCCGAAGAAAAAATCTGAATGAGTGTTTTCGAGCCAGTTCCTTTTATACCCGTGTGTCCAGGGGTGTGGCATGAAAATTCAACTTGCCAATTCCCACTGGCCTTTTCTCAAAGATCAGAGGTGTTTGGGGATCCCAAGGGCGAACCCTAGTGTCACTACATCGACACAACTTGGAGTGAATGGCAGATAGGGAACACCGGCTCATTCAAGCCTGCTTGGAACAAGTGTTTGAGGGCGATCTCATTAAACCCAACCTGGTTTGCCAAAGCGCAGAAGTGTTCTACGTGTTCCTCCAGGGGATGATTCCCCTGATGTAGGCGCATGAGATGAACTGCTGGGTCCATCGTGTAGGTCCGGTATTCTGTAACGTAGCTTGGCAATGACAGGCAGATGAAGACAATGATGTGAAGAACCCAAATGCAGTTTATTTACATCAGTGATAATCAAAGACTTGACATGACTTGGAACAATGTTACACCAACAATACTGGACAAAGGACTATGGCAAACATGAGGGTTTAAATACATGTACAAGGGTAACAAGACAACCAATGAACAGACAGAATTATAACCAAGATAACAAGACAAATAGACTTAAACCAATGACAAACTAGAACTGATAACGATTTAACAAGACAATAAACTAATGAAAACAAGACATGTGAACATGGAAGGAAACAGGATATCACATGACCAGGAATCACATGACTAAAACAGGAAATCACATGACATGAAGCACATGAATATAGAATGGGAACTAGACTTCCAAAATAAAAGGCATGAACACAAAACATGAACAAAAATACATTAAACGTGACGCTAACAAGGGAAGTGAATGGGGACAATTTTTGAGGATATAAGAAAGAAATGTGAAGCTTATCACATGAAGCACTATATGTTAAAACTAATGTATTATTTAAGCTGTAAAGTTGTTTAAATTGTCATTTTTATTGTCGTTTTATGGTTTTAGCGTTTGTTAACATTACATTGCCATGATAACAAAGTTGAAAATGTACACAGACTTTACAACTTTACACAGAAAAGATTAGTAAGTGATTTAATCACACTAAAATCATGTGTACATACAGTACATATCCTTTATCTTGTGGCTATACTTATGAAACAGTGAGCATTTCAACATTCAGAAATTGGCTCCAATTCACTTCCATTGTAAATGCCTCACTGTAACATCGATTTTTTTAAAGAAAAGGAGGAACTAGACAAAATAAAAAATGTTTTGTGGTAATCCACATTATGCCACAAATGTTGTCGATTGAGCTTAACTTGTATTGAACCTGGAACATTTCTTTAAAGAGCACTCTTCACATCTTTTTTTTGTACCACAGAAGAAAGAAATTCATGCAGGTTTGGAACCATATGAGAGTAAGTAAATGATGACAGGATTTTCATTTTTGTTCTACTTCTTTAATACATTAACCATTATGTCTTCTTATACTGCACAAACTTGCTTGAAATTGTAGCACATCTGAGCAACAACTCTTTTTTTATGTCGACTATATAAAGCTATGGTCATTTCTGTACAGATAAAGCTTGGAGCTGTTAGCAGTTTAATGCACATGCTTTTAGGTGGGGATCTAAATGTTTGTTTTGGGAATCGCTGCGTTAAATTGACTTTACTCTAAAGCTGAGCTTCTTGATGTTACATGCATTGTTTTGGTATGGTGTAGTTAAGGCTTAGGCTGTTAAAGGAGTAGCTTGACCATAACCATTGTGCCCTTGAATGAACCTCATTTGCTCCAGGGGGATTTTTTATGTAGTTCTTGGCGCCATTATAAGGTGACATTGCATGAAAGTCAAAGAAACAAATTGCACTGGGTGTGTGGTGGAAAATGTCTGTAGGTTCTATTCTAAGGTTCTATTCTAATCACTAATGGAATAATATTTGCCTTAATATCAACCTCATTCGTTGTGTATAAACTTCTCAACACCCACTGTTCCTTGTGCTCACAGTGGGTTAATGGATTCAGGCAATTTTATTGCTCCAATGTTGCTCTTTCATAACTCAGGAAACCTTCCTCCCCACCCTAAACCTTACACCTAAACCTATAATAAAAAAAGCAAAGTGTGACATGAAAAATGCAATGTTGTGGTGCGTCTATGGCTCTTTTGGCTCATGTGTTGCATGCTCCTCGGGACTCGTACTCGCTCTTAGGTTGTAAGTTGATTCTGAAATGCAAATGTTAAAATGTATTGCCTAGTAATTTTTTAGATGTCATAAGATAGCATTCTGTGAGGAACAGGGTGAAAAGTATGTGTTTACAAACTGATAATCTGTGGTTTTACTGGTGATTTGTGTGAAAGGGAATTAAATTAATTGTTGTAGTGCCTCTAGTGTTCACTTCATTAGGAAACTACTGTGATACAAAAAGGAGCCACGTAAATATGTAGTTCTACCAGTAAGATCTCTGGATTAATTCCATCAGCATCTTATCCAATCACAATAAGACCTCTGCTCAGCTACCTCTCATTGTACGCATACTTGTTTTCACCCCCTCCACCCCATCACCACCAGTTAAGGTCTCGTCCTGGGTGGGGGTTGCTCCGCTTCACTGCTGGCAGTATCTGATTGTTCAAGCAAGCATTGGAGCACCGAGTGTGAGATGGCCTTATGCCATATTATATCTTTTCAAGTATTTATTTTCAAGTATCTTTTTGTTCATATTAATTCCATTGATCGAGTCTTTCTGAAAGAAAAATTATTTAGCAAAAATGAAGGTATAGTAAATTGATTCTATAAGACCAAGTTGGTGATTGGTCTATTTGTCTGTTTCTCAAGAGACAAATGTTGAGATGCAGCAGACTGTGGCAAAAGTATCCATTTGCTCTTCATGTTTGTCATTGCTGTCTTGGAGAAACAATTGAGATATTTATTTTTTTCTAAATTCTCAATCAATCTCTTATTTTCTCTCTCTTTCAGGCAAATAAACTGCGCACAAAGACTTTAAAAAACACGCTGAATCCTGTGTGGAACGAGACCCTGGTCTATCATGGCATCACAGCAGCTGACATGACCACCAAAACTCTCAGGTACCACCACTGTTTCCCATCATCCTCTGCTCTCCATGCTCGCCATTGATGTAGGATCCCTTCAGCTACAGCTAGTTCTGGCCCACTCTGTGAATTTACCTCCATTTTGACTTGTATCCAAACTCACCTTAAAAGCATATGGTTCTCTGTAGCTCTGCTGACATGCCAATGGTGTGGATGGCGAATCCCATGAGTCTCTCACTGCCTGGCTTATTAATCACTCTGAGACAATGAGAACATGTGTTTGCAATAACGATCAGAACACTGTGCCCTATTTGTATGTGTGTTTGGGAGAGTTTCAAAACTTTGGCCATAAAGGTCAAGGAAACTCTCCAGGAGTACATTGTCATGCAGAGCACACATTCAAAAGGCCATGTGTGGTCATGAGTATACATGTGTGTGTGTCTTAGACATAGAAAGTGTGGACCCCTCCATGGTGTAATCACACAATAGCCTTAGGGTAACAAACACACACTTGGGTCCAACCTGCCATGTGGAGGAATGGTACAATTTAAGAATAAAACTCAAGAGGACCGAGAAAGAGAGGGGGGGGGGGTCAATTTCTTTTCAGCTGTAATAGAAACCCTTCTGATATACAGTCGGAGAAACAAACCTAGCAGGAGCTGTCGCAGGATGAGATAAAAGAGAGCAGAGCTACTTCCTTTCCGTGTTCCACTTTTTGGTTGACACTGAAAAATTGTATTTTTATGCTGTAAGGGTTTTTATCTCAAGAGTGATTTATTCTCAGAGATGGAGACAGACATTCAATCCAGACACTATGCTTTTGCAGTACTATGAGAAATGGTAGGATTTGTGACATTGTATAATATAGAAGCCTCTTGTAGATTAAAAAACAATTAACCTTGTTTAAAATCTTGCATATGATGCACTAGACACCTTTGGTCATGAGCAAATAATGCTGTACTTTGCTGCCTGATCTCACAGAATCATGTTATTATACCTACATTTTTACTAAATTATTTTTACATGGCTTGTTGTACATATCCTGGCAGTTTCCTGGTGAAATGGACACTACAACAACAATTACAAGTAAAATGATCAGTTCATGAGCCATTAATATTCATCCTGTTCCTCGTAATTTTTACATTTAAATGCTTTAATGGTAGTGTATGACTTGTAAGGCAGTGTATTACATAACCAACAACATTTGCAATTGCAACTTGTTTGAGAGAGATCACATTGAGTGTAATACTGAAGAGCACGGCAACATGTAAGCCGAAAGTATCATAGAAGTGCAACCTAATAAAGTTGTTTCTTTAGTAATGGCATTGTTCATGTCTCATTTGCTTTTTATGTCACTATCACTTAGGTCAGCGGTATTCAAACTGGGATCCAGTAACCGCTGGGGGCCACAAGGGAGTGCTTGGGGTTCCGAAAAAATTTTCAGGGAAAAAAGTGTAAAAATGTTGGCATAATTGCCAATTCATACTAAAATCATGGAATTAATCACAATTATTTTATTTTATTCACAGCCATAGTTTTAAACAGTAAGAAATAAAAACAATATTATAATTTCATATATTAAAGATATTAGAAATATACTGTATTTTCAAAAAGTGAGTGGACATGTCATGTTGTTCAGCTCATCAATGTAAGAGGGGAGGCTAGGCGAGTACAGTGCTGTTAAAAAGCATTTGCCCCCATCCTTATTTCTTCTGTTTTTGTGTATATCTCACACTAAAAAACAAAATCAAATATAAAACAAAGGCAATCAGAGTAAACACAAAATACAGTTTTTAAATTATTATGTTATGTATTTAATCAAAAAAGTCCAATACCAACTGGGCCTGTGTGAAAAAGTATTTGTCCCTTAGTTACTAAATCGCCAAATCTATGAAACTGCATTCATAATGGGGTTCAGCTGAACTAGACACACCCAGGGCTGATTACTGTCAGCCCTGTTCAATCAAATCAGCACCTAAATAGAACTTATTCAGCAGTATGAAGTTGGCTAAAAAGTCTCACCCAGTAGCACACTATGCCAAGATCGAAAGAAATTTCAGAAATGATGAAGAAAAAGGTGATTGAAATACATCAGTCGGGGAAGGGTTACAAAGCTATTTCAAAGGCTCTGGGGTGCCAAAAAACCACAGTGAGAGCCATTATCTCCAAATGGAGAAAACTTGGCACAGTAGTGAACCTTCCCAGAAGTGGCTGAGCTTCCAAAATTCCTCCAAGAGCACAGCAGCGACACATCCAGGAAGTCACAAAGAAGCCAAGGACAACATCCAAGGAACTGCAGGCCTTTCTCACATCAATAAAAGTCATAGTTCATTACTCGAATATCAGAAAGACGAAAATGCATTCTATTGAAGTGGTGAGACGAAAACCACTGTTAACCCAGAAGAACATTAAAGCTCATCTGAATTTTGCCAATACACACCTTGATGATCCTCAAACCTTTTTGGAGAACGTTTTGTGGACTGATGAGTCGAAAGTTCAACTTTTTGTAAGACAGGGGTCCTGTTACATCTTGCGTAAATCAAACACCGAATTCCACAAAAAGAACATCATACCTGCGGTCAAGCATGGTGGTAGTGAAATGGTGAGGGGATGTGTGGAAGGGCGGAGGGCGGGGCCGGGTCGTGATTATACACACCCGGTCCGTGATCAGTGTTCGCCTTTTGTTTAAGTTTATAATTAAAATATTATTTATTAAAATAATAATTTTAATAAATAATGGTTCTCGCCTCCTCCTTTCCATTGAACTATTTTACAGGATGCTTTGCTGCTTCAGGGCCAGGGCAACTTGCAATAATTGAGGGAAACATGAATTCGGCACTCTTATCAAATAATCCTGAAAAAGGAGAATGCTCGGTCAACAGTCCATGAGTTGAAGCTATGCAGCAAGAAAATTATCCAAAGCATAGGAGTAAGTCCACCTCTGAATGGCTCAAAAGTAGCTAAATTAAAGTTTTGGAGTGGCCTAGATAAAGTCCTGACTTGAATCTGATTGAGATGCTGTGGCAGAACATTAAACAGGCAATTCATGCTTGAAAACTCTCCAATGTGGCTGAACTAAAGCAATTCTGCAAAGAAGAGTGGGCAAAAACTCCACCACAGCATTGTGAAAGACTGACCTCCAGTTATCGTAAGCATTTGGTTGTAGTTATTGCTGCTAAAGGTGGCACAACCAGCTATTAAGTTTAAGGGGGGCAGTTAGTTTTTCACATGGGTGATATAGGTTTTGGATAACTTTTTTGCTTCAATAAAAAATATATATATTTGAAAAGTGTATTTTGTGTTTACTCAGGCTGCCTTTGTTTCATGTTATATCTCATTTGAAGATCTAAAACAATTTATTATTAAAAATATACTAATTTATTGGGATGATCTCTGTGGATTTTTTTCTTTCTTTTTTTTTTGCATTTGGCAGACACTTAAACCCAAAGCGACTTACAGTGCATATACTGTATGTTTGATCAGTTTGTGTGTTCCCTCTGAATTTAACCCATAGCCTTAAGCCACGCTGTACCAGTTGAGGTACAGGAACCCTACTGTAATGTTTTTCCTGCTGGCTGTATATTAATTGAACTCTATGTAATATTAATTGTAGACATAATGTCTGTCATAAGTGACACATACCATTTCTCATAGCATACACAGTTTCGTGCCACTTTAGAATCCCAAAGGATTAGTTTGATTCATTTGTATTCTATTACGCTCTGTAGCCATTATCCAGAAGAGCAGGTTGCCGAAGCCCAGGGCATAGACAGAGTATGTCACCACCACGGGCAGCGTCAGCACCTTGTCACACTAGCTATGTCTGGGGTATGACAGCTGGCCAGTTTCAAACCAACTGCAGTGGCTCAGTACTGTGAAAGTGAGAAGCATGCACTTTTAAGTATTAAAATATGAACAATTCTTGCAATTAAGTTCTCATTGATACAGTACCTCCACCAAACTGATGCTCTAAAAATATAATGATGCCTTAACTTAAAGGGACAGGTCACCCAAAAATGAAAATTCTGTCAATAATTCACTTATGTTGTTCGAAAAGAGATGTTTGGGAAAATGTAAGCCTCAGTCACAGTTCACTTTCATTCACTGAGATTTACCATACTGTAATGCCTGTAATTGCTGAGTGTGACTTTGACAGATTTTTTTTGTGTGAACAACTATATCCCTTTAAAGATTTGGAGAAATGTTTTCTTATTCTAAGCAAGCTGCTCTATGCTCACTTCTCTTCATTTCCCAAATTGCCATATGTCAACAAACAACCTTTCCTCATCAGCTTTCCTTTTAAATGTGAATGTCATTTCTGACATGAGAACAATGACTGCTGGTAGCAGGCAATTGGCAGGGAACATTTTGTGAAGAATGGCTTCGTTATCAATAGTACAATTGTGCCATTATACACATGGAAAGCATCCTTTGCTGTTACTGGTGTCATCAACATAACTACATCAACATGGAAAACACTTCACATGTGTTCAATGTAGTAAGGAGAATTTGAAGAGCTTCATTTCCTGAACAAAGTTGATCAATTTCATTTGTCACATTAAAAAAACTAAAATAAAACCTTGTTTAAAAAAATACCCTAACACTTTGTCCTAACCAGACTTAACTTAGAATTTCCATTGCCAAATAGATTTTCTGTTCTCAATGAAAGTGAAAATGAGGTGCAAAGTGTCAAAATCACAGCCAATCAAACCATGTTTGATGTTGAAGGATATTCCTTTTTCGCAGACTATGATGCTTTTCCACCTTATTTAGCAGCGAAAATCTTGCAAACTTTTTATATTTAATTGTTTTTATTATTTTGTTTAAATTTAAGTCATTATGCTTTGTGTTATTGTTACATCCCTGAAAAAGGGGAGAAATAATCACGAGAGTGATACAGTCAGATTTCCTCACTGAAAACTTTAGTGTTATGAGGAAAAGACCGCGATTTCCCCGGAAACTTGGGTGGAAGACAAAAGCAATCGATCACGGCGCCTAGATTAAGATCACTTTGGCGATCACAGATTAACACTTTTTACCCATACATTCGGCACTACAAAATTAAGTAATCAATCTAACATTTACATATTCCTCTATTAATTGTTACCCTTTGTACACATGTAAGATTTGAACTTTTTAACACAATTATATGAATTGTAGTTATGAATTGTTTCAATCCCTATCACTAGTAGGCTACTGGATGCATTATCTTTTTAATCTTAGATATTTTAAGATCCTCACATCCTATGAATTGACTAAAACCTTTTTGCCCATAACATTACAGCAAGTGTTTCTATAAACTGTCACATTCTCCCCGACAAAATAAATGTCGTCCCGACATTACCAACATTCATCTTAAACAGTCTCTTATGCACTGGACCTAGAAAATCATCTTCTGTGAGTCCGTCCTTGAGCAGAGGTCAAAGGTCACAGCTCAAATAAAGTCAACGCATTATCCACAGTCCATATCTGTCGACCAGCTGTATAAACAGTCCATAAACAGTCTTTTCTCATACTGTTAATTCAACAGTCCATCAGGCTCAATGATCTGTATGCATAGTCTGAAAATTGTCTCTTGCAACAGTCTGTGAAATCAGTCAAACCTGTCATCTCTAGCATTATGATTGCTGAAGTCCATACATGCAGGGTGGCTGAAGGTAATATTGGTGTGGTGATGGCAACCACGGAACCAGTCCTGGTGCAGGGTAGACAGAGAACAATTGCGGTTGTGGCTGGATACTGTACAAGGAAGGCCTACCAAGCTGATCATAGGTGATACGTCTTGGAGGGTGTCTTTCTCTTTGTGGCCGCTGATAGGCTGGGTCCTCAGGTTCAGCAACAGTAGTGTCCTCAGGTTCAGCAACAGTAGTTAAGGAAGGAAAGGCCCTTGGTGGACGATCATCAGGCAAGTTCATCTCTTCAGCAGGTAGATCTTTAACAGTTGTTGTCCCCTCCAACTGCTTCTCAACAAGGAGCTGTGCTGGTAGCATATCAGGAACTGGCACTACAACTGTCTCTTCCAGTGGTGGAGGCCTGCGTTCCGACTCTCTCGCTGG
Organism: Moxostoma hubbsi; assembly: GCA_032164185.1. Taxonomy (NCBI): domain Eukaryota; kingdom Metazoa; phylum Chordata; class Actinopteri; order Cypriniformes; family Catostomidae; genus Moxostoma; species Moxostoma hubbsi. The sequence goes on from JAVLUX010000117.1 coordinate 5,675,030, forward strand.
TTCAGTGTATGTGGGGACCTGTAGCGGCTCATGATGAAGGTCATATTCATCCCCGCTGTCTTCATCAGAGTCGAGAGACTGTGATGCAGGCTGATGTCTCCTTTTTTTCTTACTTTTGTCCTCGTTAGTCATTTCTGGTTGTGTCTCAAAAGGTAAGTGGTCACAGGACATGAGCAGATTTCTGTGCAGAACTCTAGAGCGGCCCCTACCCTTTTCTGGTCTCACTTCATAAATCGGCAGGTCTGAACCCATTTGTCTCACTACTGTGTGAATTGTATCTTCCCAATAGTTACGGAGTTTACCTGGTCCTCCTCTTGGTGTCAGGTTTTTAATCAGAACTCGCTCGCCAGGCTGTAGCACTGCACTCCTAACTTTAGTGTCATAGTACTTCTTACTACTTTCAGCATTTTCATTTGCAATGGCGTATGCTTCCTCCATCCCTTGTTTCCATTTCGCCACGTAGTCTCGCTGGTTACTGGGACCTGCCTCTGTGCACAATCCAAAGAGCATATCAACTGGAAGCCTGGGTGATCTCCCAAACAGAAGAAAAAATGGTGAATAGCCGGTCACTTCACAACGGGTGCAGTTATATGCATAAACTAGTTTGTGCAGAGACTCTTTCCAATTTGACTTTTGTGTCTCAGTCAGTGTTTTTAACATTTGCAACAAAGTTCTGTTCATACGTTCCACTTGACCATTACCCATCGGGTGATAGGGTGTTGTTCTGGACCCTGCCATGCCACTGAGTTTCTCTAACTGATGGAACAACTGATTTTCAAACTCTCCCCCTTGGTCATGGTGGATGCGGACGGGGAACCCAAACTTCAGGGCAAAGTCATTGAAGATGAGATTTGCAGCAGTTTTTCCTGACTTTGACGTGGTGGAGTAGGCTTGCGTGAAACGTGTAAAATGATCAACAATAACGAGGATGTACTCATATCCGCCTTTGCATCTGTCAAGATGGAGGAAATCTATGCATACCAGTTCAAATGGCTGTGTTGTCACAATGTTTGTCAGAGGAGCTCTTATTTCATGGCTTGGCTTTTTCTGTTTGACACAGCTACAAGTTTTAGTCACATAGTGCTCAATGTCAGATTGCATATATGGCCAGAAGAAGCGGTCACGTACTAGTGATACAGTGCGGTCAGTACCTTGGTGTCCCATGTTATTATGTAACTCTTTCATCACTTTACCTTTGTACTGCTCTGGTAGAACTAACTGCTTGCGGGCTGTAGTGATTCTGTACAGAATGCCATCACTGTCTACTGTCAATTTGTCCCATTCTCGGAATAGGCATTTTGTCTTTGAACTGGATTCTTTTTGCTCCTTAACTGGCGGTTTGGAACCAGACCGTTTGAAATCGAGCACAGGACGGATGACCGGATCAGATTCTTGTGCTCCCCTTATCTCATCTTTTGGGATCGAGCTGATTGATGCAGCGGTTGTCTCACCTTCAACTGATACTGACATAGATGCAGCCAAAAGTGACCAAGTTGCAACAGACTCTTTCTGTACCTCAACTGCTTGTATCGTGGCAGCAATAGTGTCTGGTGGAAGCTCTTCAGAACATTCTCTCATCAGTGACTCTACATCCAGTGGCATCCTTGACAAAGCATCTGCATCACTGTTCTCTCTACCTGGCCTGTACTTTATTGTGAAGTGGAAGTCAGCCAATTCTGCGACCCACCTGGAAGTAGTTGCGTTCAGTTTTGCAGTAGACAGAATGTAGCTGAGCGGGTTGTTATCACTGTACACAGAATGTCGGAGCATAGTATAAATAATCACGGAACTTATCAGTGATTGCCCATTTTAGAGCTAGGAATTCTAGCTTGCCCGAGTGGTAGTGATAGTTCTTTTCAGCTGCTGTTAAGGTTCGAGAGCCATACGCAATGACCCTAAGCTTCCCATCTTGCTTTTGATAAAGAACTGCTCCCAAGCCTTGGTGTGATGCATCAGTATGTACAACAAATGGCTGAGTGAAGTCAGGGAAACCTAAGACTGGTGGCTGGAGCAAACAGTCAATCAGCTGTTCAAGTGCCTGTTGGTGCTGGTTAGTCCACAGGATTGGCTTGTTTGAGGGCACCACATGACTTACTTTCTTTGGTTTTGTTTTCCGTGGGTGGTCAGATACTTTTTCTGAATCTGCTTTCAGGAGGTCATACAGACAGCTGGCCTTCCTAGAAAAGTCTTTGATGTACTGTCTGTAGTAAGTGAGTAAACCAAGCATTTTTCTGAGCTGGCCCACCGTCTCGGGTCTGATTTCTTTCAATGTTCTTACTGCTTCAAAATCAGCTGGGTCAACTTTGCTGCCCTCCGCAGACACTATCCTTCCCAAATAATGGACCTGGGGTTTACAGAGGTCACACTTACTTGGCTTGAGTTTGATGCCATACTCTCTGAGGCGCTGTAAAACTTTACGTACATCATTCACATGGCTGTCGAAAGTTTTACTGAAAACTAGTGTGTCGTCAAGATAAGGAATGCAGATATTATCTCGGAGCCCTTCCAGACATTCCTCCATACAACGCTGAAAAGCTGCAGGAGCGTTCATGAGACCGAATGGCATGCGTATCCACTCATAGAGTCCCCACGGGGTCACAAATGCTGTCAGTGGTCTGCTTTCCTCAGAGATAAACCCCTGGTGATATGCTTTTCCCTGATCTAAGAGGGAGAACCAGGAATTACCACCTAAGCTGTCCAGGATGTCTTGGACCCGAGGGATTGGCTGGCGGTCGGGATGCGTCTTTCGGTTCAGCTCTCTGTAATCTATGCACAACCGGAGGGTCCCGTCCTTTTTCCTGACGCACACAACCGGTGAAGAGTATGAAGAGTTTGACTTCCTAACCCAGCCTTCAGCTATGAGGTCATGAAGGTAACCTTTCATCTCCTGATACAGTGGCCTGGGCACTGACATGTATGTGCGATTGACCGGTTCCGAGTCCTTTAGAGAAATAGTCATTTCCAATTGTTCAATGCAGCCAATGTCATTGTCTGATTTGGAGAAGGAGTGACACTCTTCTCTAAGCATTTGCCTAACTACCTCTCTCTGCTCTTCGGCTAAGTGACTTAACTCTACTGGTGGATCCCACTGTTCACTAAAATTACATGGGGCTTGAATGCTGGTATGATTCACTGTGGCTGAGGTGACAGCTTTTTCAAAGACTTGGGCAGGTAACACAGTCATAATGGTTTGTACTGTACCGATTATTGTGCGTCCTAGCAGGGCAATGTCGTGGTCAGTGGGGTTAGAGACATCAAGCATAATGACTGGACAAGCACTTTTCCTGACTCTGACTAATGTGTCAAAAAACTCAAGTCCATCTGGCCACTGAGGGTTCAGGTCTGGCTGAAAAAGCATTGTCGTGTCCTCTTTGAAAGGCTGGGAAGCTACACGGCACTCAATCTGAATACTACTGAGTTTTGGTACAGTAGCCTTCTTTTCCTTTATTTTCACCCCATATTCATCTGTCTGTTCTGCACTAACAGCCTGTATGAAAGCGCTCACCTTGTTTCTTTTGAGGCTGGGAAAAGCTTTTCTCACCGTACTGTACCGTTTAGTCTTTTCGGTCATTGCCAGGATGTGCTCGATAACATTGAAACCTATGATGGGATGAGATAGGTGACAGCCTTTCATCACCAGCACTGGGATGATCAGTTCTTTTGTTTGGTCAATTTCAGAGGCCAGCTGAAAAGTTGTCTCAATCCATCCCAGGTACGGCATTTCAGTCCCATTTGCTGCAGTCAATCTTAGACCATCAGGTGAGTCCAGGATTTCTGAAACATCCCTCAGCCTTGCGTTTGGGAGGGATTCCTCTTTCCATCGTTCATCAATGACTGAAACCTGAGAGCCTGTGTCCCAGAGAGCTTGGAGGTGTTGGTGATTCAGGTGACACTCAACAAGGCACTGTCTACCGACTAGGGAGGTGACCTTATGGGGGTGGCAAACCTGTGCTAGAGATGATAAGGAGTGGGCATTTTCCTCTGTGCAGGAAAGCTTTTCAGTGGTAGAGTCAATTTCCAGGTGAGTGCATGTTTTCTTATGTTTGGTCCAATGTTGGTTTTGACATGTTTTGGAACAATACAGTGTCTCTTTACATGATGAACATTATTTCAGGTTCTCCATTGAATCTTCTCTGGCACAATTTGCACATTACTGGGACTTTTCGATAGCTATGGTTAACACTCGTCCCTCAGCGGTAACCCTTTCCCGTTTAAAGGGGCCTCTCTTTATGGTCTGATTCCCCGGATTTTACATCCAGCTTGAAAATGTTCTCCACTCCCACATCGGTAGCAGTGTGTGCAGCATTCATCTGCTCTGGCCTGCTGGCAGACAAAACACCTCCTTGTAGCTTGAGCAGATCGGTTTGTATACCAGTTAGGTGCATATTGATGCTGTGCAGGGTCAGATGGTGCTTGGGGCTGATTGTAGTTGCTGTAATACTGCTGCTGGGGCAGGGGTGGCTGGGGTTCCCTATCGGGCCTCCTAACTGGAGGTGGGGCATAAACATAAAGCTGTGACTGAAACATAGGCTGCTGTAATGTATCCTTAATCTGAGCTATCTCTGCACTGAGACCTTTTAGAGAAGCTACACCCGTCTTAAGTTCAGCTAATTCTGTTAATAGTTCTGCGGGTATCTTCGCTTTGACTTCCTTCACATAACACTTTGCAGATGGTGTATTTTCTGACTGGACGACACTGACAGTTGTAGAAGGCTGTGTGGCATTAAACCGCTTTTTGTTTCGTCTTTCTATTTCATTAGCAACAGCAATGTTAAGCTTCTCTAACAAAACCTCATCTGATGTTTCACTATCTAGCAGGAGGGGCTGCATGTCTATCCTGATACTGTCACTCTGGAGACCTGTAAGGACGGTGTGTAAACACATGCGCTGGACCAGCGCAGGGTCATACTTAAGTCCTGATTCTGACTCCTGGGATGCAAACAGTACTTTCTGCCTCAAATCGAAGACACGCATCAGGAAGCTTTGAGGGGTTTCCTTGCAATGTTGTGATTCAGAAGTTAGCTGTTTGTAAAGCTCTGTTGCGCTTTTCTCTTGAAAATGGGAACGCAGGATGCATCGAAGTGTGGGAAGAGTTAGCTGGGGTTTACCTTCCAAGTAGCTGCGGAGCTGTGAGCCTGGAGAAATAGCCCTGATTACCGCATCTACAATCTCTACCTCAGGATAACCCCTGTTAAGTCCATTCTCAATCTGATGGGCAAGGCTGGAAAAAATCAGCTTCTCTTTCTGGCCCGGTTCACCTATCTGCCCAGAAATTTTAAACTCTTTGCACCAGTATTGACTGGGCGAGGGCTGCATGCTCACCTGACGATGGACAGGGGTTTGGGGCTGGCGCAGAGAATCACTGATCATTGCATTGACTGCAGTAATCTGCTCGGTTTTCACTCCTTGTTGTAAGGTTACAGCTCTCGGTTCCTCTGTTCTGTGATGTGTTCCTGTTGTTTCCATATCATGTTCAGTTTGCTCTGTTTTGTTATCCATGCCACTGTTCATCTCTGCCATTTTGTCTTGAAGTAGCAACAATTCCGACATGCCGTCATCTTCTAACTCTGCCAATTCCTCTTTCAATGAACATCATAATAAGAGTCATCAATGATATGCGGGATTTGTCTTGGACATTTCTTCTCTGTTCGCCTGATATGCCAAGGAAATCACATATCTCTAGTAAGTTGTCCTTGGTCAGGGTGTGCAATTTCCCTACTAACTCTCCCTGTACCTCTTCCAAGGTGGTTGCCATGTTGACAGGACAGGAGGAACTTTTACCGTGCAGGACTTGAAACCGAACCAGATGGTCGTTACTGTCTCTGATGATCTCTTAATGGCCTCAGTTGACACATACTTCACCACCAGGATCCAGGTCCCTTCGAACAGCAACACTTTCCTCCCTGCCTGGGTTGTTATGGGGGGGATTTAGCTGGCTCTGAATTCAGCGACCAGTATGTGGCCACCGGACATCTGAACAGCAATCCCAGCGGTGCCTCCAAAATGTTACACCCCTGAAAAAGGGGAGAAATAATCACGAGAGTGATACAGTCAGATTTCCTCACTGAAAACTTTAGTGTTATGAGGAAAAGACCGCGATTTCCCCGGAAACTTGGGTGGAAGACAAAAGCAATCGATCACGGCGCCTAGATTAAGATCACTTTGGCGATCACAGATTAACACTTTTTACCCATACATTCGGCACTACAAAATTAAGTAATCAATCTAACGTTTACATATTCCTCTATTAATTGTTACCCTTTGTACACATGTAAGATTTGAACTTTTTAACACAATTATATGAATTGTAGTTATGAATTGTTTCAATCCCTATCACTAGTAGGCTACTGGATGCATTATCTTTTTAATCTTAGATATTTTAAGATCCTCACATCCTATGAATTGACTAAAACCTTTTTGCCCATAACATTACAGCAAGTGTTTCTATAAACTGTCACATTATATTACCCTGGAATTAAAAATGTTACCACAACAGCAATGGGGGTTTCTAATGCAGCTGTTGACGGAATGACAGGAGTGGGAAATAAGTCCAGAAACACTTACGCAAGTACGTGGACACACATGCGAGCACTGGCCACCGCATTTCCAGCTCGCGGTCCGGTTGATGGTAACAAACCTCAGTTCTCAGTGGGGACAATAGTTATTCAAAAGTCTGTGCCATTAAACAGGATGTGTTATTATTGTTCTGGTAAGTTGCTATAAATATACTGACTTTAACTTACTTAATCAGGAATATCAGGAAAGCTGTTGAAATTGAGTTAATCGTGTTAAAGAAAATTAACGTGTTAAACATTTTAATTGAATTGCATGGATTAACACATTTTGTAATGAATCAAACCCAGATGGGACCTGTGAAATGATGACTTCAAATGACTCACTGGAGTGAAGCATCAGCATTTCACCCGTGCTGCATTGTCCGCATTACCAGACGTTCTGGATGAAATAGGGTACAACGAGGCTAAAGGCTCTGAGGGGTAAAAGGCTCCATTGATTTTATTTTCACCAAAAACACTAAATAGCATTAAAAACTACCACAGAACTTTGCAAAATATTCCAGTTCCATGAGATCTTTGTGATGTGGTGTCTAAATGTTAATTTTGACGCAGTTTGATAAAAAATTTTATATTTTTTTCAAATGTTGCAAATTTTTGTAGCTAATGAATATCCTGGAAATTATCATATTTCTTTTGAAACAAAATGCTAATTTATAATTTTGAGGTTTGTTTAAGGTCATTAAATCAAACAATTTTCAATAACTGTCCCATAAGTGAAAGGATGGAATTTGGGGTAAAATCCCCCGTGTTGCAGGGGCTAATGGCCCCTATTAAAGGGTTAGTTCTTTATGGGAAATAAAAATGATCACATCATTTACTAACCCTCAAGATATCCTAGGTGTATATGACTTTCTTATTTCAGCCAAACATAATCAGAGTTATATTAAAAAATATCCTGTCTCTTCCAAGCTTTATAATGGGAATGTATGATACCGTAGATATCGTAGCGTAAGCTCCGGTGAGAAGTGAGACAGGTTAACACATGTGAAATTTAAATAATGCAATAAAAATTAACTAAACTACATCAAATATAACACAGAACACCCCAATATACATAACTGATATTCAAAATAAGAAGAAGCATAACTAGTCCCATAAAATATAATGGAATTAACTGTTTCAAGGGCACCTATTATGCCCCCTTTCACAAGATGTAATTTACATCTTTGGTGTCCCCAGAATGTGTCTGACGTTTCAGCTCAAAATACCCAACAGATCATTTATTATACCATGTTGAAAATGCCAATTTTTGGGTGTGAATAAAACTGTTTTTGTGTCTTTAAATTCAAAGGAGGTGGTGCTCCCCACCCCATATCCAGAATAGGATGGAGTTTTGACATCTCTACTTCAGATAACTAGACATCATAAGCAATATGACTGATTGCGAAAATAGTGTTGTTCAGCCCTATATGTTTGAACCGGAGTCAGTCACTGATGAGGGAGGAACTCCGTCAGAAGTAACAACTTTGAGAATGAACCAGAAAGTTTCCTAATGGTTATTTGATCATTTAATTATTTGTTGTAGAGTTTTTTCAGCAGTTTTGCAATGATGGATGAGCAACACACACACACACACACAAATACTGTTACAATGTTTGCTATGTGCTACTACGAAACAACACACAAACAAACAAACATGTTGAACATGTTGCGTAATGTTCACTTATTAATTGTTATACAGGTGCGGCAGTGCCTGTCAACAGCTGTTGGCAGGACCTGTACAAAGTGACGTCACTTTCTATAGAATCTGCGAACGACTTGTTCTGAGACAGTGCTTATGATTAATGGGAATTAAAAAAAAGGACTGGGTAGATTTGTATGAAAATAGGGTGGTTGAGTACACACACTGCCAACACACATTTATGTTCAAACATTTATGTTTTAAAATGTTACCATATATTTTAAGGTAACTTACCCATTAACCAATTAAAGTTTTTTTTACTGTAGCAATTTTACAGTCTTTAACCGTTATTGTTCCAAAATTTTTTTTACAGTGCATTAATGTCTGCTATAGTTCCCCTTGTGGCAACATTCAGAATGCATTGGTACTTGCATTGTGTTATGAATTTAGGTCTGAAACATTTTGGAATGCAATAGCGCACAATTGATCTTGTTTAGATAGAAGCATCTGTGTTCACGTACAGGATGTTTAAACCTTCCAGAAGAATTTAATAGCAACTACCCACATACAGGTGACAGTCATACGCAAGCAAACTCTCCAAATAATCCCAATGACTGACAGCAACAAGGAGAAGCTCATCCATACAAGTTAATAAAGGGAAGAACGGTCTCCAGAACAGGTTACAGGAAGTCCAGTTATCCACGTCTACAAGTGTGTGTGTGTGTGTGTGTGTGTGTGTGTACACAACTGGCTGTAAGAAATGACTAATTCAGCTCTAGAGGCAAGTGTGAAGTCAACAGGATCATGATGTCAGCGTCATCTGCTTATGTGCAATCTGCTTCTTTCTCTTTGACACCCACATTGACACTCTGTTTCTTACTCTCCCACATTCTGCTACTTGATTCCCCTTCCTTCCTGGTTCGTCTGCATCATCTATTCTTTTCTCAGTGTTTTTTTTTCCCCTTTCCATTTGTTGTTGATGTGAAACCCATCAGTCTTGCATTGTTCAATTAAAATCCTCTTTTCTCATCTCTCTTCACTGAACATGGGAAATTTTGAAAATGTGACAATGTTTCCTTCCTTAAAGAAATGGTTAACCTAAAAATAACTATGCTATAATAATGTACTAATTTACTCAGATGTTATGTCATTTTCTCATATCCTGGCCTCTATTTTTCATATAATGTAAGTGAATAAGACAGGACCTTTCATGTTTCACAAATGACTCTAAAGCACCATAAAAGTATCATAAAACTCCTCCATATGACTTGAGTGCCATATTCCGAGAGTTCAAAAGTCATACAGTAGCGTTGAATTGGAAATAGACTGAAATTGAAGTCATAATTCACTGAAAATATTTCCCTCTGCCAAACCTTTGAAATGAACTACAAATTTCAGATCACTTTAAAAATGTCATGTCAATGCCATTTGACTTGAAAAACCTTTGGCCCTTGCATGTCTTGTTACCAAATGTCATCGACATCAGTGAGGCCATATTTTATTTGAGAGCTACAGCCGATTGGAGGATTTTCAGTAAACATTGACTAAATTTTGGTCTGTTCATCACATAAAGCTATCACATTGATTCAGAAGACTAGAAATTTTGTGCTTGAGTCATCTAGAGCACTTTTATAATACTTTCCTGGAGATTTTGTCATTTTGAAGCTTGACAGCACCAGTATCCATTCCCTTTCATGATTCGAACAGAATATTTTTCAAAACTTTACTTTAAACTTCTTTTTTTCCAGTCCTGTTGTTGTATTATCTCTCTTCTCTAAGTGAAAATGGCCTCTCAATCTCTTTCTTTCTGTGTCAGTACCTCCTACGGTTTGAGTCTCAGCCTCTCTTGCAGTTTTCCTTCTCTCTGGCTGTGTGCGTGACACATTAAACATGTGTTGTCTTGAGAGATGAAAGAAGACTTAGAGTTGTAGAGTTTTGAGTGTCATATCTCTCTCTCTCACCTTCTCTCTCTTGCAGGCTGTGTGTGTGTGATATGGATCGTTTAGGACGGAATGAGTTCATAGGTGAAGTCAGGGTGGCTCTCAAGAAACTGAAGGAGGGAGAAAACAAGAGATACAACATGGGCCTTGAGAGAATTGCACAGGTGTGTGTATGTGTGTAAGTCAGAGTGGCTGAGATTACGTCCGTCGGAATTTGTACTATGCATAATTTAGAGTCTGGGTATTTGGTGTATTATTAATAACCTTTCTATGGACTTACAGACCCGGGAGGGTAACAGCCAGGCAGTGGATTCTGGGGCTGTTGTTGCAGAGGAGGAGGTATAGATCCGCCACTTTCCATTCCACACTTGAGAACTCTCTATTTACACTGAAACTACTGCAGAATATATAATTCTTACATATTCTGACATGTATTCTGTCATGTATTCTTAATGTAATATTGATCAGTGAAAACAAGGCGACTGCAGAATCACTCCCTCTCTCTCACTTTCTCTAGCGTGGCCGTATCCTGGTGTCTCTTATGTACGTCACAGAGAAGAGCTCTCTGGTTGTGGGAATTATTCGCTGTGCCCACCTAGCTGCCATGGATTCTAATGGCTACTCAGACCCCTTCGTCAAGATGTGAGTCTTGAAACGATTGGAAAAAGAAAAAGAGGGATTGAGAGGGTAGGAGAGAGTTTGACAGTATTTTCTTTTACTCTAAATTCCTAGATATTAAATACCAAGATTTTAAAACTAAGCAATGCAACTCTGTGAACTCCTTCAGAACTGATTCTTAAATATCTTTGATGGTCCATCATTTTTTAACATTATACATTTGTCAGATGCTTTTATCCAAAGATATAAATTGTATCCCTTTTAGAGATTTCTGTGCAGACAGTTGTTTTAATCAGTTAATACAGAATTTTTTGGTCAATACATCTGTGCATCTCTAGCCTCTAGTGTTGCCCTATGGAGATTGCGCTTATCACTTGTGCTAGTACACTTAATCTTGTATTCATTACTTCAAAGCACAAATGTAGTCCAAACAGAGTAAAAAAAAAAAAAAAAACAATTAGCAGGCTAGTTTAATTTTTAGGGCAAGAGTGGGGATGATTATTCTTTATCCAGCTATTTTTTATTTATTATCTTACACTAAAAAAATAAAAAATGTAAGATTTCACATTCATAACAAAATTCCATCCAACTGAATTGAGTAATCTTTAATTAAATAAAACTTTTTTTATTCATGAATTTTTACTCATTGAATTTTGTTAAACATTACACAATTCAATTTGATGGAATTTTGTTATGAAATTAAAATGCTTGAATCTAAATACAAATAGGCTAAAATATTATTTGAGTGAAAATACATAAGTTTAAAACAGATGGTAAGTTTTAACAAGCAATTTGATCCTCCCCTTGAATTGTGGGAGATAGCACAGCTTCAGACACACGATTAGATGTTACTGTGTTATAACTGAATTCATTGGCATCGCCCTCCTCGTTGTTCGCATCATGGATTTCATTTCAGGGTGATTTATTTCTTGCCATACCTGTGGTTGATCATAACATATCGCCCTGTGGATTCTTGAAATGAATCATTCAAAGCCCACATGTAGAAAAAGTCAAGAGGGGCTTTTATTTAGAGGCACATAAAATTAATAGGGTATAGCGATGTAGCCAGAGAGTCAGGAGTGAAGAAAACTCAGAAAAGTCTTGAGTCACAGCATTACTTTTTTTTTTTGTCGCAGCTCTCCTTCTCAACTCTATCCATTTCGTAAATCCTGGACCACTTTCCCCCTGTTGATGGCTTCCTGTTCATTCTTATCGTGGGTGTATTTTGAAGTGTTGTGTGATGTAGTGAGGAGCTTTTCCACTATCTGCTCCTACAAGATAAGATTTCCTTGTTTATCATGCCAGTTACAGGCACTGATGGGCTCAATAGAGCAGGAGAAATCTATTGTTGGAGTGTGGACTGCTTTTATACAGCAGGATAGACTGCTGGGATTTTGTGTGTGTGTGAGAGAGAGAGAGAGAGAGAGAGAGAGAGAGGGAGAGAGAGAGAGAGAGAGAGAGAGAGAGAGAGAGAGAGAGAGAGAGAGAGAGAGAGAGAGACTGTGGCAGTTGTTTAGGACTGGACTTGTCAATATAATTTGGGATATGACTGTCTCTCTCGGTTTGACATGTTTGACAGCATGGCAGAGGTTTGTTTGGCTGTTGGGATTGTTTGATCATCATAACCACTGGGCCATATGTTATTTCAACTTTGTCCGTTGGGGTTGATTCCTGTTATGGCAGAATTTTGCTGACATTTATTGAAGCTGCAAAGTGTCTTGTTATTAAACTGGATTATTTTCTGAATCAGTCACTCTGTTTTTAATAGCTATAAAGGCTTTTACTGTAATTTTTTTCAGGCACTTTTTAATAGACTAGTTTCACAATCTCCCCATTATGAGAGTGTTAAGACGGATGTTTAATAAAAGGGGCAAAAACACTGTTGGATTTTGCCAACTTTTCATTCATTTCCGTGACTTATTTAAAACTGTTTCAATGAATAGATTCAAAACTCTGATTAACAGATTAATAACATTATCTAGGAAGTCCCTGTGTGGCAGTTTTCATGTGTTAAAATGTTTATTGACAATATATGCTGGTAAATATTGTTATGTATTGTTATATTGGTGCATATAATTGGATATTATAAAATATATTTTTGTCTTGTATTTACTTATTGGAAAAACTGTCAGAAACAAATATCTTGATTATTTGTTGTAGATTTGTACTATATTTTACTTCTTGCATTAAGCAAAACAAATCTACCTGGCTTACAATAATTTTTGGATAAAATGATGGCTCCTCAGATAAAAAAAATAAAAAATATTTTTAAGCCATTTAAGACAACCTGGTCTCATAGAACCACTTTACTATACCAAAATTGTTGCTAAATCATTTTTTGGCTTGTTGTACATTTTGCGGCAGTTTTCTGGTGAAATTAACACTACAGGAATGGGAAGAAACATAAAATATAATTTAATGTAATGGGTCATGCAATGAATTCTGGGGAAGCCCGATTATTTATTTTATAGTGTAATTTTAACATAATTTACTGTAAAAAGTGCACGTACTCTCTTGTTAAACATGATATACATTTTTACCATTAATTATATCAGAAAAACAGACTTTTTACATCTAAAATTGTTTATTTTTACAAAATTGTTCTGTAAAACTACATGTATTGTTTTTTTTAAATATATTAAAATGTTGTACCTTATATTTTAAGGTAACTACACATTTACCAATTAAGGTTTTTATAATGTAGCATTTTTACAGTCTTTTACTGTTATCATTACGGACATTTTAGCGCATGTAACGTATTTCACGATACATTTTTACGTTTGCACAACATAACAAACTTAAATTTTATGCATGAATTTAAGCAAGCTCTATAAAATTGTGAAAATCTGATCAACTGAGAGTGTTGCAGATGAAGAGGGCCAGGATATGAGTCCCACGGTTCATGCGAGTTTGCACATTAGCCGAAAGTGTAAAAAAAGCACCACAAAATTATGTGATTGCTTCGGAAACTGTGCTTTTTATCTCATATTTGCTTTTTATTACTCTATTGTTAGGTTTAGGTTTAAGGTAGGGTAGGATTTGCTGATTAAAACCTTAAATGTTAGGGAGAAATTTGGACTCATTTAGTGAAAAACAGTGGACTTTTCGCTCCAAAACTTCTGTGATACATAAGGACTCATGTTATATAATTTTGCAAAAATGATGCCACAGTCACATAATTTTCATGAGATCAGGGCTATTTCAGAGAAAATGCATATCAAGAGACTGCATGTATTGAAAATTGGGGGGAAAAGGGGGAAAAATAGAGAGATGTTTTTTTGTTTTGTTGCTATATCACATCCGGCCCAACTGACAAATGTTAATAAATGTTTAATGTTCACATGTTCATGTAATGTGAAAGTATTGTAAAGAGGGTAATACAGGTTTGGTTTGTAATTCAGGGAACATGAAACTGGATTCAAGTAAGAATTATCTGTAGAGAAGAACTGGAGGAAGATCAATAGAATTGTCATTTTTCAGTGGAGGAAATAGGAAGCGGTGAACAAATCTCTAGATTTGGAGGAGGGACCCATAGTTTTTTGCTAGAGACGTTAACATTTTATCCCCATTGAGAATTATTGCTCATGTAATGCAGTGTCTGGTTTTAACATAAGAAGCTTGTATATGGAGAGGCTTACTCGATCTCTGTCTGCTCTACATTTCTCTCTATGTTAGTGTAATCACCATATCTAGGTTGCTAGCAGGAAGTCCATTTAATCAATGTGCAGTTAAGGCAAGACCACAGACATTTTAAGAGAAATCAGAAAGAAAATGAAAAAACTCTAGACACTATACTAGAGCCTTGTGATCAAAATTGGAACTATTCCCAATATAATTAACCTAATAATTTGTAATCATAGCCTTTTCTTTTCCATTTTTAAATATTTGTATTGCAATCAGTTGTGATAACTTCACAGTGTAGATTATGTGTGTACAAAAGAACATGTCTTTGCCACTTTTACAAATTACTAGTCATTCCGCACACTTTTTGAGAGGTGATCATTATATTTCAGTGGAGATGTGTGACATATTTTCATTCACCCATCCCAGCTTAATATGCAGAGTCAACTGTTATCAAGACATTCATAGGTCGATACAGCCGAAAAGTATAAACACCATGGCTCTGTGGCACTATCAAAAGATTTCTCTGTTTGAGCATTCTGACCAGCTCAACTCAGCAACATTGGCTCAAGCAATGGCATGAGTTTGGGCCGGGGCTCCCTATTTCATCCGACCAGTGACAGACAGGGGATTGTTTTGAAAACCTCCATGAAAACAGCCATTATTTTTTGCAGTTTTGTTTGGTAATGCTAGTGCCGCAGAAATTTCAACTTCTCTTTTAAAGTGGCTTATTTTGTTTGGGTGTAGTGCAAAGATAAAAATGTCGGACACATAACATGATGACTTGGCAGCCTTGAAAATAGTCTGAAAAAGTGCAAGTGATAAATGGTCATCCCGCTATGATTAGCACTCACCTACTAACATCCACTTTCAGCCAATTAGAGTTAAAAATAATTAACATTCATGACCGCAGGCACAGTTTGTGTACTTAACTGCTGACAATCGAAGAAGAGAAGAAAAGTAATCTTGAACAAAAATCTGCATTTTATAATCATAGGCTAGCTGTTGCAACGATGTTTTAGGCCTAATTCTAACAAAAATGCTATTATGACTGGTGTTTTCAGAATTTTTTTTTTAAGCTTTCAAATAATTTCTCATGCAACTGTGTATCTGTGGCAACTAGGTGTTTAAAAATAATAATAACAAAATTTGATTATATTTATAATGTTTATTTAGAGAGGCTGATGAGATTCATAATGTATCCCCCACACTTTTTGCATCGTTCCTACGCCCCTGTGTGTTTATAGAATGATTACGAATGAGACCCCATAGGGTTCAGCTCTATTTTCATCTGGCCCTCGGCATCACCAAGTAATTAGAACAGACAAGGGAATGCAGATATTATTGCACTTGCTCTAATTAATGTCATTTCACGGGACACAATTTCAATAGTTATGCTTTCATCTGAACTTGTTGCTGTGTGGAGACATTTAGGCTCACTTTCAAATGTTTATGCAAAAGCATGCTGCCATACAAATACGGTTTAAATGTGCCTTTTTCACTAATTGCACAAGCAATTAAGTCAAAATGTAATTTGTGACTTATTCACTGATACATGGATGCAGGTGCACATTAATAATATGTGACATTAGAGAATTGATAATGGATAGCAGGCAAGTAAAAAGATATACTGCATGATACATTTGCTTATACACTCAAACAGACATGTTTGCCCTCAGTGGATACTCTTGCTCTTGGCCTGTTTTTCCATGTTTTTTATGAACTGAACGTGCTAAATATCTTATGTCTAAATAACTAAGATTGAATACACTACAAAATTTTTTAAATGTGCTGTACCTTAAAGGGATAGCCCACCCAAGATGAAAATTCTGTCATCATTTACTCACTGTCATGTTGTTCCAATCCAGTATGACTTTTATTCTCTCGTGGTACTCATAAGGAGATTTTAGGCAGTACATTAATCTCAGTTCATTTATTTTTACTTTCATTGCATTTTTTCCTTACAATGAAAGTAATTGGTGACTAAGGATAATATTCTTCCTAGAATTTCCTTTTGTGTTCCATGGAAGAAGGAAAAAGTAAAATGGGTTTGGAACAATATGAGGATATATCATTTTGGTTTGTGTGAACAGTCCCTTTAAGAATCTATTTCTACCTGATCTGACCCTTAAATAATACTTTCATTGGAGTGAACTTACAATATGTATGTTAATGCAGTCATATTAAATAATATTTTTGACTTGAACTAAACCAGTATATTTAGATGTTACCTTATATAGGTAATTGTTGGTTACAGTTATTTTACTACACAATACCATGATGATACTATGGTTACTGTATCTGTAGAGGATGTCAGGACAGATCCGTGTTTTATCCCCATTTCGAAGACACAAACGTTATTTTATTAAACGTCTACAAAGTATTTTAAACATTGAAATAAAATGTCCGAAGGGAGTGAGCTGTTGTTCTCGTGGTGATCGGAGGCTGGGAGTGTGGTGGGCGTTTTCTATGGCTCTGGATCACAGCGTCAAATTTGATTAATATCTCAGACATTTCGTGATCAGTAGAGCATCGGTTTATGGTGCTGATATGGTCCAATTCAGCTTTTCCCAAACCACTTCCCATGTCATGTCAGCACTGAAGACAGACTCTTTCATTGATAAACATTAACATAAAATATAGCTTGGATTTTTTTTAATAAAAACCTTTAAATTCTGAAAATATATCTTTAGCATTTGTTTTGAATGTTTGAATTGACTTTAAGATATCTATATCAAATATGAATATTTATGTGAATAAATGCATATATAATTTATGCAATAATGGCATGTCACATGTCAGTTGGTTACATTTTATATTTTACTTCAAGTAGAATATTTAAACATTTTATAGTTACCTCAAGTTTAGGTAAACGTGCTCTGATGACACGATCGAACGCTCGAGATGGGTATTAAAGGTAAATAAATAAATGTTTGAAAAAGGCAACACTTTTTTTCTATATACCAATTCATGAGCTAACAAAGCTATAAATTTAATGCTGCCATTAATTTTGCATTGTTAGATCCCCTTCTCATAAAAATGTAAAGAACACAATACTAATAATATTAACATTATTAGTCATAACTCACTTTTGTACACTAAACGCTGGTGACAAAAGTGTCCCTTTTCGCCTCTAACATGTGAGAATTTTACGTTTTTCCACAGTAGAACTTCCCGCAGTTAAAGGATCAGTTTCGTTGAGTACCCACACTATATGACAACATGTCTGTACTTTGTAGAGGTTTAACGTCTTGGACATGTCATCTTCATTCATCTGATTTTGCCCTCACTACACAATATTCAGTCTGTCATTGTAAGCCTAAACACTTCCTCCATGCCAAATTCCCTCATTCATTCAGGACTGGAGCTTGTCACTGAAGACAGGCTCTTCTAAGTCGACAGTTATTCTTTTAATTACAGAGATGACATGACAACAGTCTTCTCCTTGGGGTTAAATCTACTTTAAAAGGAGCCTCTGGTCACCAGAATGAAACTTCCCAGCAGCTGCTCTTGGGAAGTACATTATGTGCCTCATGCTTAGCATATCAGCATCTTAGCATATGTGCCACACTTTATGTAGTAACATTGTGTAGTTTTTAGAATTCAGAACTTCCATCCAGGTCCAAAAAGTGTATTTGTTAAAATTAAATGGGTGGAAAAATTAGGCCTATGATATGTCCCCTTTAAATCAAATTTATCTTCCCTGTAACTCTTTAAAAGACTCCTAACCATTTTTTATCACATAACTTTCCATATAGTCCAATTAATATCTAACACTTGTTACAGGACATGTCAATAAAAAATTAATACGATCAAATTAAAAACTCATTAGAAATGCAAAATCGTCCCATCAGTGACATATAGCTAGTCACACAGAAATAAAACATCATTAATAACCTGACTAATAGTCGTTAAGTGTAAGTTACTGATTCATTTCAAACTAATTGATATGCAGACATGTATCAGCTCATCAGTTATTAATATAATAAGAATAGCTAATTTCATTTTCAATCATCACGCAAGCATGTATTATTTGTTTCAGTAAAGAGTCTTTAATGTGGTGCAGTGGTTATCTGGTCGAGATACATAATCATTTCTGGTGGCAAACAGAAGCAAGTGTTGTTAAATGATAATCCATCAGTATTATCCAACTGTCTTTAATGGAAACCATATAGTGTTGTTAACTGTTTTTGTGTGTGTTTTTCAGAAGTCAGCTGTAGAGGTGTACCTGGGCTAGTTGTCACACCAAAGAATTGTCACAAGGGCTGTAACTCAGTAACTAGCCCAAAAAGTTTTTAGTCAAAAGTACAATGGCACAAGTGTTTGTTTTCTCTAGCAGTGGTTTTTCATGTTTGATTCAATCATATAGTTCAAAACTCGTAAATTTGAATCGTTTTTAAGGCAATCCTCCAAACTAATATTGCAAAAACATAATGTTTCTGTAATAGCTCTTGGGTAAACAAGTGAACATAACAAACCGCACTGGCATACATTCAGGCAAGGACCAGCTGTATTATTAAGGTAGATTTTAAAGATTTAATCCAATTAATTTTAATATTTGTTGTATGTTATTCAATCTTTCCTTTTTCACATATCCAATTTTCATATTTCATACTCTTATTGTGCTTCATAATGGTTTTCCTGTTTAAATTGTGCTGAAATTCATATAACAGGCTATTAGTTGTCCCCTTGGTGACAACACCTCACATTTTGAAACAACATGCTATGATTTTGGTCAACTTGTGTACAGTGTACTGTATCTTTTTTCCTGTGCAATTATGGTGAAAATGTTCAAAATGTTCATAGCTTTTTTTCAAGACTTCAAGGTATGTGCCGACATAGAAACTGGCTTTAAAAAATAAACCTACCCTGAAAAATGTTCTCTGGAGTTCAAAGTCTGACAACAACCCCAGGCCCTCCTATTTAGCTACCATTGCTATATAAGCGCCTCTTTGCTTTGGTACAAAAGCAGATTTCGCATATCAAAATTTCACAACTCATCGTCAACTCATGTTGATAGCAATATGTCTCTCACATTATATCCCCATGTGATTCTCACTTCACACATATCTCTCCATCTCTCTCATTTTTAATGTGTTGTGTAGGTTTATATCTCCTATGCATAATGAATGATGAATCCTGATTGGTAATCCACTGATGACTCCATGAGCCACAGACCTTGTGGTTGCATCATCTGTCCTTCAACACCCTCTCAGTCCATTCATTCACCCAATACCACTCTTGTGTTCTATCCATTCGCAATTAGAGATTATCCTCTCTCACTCTCTAATAGATTGAATGAATCACCAAATGCCCCCCCTTCCCACCCCAACTCATCCCACAAGGTATCTCTCTCTCTTTGTCTCTGTCTATTATTTGACACACTCCAAAATGATCTCTTTCACCCCATCTGTATTTTTTTCTGGCCTGATTGTGTCGTTAATGTGTTGAGAAACAAACCAGGCTAATGATTTGATTTCATGTTTCAGAAGTTATGAAATTTCTCAAAGATTAGAGCAAAGATTCCTCTCTGCTTATCTCTCTCTTTCTCTTTTTCATTCTCTCTATCAGTGTTTTGCAGCCTGACATGGGAAAAAAGTCCAAATACAAAACTACGGTGAAGAAGAAAACTCTAAACCCAGAGTTTAACGAGGTCAGCTATTCCCAGGAACTTCAAAATGTTCAAAAAGATTCCCCTTGCTGAAAGAAAGAAAAATTGAGTCATAATCCAGTCCATTTGGCTTTTCTTGACTCACGGATCCATTCATCGTATGCGCGCATCATCAGCACACGCGCCAGCCATTGACTACTAAAAGAGTATCACAAAAAAGTTGTAGTGGGCATACGTCAAACGCATTTGTATTTGCTCACGGTCAGAAGAATATACTCACAAAGGCAACGTGGGTGACCAGGCACAAGGCGATCCGAAACGCACATTAACAAAGTATACTTGGGCCTTTAGGCATTTACCAGGCAATTAGGCTAGGCAATTAGGTTAACCAGCTGAACACCAGCTTGACAAGACTGGGAGACCAAAGAAAAAAAAAAAAGAAAAATTTTTGATTACAGTAAGTCTCTTACAATGGAAATAAATGGGGCCAGTCCTTTAAAATTAATATACTCAATATTTCAATAGTATAGCCACAAGAGTTTACCTGTATTGCATTGTCATGACAACAAAGATGTTATATTGGATATAACTTTATACAGATCAAGGCCTCATTTCCCAAAAGCATCATAATCCTAATTAGATAGTAAAATCCATTTTAAGATTCACCTTAGTTTTGTGGCCTGTTTCCAAAAGCCATCGTAACAGAAGTAGTACTTGAAAATGGTTGTAGATTTACGAGTGCTCATACAGCGGAAAAGGTATAGATTTATGCAGACACCTACAGGATAATTGCAAAATTACACTTAATACACATTATCTAAGGCGGCACGGTGGTGCAGCGGTTAGCATTGTCGCCTCACAGCAAGAAGGTTGTGGGTTCAAACCCCGGTTGCCCTGGCCTTTCTGTGTGGAGTTTGCATGTTCTCCTCGTGTCTGCGTGGGTTCTCTCCGGGTGCTCCGGCTTCCTTCCACCATCCAAAGACATGCAGGCTAGGTTAATCGATGTCTCTAAAAATTGCCCTAGGTGTGAATGTGAGTGTGAATGGTTGTTTGTCTATGTGTGGCCCTGCGATGGACTGGCGACCTGTCCAGGGTGTACCCTGCCTTTCGCCCAATGTTAGCTGGGATAGGCTCCTGTGACCCTGTACACAGGATAAGTGGTTGTCGATGGATCGATGGATGGATGGATGGACACATTATCTAACTGTTAATGTTGTTATGCTTACACTTTATGCAGTATACAGCAATTTTAATATTAGGGTATGATTGTTGTAGACAGTTGTATTTATTCAATTCAGTGGAAGTGAAGAAAAAAGTGAAACCCAAATATTCTAAATAAACCAGAGATGAGTCAAAAATATTTTTTGTGATAATCAACATAAATGCTGTTGATTCATCTTTACTTGTATTGAAACTGGGAACATTCTTTTAAAGACCATTGACACCAGATGCATTTTTTTGTCCATGTACACTCTTTTTGAATTGTTTTTCTTAGCTGTGTCTCGCTGTTTGTTCAGCGTTTTGCACAGGAGTATCACGTTTGTAGACACTGTGTCAGTAAAAAAATTTACTTTTAAAAGTGCATCTTAAGACACCTGCGTTCTGTTATACATGTTGTGCTGCATCTAACTTTTTTAGCACAAGAATGTGATTAGTCTGAACAGCCCCTTAAGCAGGTTTAAGCTAAGTAAGGGGATCTTGTCAACCAAACCAATTTGAATAAAAATTTATTTTTGTTAAATAAAAAAACAAAAAATTTCCTGCCAAAACTCATTGTTTCTTCTTCTACCCAGGAATTTTCCTATGAAGTTCCACACGATCAGCTCGCCAAGAAAACCTTGGAGATCTCAGTCTGGGACTATGATCTGGGTATGAGCAATGACTTCATAGGTGAGTTGGAATATTACATTCTAAAAAAGTTTGTCTCTATCGACAGCATCTGTGGCATTACCATACAGTGTAGATTACCACAGAAAATAATTTAGCCTTGTTCTGCTGAAAAAGACTTAACAGTAATGCACTTACACTATGGGACATGACACTGCAAGCAAATAAACAAAATGCACACTGTTCCAAATATATAGCCACAAGACATGGTAACGTAAGACTATTCAGACAAACATCAAATACAACAGTAGCAGAGGCACTAAACTAGATAGGCCTTGTGTAAATTATTATGAAATATAGTAAATGCAGACTAATTAAACTGAATTCGGCAACAGTAGATCTGCTGAAATAGGTCTGTGCTTAAACAAATTTAAAACCACTGCCACTCCGTGGTTGAAGCTGGAAGTGTAATGTCCACAGAGTGGCGGCAAAAGCAAGTATTTTAATTTTAGTTGAAAATTATGTTAAGTCAACAGGAATGCATATTTTATTATCTCTACCCCCTAACCCAAATCCAAACCTTAAACCTAACCATCGATGGAAGTAAATTTTTTATTTTAGACTGAAAATGCAACCTCTGAAAAGCACTCACCATTGATAATGTTGCTTCCTGGTTTCCAGAATCCGCATCTTGGAGGTTTAGTAGTGCCAGAGGGGAAATGTGTTCACGCTTAAATTGACGTAAAATTGTCTAATGGGATTGAATTCTAGGTACATGTGCTTCCATAAGCAACATGTTGATTTCCTGTGTGATAGATAATTTATACAACAAATAGATGAATTAACTGTGGGCCATTTTTTGCCCCCACATTAAAAATATCCAGACATTTTTATGACATTTTTGTCACATTCTGTGGCCTTTTTCCACTGTGCTCTTGATCATTTCTGCCCCTGGCCAGTGTTGATCGATAGCATGTCATAGATTCTGTCACTAGAGCTTATTGAAACCCAGAACATTTCATTAAGATGTGCTGTTTTGATTATTTACTCTCAGAGAACCAAATGCTCTTGAATGTTCAGCTTGTATGTCTCATTTTCTGCTTAGTGCTGTGGTATTATTCCCCAAGCTGATGATGTCAGTATTTCGTTTTTATATCAGGAAAAGTAATGGAGCTTATAGGGAAAAAAAAGCTGTTGATCTAGTGACTGTTTTGTTGTGTGACGTGTTTATTTATGGTTGAATGACGAGTGCTCTCTAACGATTGAGAAAGTGAGAGTAACTGATGTAAGGGTTACTGATTCAGAGAGCAACAGTGAGAGTAAAAAGCTGAGGAACAGAGAGAGATCAAGATAGAAGTGTGAAGAAATTATGGGATGTGAATGAGATGTGAATGAAAGCTTGTGAGAGACAACCAGGCGTGAAGGCATAGAGCGGTTTTTATGATTGATTTAATTATTTAAGAATTTACGAGTTTAATGGAGCTTAACATTTATTTAGCTTTTTATCATGGATCTTTTTAACCCTCTCTCTCTTTGTTTTACTGTCTCATTCTCTGTATCCTTTCTTATTCTTTCAATCCCAATGGTGGGCATGTACTGCGTAGAGTTCATTTGTTATGGCTTGCTCGTGGCCATGAGCATGTGGTATTGATGTGAAGTGTGTGTGTGTGTGTTTGTGTAGGAGTGATCGAAGTGGGGCAACATCTCAGTACGTGAGGTGCCTGACCAAATGAAACACGGCTTGTGTCCACAGACATGCCTTCACACATAGTTGCATTATTCTGAGCTAATTTAGGTCTTCGGTGGTAGACTATGGTTGTTTGCTGTTCAAGCAGCTAGAAAGAGCACAGCTGAATGGAGCAAATGCATGTTTTTAATTTTGCATCTTAAAAAGCCCAATGCTGATGGTTCAAATACTGATTAGCAACTAACAGCAATACAGTATAATAGCAATAGTAATGCAAGAACATGCTCTATGTGAATATGTGGACACACTGAGCAGTGGGAGTAACTAATTGAGAGTGACACTACTAACTTACATTTTTCAGTAGCGTGACAGTAGCTCAGTTCTTTTCTCAACAGTGTAGCTTTTCCAGTATCAAGCTACATTGTCCAATGTTGTAATGTCACAAAATGCTGCAATTGTCACATTTTATTGCGAATGGAACCAAGGGAGAATCAAACTACCGCACCTCTCGCTTTCTCACATGTAGTGCTGGGAAATCCAATCTTTCTGACATATATAAATTGACTAGTTAAAATAAATGATTACTTGTATTTAGCATTGGAACTCCAGTTCATTTTAGTAAGTCGGTTTATGTAAATAAATGAGTTTACATAAATAATTTACAAATTCTCTTGAGCCAGAAACCACTTATTTTCTCGTGCAAAATATTTATTTAATTGCTGCTGTTTCTTACTGTTTATTAGTTATTGCTGCAGAATTTTGGGTAGCCTCTGGAGTCAATGGATAATGTACTTTTTCTGTTTTCAAATGATTAAAGTGAGTTTTGAGTAAACATTGTTAATTTAATAAGTATGCTTTTAATGTAACTATTTTGTATATTCCTCAATTGCTATAATGAAATTGCATTCTGTATATCAACATTATATACTGTAAGCCAATGGCCACCTTGATCTCTTTATATCAGTATGGGTTTGGCCATCAGAAAACCTATATTCGTTGACCACTAGAACAAATCAACAGTGAAGATTTTGGTCATATAATGCAGCCCTACTTTTGGTATCTGATTGTTCTCTCTCTCTCTCTCTTTCTCTCTCTCTCTTTTAGGTGGAGTTGAATTGGGAATTAATGCAAAAGGAGAGAGACTGAAACACTGGTTTGAGTGTCTAAAACACAAAGGAAAGAAAGTAGAATATTGGCACACACTAACACAACAAGGAGCCCCTAGCAGTGACTAACACACATTCACACACTCAGACCAGCATACATGTGCACATGTTTCATTCCCTTCTGATAAGTAATACAAAAAATAATGGAGTAATAATGATAAAGAGATGCAATAATGCTTAATCTGGGAGCGATGGTGACATTTAGTATTAAAGAGTGAGATAAAGCATAATAACCTATTGTACAGATAAATGTCAGACCTTTTCACAGTCTTTTTTGCTGAGCAAGAAGAGGCAAGTGTGAACAAAAGCCAGGATTGTGACGCACAACTGTGTGTTGTCACATGCATTGACCCCTTTTTCTGGCCTACACGTAATTTATTTGAAATTGTATTGTGTTGTGACTATGCCACAAGAGCCCATGCCATATTATAGTGTTATTAATTGTTTATTACATGTTAGTAAACATGTAATAGCATCCTGGTGTTTGTTACAGTTGGTGGTGCCGTAATTTTGCACATTGTCAAAGCACAACATATCCAGCTGACTGTAAATGTCTCTGTGTGCCTACTGTATGTATTATTTGGCTCATTTTGTATGAAAGTTTACAGTCTCTTCCAGCCCGACAAAAACATGGAGCACGTGAAAAGCACAAGAGACAGTTTGCAAAGAAAAATGGACAAACATTTGAAGAAAGTAACTGTTTATGGATTTAAAAATTCACTCAAGAATTTATGTCCACCTGCAGACTACCGTCTGTCACTCCATGCAGGATTATATTGACAGTCATCTCAAAAATCTGCACAACTCTTTCGGGAAATATATTGCAAGTGTGTGTGTGTGTGTGTGTGTGTGTATGTGCGTGTGTATTTGTGTGTGAATGTATCGGCCTGTTTTTATCCGTCTATATTTGTGTCTCTGTTGAATGTTTTGTACAGTCTCGTACAAAAAAGAAGCTCTGATGCACGTTGACTGACTTTCTCACTTTCTCTCTTACACCCTCTACTGGTTTAGAGGTCTAACTGCAAGCACCATAGTAGCCACATGCAAAGGATAGTGCGAATCACTACCAATACAGGGTTTGAATCATCAACAACAGTCTTTAGCAGGCCTCCTGCACAAATGCAGTCCTCTTAGAGGGTTAAATTAGCAATCAAACGAAGCCTTTGTTGGACAAACAACCTATCACAGGACATTGTAGGTTCACATGAGCATGCAAGAGCCCGGAGGCACAAAACTGGGTTGCAGAGCAATTAAAGGACACAACTTTGTTTTCCTGACAATGTGTTGTCATCAGCTGTGGTGATACTTTGTAAAAAAAAAAAAAATCTTTATTTTAAACACTCTTAATGGTGAGGTGTGTAATTTCAACACCACTAGCATCACAGCACGGAACAGAGCCCAACAGTCTGGTTCCAGAAGTAAAATTCACATTTGTTTTCTCCATAGATTTATTGATTTGTAACGATCATTTATAAACCTTTAAAGACAAACCAACCATGACCCACAAGGTTGTCATTAAATGTTTTTATTAAAGCCATCAGTCCACCTTATTCAACTTTATTTATTTAAAAATTGGGTTTAAAAGCAGAATTCCTGGTTAAGATCTACACTACCTGTGAATCCTGAGCAGAAAGCTCCATCAATCAGAAAACCAAAAAAAAAAAAAGCTCTCCAGGGACTGTCCGTTTTCATGATGCACTGTGAAAACTTGTAATTTTGTGTTTCACCTTGGAGCTGGTTGGTTTGGTTCATGGCTTAGAACACTTTTATATAGGATGGAAAACATAAATGGGGAAAACACTTCCTGAACCAAGATGACTGAAAGAGTGGACGAGCACTGTTGCATTCTATTTGAAAAATAATTGTTTTCAAACATGTTTCCCAACCACCATTGGTCGAAACTTCTTCCATTGGTTGGAATAACAGGTAGTCATGCCCCAAATGTAGGGTGACCGCCTGGCTATTGCTCTGTTGCAGGTCAGCAGACCTAATTTTGCGGGGCACGAGGGAGAGATAACTTACTATTATTGTACTAGGTGAATAAATATCGATTTTATATTAGATGGTATGTTAATGACGGTGCTGACCTGCGCTGTGAACGTCACTCAGTTTGGCATAAGGTCATTGATACAAACTAATTTTAACAGCACGGACCTACTCAATCTAAATATAATGAAGTGAAAATAATAATCTAATCGTTAAAAAGCAGATTTCCAAATAAGCACATCAATTCCATTAGGAAAGACTAGAAAGATTAATTGCCAGATTAATCTTACCGGATTTAGTGCATTTCGAGTAGGGCATTTTCATTCATTACGTGTCTGTAGAACTCCTGGCAGGTGTAGCTGTAGTTCACTTTCACCAGGAGTTCAATTATTTTGAGGTCCACAGATGCTCAGTTCCTTGTCTCTGTCCACGCAGCGGTCATCAGAGAAAACACCCTCTCCACGAACGCGTTGGTGACGGGAATGCTCAAAGCCAAAGATACCAGAGCTGCCATGACCATGAGCTGGGCACTGAAATGCTTCAGCAGAGCTGTCCGTGAAACTTCGGTGGCATACCCTGCACTCTCTTTTTTTAGGGTCACCTGAAACTGGTTTTAACAATGTATACATTTTGTCCCATTCTTTATTATACGAACAAAAACACCTTTTCTTCTCGAGAGCTCCGGATAGATCCATTTATCTGTTGCGGTTTTCTTTTTTTTCCTCCAGTGTTTTCCCGCTCTGGCAAGAAAAACGGCTGTGCTGCGCATGTTCAGCGTTTTCTTATTAACTTTTTTTTATAGTGATTTTGTCATTTAAAGGACGATGAAATAAAATTATGCCGAAATAATAATAATAATAATAATAAATACAGACAAAATTAAAATGCGTTGTGGTTACCCTACCCAAACGTGAGTATTTGCAAAAAATTGACTACAAAAACAATATTCCTTCCATGGCTGCATTTGTGGCTCACTGAGTTCAACTTTGTCTTTTTAAAGGGATATTTCACACAATATTTAACATTTAATTTTAAACAGTGAGTAAACAATGACAGAACTTTTTTGGGTGAGCCCTTTTAATTTGAGTTATTAAATAAATATCCTAAATGGTGTACAATTCTAAAATGGTATGCTAGCAGCTGCATACCAACTGAATGTCGCATGCTTTGATGGACCGCTGATCTGCAGTGCTTATGTTTGCTCTAATTTCCATTATCAGGCCCATCTAAGGGTTTTTGGTTTTGCTCAGTGAACTGGGACAATTCAGGCTACCTTTGATGAAACAGCATGGCATTTAGATAATGGACTGGCACCACCTGCCAGCCAAGATGGGACTTCAGGGAGAGCGATAATGGAGAGGTCAAATTGAAGGAGGATTATACAAGTTTCGCTCACGTGTCCTTCGTTGACTGTCTGTGTAGAACGTGATATGACTGCCATCATGTGTCGGTCTATGTAATTGCGTTGCAAACAAGAGCGATGTCAAATGGTGTTTGTGCATTTGAGTCATATATGACCAACTGTAATATTGCAAATAATCTTTCATTCATGGAATGACTTTTATTTTTGTGTTGCAACTAATGGAAATTGTTCTGAAGATAATTAACTATATTAAATAACGAATGCATGATACAACACTTGTTTAAGGACAAGTATATCTTTAATGGTTGCCAAGATTATGCATGCATTCTAATTTGTTACAGAAATGCATTCATTGAGTTTGCTTGTGATAAATGAATGAAAGTACAACAGAAAGTTTGATTGGATCTATCTTTTTGTGTATTTGATCGATACTGTGATGTCTGTGATCACTTTTTCCTCTTTCTCTATCTTTCTTGTAACGGATTAACAATCCTTCCAATGAAAAGCGGGGCACCAATCTCATCACTCCAGACTACCAGAATGAAGGGCTGTAGAGCTGTGAACGATGGAAAGGAGCGAGAGAGAGAAATGCTGGTGGCTGCGGCTGCTTCAACTCCTTTTTCCGTGAGCGACAAAAAGGCACGATGGCGAGCGTCTGAGATGAACGAATCAGATTCCCCCGGAAACATAGCACACAAGTTAGGACTTTCAAAGAGATCTGACAAACCTAAGTGAAGAAGAGATGAGAATAATGAAAAATCACACTTACAGTTCACCCAAAAATTAATATTCTGGAATTATTTACTCAATAATTGAAGTCTTAAAGAGAGATACGATAGCTTTGTGTAATGAATAGACCAAAATGTAAGTTTTCATTAACTGACAATCCTCCCCTCTGCAGAAGCTCTTTCCTCCAATCTTGCAAACAATTAGTGGCGGAACTACAGTTGTAACCCAGCTAACAATTTTACGTTCTGGGAACGTTAGTTTTTGGTTCCCAGAACGTTCCCTATTGGTGATCCAGGAAAGTTTTCTTAACGCAAATAGAACGTTCCCTTAAAGGTTAGGGGAACGTTCTGGGAACGTTCCCTTTAGGTTATAAAAATAGAACCTAAAAATAACCTACAGGGAACATTTCCAGAACGTTCTCCTTAGGTTATAAAATTAAACCTAAAAATAACCTACAGGGAACGTTCCTGTTTGGTTCCCAAAAAATAACCAAATGGGAACCACAGGGGAACGTTAGGGGCACGTTCTGTGTTTGCTGGGAAGCTGCGTCTACATTAATACAGATACATATTGAAAATGGCGTTTTCGTTTCAAAACTCTTTTCGTCCACTCTGAAACGTATGAAAACGCGCGAAAAATCACGTTACAGCGCATGCGGAAAATCCCTGTTGCACGTACGGTCTGAAACGCAATTGTCCTCGTTTTCCGTCACCGGACACCAATTCTAAATAAACTCCCCTTCGCCTTTGAAGGAACGCAATGTGATGGCTGTAAAAAGTAACATTAATTTTTTTTAACAATGCTATCAAAGTGAGTATCAAGTAACACGGGCCGCCATCTTGATTGTTTTGGTTGGATAGATCACCTTACTGCGTCCATGACAACAAATACATCATCATTTTCTGATATATCCGTTTCACAGTCTACACTACAATGCGAAAACGATGTTGTCAAATGTATCCTCTTTGGAGTGTGTTTTCAAAAAGCTCAGTTTTCGTAGACAAAAACATCCTCAGTGTGAACGGAAGGCCATAACGGAGAGAAAAAGATGCGGTTCCAAAACAAAAACATATTAGTGTGGACAAGGCATTAGGCCATACAGGGGGTGGCCAAGGCTACTTCAGGGGTCCATAGACCATGACAGAAAATTATTGTGTAACCCTAACCCTGGCATCTAAGAAGCATGAATTAATCTCATGATTAAACCAGAGTTCTTCAATGTAAAAAGGTATTCATGAATAGCCTATATTATATATATCTGGGTCTATAAGTGTTGAACATCCAAAATATTTAAAGGAAATAAAGCTTTAGCACCAAGTAGATAAGATAGCATTTGTGTGTTACATAAATTGCATAGTTTATTTACAAAAAAAAGTACATTTACAAAACAAACTTGGTATGTCAAAACTTTGACATACCAAGTATCAAACAGAACTGGACTTGAAAAATAAAAATAATTTTGGTGCCCTTCAATATTATAAACTTACTCGCGTTATTTTATTGCTTTTTTCATTTAGTTTTAAGTGCAATTTGATTTTAGAAAAGTTGTTTGTTTTCCGTGTTTCAATAAACAAATAAAATTTTTAAAGCAAAATCAATAAAGCAAAAAGCAAAAAATTCACCTGATTTGCGATATGAAAAATGCGCCCATTGTGCCATCGAATGTCAAAATAAATGCTTCTTTCAACAAGAGGTGAAATGAGATGTCAATCAGCATCATACTGCCAGTGGCGAGTAAAATGTTGAGGTGCGCCAGGGGTTGCCAGTCAGATGTCAGAGGTGTCCAGTGTCACCCCGGACACCCCTCTGGCTTCTTTGGGTACCATTTTAAAAAATAGATGCAAGCACGAATGAGATGTGCAGCTGAGGGTAAGATTTTCTGTGAATAACATCTTAAATTGTGGTCTGTTTGTCACACAAAGCATTCTTAGAACTTCAGAAGACTTGGAATATTGTACATAAAAGACTTATAAACTAATTTCATGGTGGTTTTGTGCTTTTTAAAGCTTGACAAGCGTGTAACTATAAACAATTACAAAATATATATTTTTGTATTCCACAGAAGAAAAATAAGGCATATGGGTTTGGAACAACATAAGGGTGAGTAAATGATGACAGAATTAAAATTTTTGGGTGGACTGTTCCTTTAATAGTCACATCTTTGCTCTATACAGTATTTTGGGTTTATTAAAAGAGACACTCTTACCAAGTTTTCTTAGTAACTTCTCAAGTGGTGTGGTCATTGTCAGTTTAATTTTAGGAAGTGTGACCTCAGCAGTTTGGGCTGCGATTTTGCTCATCTCAGAAACCATTTCTATAATATTAGCGGCATTCATATTTTTCTCCATCAATGAAAAGGATTCTTCTGACACTGTGTTTGGGATCAAAATGTACAGGCTACTTTTGCCTGTGAGAGGAAATTTTCCGACCTGGAGTTAGAGAAAGAGTTTTGGAGTATATAGGTGCACACACATATGCATTATTTGTGGTCCCGTTTACACCTGGCATTAAAATGTGTCTTGAATGTGTCTCCGATCACAGGCCATTTATGATCAGATTTCATCAAGGGGAGAGTCTCTGATTGCGGCACTACATACTGTACTGTACAAGTCTGCATTGTTAATGAAGTATGTAAAAGATACAAAAAAGCACAAAAATGAACTGCACGCATACATAGTCTTATAAAATATTAATTCCAAAACCATATGACTTTCTTTATTTCTTGAAGCATAAAATGAAATGTTAGGCAGAATGTTAGCCTCAGTCAACATTCAATTTCTTTGTTTGTTTCTTTTCTGAATTGTGACTATGGTAGGCCCAATATTTAATTTTGTGTTTTACAAAAGAAAGAATGCTTTATGAGTTTGAAACAACTTCAGGGTGAGTAAACAATGACAAAATGTTAATTTTGGGGTAACATATACCCTTCAATTTTTGTATCTCCACAGTCTGGATGCTTTGACTAACTGAACTTGGGATGTTAAACTTCTGATGGTTGTTCTCTTTTGAAACCACACCAAACCTGCAGAAGTTTAAAACCATAGTTTTAGAAGAATGAATGCATGTTAGGTAAGAAGGCGGTCATTCGTTGTCCGGGATGCATTAGCATTTAGACCATAAATACGATGTGGTCACATGCGTTTCTGATCATATACCAATGTCTTTTGAGTGATCGATCATAAAACATTTTGGACAATGTTTACACCTGTATTTAGCTGTCTTGTGATTGGATCACCTGAGATGGATTTTAATGCCAGGTGTAAACAGGGCTTGTGACACTTACCTCTGCCTTTAATTTTTTGTTATAGCTCATTACAAGCTTGTACTTGGGGCTGTAGAGAGTTTCCACATTTACAACCTCACCTGACAACTTTTTGAACTCTTCCTTTTTATTCAAGGGTTCAAATAACATTTTCCATTTACCTGTAATGAGCAAACATGGATACTGTGTCATGGCTTGACAGGTATAAGAAACCTAAACAGATCAGATGTTGGATATATTGGCACTTACCAATAAAGTAGACAGCATTTATAAGAACAAACTGGGTAGAGGGATCAACTTCGTCAACTAACTCATTAATTTTATGATTTGTCTTGTCTGAAACCCAGTTGTTGATGAGCTTCACATTAAGATTGCTGTCATTGGTCAGCTTCTGTGGCTTTGCATCATAGAACTCCAAAGATTGGTTGATGAAAGCCTCTGCCATCCTTTGCTCTATGGGGGGAACAGAATAAGTGAGTAGAATGTTTATTCAGAATGAAAAATAATGCTGTTCCTTGTGACAGTCCAGGGCATGATTCATTTTTTTATGTTATTTTATGTTGTGTAATTTTTTTAATGTATTTTTTTACACTGAATTCACACATTTAATTGACAGCACTTTTAAGTTGACAGAATGTTAAAAAATCCTGGTGGGATTTTCAAGATTCATGTGATCGGTGATAGTGGCGGGATACTGTCACACTATTTATGGCAAGTTGTCACAATGGGAATGGGAATGTGAATGGGCGGAGGGTGGGGCCGGGTCGTGATTTTACACACCCGGCCCTTATCAGGCTAATCAAGCCTCCGAGAGGTATAGAGGCTGACTGCGGACAGTGGTGCTATAGAGATATAACTTTTACGGGAAGCTGTCCATCCTATGTGTGTGTTTGTGTCTTTTGGTTTTAGTTCTTTATTAAAAATATTATTTATATTGTCAAGCCAGTTCTCGCCTTCTACTTTCCATTGTTCCCTTTACAGGGACTTTAATGAAAACCAGTCCCATAATTTTCATGCAAACACTGGGGGGTGACAGGGGAACAGCAGCCTAAAGGCTTTTCAGCAAAATGTAAAAAGTAAAACATTTAAAAATCAAAATCCATGAAGCAACAAAAATGTAAAAGGTAACGTACAAGAATGTCAAAACGGTGGTTTGTCCAACAAATATTTTAATTAATATTTTTTTTATATTTATTTTTCATTAAATGACTGTCTTTAAACTTCTTGGTAAAAATCTGCCATCATTATTGACCATTGTCTTAAAAGGGGTCATGTCATGAGGGATAAACGTTTCCTTGATTTTTTAACATATAAGATCATTAAAAACACTGTAGGTTTCAGAACTGAAAACTTTGTCTCCAATCTGAAAAAAGAGTAGTTATTTTTCCACTTTGCAAAAATGACTTGTTTTGAAATTGGCTACATTGTGATGCCACAGTGCAGTGTCATTTAAATATATCTGCCTCCACAGTATATGTAATTTTCACAGTGAATTGATAAAGAGAGCAGCTGAGGTGTTGAAACACTGAAAGTGTTACTGTAGTTTGCTTTTAAAAAACATCAAGATGTCGAGTAAGGTCCCAAGATGATGTTGTGTTCCTGGTCGCAGAGCAACCTCATTTACTGGATAACCTTTTGAAGGATCCCTATATAATGAATGAGAGGCTTAAATGTATTTAAACTACGTTTCTGAATGAGTCAGTGTGGGTATATACCTTTGTTCAGCACATTTCTGTATAGATTATTTTGATAACCATTATGATTCAGGCTTTGCAAAGAAACTTACATTGAAAGATGGAGCTGTGCCAACTTTATTGGACATGACAGCGATGCTAGGTGTGACACATTTAATAATAATATTCCATCTGTTTGAGATTGTTTGATATGTAAGTTATTCTATAGTTAACCAATTTTATTGCAAAATTAACCATGTTCAAGACTCCAACTGGAATTTTTTTAATCGCTTGCATGATTGCATACTTTCATTCTTGGAAAAAAAATTGTTCCACATGTGTTATAGTGGGGGGGGCGTTTGCTCTGCAAAGATGTTGGCCAATCATAACTTAATCACAATAATTTGTGTATGTGCACCTTATTTTTCAGCTAAACTAGGGCGCTGCCATTATCAACCTTGAATGTGGACCACTTCCGGTGTCAGCCACTTCCAGCTATTTTAGCGATACAAAAATATCACATTATGCTGCTTTATATTACAGGCTGCCAATATATGTCATCATATTATTATCATTAATTATGATTTTCATAAACTCATTGGTTTTGAACGTATTTTGTTTTATTACACTGTTGCACAGGCAGAATGAATGAATTCAGGCATAGACACAACTGTCCTCTGAACCGTCTGAAATTACACAGCCAGCAGAGAGCAGAAAGCCACTGGGCAAATGCTGCTTAAACTTTATTTGCAACAAATCTGCATCTTGTTTCATCTTGTCAAAGAAATAAAAACATTTTAATCTCCGTACTTGTCAGACAGCATTCTCTCTTTCTTAGTAGTGTATAGTAAACAGTGTAGCATCTGGACCAATCAGACACACAATTATTCATTATTTAATGAATAAGCCAACAGATGTCTCAAGACTGTAACAAGCAAAGGTCCAAGTAGGCCCAAGCCGACTCTGTTATTTCTGCTCTCCCACTGATCATTATCAAGGCTTTACACTGTCTTTACAAGGTCCAGCAACTAGTGGACATCAGTGACATTCCAAGCGGGGGAGTTTAGCTACCTGCCAGAGCAATCTTCCCCCATCAGAAATGGATGCAAAGCCCAGAACAACAGACTTTTCTTCATTAATTTATAGACAAACTGTCTATAAATTCACAATTCACATTCATCTTTACTGTATTGTAAAGTGTCTTTTTGTACTGTATACTGTTTTATGCATGCCTTATGACAGAACTACCAGATAATCTACAATTAGTTCTGCCATGTTTCCCAACAAATGAATCCTTGTGTGACACACTGCAAAGTGGTGTATATATATATATATATATATATATATTATTCTTTTGGCATGCATTGTATGCTTGCTATATTAATCAGAGCATAAAGGGGCACGCATTAACAGTTTACCCCAATTATGAAAATGAGTCCGCTTCCAAACAAAGGAACATTTCCCACTTGGAAATTTCAGCTTTCTCGTTGGTCAAGCCAGACTCGAGAGGAGGGACCTCCAGTAGAAGTTAAAAGACACGTCCCGCCTCTTATTCATTCTCTTTCCCCTGACTCTCTTCCCTCTGCTGCTGTTTGTGTGGGACCGGGACCATTCTATCCGAGGTCGCTGTCCGGGAAGCCTCAACACCTCAAGCCACGTGTAACTATCTTGACCATAGAGTCAATGAACACCACAATTCAGCATAATTTCTTCATTCAACACAGAAGAAATTGATTGCAACTTCACCATCGACTCGAGGAACCATCAAGACATTCTCCTATGACTGCATCCGGGCTCTCTCAACAGCCAAGGCAATTGCAAGTAGCGTACCAGTAACTAACTGAACTATTTTTAGTAAAAGAGGTAAACCCCTTTGTAACAAAAGGTGTTTCTAAATTAAGAAACAGATGGTCCTCTCAGATGGTCAAAAATTACTCTTTTCATAACTGCATTTCCCCTATTCTCTTCCAGATTCATTTTATTTCCACTTTCCCATGTATGAGTGATTTTGTGTGTATGTTTTTGTGATTTGTTATGTGTTCGTATTTTAGTTAAATAAACTTTTGTGTACGTTCTTGCGAGTTGATTCTGGTCTGCTAGTAAATCAACATAAATTTAATGATTCGATCTCAGCTCCATGCTAAGAAAGAGTTATTTTTGTATGGCAACGAAAAATATCCTTTCTGAGAATTGATAGACGATCAATACTGAGTGTTCCCTGGACAAACAGATAAAGTGATTGTAATATTAATTCAGCTACATCAAGTTAATTCTATTAACCGATCCAAAAATATAATTAATTATAACGATTTATGATTAATTATTCATGATTCCCTTTTAAAGATATTTTGACTGTGGTATATTTTGATAAATAATTTCATCCATGTTTCTGAAGGATTTCGCTTAAAAGCTATACCTATATATGTAATATTATTGTCAATTAGCCATGAGAATAATATTACTCCAATAAGAGAATTAATCATAATTCTCTTATTAATGCTAATTCCTTACAGTAGAAATTGTGAGCGGATACAACGAGACATTATATTACGATTTTAGTGTTGGAGAATTTTATTTAGACAAATAATCTAGTTATTTGTCATTTATCTAAATTATAACGGTTGTCAAACGCGCCTGATTCCATTATAAGTTTCCTTACATAGTAATGTAGAAATAGGACAGTTTAATTTAATTCCTAGCTCACACATACTGTTTTCCTTACAAATAATGGTAATGTACATGACACTTTAACCTGTGCAGTTTACATTTATCATACCAATTTCTCTACATATATTGATGTGAGAATCTGGGCACTTTAACTGATTACTGTTTATTTGTGCATTGTGAAATGCGCTGACGTTCATATGTATAGATGAATCTGTTTTCATTAGCATTGACCCAGATCACAAATCACTGGTGTTGGTTGCTATGGCGACGAAAGTCAGCGGGAATTCCTAAAGAGACTCTTCCGGGGCAACTAACCGCACATGCACAACCTGTCGACGCCATATTGTCAACACAGTACAGCTAAGCTAATAGCATAACACAGCACCACTAAACTGACCAGTTAGCGAACTTTCATTGAAACCCCTAAATACACTACAAAGACACGCAGATCTCACATTCAGCATGGCTTATGAAGGATTGCCTTTGGAAATAAACAAATAATGGCACAATTGAAGCATATGCTGGTACATATAAATGGAAACAAGAAACACTGCATCGTCACTATCGCGGTAAAGTAAGAAGTAGGTTTTATTACCATCTCTTTAATACAACACACAGCAACTTTGAAGTGAATGATTTACTTACTCTTTTATTATAAATGCTGAAGTTAGAAAATCATTCAACATTAGGCTATCATTCTGCTCTACATCCTGTGGTTGTGTGATAGTTTTTAAACTTATATCACTAAATTCTGGTATTATTATCTTTCTATTTATTTACATTATGGTCAGTAACAATAGAACTTTTACGCATTCGCCGGAAATGCAGCCGCTGCTTACTCCATGTAGCAAAATAAGGTGGATACAGTGTTGAAGTCTTAAAGAGGACATAGCACCAATAAATAAATAAATAAATTAGCATTTCAGATAGCGGGCCATTGACTGGGTGGAAAAAGTAATGTAAAACTAAGCTATCACTGTTTTTTTGTGCAAAAACTTTAGTAAAAAAATGCATCACTTTACCACTTTGATGTATGCTACTTTGGTTTAATTATATTTGGTTAATTACCCTGGAGCTATAACAAAAATATGATTATATACTTTGGTGGAATTCACAAAAATAGTCTTTTGGACTTTTGACTCCAAATCTTATTGTTACTGATTTATTGCCATCTTATTCGGTCTACCGTATAGTCAAAGGTTTGCTTCTGTGAGAGTGGTAGTGACAGTGGTGTATATCCATTGACATGGTTTGATTCAATGGTTACCTGGAGAATAAAAGATGGTTGAAGCCATCCCCATTGTGTGTTTCATTTCTTGTTTCAGTTTCTTCATTTCGGAATGCACGCAGGAGAATCCATTGGGAAGACTGAGAGCACCTTGCAACTGTTTTCTGGTCTCACCACGAGCACCTTGAAGAGAGGAAAGAGGGTGAGGCAGAGAGGAAAGGAAGATGCCCAACAAATCCATCAGCAGGTCAATATGAACAATGTGTAGCTGCCCTCTGCTGTTTTGATGACGTTCCTTCTACCAGCTTTCTTACCCAATAGCAAGTTAGAGAGAGCTGCAGCAATGCTGATCGGGGAGAAGATCAAGTTCGTTAAAGGCTTTGAACCTTTAAGATGGGAGTACACCAAAGTGGAGAATTCTGTAAGTGATTCCTTCAGAGTTGACTTCCATGATCTGTTGTCTGGATCCTCACAAGTCTCCCAGGGGTGGGTGTAGTTATGGCAGCGGGGTAGAGGAGGGGCTAAAGAGTGAAATGGTGGGAAAATGTTACCTCTATGTGAAAAATATGCAATTTCATTCCATGAAGAATACGCTCTCCATTACTGCATACTTTGGAAATCTATGACGTTATAAACCTGAAAACCTGAGTTTTCAAATGAAAATGCTTAATGCAGATGTGGCCTGAGATCCTACTGGATAAACTGAAATTCTTGTTTCAGATATTAATAAAATCTTAGAGTATGATCTTGATTCTTAGAGGTAATCTGATTTAACAGTAATTCAGGTTAAAAATAGAGAAATAGGACCATCTCCAAGAGTCTTGTAGTCTCTAGGAGAAGTTTCTTAAATGTTTTAGGCTACCTTTCACTTCCAGCTCCATCAAAATTTCCTTAGATACATTCCTTATGATACATTGGTACATCCCAGCATCTTCCTCTGTGACATCATTTATTTTAATTGACCAGTCCTGTTCTTCTGGATTAATTTCCCAGAACACCCTTTCAGCAGACATATTTTTCTCTTCTTGGTAGTTTCTTTCTTTCTTGGGGTCGAGCAGCACCTTGGCCCCTTTTATGTCTCGTTTCCAGACAACAGGAGCTGTTTCAGCTAACCCAGAAAAGGAAGATCCAGGAACCTGGCATGGAAACGTCACATCATCTCCAGCTGTTGATTTGATGATCAGCCACTCCTGAACATTTGGGGGTTCTAAGAAAAATAAAGATAGGTAGGGAAACAAGAGTTTACAGAGCACAACAGTTCCAGAAGTAAGAATCACACTCATTTTATTCATAGAGTAATTTGTTTATATAAACCCTCAAGACAGACGTACCATAAACTTGAGATTAAGCAGTGGTACATACTATCCTTCACGCAAATTGGATTTTTGATTTTTTTTTCCTAGATAAGAACTACAGTACATAAATCCTAATCCTAAAGAGAGCTCCACCAATCAAATAAATCACTATTGCAATGGAAATTCGGCCTCACTCTTTCAAATTACTTAGAAATTTTGGTTTCAGTTAAGGGACTTTGAAAAAATCCTAAACCAAGTTTATACCAGTATGTTGGCTTCTTCATGCCAACATAAATCGATTTTAGCCGTTCTGGAACTTCCAGACAAGTCTTTGATTTAGCCACTCCCCCTCTTTTAAAAACCCAAGTTCTACCTGAGCATTTCACCAAACCTGTGCATTTCACAGGACCAGGACACCATACCGGCACTTGTACAAGCATATTTACGTAGGTTGCCCTGTGAACGCATACAGTGATTGACAGGCAGATAGACTTCTGATTGGCAAAACAAATGATCTGACCATGGCCCACAGACATAGCGGACAATCACAGATAAGAAAAATTCCATAGATTTAGTTTGACAGAATGTTCAAATCGGCTAATGGAATGCTTATTAATTCAAACTCCAACTTTAAAAAATTAAATGTAATCTGCTTTAAAAAGCTTTTGATCTGCTTTAAGTTAAACTCTCACTCACATGGTGATATGTTTAGCCAATCGGCTTACATGGTGCAAGCAGATAGGTCATTTCACATGTAATCTTGCACAGTTAGGTCTGCTTTTGGCCATGATACATAGAAGCACATCTCAATGTATACAGTATATGTCTGTGTAAGGCACATATGCTTGTGCCTTAGTCAAATTTGGACTGCACACATTGATATCTTAGGTCATTTGTTTAAATAAATCCACACATAGCTAAGGTAAGTCACTTGTTAAATAAGCTGTAGGCCTTCCTGGTCCAGATTTCCAAGCTGGCCAATGCACAAATAGCTAGTATACACTAGGGTTGTATTTTGTGTAATGTGTTTGTGCAACTTCCCTGCTTTATTGGGGAATTGTATGTCTAATTGTGAAGCAGCACGTTCTAAATGCTCAATGCATTGCATCTTGGATTTTGTCTCATTGTCAGAGGCCTTTCTAGCTAGAAGCAGTACAAGCAGCCATTTAGGGCCTCCAAGCCACCAGGGGCCCCGCAAAGCAAAGTCTGTTTTTTTTTTTTGTTTGTTTTTTTAAATGGAGTAAAAGCTGCAAGTAAGGCAGCTTTTATGGGTCGATTAGAAAGTTAAAGGGGGAGGAGAGTGTTGGGAGAGAGTTGTGGCTAAATGTGACAAGGTTTTTTGTCATCATAAAGCACAAATGCCCTATCTTGTGCATTCTCGATAAGTTGATTCTGCATCATTCATAAATTTTGTTGAGCGTGCGAAGCAAAGTCTATTGATTTTTGCCGTCAGGACTTCATTCAAGTAAGATGGTTTACTTGAATTAATCAAGAGAAATAAAATGGTTGGATTTAAAATGGGTTGAACCATTGAAAATTACTGACTGGTTAAAAATCGCTACTGTTAGGGCAATTCCAGCATTACTAACTTGGTAATTGCAGTGAAAACGTGAAATATAACTTTTTACATATACTCGCTGCCAGTATATCAAACCGTTTGTATATATAATCATAAATCCCTGCAGATACATGAGAAAATGTTCTGTCTAGATTTTTTTTTCCATGTTTAGATATATACATATATATATATATACACACATACACACACACACACACACACACAAACTGGCTGCCAAAAGTTTGGAATAATATACAGATTTTGATGTTTTAGAAGGAAACTGGTACTTTAATTCACCAAAGTTGCATTCAACTGATCACAAATATAGTCAGGAAATTACTGATGTAAAAAAAACAGCACCATCACTATTTGAAAAAAGTCATTTTTTTATCAAATATAGACAGCCCCCCCATTTCCAGCAGCCATCACTCCAACACCTTGCCATTATATCAAACACAGTTGAAAGCTATTTGGTTCGTTAAATGAATCTTAACATTATCTTTGTGTTTGTTTTTGTGTTGCCACAGTATGCAATAGACTGGCATGTCTTAAGGTCAATATTAGGTCAAAAATGGCAAAAAAAAAAGAAACAGCTTTTTCTAGAAACTTTTCAATCATTGTTTTGAGGAATGAAGGAATGATATACAATGCTTGGAATTGTCAAAAAACTGAAGATTTCATACAAAGGTGTACACTACTGTCTTCAAAGACAAAGGACAACTGGTTCTAACAAGGACAGAAAGAGATGTGGAAGGCCAGATGTAGAACTAAACAAGAGGATAAGTACATCAGAGATTCTAGTTTGAGAAATGGATGCCTCACATGTCCTCAGCTGACAGCTTTATTGAATTCTACCCGCTCAATACCAGTTTCATGTACAACAGTTAAGAGAAGACTCAGGGGTGCAGGACTTATGGAAAGAATTGCAAAGAAAGGGCCACTTTTGAAACAGAAAAACAAAAAGAAAAGGTTAGATTGGGCAAAAAAAAAAAAACATTGGACATCAGATAATTGGAAAAGAGTGTTATGGATCTTAACCCTATTGAGCTTTTGTGGGATATCAGCTAGACTGTAGGGTGCGTGAGAAGTGCCCGACAAGACAGCCACATCTATGGCATGTGCATTTGGAGTGTGGGGTGAAATGTCACCTGAGTATCTGGACAAACTGACTGCTGGAATGTCAAGGATCTGCAAAGCTGTCATTGCTGCACATGGAGGATTTTTTGATGAGATCTCATTGAAGTAGTTTAAGGCACTTTTTTCAAATTGTAATGGTAATTTTCACATTACTAATGTCCTGATTATACATTGTGATCAGTTGAATCAGTTATATATATTGCTATGGAGAAAATTAAGCAGGAAAATATTTCTGAAAACAAGGCAGCTGAAAAGGTGGGTGTCACTGATTATGAGTTTAGAAGGCATCAATGAGCTGATATTTGACATTGCACTGTCTGGTTCTCCTCATTGAAAAGAAGTCTTACCTTCCACACGTATTGTGAATGTTCTTCCCAACCTTACATGACCCTCTCCTTTCCATCCTTCCTGCACACACTTGTACTCGCCTTCATCACTGGCATTTACATTTGTGAGGTGCAAGATCTTTCCCTCCTTCCCAATCATGTCCTGTGACACGATCTGGATGGAATTAAAGCTCCAGGTAAATTTATGGTCAACCAGTGGAGAGACATTGTCAGGGAGACAATGAAGGGAAATGTTGGAGTTGAGTGGAATAGTCACATCACATGAAGACAGGGAAAACTAAAAAAAAGAAGAAAAAAAATCGGAGATTGTAGTTCCAAATCAAACCATTGACAAAAATAAAAATTCTGTCATTACTTCATGTTGTTCCAAACGAGTATGACTTTCTTTCTTCTGTGTAACACAAAGAGAGGTAGAATGTTAGTCTCGGTTTCCATTCACTTTCATTAGATATTTTTTCCATAGAATGAAAGTGAAAGGTGTCAGAGACTTCTGTTATTCCGAATATCTCCTTTTAAGTTCCACAGATTAAATAATGTTTTGTGATTGTAGCAATATGTATGATTATGGCGATGAATTGGTCCTGTCACATTCGTGAGGGTGCGTAATTAATAACAGAATTTTCACATTTATATGTATACTATCCCTTTAAATCAGGCCCAATACACAATTGATGAGTAAAATAAAGTATATACTGTATATTTGTTTTTGTCTGAGCTATCCTATCATATAGGCAAACAATAAAGACTGAGTAACTGTTTTCATTTGATCAGTTATTTACATACCTCCAACAAGAGCAGGAGAAAGGCACGATACATGGTGATGAAAGTAGCCTTAAAAAAGAGAAGACTGCAATAATTCTATGAAACAAGAAGGTTATAAACATTAATTTTCCCCATATCTATGTCTTCAACACACATTAACTATACATCATGGAAATGCATCCCAGAATACCCTTAAGGGACTGTCTTGTCCTACACAGATTACATGACCAAGCATTTTCATAACCAACATGGTCTATACAAAAAATATGGATAAGTTGTATTATATAAAGCAAAATTCTTTCTTAGCAATTGAAAGGAGACTTACAGTTGTAACTGCACCTGGTAAAACCTTTCAAGCTGCTGAAATGTTATTTTTGTCCCTTTCTAGCAGTTTTGTATGGTTTTCTTGCTATGGCCTCTTCCCACTGCTCTTTGGTAAATCATTACACAGATGTTTCCTAACTTGTTGATTCTTTATTTACATAGATCCTGGATAGAAATCCAACTGATTTACTGAAAATCACATGTCCAAAGTCTTTTTAAGCAAGTGCATCTGGCAACTAATACAGAATAACAAACATAGCCATTAAAATGTGCTGAAAACACATAATGCTGTATGTGGGACAAGTGGTTTACATAACCTATGTATGAAAGCAAGACTGTTGTTCATTGCATTCAGCTTATATTGTATTGTTTTTTTTCTATGATTGTGTAAATACATTTAGATATATCATCACATATAATTTACTTAAGATAAAAGTGTCTGCCAAATGCATGAAAAATGTAAAGAAACTTACAGTGCATTCAAGGTATACATTTTTATGAGTTTGTGTTCCCTGGGAATCTAACCCAAGATCTTGGTGTTGCTAGAGCTATGCTCTTCCAACTGAGCGTCAGGAACCTGTTTTTGTTTCTGTTCTTTTTTTTAGCTGGGCCTGACTATAAGTTTAATGAGTTAAATTGCTAATTAATACAAAAGCTTCAAGCAATTCTGGAAAAAAAAAAAAACTATCACAGGTTGCTTTTGTGTCTTTTCATCTGTGCTTGAAGTGTTTTCTGGTAAGCCACTTGGCAATAAATATAGCTTTCGAAGAATCACTTTCTCACATTGTAGTGGAATGCAGAAGTTTATTTT
This sequence comes from Moxostoma hubbsi, assembly GCA_032164185.1. NCBI lineage: Eukaryota > Metazoa > Chordata > Actinopteri > Cypriniformes > Catostomidae > Moxostoma > Moxostoma hubbsi. The sequence continues at coordinate 5,718,838 of JAVLUX010000117.1, forward strand.
TCTAATTACATTTCACAAATGAAATCACTCTAATATTCTAATATTTAGTTGTATTAATACAACGTTTCTGATAGAAATGATTTGGCAACTTAGAGTAACAAAAACCTAACAGTAATTCACAAAGCAAAGCTTTGATGGTGAAAAATGGACAAAGTTGCCCGGCCTTTTTTTTTTAGAACTAAAAGGGCATGTTTATCCTGACCAAAGCAGCCAGGAGTTTTGGTCCGTCTCCAGGGTGGGGGAGTGAACAGTATTATCAGACTCTGACGCAGAAAGAAAACTAGAAGATTATTGTGATATCTGTTTCTTATCCAGTACTCAAGCAGCTGTAAGTTTGTTACAGCATTATAAAGCTATTGGCATCTTATGGAAAGAAATTGCTACTTTTATTCACCAAAGTGGCATTCAACTGATCACAATGTATAGTCAGGACACTAGTAACGTGAAAAATTACCATTACAATTTGAAATAAATGTTCAGAACTTCTTAAACTACTTCAAAGATTTCTCATCAAATAATTCTCCATGTGCAGCAATGACAGTCTGTCCAATTTGTCCAGATACTCAGGTGACATTTCACCCCATGCTCCTGTTGCACATGCCATAGATGTGGCTGTCTTGTTGGGCACTTCTCACGCACCCTACAGTCTTGCTGATCCTAAAAAAATTCAATGGGGTTAAGATCCATAACACACTTTTCCAATTATTTGTTGTCCAATGTCTGTGTTTCTTTGCCCACTCTAACCTTTTCTACTTTTTTCTAGTTCAAAAGTGACTTTTTCTTTGCAATTCTTCCCATAAGGCCTGTACCCCTGAGTCGTCTCTTTACTGTTGAACATGAAGCTTGTGTTGAGCGGGTAGAATTCAATGAAGCTGTCAGCTGAGGACATGTGAGTCGTCTATTTCTCAAACTAGAGTCTCTGATGTACTTATCCTCTTGTTTAGTTGTATCTGGGCCATCTCTTTCTTTCCTTGTAAGAGCCAGTTGTCTTTGAAGACAGTAGTGTACACCTTTGTATGAAATCTGTTTTTGGGCAATTGCAAGCATTGTATAGCCTTCATTCCTCGAAACAGTGATTGACTGACGAGTTTCTAGAGAAAGCTGTTTCTTTTTTGCCATTGTTTACCTAATATTGACCTTAAGACATGACAGTCTATTGCATACCGTGACAACTCAAAAACAAAGACAATGTGAAGCTTCATTTAATGAACCAAATATCTTTCAACTATGTTTGATATAATGGCAATTGGTTTTCTAGAATCAAATTAGTAATTTAACATAATTACTCAAGGATAAGGTGTTGGAGTTATAGCTGCTGGAAATGGGTCATGTATAGATTTGATCAAAAATGACTTTTTTCAAATAGTGATGGTTCTGTTTTTTACATCAGTAATTTCCTAACTATACTTTGTGATCAGTTGAATGCCACTTTGGCAAATTGAAGTACCAATTTCCTTCTGAAACAGCAAAATCTGTACATTATTCCAACCTTTTGGCTGCCAGTGTGTGTGTGTGTGTGTGTGTGTGTGTGTGTGTGTGTATATATATATATATATATATATATATATATATATATATATATATATATATATATATATATATATATATTATTTTTCAGAATGACTATTTGCACTTGGTGTAAATAGCACCTGCCACAAATCTCACCTATTTGCTCTCCAATATTCTTATGTAAACAGAGAATAATGTTAGTATTTAATTATGGGTGCAAATAGCCTCTTACACTATTTGCACTTACTGCAAAGAAGATGCTTCGAGTAAATGAGTAATTTAAGTAGTCACTGAAAAAAAGGTAAAACTATTTATTTTACATTGTAAATAAAGTGTACTTTACTGGGAACATTTTCAGAATATAATACATATGATTCATTATTAACAATACAACATTTATTAACAAACAAAAATATATTTTTATGATTTGATATATGCAGCCATGTGGATCTTATCATGTGTTTGCCTCCATTTTGTCCCTATATGATCCCAGTATGTGTTCAGAATACAACAATTCAGCAAATTCATTTGATGCATCACAATGCTCTATGTGTGTATGTTTTGCTGTGCTGTGTCTTGGCTGAAGGTTTGTCACCTGCAAAACTCCAGATAATCTCAGCACTCCTCTTATCAGCTCAAGGGCAGAGAGAGAAGAGAGAGAGAGAGAACAGAGTTTCTTCAGCTGGCAAAACTCACCCTAACTACTTGTGACTATGTGACTGCTTCTTATGTATCCACTGTACTTACTATGAATGCAATGTGACATAATGTCAGATCACCTTAGTTACACAGAATCATTGCAATCTCATACAGAATTTACACACAGCAGGGGATTGAAACGGGGCAAAATACACTAAATTTATGTCATAAACAAGTTATAGCACTCACTTAGCATATACTGTATAGTTCTCGCTCTGCCTGAGAAAAAGTGCTATTGTTTCAAACTTTTTACATTTTAAACAATTTTTTATTCAAACCTGTGATTTTGTATATCTAGTCATTTCTTTTTCTGTCTAAAGTTATAATTACATTTTTGTATATTTTATTTCTAGCTTGTTGGTTGAAAGAGTTTGAATATGATTTTGTTAGGGTTAGAGTCAAGTTAGGGTTAACTTTAACCTATCACTGTTGCATGGAGCTATAAAGCAATATGATTATTTATTTATGACTTTTTTATCACCACAGGGGCAATTGCAAGACTTTGACTTGTTTTAAGTTCAACATTATCATCTAGTCTTTACCAATGTAATTATTCATATGGCAATTTTACACGGCACATATATGTATTTTAAACAGATGGCAGCTACATTTGTAGCTGTCTGTAAATGATCAAATTAATATTTAAAAAATGTTACAGTTGTTACAATGTTACAAATGTCTCACTTACATATAATAATACTGTAAAAAAAAAAAAAAATGTTACAAATGTCTCACTTACATATAATAATACTGTAAAAAAAAAAAAAAAAAAAACTTGGCATGCAATACTAGAATATCTGTTTTATCTTTCTTTTTATTTTTTGGATTTATACGTTTATGAACTGGCTTTTTGCCCCGTTCGTTGTTGTACTTGAGTTATTAACTCTTTAATCATTCCAGTGTTCTACCCACCTCTCCGATGCAAAACAAATGCTTCAGATTTGATTACTGCATTCTTAGTAAAGAAAATAACTTTGTGAAGAAAATTCAAGTCATAACACCAAACTTCACCTATGCACTGCATACCAAAAGGAACATTATTCAATGTTTAGATAGTGATAACACACCAAGGCTGTGGTGATATTGTTTATTCCTTGTAAACAGACTAATGTTCTTTCTTTAAAGGTCATTGGTAAGATCTAAGAATCCAAATCTATATGCTGCATTTAGATCACAATATAAGTTCAACAATCTTTTAGTGCATCTTTTAAAATGGAGTAATGCTGATCTGGATATATTAGATAAATGCCATCTTTTATTAAATAAGCACCAGTTATCCCTAAAGAAAGCAAGAAAATGAAAAAAGTACACTGTTTTTAAAGCAGTAAACTCAAAGAGCTTTCTTCTGTCCTTACCTTCTTTCTTAAAAAAAATTTCCGTCCAAAATCTGCTTATAATTATTTCACAAGCATCAGAAAGATCAAACCCTTATCAAGTGGAAAACTCAAAATATAACTTAAAACCAAAAGACTAAAAAAATAAAAACTAAATTCAGTAATCTTTCATAAAACACATTTAAACATTCAAAATAGCTTACCTCAGCCTACAGTGGTCCCATATTTGGGGTCTTTCAAGTTTATAGAATAACACAAACACTTTTCAAATTTGCAAACTAAATTTGTTTTGAGCTTGTTCCCTCTCCTCCAGTACATTTGAGAAGACAAGTCAGTGCTACAGGAGAAGCTGAAGACAAAAGGGAAATTGAAAAATACAATTCACATTGTATTCAACATGGCATCATATTTTTGGACAAACGTGTGCATATAAACAGTCCACTCTGTAGTTTCATACACATTCTCTTGTCTGTTTTCTTTGTTCCAGCAGCAAAAATTATTCTGACAGACACATTTACCGGTATCTTGTCTTCTAGAGTCTCTTACAAAGTTCTCAGTTTATACTTCAAGTCATTTTTAGAAGAGGACGATGTGATCGAGGGTCCATGCCAATCCATAAAGACTATCGATTGTTGGTGATAAATGCTGGCAGAAGTGTCATTCGCACAGCAGAATGATTTTGAAGTGTGGAAGGTGGCCGGTTGGGTGTTTTGGTGCTTGAATTTGATAACACTGAAACACTGGAGTTCCACCGGTAGAGTGTCCTCTCTCTGAGTCTTTGAGACGTAGCTTCATAATTTCTGTTCATCTCAGCAAGCTTATGGTATTGCCTTTGAAACACCAGCCAGAACTGTTCTGCCTGCAACAATAGAATTAGAGTGTATGAGTTTAACATCATGTTTTTGGCTTTTGAAGTTGCCAGGTTTAAGTTACTTACATTTACATTTATGCATTTGATAGACGCTTTTATCCAAAGTGACTTACAGTGCACTTATTACAGGGACCACTCACTCGCTACTTTTAGAAGCATAGCATCTAATAACAGCTCTTTGGATATATTATGACCTAAATGTTCTCAAATGGTTTTGCTTTAGCCCAGATTTTACTGTGGACATCAAGTGTTACCCAACACATGAACAAACCCATGACCTGTATTTAATGCAGGGTAAGAAATTAAATCGTGCTTGTGACAAGAAAAGCCTGTACTACATTTTTCTTTTTTTTAATGATCTGATATACAGTAGTTCTTAAAGGAATATTCCAGGTTCAATACAAACTAAGCTCAATCGACAGCATTTGTGGTATAATATTGATCACCACAAAAAAATATTTTTACTTGCACCTCCTTTTCATTAAAAACCAATAAACTAAATTCTGGGTAACAATGAGGCACTTACAATGGAAGTGAAGTGAATGGGGGCCAATTTTTGAAAGTTACACACTGTTTCAAAAGTATAGCCACAAGACTTAAACAATATATGTGCAAACATGATTTTAGTGTGATAAAATTGCTTACTAACCTTTCTGTATAAAGTTAGCCAATTTTACAACTTTGTTGCGATGATGATGTAATGTCAACAAACACTAAAATCCTAAAATTACTGTAAAAATTACAATTTAAACAACTTTACAGCTCAAACAATACACAAGTTTTAACAGAAGAATTATTGAAAGTGCATTTATAAAATGATAAATTTCACATTTCTGCCTTTAAACCCTCCAAAAATGAACTATATTCACATTCATTGTAAATGCCTCACTGTAACCTTGATTTTTCCTTTTTTAAAGATAAGCACAGACAAGTCGAAATACATTTTTGTGGTAATCAACAAATCAAGTATACGTGTGCATGTTTGTCCAAAAATATGTTGGCATCATGCCAAAAATGCTGTCGATTGAGCTTAACTTGCATTGAACCCGGAATATTCCTTTAATGTGTATAACTAGACTTAGAATGATATGATCTGATGTTGATTTCATTTTATTGGTTGGAGGCTATATGTTCTCAATCGTATTATTCCGATTGAGAGCTTATGTAAATTAATTGATTCAACTGAAGTATTTGAATAAAAGTATCACAGTAATTGTTGCCCCTTGGGGAAAGTGTTATTTCTGATACAGATTTATTGTAATCTGGGTCATATTTTCTTTAACCTTGTATAGATTTGTTCATGGTTTTAAGGAGGAGTGCATGTCACACAACCTGTCCATGTTGGCATCCAACATATTATGCTAGCTTCTACCAAGTGTCAGATGAATTTGTGGCAAAATAGCGTAGAGTTAGCCAAAATAGTGTAGTGTAGAGAGATTGGACACATAGCATTTGACGTCAAAAACTAAAGATATGGAAAGCGTTTAAATGTTGATAGCTCTATTTATTTGGTGATCCTAATTATGCACTATTACATGCTTAATATGCCTTTTATTAAGTGTATTTAGCATTGTGTATTCCTCCTATCCACAACTCTTATCAGAAAAGACAGGCTGCCCTGTGTCGTGACCTACCAGTTGAGAACCAGCAGCCTAACTAAGCAAAATCAGTTGAATGGGATCTGTATGAAGTCTCACCACAGTTTGTTGCGGAGACGCAGGGGTGTGACGGCGCCTTCTCTTAGGTTTGGCACAGTATGACTCCAAATGCTGGAGGTCACATCCTCGAACGCAGCACTGCTCTACGATGCCTTTCCCACGAAAGCGAGCACCGCTGCTACGGGCTCCTCCAGGTTTACCTAACCACCAAAAGACACAATGGGAAATCCTAATTTATAATTTTGTTCGTGATGTAGTTTCTCACTCCTGTTAACACAATGATTGTGTTAGTTTGAAGCAAACTTTGAAATGAACTATGGAAAAATGGGCTTTCAAGGCAAATTACATCTTGTATCCTTAAATAAATTATGAAAAAAATTAAAACCATAAAACTATAATAAATAAATAAAACCCCATAACTCTTAATTTAAGCCACTATTGGGTGTGAAAAGTATGAAGCTGTCAATGATTATTTATAAGAATTTTTTTTTTTAATTGTTGTAATGATAAGACATTGTCACTGAGACAATGTCATATTGTTCCTTTTGAGTGTACAAGAGAGAAAACTAGAAAGAAATGCGTGAGGGTGGCCTTGAATATGGAACAGAGTGAAAGGGTCCCAGTTAGCAGCAATGTTGACGTCAGCAACTGCAAACCAGTTATACCAGAAGAGTACATATTGGTAGAGTAGCTTATTTTGTTATATATTCAGTGTTTGTATCAACAAAAAAAAAATCTGCCCACAAAAGCAGACCATTTGCTATTGGATGATTCAATTGATCAGCATTAACACCAAAGTGAAAATGGCTTGACTTGATAACTCCATGTCCGTATCTTAACATGACAAGGCCACTTTTAATAAACTGATAATGAAATGTTATGAATATGATTTAATGCTGAGGGTGAGCTGTAAGATAACAGATTTAGAGACATGCTGCAATCACTTCTGTATCACAATCTATCACCATGTCCCCAGTCTCAGAACATAATAAGCAAAAACACAATCAACACTCACATCCTTGTAAACAGATTTGATTCTGCAGCATATACAAATCTAGGACTTGTACAAAGTTTGTAGGTTATTCTTACCTCTGTAAAATCCACGGTCCCCACACACAAACTCCAGGTCGGCGATTAGTTCTCTTCCACAGCGAGCTTTTGCCCCCTCGCTAAAATCTGGCAGAACCAGGATGCAGAAAATGGAGTAAAGAACACACACACTTTGCCAGCTGGGCACCTGTTTCACAAGACACAAACTCTTAGACATCTGCATCTTATCAGGGCCTCATAACACCCCTTTGCCATAGCAACGAATAGAAATTTCCATGAATGACCCTTGCATACATTTAGTTTTTATCTTGTTTTCCAAAAACATACTGATCTGAGCATGCAAAAAAAGTCCAGATGGCACTAGACTTGTTCGACAATGACGTTAGTTCAAATTCAAAACATTGCAGCTTTTGAAAATGTAGTCGTCTTGTGGCCTTGCACAAAAAGCTGACTCTAGTGTGTGAAATACATCCAACTGCAAAACGCAATGAAAATGCAAATTGCATGAGGTATTTTGACTTTCTGATAACTATATTTTTTCTACAGACAACATCCCACATAATCGTCATAATAGCTCTATAAAATGTAAACCTGCAATGGAGGCAGTAATTGTTAGTCACACTTAAAGGTAATTTGACTCAACAGAGAAACCGGTTATTTAGCAAAAAATGCAAAGTTATTTTTAACTTTATATGAAGACTTAATGCCAGGGAAGTTTTAAGCCTGAAACCTCTCAAAACGTGCTTAAACAAGGATGCACATATGAGAATCAGCAAGAATTTTTCTTTGCCCTTAAATTGGACACCTAGATTTCATGCAACAAATATAATAGATCATTGGCTTGTGCAACATGAAAACATTAGATTCAAAAGGCTTGATCCTAGTGCACCCCTCAGCTACACATTTCCATAGCTAAGTCTATGCAAAATCTTACCTTCAGCACAAATCCTCTATCTGTCCGTAAGAGCCTGGTGTGAGAGGGATGCATTCCGTCTGATGGCATGTCTATTTTTTCTGCCCTGCCTCCACACAGGTTTGGTCTGTCTAAAGAGCTGCTGAAGTTCTTAGACCAGTTTGCTCTTATAGAAGGGCCTGGGGGGACGGGCCAATGCCGCACACACTCCCAACAACATCCTATCCTTCCTCTAAACATAGAGGACACCTAATTGCAATTTGTTTTTGCTCAATGCACATAAAAAAACTACCAATCACATATGTGATTTAAAAACAACAAATAAAAACAGACGTATGAAGGTTAAGCATCTCGATATGTCAAATTTAACCAGCTGAATGCCACTTTTATAGCTCTGTGATGTAAATTGACTTATGCTTGACCTTATCTGAAGGATGTCCAGTAATGTACAGTATTTATTGTTAATTTAGAAGACAGAAGTTATGCTTTTTCACCCACATTGGCACAGTCTTCTTCACATTTAACTATAACATGATCAAACCACTTGCTTGGCTGTGGAATGTCCACAGTTATCTCATATAACCAGGGATTCAAGATTCACAGCAGCATGACATTGAAATCCTGTTTGAGAGTGACGACAACGGAGCAAAATATTATCACAAGTGTATCTCAACTAGAAGCAAGTTATAGTGATTTTAGAGTGTGTAGGCTTGAACTGAAATCAGATTCTTTCTCTTATGAATGTACTGGATTACTAAAAAGTACACTGTTGATAAAATAAAGACAAAACGTTATGTCAATGGCCAGAATCTTGTTTAAGTAGGCACTTAACCACACAATGTACAGCTATCTGCAAAAAGAGAAGTTAATTTAATAAGAAAAATTTTTTTGAAAACTTTTTCCTAATTTGAAACGAGGCTCAATTATCTATTTTTTTTCTGAAATGCATAGAAAAATAATCCATCTTATAGGTTTAGTTCAACCAAAAATGAAAATTCTCATATCATTTACTCACCCTCATGCCATCACAGATGTTTATGACTTTCTTTCTTCTGCAGAACACAAATTATGATTTTTAGCTATATAAGTCCCTACAATGCAAGTGAATGGGTGCCAGAATTTTGACGCTCAAAAAAGCAAGTAAAGGCATAATTAAAGAAATCCATAAGAGTACGGTGTTTTAATCCATATATTCAGAAGTGATTTTCTAACAGGAAGACTCGCAGACTTGAGAGAAATTTAATATTACATTTATTTGATGAATATAAAACAGAAAAGTAATGTCTCTCTTTGACGTAGGCCCCATCTGGCGGTCCGAAGAAGTTGTACTCGGAACCGTCATATCCTGCTGGAGATAGGAGGCAGGGGTGAGGAGCCTACCCCCGTGCAGGACGGGACTCAACTGGTGGTGGTGGGGTGGTGGAGGTTGCCGTGTTAGCACACTGAAACAGCAATGTGATAGATTGTGAGTAGACATATAAAGCAATGGCTTACATGTGATTGAATATGAATAACCCAGCTAATGGTGCGAGGATGTACAGCTGCTAGTCTTCCCGCTAGAGCTACGCCATGCTTACATTGATAGGGTTGGGTGAGAAACAGAACAATATTTAAGTTCTTATTTGCTTTCTTCTCCCTGCACAGTAGAGGGTAGTATGCATGAAGAATTTGAATCACCAAAAACACAAAAAGGAAAATGTGAAAGTGATCTGTTTCTCACCAACACCAATTATATCACTTCTGAAGATATTGATTTAACCACTGGAGTCATATAGATTACTATTATGCTGATTTATGTGATTTTTGGAGCTTAAAATTTGTTTACATTGTTTAACATTGTTTGATCACCAACAGACGGGGGTGCTGATAACAGTTACAGACATGAATAATCTGATAACAGTTACAGACATGAATAATCTGATAACAGTTACAGACATGAATAAAATTACGTAACTTGGATTACACATTTATTGTTATTATTATTAGACAACAATAATATTAAGTTGAATGAGTTTAAAAAAAAATCTAAATTCATTACGTTCCTATGTTGGTACTTTTATGTTTTGCTGTGACAGCTAATGAGCATGCGCTCTAACAAACCACCATGGCATAGAGGAAATGTATCGAGGCGATGACAGATGAGTGAGCTGCGTTATGATGCAGCTGAGTTTAGTTCTTTATTCAAATTGAATACGAAAGTAAAGCGTTTCAAGATTTCACAATCAACCCTGGCTGGAGGAGAGAGGAACACAAGACTGGTCTGGCAACAAATCCTTTTCAAATCTCTGTGCTCTACCCCAGCCTCAGGTGTGTCCCTCAGCAGCGTCCGAGCACAAGCAGGGAGGTAGAAATAATCCACTCTCTGAAAAGTTGTGCTTCACATGTACACACACAAACAGACATACTGTACATGCATGCACACATACACATGCATGAAGCAACCTACAAGAAAACCTGTATATTCACACCGAAAAGAAATAACAAGCATTCAAATGCACAATGGATTTACTATCAAAGCTGTTTGCAAATGTGTTTTCAGAATTTTTTTCAGTTCAGTAGTACCTACAGTAGTAGGTCTTTCACACCAACACAAACACAGGTAAACAAGTATACTGTTCACATACATGCCACACAGCTAAGATTGAAGATAACGGGGACACTCTCACACACACACACACACCTGAAGATACTGCTACAGCATATTTGAGATAAGAAAATGAAGTCGCATATTAAGAAATATAAACACAAAGAATGTGTAGATTCGTCTGCATAATTGTCCCGTAGGTGTGTTCCTCCACAAAACAAACCTGTTCCAAGTCTGCCTTGGTCGCTAGCGGATTAGCAGCTAATTCCCTCTCCGATGACTCCAGATAATCTGTTTCTCAACATTCTACACTGTTGTAACCATCTCAGTGAATTTTATCTCCATGGCAGTGATCGATCGACGTATTACTTTAAGATTCTCCAAGTCAGCAATGACCTTCGTCAACATTGTCGTCATGCTCTACAGTTGACTCTGAATCTTTTCCCAGGCTCGAGGCCACCGGAGGGGCTACAGCTTGAGCACGTAAGTGTCTTTTAATGTCTCTAGATCCCCAGGTTTTTGAATTCTTTGACATATTTTCTTCCTAGTACAGTTAGGAATCAGGGTGTATCGAACCTCACCAGTTTATGACAAAGTATTAAAACCAGCAAAATGCTCAGAGCTCGCCGTCCGACTTCAGCATGACATCACGTGACCCCGAACCTCCTTTCCATTAAAAAAAAGCACAAATCATAGTTATAGACACTTTTTGGAGGGTATAAAGGCAGAAATTTTATAAAAGCACTTCCATTTATTCTTCTGTTAAAACTTTATTATTATTTGAGCTGTAAAGTTGTTAAGAACATAATTTTTACAGTCATTGTAGGGTTTTGCCTGCATCCTCAAGGTAACAAATTTTACATTTGCTTTAGTTCTACAAGTGTCATGAAGTTACAGAATACAGGTAGGTTTTTATTTTAGAAAAGAGAAAGTAAAAGTATCCTAAACAGTCACGCCTCGAGAAGTAAATTGAAGAAATCATGTGGACAAGATATGAAATGAAAGTAAAAGTAAAAAAAGTGTGATTTTACAGCAGAGTGGGATTTTGCAGCAAGAAGACAGGTAAGCTTTACCTTTCATCTGTCAGTGATTTAATCAACAGCAGAAAACTACCGATTTTTTTATTTTTTTGAAGTAGTAAAAATTCACAAAGTTAAAAAGTTTTGTCCAGTGTAAAATATGATGTATCAGAATGTTAATTGGATCAGAATGTTACACATTGTTGCAGTTTATTCCTCATTTCCATTCGTCTGTTTCTTTTGTTTTTTTAACTATAAATACAGTATACTTGCAGAAGACTTGGTGTATCAGCATGTCCAAAACACAGTTTGTCATCCTCCTTGTTCTCCCAGGTAATATAATTACACTCTTGGGTAAACCAATTTTGTTATGTTATATTTGTCTTGTCCTTAAATAACTGTTTAACATTGACAAAGCATGTTGTTATTGCAGTGAAGATAAAGTAAAAAGATTTTTAAAAAAAAGCCAGGATAGACCAGAAAAGTTAAAGATCCAGTTTATCAATCCGTTCTCATTCCCTAATCATCAAAGCCGTCCGTTTCTGCATAATGACGCCAAAGGTCAGCCAGCTGTTATGTAATCCATTTGGGCATAAAGTGTCTCAGAGCAATTTTTATATATATATATATAAATATATAAATTTTGACTTTTTTTAATTGTTTGAAATAAACCAACAATGGATTTTTTTTTTTTTTTTTTTTTTTTTTTTTAGAAAATTGAAGTGTGTATTGTTTGGACATTTTATTCAGTGTACATAAAGTAGTGGGCACTTACTGTACATTCTAATATAAAGTAATTCAAGAAATCATGGCAGACAATTTCAATGTATGTTAAATGGTGCTTTTAAGATTATTTCCGGTAGTTATGTGAAACACAGGAGCATCTGCTCAAACTTTATCTCATGGGATTGAAACGTCACGCTTTAGTATGTGACACAGGACCTGATTTAATTAAAAAATGGACCTATTAATAGTAAATGTAATTCATGTGATTATAAATAGTGCAAAGAACGCTTAGTAGTGAGCTGTTTATTATGAGATTTAACTTTACCTCCCGTTTTTTTCGGAATAAAAACCAGAATCGAAAATATCGACTCGATTCCATCGATTTCAAATCCAGAAATCGATTCCCAAATTTCTTGAATCGAACAGCCCTACACGGAATGAAACAGGTCACTTCAGCAGTGCATGATGTGTACACATAGATTAAATAGATAAACAAAAGATTAAATATTAACCACTGTTAATAAATGTTGCTGATTTCAAATGGAATGAAAACCATACCCCCAACATATGTCACGATGACAAAATTGTACCCCAACAAATAGACTCTGTTTTGTTTGATTTTTGGGTATGTCAGTATTTTGTTTTGTGTTCCCTTACTTGAATACTATTACATTTTGCACAAGCGCTCACAATTTTTTCCTGTAGTTGTTTATACAATTTATTGTTGTGCAATCAAAAAAAATTCAATATTATAAATAAATAAAAACTTACCGGATGCGTCGTATAACTGACGCCAGAGGGCGCTATTGGCGTCTATGGATTGACTTGATAGGCTCTAGCACAAGTATCAGTCTTTAAGGCCTTGAGAGTGAGAACATGTTGTTATTATAGTTGAGTATGTAAATGTAAATAAATGAGAACGACACATGTTTTATTTCTTTTCTCCTTCTTTTAGCTCTAGTCTCTGTTGCTGAAGGGATTACAATTGAATTCCCAGGAATTGCTCCAAAAATATCTGGTAATCAAGTGTTTATGACACAGCAATAGGTAAGGGATGGGCAAGGAGGAGGCGGAAACCGGCAGAACAGTCAACATAATCTTTTATGTCATAAATGAACACACACAAACACGCACGCACACCCACACACACAGCAGCTGCGTGTGTCTCCCTCTCTCCCAAACTGGTGACTCTGGCGCCCCTTTATCTCTCTCTTCCACTAGTTGACTCAGCGCTGCTATGCACTCTCACGGCCCGGCCACGCCCTCCTCCTCCTCATCACAGACACTCAAATGTTTCGCAGTAACACTATTTTTCACAGTAACTTCTACTGTTGAGTGTTGTGTGACACACCAAAGTGAGATATTAGTATTGGAAGTTATCTCATTATGATCAGAAATAGTGTATTTGTCTTCATTAATAGCCCAGTTCACACATGCAACCAGGTACATTACAGGAAAACCTTTGGGTTGCCTTTAATGGTAAATGTACCACATGTGCTGTTGGCACATACCATTGTAGTATGTTGGCACATACTATTGGCAATGATACAACTTCCCATCAAGGGAAATTGCCAGAGCAAAATTTAGTTTAAGAAGTTTAAAATTGTAATAGTAATTTTTTCATGTTATTAATGTCCTGACTATACATTGTGATCAGTTGAATGCCACTTTGGTGAATAAAAGTGCCAATTTCTTTTCATAAGAGCTAAATCTGTACATTATTCCAAACTTCTGTCCGCCAGTGTATATACATGTTTTATGTATTTAGAATGCAACTTCTGATTTTCTTTCAAATGTATTGACTTTCGATTTTGGCAGGCTGCATTAACGTCAAGTGCGCCATGGAGATAAACAAATGTACAAATGATCATGGGACAGATTTAACAGTCAAACTCAAAGGTAATACAATATATAAAATGTTTATGATTTGGCATTTTGCATCTGTAGTGGCAGATATTACTATTTATTATTTTTATTATTTATTTTTTTCAATTATCTTTCCCATTTCAATAATTGTATTATTATTGTTTATGTGGTTATTTATTCTTATTACCAAACATACAGGTTGCATTGCAAGTAGCTGTAAACAGGCTATGAGCTCATGTATGGAATGGATTTTTCAAGCAGTTTCGAGCAGTAAGATAATTTCCAGCATTTAATTTCTGTCTCCTCTCTCTCTTCCTCATTATATTGGTATCATAAATGGTAAATATTTGACTAATTTAACATATTTTTTCTTATCCCTAGTACAAGCATCTTTAGCCCACATTCCAGAGCAATTCAGTTCCCTCAAGTCTCTTACAGAGCTTCCATGTGTGTAACACCGTTTTTACTCTAATTTGTCTAAACATCCTATACAATAAAACAAATTAAACAAAATTAGCCCTTAAAGCTGAAGTATGTAATTTCTGCAACACTACCGCCACCGAATGGAATTTCAAAATGAAGCAATGTTTTCCAAACAGCTTTATGAATATGCTTCCCATCTGCCATTGGTCAATCAAACAGATAGTCCCGTCATTGTTTGAGTAGCATTGTTGGGGTGGGCTTAGACGGATCGCTCAAAACAAACACAGGAATGTTTATAGTGCAACAGAGACACCGTGATTACAGGTTTCGAGAAAAATAACATATGAATGGCTTGCTTGCAGTTGTCTCTGCATATTAAGCTGGGATAGAAGAAAGTATTTTAACACTGAAAAAGTTACATACTTCCGCTTTAACTGCATCAGGTTTTCTATTTTACACATAGCTTGATGGCATCTGATAACGTGTAAAAATACTGCTAATCTGTTTGCCTTGTAAAATCACAGCCCGCATGATGACTTTTGGAATAAATTCATATCTTCGTTGCTGGCAACATTCAGACCTTCAGACATCCTCACAGATAACTGGTACATTACTTGTAACACCATACAATTTTCCTACAAACTTATAAATGCTCTGATCATTTTAATTTCTGTGAAGAAGGGCAACCATTAATTGCCTTTCTTGATGATTTTTTTTTCCTTTAGGATGTCTCCTTGAAAAAGCACAGCCTTATGTAATTTCTGCCGTAAAGCCATTCGTCAGCAAACCAGGTTCTCAGTTCACACATCTGTTGCATGATCTTTAATTATGCAGAGTATTGAGATTTCTTTTAAATTGAACTTCTGTGTTTAAATTTCTGTGTTAATATGTTAAAATTAAGCAATAAGGTATTACAGGCAGTGCTTTATTTAAAATATACAACAGTCAGCTAAAGGGTGTTACTGTTTTCACAATATAAAATGGAATGGAACACATTTTGTGAAAGTAATAGCCTGTTACTTTTACTAAATTGTCTCAAATTTCCATTAAAACATTGTTTTAAAACTCATTAAGCTCCTTTTGTCCACCAGAAGAAACAATCTCTGACACTAAAACAATGTTGCAAAAAACAAACAAAAAAAACATCTGCAATGCTGTGCAGTGATATGGTGAACAGATGTTTCATATTAAACAGTAGTTGTTACTATATCCTGAGTTTTAGAACTGCTGGAACAATTTATTGACCAATCATCATCCAAGATGGGAACTATTCCATTTTTATAATGTTTTTAAGTTGGTAGTGATGCATCATCAATCATCCACTGTGAAAGAATACAATACAATAGCTTAGGTTACTATTTACATTGAATAAGTTGTATAATAATTTTCCTTGTCTCTATGTTGATTAAGATTTTGTATCATGTTGGATATCCCAAGTACTAGGAAGAAATTTTAGCTGCTATGACAACATTGGTGAAGAATACTTTTCTTCAGTTCGTGAGTGCTCTTTCTAAAATTTACAGTTTCTGATGTGATACTATAACAATGACTTCATCTTTAGCTACATCCTTAAAAGTATAGTTGCATATTTTTAATCTAGTTTTAAGTATATTTGAAACCTTAATTTACTACTTTTTATTCACAGAACGAAGGTTAGAACATATAACTGAAACACATTTTCAAGGTAAGCTTTTGCTTTTGATTGTAATTACTTGAATTACTTTGAACAAAAGGAATATTCCACTTAAATAGAACTATGTGCTATTAACAGCATTTGAGGCAAACTGTCATTTACTACAGATAATAATTTGAACTTGTCCATTAGAGTGTAATAATGAATAAGAAATGTGTTTAAAAGTAATGCACTTACAATGGAAGCCCAGCTGGCAAGCGGGCAGTACTACAAATAAATGTTTAAAACAAGCATACATTACTATACTATAACCGTAACACTTGAGCTGTACATGAGTTAGTTTGATACTGTTATCATAGATTCACTTACCAATCCTGTCTGTGCAAAGGGATAGGCAATGCAATGTTTCAACTCATGTCAGGGCAAGCTAAAAAAGTAGGCCCCATCTAGGCCTACATGATGAATTTTTTACTAAAGTATCCCTTCGCTGTATCTAAAATGTCATTTCACATTTCTGCTTAGAAATCCTCCAGAACACTTCATAAGTCTAAGCTATTTTTTGTGGCATTAATTTAGTGTTTAATACACACCAATATACTAATAACTACCAAAAATAAGCTTTCTTATAAATCTGGTGTATACTTTAAAGCAAATGTGATGGTTTAAGAATGAGGTCTTTAGTAGCTAATTAATTTCTCACTATAATGTATGTTTGTTACAGAATATGCTTTCTGTATGATGAACCTTGGAAAGAACTGGAATGATGGGTGCGGTCAAATGTACAAGCACATTTATGGTAACCTACATTAAATAATACAAATGTTTAGTTTTGTATGCAGGCATATATGAGGAATGATACAAAATATCAGATTAACTTTTTTTTTCTTTTTTTTTAATCTTCATTCACTAAGGTTACACACCGACCGAGCAGACAAAATATAATGGTAAACTTATTGAAACACTTTGCTTATGTGAATATTTAGACCCAGAAACAATATCATGACCATATCAAGGTCTCTGCTTATTAGCCCACATTGGGCCTTTTCTAACATTTCTAACCTTTCCTTTTAGACATGGTAATCTGTGTCATTGACTATATGATAACAGCTACAGCGGCTTGCAACTGAACATAAAGGAACTCGGAGACCAGATTAATTAATTATGATTAATTCCATGTCAACATCCTTGTACATTTATATCTGCTGAAATCATCTCTTTTTTTTATTTTTGACCTGTGGAATTAATAGAGAGTTCTGGCAAACTTGCCACAAATTCACCACTCATTATTTTCACATGCAAATTAGCTTTGTGGCAAACTTTTCATTGCCACCACCAAAGGTTTACTGCAAGTTCACCATTACTGTGTAGAGCTGCAAACTTATAGCAAACATTTGCAGTGAATTGCAAGCTCATTTGCTTGTGAAATAATGAGTTGGAAATCTGCGGCAAGTTTGGCAAAACTCTAGATTTTTTTGTTAGTGGGATTTTAAAAAATTTAATTCCTTCAAAGGACTATTTCTGTTGGTTTTTTTTTATGTAAATGTTAATAAAACAAGCGGTAGCCTATGTTATATTATATGTATGTTACAATGGAATAAGAGATTTTAAGGAATTTACTCCTTTCTATGGTTAATTAACTACACTTGACAAAGAAAAGATTTTTGTATATACTGAAGAACACTTAACAAAAGGAAAATCATAAAACAAAAAAGTGGGCATACTGTGAGTTTATTGAGGATTGCGTCAAAAAATAATGTTCATATTGGTAGATTAAAGTTGAACTGTCAATTCTGCCTGTGCCTTTTGTTCAGCGCTTCCGGTTAGAGAGAATCTCTGTACACAATTCACTCAACGGTGCTGCAGCATTTCCTCAAGATAATTAAAAGTTATAGGTCATAAGCCTCCTAGCTGTTCTGGTGGCCATACATGTCATCACACATTTTAAGTGGGCATACACAAAATCCTTTGAAAGTTAGGTGGGCATATGGCGTATGCCTTCGACTACTCGACTGTCTGCACCATATTTTAGAACTGGAATTACTGTATAGCCCACAACAGACATTAAAATGTCTTTTCTCAGATTATATTATACAGTATGCATGTGTTTGTTTTCTGATTTGTTCAGTACACCAAGAGTGTCTAATATACGCACCTGCCCGCAATCACCCAGGTGCAGTGTTGGGTGTAACGTGTTGCTGTAATCTGATTACATTTGTGTTTAAGAAGAAATGTAATGGGTTACTTTGAAATTGAAGTAATCTGATTACAGTTACAGATATGAATACAATTCAGTTACTTGAATTACACATGTATTGGCTAAAACAATCAAATTAATTAAGTAGAATGCATTTTAAAATGTATTACGTTCCAATGTTGGTATTTTTTATGTGTTGCTGCGTCAGCTAATGAGCATGCGCTCTAACAAACCACCTTGGCATTAAGGAAAGGTATGTGGCAGATGTGTGAGCTGTGTTTTTATGGACGCAGCGGAGTGTAGTTGTTTATTCAAATTGAAACGAAAGTGAAGCGTTTCAAGTTTTCATGCGCCCACAATCAGTCTCCGCGAGCTCTGTGTCAGCGTGCTCGCTTGGCTGGAGGAGAAATGAACCTCCTCAATCCTCCGCACGCTACCCCATCCTCACGCGACCCCCTCGGGTGTCCCCCTGCAGCTGCCACAGGAGGAGAGGGGATCGGTTTCGGGTGTACTGTATGTGGAAAACAGCGCTTGTTCCCGTCTGACAGAGGGATATACCGCTCAAAAGGTGGAAACAATCCAGTGTGTACATGCACGAGACAACACACAAGCAAACCTGTATATTCACACCGAAAAGAAACTACAAGCATTCAAATACACAGAAATGTTTTCAGTTCACTAGTATTCTTTTTCTGTCTTTCACACAAACACAGGTAAACAAGCATACTGATCACATACATGCCACACAGCTAAGATTGTATATAGGGGACACACACACACACACCTGAAGATACTAGCTACTACAGAATATTTGATACAGTTGTTGCATTATTATAAATTCATTAGATCTCTTTAGCCAAGTTGCTGTCTTTGTCATATTGCTGTAATTTGGTTAATATTTCAGTCAATATTAAAGTACTAAAAGAGTTATTAGTCACTTTTGTTTTTCTGTAGGTTGGATTGGTTTTTAGAAAGTACCTTCAAAGTAAAGTAATAGAATTACTTTCCAAATGAAATAATTAGTAATCCAATTACAATTTCCCTAAAGTAATCTAATTACATTTTCCCAAAAGTAATTGGTAATCAGTTTGTTTGTTGACACATTCTGATATTTTAACATATATGACTCTTCTTTGATCTGCTTCATTGACAGGATGATACTGAGCTTGTGACTGAGCAAGTGCAAGAACTTGCACATATGGAACTGGTTATAATTTAACTGATTACATATTAAAGTTTATTGCATTTTATTTTCATAATTACAATATATATTATATTCTTGTTATTTATAATCTGCAAAATAGTTATTTGTTTAATCTTGTAAATCACAGAGTAAACAATGTTATTGCTCAGAAGTGCTATTTTAAAGCTTGGGATAATTAAGAAAAATTTGATGACAGATGTTTGAGTTCATATCTCTGATTTTTGATTGCAGACGTTGGTAACATGAGAACAATTTTCTCTTTTGAAACTCTAGGGGAGAGTCTTCTAAGAATATCAATGTGAGAATTTTTTCCCTTTTTGAACTGTGAATTTGGGCTTTTCAGAAACTGGTGAGACGCTTATTTAAAGACCATTAGTTCGCCCAAAAATGGAAATTCTGTCATTTACTCACCTTCATGTTGTTCAAAACCCATATGACTTTCTTTCTTCAGTAGAACACAAATAGAGAGATGTTAGGCAGAATGTTAGGTACTGACAGTCTCAATCGCCCTTCACTTTCATTGCATCTTTTCTTGTCTAAAAAGTGAATGGTGATTCTGCTTAACATCTTTTGTGTTGCATTGACGAAATAAAGCAATGGTTATATTTTATTTTATTTATGTTGCTGATATATGTTCCTTAATATAATAGTTTCTTTTTCTCCTTTAATTTGACGTGCACATCACACTCTAACACAGAAACAGAGAAAGGGGCACATGTGGAACCAATGAGAACATAGACACGGATTTTAACAACAGCAAACAAACAAATACACATACATACGTACAGACTTACGTCATACATACAAACATACTTAGTTATATAAAGCTAAACAATGAAGTATCATGACTGGATTACAGTAGCCTAACTGCAGTATTAATTGTCATAGTTTTAGCAGAAATATAACCACTTAAATAATTGGAACAATAATGTTATTAATTAAATAGATAATTATTCGCCTGAAATAAATATTTCCTTTTTTTACATTTTCATTAGGCTCACAGTCTTCAAAATCTCTAGTCTTCAGTGCAGTCCACGCGTATCTTCCACCTTGTCGTTTCAGGTATTTCTACAAGTGCAACATAAGAGAACTTTCATGCAGAGTGGGATTGTCTTTGGGTAACACAATATAGCTACTGTAAAGAACCACTGAAATATTTTGAAGCAGTGGATCTGGTTCAAAATTATAGTTACAGGAACACAGATTAGGTACAGAAACATCCTAAACGTTTCTCTGCCAGTCCATAATGCATTTATCATAATTTCTTCCTAAAATTGATCCCTACTTGTCCATCTCAAACTAGGATTTATTAGCTGGCAGTCACACAACCTCCATTAGAGGCATGTCTCCAAGCTGTGCAGAGGGCTAGCGGGGCAGGTGGAGATGTGCGCCACCCCGTTGTCGTTGGAGCCGAGGAAGACGCGGCTCTCTATGGCATTGTTGTTGCAGTTGAGGGTCACGGGCAGACTCTGCTGCCGCAGCGGACGGGTCGGGTAACGGGATCGCGGGGGTCTCGGAGGCGACTGAGAGTGAGGGGTGGGGTGACGAAGCGCCACACGCACATGGTTATGGTTGGAGCGCTCCGATTCGTCGTCCACATCCGTCTCATCGATCAGGGGGATGTTGTTGACAGAGTCTGTGATGATGAACTCAGGGTGCGCCTGGAAGTCATGAATGGAGTTCCGCGATTCCGGCCGCTCGATGCCGTCGTAGAGGGAGCTACGGAAAGCTTTCACCACCCGGATCTATATATTAAGGGTGCAGGGTAGGAAATGTCAAAGGGAAGAAAATGGAGGGATCAAAAGGGGCAGAGAGGTGGAGAAAAGTTTAGTCCCCCTTTTTGAGATTACTTGTACTCTATGAGCAGGTTCACCAGCCAGAGCTGAAAGTTCATATCATGAAGGCCTTTGGTGCAGTGGGCCTTTAAAGAAAAAACAAAACAAAACTGAAAGTTGAGAAATTCCACAGCCATTCTATAGACCTCTATAGAATGATGCCAAAAAATACAAATAAAAAAATTGAAATCCAAGTTGTAATTACCGGAGGTGAAATGGTCAAAGAAAAATTCACGAAAGAGGTCAAGCTAACACAAAACAGCAAACACACATTGTTCTACAAGAGGTTACCATGAATATTTTCAAAATGGTCTGTCAAAGCAGCCTTAGCCCCCTGTCTGTTTTTCATTATATATTTGTGAATGTAATGAATGATACACATTGGACACAAATTTTAGCTTATTTTGGCACTTATAATGATTTGGAATCCGTTACTCCGTTATTAGACACTCATCAATATGAGCTGAATGGTATGTCAAATTAGTGAGCATAAAACAAATAAGCAAGTATAAACCAACTAAAAGACACATCGGTTAATTCCAATAACAGAATTACAACTTTCACTGTTGCCAGTTCAATACCAGGAGTTTCAGATTCACAGAACACTACACTTAAAAACAAATGCATGCAAACAAACAATAACAAACACCAACAAAAGGCACACAACACCATGTGGTACAAACACAAACAGTACACACTGTAAACAGACCACAGATAAAAAAAACAAAAAAACAAAACACCATTTGAAACATAAAAGTGGTTTACACTATACACAGCTGTGCACAGAACACAAACACACACAAAAAATGTGAAATAAGACGTGCATATTGACATACTGTTGGTGTTGACAAACTCTGTAATACAGATTGTCTTGAAAAAACAGATTGCATTAGTGACTGTAAGCATTATTATTTATTGTTCTGACATAATCAGTGTTTCTATTTGTTACATTCATTCTATTTGTTACATCTTAGGACATTAAGCCTTTTTAAAGATGAAAAAAATCACTTTGATAAATAAATTAATAAAATAAACAAATTAAGGTTAAAGTAATGCAAAGTGTCTGATTATATTAGTTAACTCTAATACGAGGACATTTAAAACATCTTGTTTCTATTTTTGAAAAGGAAAATCAAACGCTCTATGCCCTTAAAAGTATGAACACATTAAATGGGACTTCTCGCCCATGCACAATAATTCAAGTTTTATTTTCCCTTTCATGCATGTAGATAAAAAAAAACAAAAAAAAAAAAACAACATCAATCAAAATGGTCCATATTCCATTTCCGACATTCTTGATCCTTTTGTAATTAAACAGCGGCCATGGTGAAAATGCATCTTCTTAAAAAAGAAACTGTTTGTGTGTATGACCATGCATGCTGGACTGTCACATTCATTGGCCAGGTAGGCCATGGCATTTTTCCGCTCTCCGCAATCTACATGCACAGCCAAACCACACCTAGGAATGACCACAAAGCAATGTGACTGACATAGGGAAGGGACTTCACAACATGGACACAACAATTCAAGCATTTATATGGCTTTGTTTTTCCAAAGAGCCATTTATTGTGGTCACTGCTGAATGTAAAGCCGTTTTCTTTGCTACACAGCACATTGTAAACTTTCGAGTATAAGGCCCAGATTTCTTAATGTTATGATATCAAAGATGAAAGCTAAATAAACATTGTAAATTAACTGTAAGTCTCTGTAGTGTCTAATTGACTAATCTAATTCAGGCACTGAATGGAAAAACAGAAAGTGGTTTGTGTTTGAATAGCTCTGCTCCAAACACATCACATCAAAACTCCTCATGACAGACAAAAGACAAGAGAAGGGACGTGAAAGACAGACGTTTGATGGAGTTCGAAACCTATGGCACAAAGTCATCATTAGAATGAACTCTTTTGTTGTATCATGATCACACAACAAAAGCTTTTGAGAGGCAGCCACTCTACTACAATTCTCTACTATGCAACATGACTGATGTATCTACACATTATTGTTTTAAAACTGTAAATAAAAATGTTTTACCAGTTTGTGTAAATAACTTAAATATTGACTTAAAATTAGATCCAAAAATTTTAATTCTGTCATCTTTTACTCACCCCACTTCCAAACTTGTCTTGCTCTATTTATTTTCCTTTACCATAAAATTAGTCCCCATGGGAACTGAAGCCTCCTAACTTAAAACATGGTACAAGAGTACCATAAAAGTTTAATAAAAGCATTACACTTTATAATGCTTTTATGGGGCTTTTGCATAATTTTTAAAGCTTGTCCTCAAGTCCTTATTCATTGTAATTGTGCTGAAAAAACTGACCAGTTATTATTCAAAATTTCCAACGGAACAACAAAAGTCATGCAGGTTGTTACATGACATGAGGTTGAGTAAATCATGACAGACTTTTCATTTTTCAGTGAACTGATCATTTAAATGATTTAGCTGAATCTTTTCCTGCTCTGTTGTATTTCATAGCTAACACATATAACACAAAATAAGACAAGATAAAACATGGCACAAAAGGCTAGAATACAAAATGAATACAAAGACAAACAAGAAAAACAATATTAAGAGAGGAAAGAAACTGGGTTGGGGGATACAATTTAAGACAGGACAGGATAAGACACTAAAAAACGTCTGGTTAGGGAAAACAAGAAAAAGGGGAGAACAGAGAGTATCCTTGTACTTTCATTTTAAATGGTTCATAAAAAGAAGAAACTAAAAATTAACAGTGAATTAGAAGTGATAATGAAATCGAGGGGGGTTCCACATGGTTAATGCTCTGTTGTCTCTTTGAAGAGATTTGGAAACATTAAGATGCTGATGTTTCTTTAAACCACAGAAAGGTCACTTCTGGTACCTGGGGGGCAATGTTGATGTTATATTTGGTACATTATCCTAATAAAAAATAAAATAAAAATCACTGTCTGTGTGAATAAATTAGTCCAAATTGAAAGTGACAATAAATTGTAGCATCAAAAAATTAGAAATCTTTTAAGTAGCAAAATTGGCAAAAGGTTAAGACATTTGATGACAGTTTAGCGAGTTGTAATTCAAAACCTGTAAAGAGAGAGAGGAAAATCTGAACAAAGCTGGCAAAGACAATTACAAAACAAAAAAAAACTAAAAAACATGGAAGGCAACAAGTATGTTTTTATTCCTGAACGGGATGGAAAACAAAAGTTAGCACTATAAAGACTAATATCGAAACCATTATGGGCTTATACTCGTAGGTTTACAACAGTCTTTGAATTCACAATTTTAAACCTTTATTCGTTGTACCCATGTTGTCAGTGTTGGATTTAGCATCAGATGAAACATTTCCAGTTTAGTTTCAGTTAAATTCTTGTTTGGCTCTTTCAATTGAAATTCTGGTAGCCCTTCATGGCAAAATTGATTTGAGTGTGAAATATTGGCAAATCAAGCAAAGGGTGATTCCAAATAAAATGCAACAAGAAAATAAAAAACAGCCTTATTTTAGGCAGCAACAAGCCAGAATAAACAGCAAAACCAAGAAATAAGTTATGAGGTAGCGAGAAAGAAAGAACTGTCACAAACAAATAAGCAAAAACAAACTGAAAATGTACATTTAGAGAGATGAGGCAGATGCTCAGATGATAATCTGCTCTCACTTTCTGACACACACTTAACATTCAGCAGACTAGTTGCATTTGAAGGCAGGCAACAATGCACATGTGTCTCTGTGTGTGTGTGAGTGTGTGTGTGTGTGTGTGTAGGCTAGCCATCTGAGTGCTCAGGCTCTATGAGGTGCCATTAACGGAATGTAAGGACTCACTCCCGGGGGCACCAGTTGCATTGGCAGTGGAGAGAACTACGTGAGAGGGAGTAGAATTATTGGTTACGTCATGGAGTTGGCTGAGCACTGAGGAGCGACGTCGCACTGCACCCTGAAACGAACCACTTCTCTTGAAGGTACTCACTACCTCCATCTGCAGGAGAGAGAGAGAAGGACATCACACAGACAGGCGAATGAGCTTCATGAAATGAATGAGATTGTGGTTTAACACAGGTGGGATGATTGGTGAGGGACGTGTTTAAGGAAAAGCAGGATTTTATAACTTGCAAATGTGCATGCCAACCATCCGATGTTTAATCTTTTAGGCCAGAAACATACATGCATACGCAAATACAGAGATGCAAATGCTTATGGCACTTTCAAACCATTTGACCACCCCATAACTTTGGCTCAAAAAATGGCATGGGTTTGTTCAATGAGAGATGGGGGCAGAGGCGAAGCTAGAGGACAAGCAAACCAAGCAATTGCTTGGGGCCCCTGTCAAAGTGGGGCCTCGGGCAACAGTGAGACTGCGAATTATGTTAATTTGTCAGAATCAGACTCAGAATGAGTTTTATTACCAAGTATGCTTACACATACAAGGAATTTGTCTTAGTGACAGAAGCTTCCAGTGCACAAACAATACAACAAGACAGAGATAATAAAAAAAAATAAATAAAAGCGAATAGAAAATATAAGTATACATATAGGAATACAAAATAAGACAAAAAAATTAATATATATATATATATATATGTACAAATACAAATTTGTTATATACAGATAGTGCAATGGAATGGAATGGCAGAAGAGGTATGATATGTTGGATAAATATAAATAGACTAAGCTGTGTATTGCAGATTATTATTGCTCAATGGGGCCGTTTTAACTGTTCAAGTGATGGATAGCCTGAGGGGGAAAAAACTGTTCTTGTGCCTGATGGTTCTGGAGCTCAGTGCTCTGTAGCGCAGTCCAGAAGACAACAGTTCAAAAAGGTAGTGGGCTGGGTGAGTGGGGTGCAGCCTATTTCCTCAATCTAGAAGTGTACAGTTCTTGAAGGGAGGGCAGGGGGGCAACCAATAATCCGCTCAGCAATCTGAACTGTCCTTTGTTGTCTTCAGATGGCTGATTTCAAAGCTGAACCAAACCAGACAGTTACTGAAGTGCAGAGGACAGACTCAATGACTGCTGAGTAGAACTGTATCAGCAGCACCTGTGGTAGGTTGAACTTCCTCAACTGGTGAAGGAAGTACAACCTCTGCTGGGCCTTTTTCACAGTGGAGTCAAAGTGGGTCTCCCACTTCAGGTCCTGTGAGATGGTAGAGCCCATGAACCTAAATGACTCCACTGCTGCCACAGTGCAGTTCAGAATGGTGATCGGGGTCAATGCTGTGGTGTGACAGTAGTGTCATCTGCAAACTTCAGGAGATTGACAGAGGGGTCCTTGGCAGTGCAGGAATTTGTGTACATTGTACATTTGTGTACAAGGAGAAGATTAGTGTGGAGAGCACACATCCCTAAGGGCACCATTGCTGATCATACATGGGCTGTAAATTAATTTCCCCAGTCTCAATAATTACTGCCTATCTATCAGAAAGCCGATAATCCACTGACAGATAGAGATGGGAACAGAGAGTTGAGTTAATTTAGTCCAAAGAATAGCTGGAATGATGGCGTTGAAGTCCGCAAAAAGGATCTCTGCATATGCCCCTGGTCTGTCCAGATGTTGCAGCATATGATGCAATCATATGTTGACTGCATCATCCAGAGACATGTTTGCTCGATTAGCCAATTGAAGGGGATCCAGAAAGGATCCAGTGATGTCCTTCAGGTGGGCCAACACCAGTTTTGACTTCATGACCACAGATGTCACTGTTGCCAGAGAGGTGGGTCTGTAGTTATTAAGTCCTGTATTTTTGGGTATCTTTGGGACAATGATGATGGTGGAGCATTTGAAGCAGCAGATAACTTCACACTGCTCCAGTGAGCTGTTGAAGATCTGTGTGAAGATGGGGGCTAGCTAGTCAGCACATGATTTTAAACAAGTGGGTGAAACACCATGTGGGCCTTGTGGTTTCCTTGTCTTTTCTTTCGGGAAGATCTGGCACACACCCTCTTCACAGATCTTAAGTCCTGGGCTTAATTAAAGGCTGAAGCCTGCATGATGTTCATGTCATATGAATGACATACAGTCTTGACTTAAACCAATGAATTTGAGATTACAGCTATGAAAACAACACATTTTGCTCTAATCTTCTTTTTCCAATGTTATGTCATGTCATTACACAATTCCCCTTTGTAAGCCATTCAGCTCCTCCTTAGAGGAGCTCCTCCCTCATCTCACACAGAGTTCTTTACCTGTTGCAGCTGGTTATCAAACACTGTCGGACAGCTTGTTTGTGTGTGAGCCAAATAAAAAAAAGAACCGAATAGATTAGCCTAACCTCAGTGACAAAAAACAAAAACAAAATAAGAAATTATGCTACAAAAGAGGATCATCAAAATGCAAAAATGTCAGCGAAGATGTGGAGAAAACGGCAAGTCTTCCAAAAAAAAAATTTTCAAGAAAGAAACAGATAAACTTTGGCAGAGAGTACATCACCCTTTCAAGGGGCCGGTTGCACCAGCTCTGTGTAAAAACTAGGCTAGTTATAGCTTAAATGCATAAACAAATTGCAGTATGCACAACAAAATATATAAGCATTGTACCATTAAATCATATGTTTAAACTTAATATTCACAGAAGCCTCTGACCAGGAGTTGCTGTACGCTAAGAATAAAAAAGTAATTTATTGAATGACATCAATGTTTTATGTGACAAGCTCTGACATTTACATGCGTTTATATTTATGAGAGAAAAGGGTGATTCTTTAGCATGAAACACACCTAAACGATACACTTTCCTATGTGCGTTGTCGGGTGTCACTGGCTTGCCTAGTTTTAACTCACACAAAATATATCTGATATTAAAATGAATAAATGTCAGTTTTCCTGTTCTGACATTTGTTGTGTTAGTATTAATTTATTCTCTTATTTATTATACTGTTCCTGAATATCAGCCTATTATTTACATATTTAAATATACTATGTATTATATTTTCAGATTTTGTTTTATGTATCATATATTAATAAAATTTGTATTTATTATCACTGACAGTTATGTAAGACAAAATGGATGCACATCAACAGCAACAAAATATACCTAAAATGCATTTCTTTTCAACACTTCTGTTTACAAATTTGAAGGCTGCTGGATCAATAAATTGATCATAATAGCATCGTATTATGCGACTGCACATTTCTTTACACTTACAAAGGGCTCACGGCCAGAGGTGGGTAGAGTAGCCAAAAACTGTACTCATGTAAAAGTACTATTACCTAAAAACATAATTACTCAAGTAGAAGTAAAAGTACTAACATAAATAATTACTTGAGTAATAAAGTATGCAATTAAAAGAGTACTCAAGTAACTCAAAATGACATAATAGATGTTTACTCCCCTATATTCCATTACATAATACACATTTAACATGTACTACAGAATTATTATTATTATTAATGGAAATTCTGTCATCATTCACCATAATGTTGTTCCAAACCCGTATGACATTCTTTCTTCTATGCAACACAATAAGGAGATATTAGACAGAATGTTTCTGAGTCACTATTTACTTTCAGTGAATGTGTTTTTTTCCTCTATATTTTGAAAGTGAATGGTGACTGAGACTGTCATTCCCTAAAATTCTGTCTTAACATATTTTGTGCTCCACCTAATACAAAGCATCACACTGGTTTGGAACAAAATGGAAGTAGGGAAATTATGACAGAATCTTAAATTATGGCTGAGCTATCACTTTAAAGAGATAGTTTACCCAAAAATGTAAATTCTCTCATCATTTACTCATCCTCATGCCATCCCAGATGTGTATGGCTTTCTTTCCTCTGCAGAACACAAATTAAGATTTTTTTTAAAGAATATTTTAGCTCTGTGGGCCAACATTTTGATGGTCCAAAAAGCACACAAAGGCAGAATAAAAATAATCCATAAGACTCCAGTGGTTAAATCTATGTCTTCAGAAGTGATACGATAGGTGTGGGTGAGAATCTGCCATCTAACATTCTTAAATTGGAGCTGTGATTTTAATCTTGGTGTTAAATGAAGGCTTTGCATAACTAAACTATAATTTTTTTCCACTGTGAGGAGCAAAGAAAGTGTTTCACTTTGAAGAGATTGATGCTGCAACAGTGATTAAGTGACAGTCTATGACAGCATCTCAGCGTGCGCAGCTGCTTGAACTTCTGCTCTCCTAAAAGTCCCATTCAATAATCTCTCAACAAATTACACATTAATTAAAATTAAACCCTGTAATATAACGACAGAAACACCACCCATTGTAAAGAAGTAAAAGTAAAAAAATTTCATTAGAAATTTACTTGAGTAAAAAGTACCCACTTTTAAAGTAATTTTCTTTTTCTAAAATTGCTCAAGTAAATGTAACAGAGTAAATGTAGCGTGTTACTACCCACCTCTGGTCACCACTTATTAACCAAGCGTTAAGAACAGGTGCAACAAAATGAAGTACTGACTTAGTTATAAAGTTACTAAGATTTTAGTTTACATCTCAACTTAAATGAGACTTTACACACATCTGGTGCAGCCTTACCCTTAACCCAAGAGACATCAGATACCCAGATGCAGACTGTGATGCTAAAAGTGAGGAATGTCTGAGGTAGCTTTGCATTCTATCCAGGTTTATTTCAATTTCTATGCATTACATTACATTGTATTTGGACTCGAGACCATTAAAGCAACTGTCTCAATCGGAGCATAAACTTTTTTTGGTATTTCATTAAGTGAAACGCAACATAAGATATCTGTTTACAGCTTATATACTCCAAAAGCTTTTTTTCCAGGCCTTTACTTGATATTAATTTGATATGGGAGTAAAATAATATGTTTTGTATTCTACTCGTGAACTTTCCGATCGCCACATTGATTTGACTGTATGTTTGACAGTTTGTATAGTAAATAATCATATTTCACAAGTTATGGATACGGAATACTTCTAATTTGTCAGCAAAATAAAAAGCACCTGGTAAGAGTTGGTTATATTGCCTATATGCATTGTCAAGTCTTTAAAACACCGTCCATAGTAGTTATATCGTAGAGGTCAGTAGTTATTAGCCTAATTAATTTGACGATTTCATTTTCATCACAAAACATCAAAATTATGCCAAAATACTGACATTTCCTCATTTATTTTCTAGGCAACATGTATAATAAATATGTACCTTCTGTGCATTTCAGCATGTTGACATACTTTGAACTCATTTTTGATGCTATAATAAATTAATAAATACTTTTGAATCCAGAAATGACATTGCTTGCATTGCTTTTGTATATTTATGAAACATATAGTCAGCAGTTTGGCTATGAAGAACACATCAATGTAGAACGATAAATACAAACCAACACATTAGGTTCAAAGCAGAAGTATAAATCAGCCTTAAGCCTACTGCGGTGCATGATTGTGTTACAAATTGCACTGTGTAAAGAATTATGAAAAACGCACAAAATCAAGCTTGCATGACACTAAGAATGCAATGGGCACTTGTGTTGTGTAATTAAATGTGCTTTGACACATTTCGGAAAGCAACGACACAAAACAAGTTTGACACTGACAATGCAATGCCTACTTGCATTGCATTATTTATTGCGCTCTGATCCAGTTCTGGAAAGCAACAATGCATGAACTAAAGCTTGCAAAACACTGAAAACGAGACGCATACTTGCATTGCGTTATTAATTGCGCTCTGACACATTTCAGAAACATTAACTTGCGTAGCTAGAGGCGTTTGCGTTCTCATACTTGCATAAGAGTATGTTTCGTGCCTTAAAAGTGTGAGACCCCACTTTCTAAGCATTGGTCTCTTATGCAAAGAGTGATAATATTTAATAATTCACAAAAAATAATAGTTACCAAATTGTGACATAATACTGTACATGGAGATGCAAGTAGAAGAAATCGAACAGAAGAGTGATCAAGCAGCACATAGAATAAAGGATGAAGTGAAGGTGAGAGAGAAGTTACAAAGAACATTGAAAATGCATTAAATAATAATAATTTGTCAATTTATAAAGGCTGGTGAAGAAAGAAAAAAATATGTTTGAGTTATGAAGAAAGTAAACTCTTAGTGCACAGACTGGAGCATGTGGCACAGAAGGCATATGGTATATTTTAAGGCAATATGTGTCTATGCAGGAACAGCTGTCCCTGTCAGAAACAAATAAAAAGAAAGGTTAAAACCGAAAGAAATTGACAGAGAGACTGAACGTCACCTGAGTCTGGATTCGGTTGAGTCCCCTGAACCACAGGATCTGTCCTCGTCTCAGTTCTCTCTCTGCGTAATCAATCTCCTCCTCATCTTCAGCAAGCTCTTCATCCATCATCTCATCTTGAGCCGGCCCATGGCCCGCTTCCTTCAGACACTTCAACTGATTTGCTGGCACTGATGCTATCACCTACAAAAAAAGAGAAAAGAATACAATTAAGAAAACACTGCAGTGTTTTTGAAGCCTTGGAAATAATACAGTGAAATGGTATCAGCATGTATCAGCTTTACATTAGCCATCTGCCAACCTGCCCTCTAGATATCGTCTTCAGCCATTGAAAAAACAAGAGGTAGATTGAAAGACAACACTTACCTGTCCCCAGAGCAGCTCTCCCAATCCTACAAACAGGCACCAAAGCCACTGCTCTACATTTAAGGGGGAACAGCTGAAAGGTTTCCCACCAAACTGTATGATGACAATCTACAAACCCAAACATACACAAAGTTAGGGGTGGAGCCTGGTGCACATTCACTTTCCACCTTATGTAAAGCATACTGTGCATAAAAGCAATTTTTTGAAAGGAGACTGTAAAGGTCTTAATATACTACCATAGAAGTTCTTCTTCGTTTTTTGTTCAGGGGTAAAACAAGTTCTAAACAGCTGAGCAATGGTATACTGTTTCTGAACATTCAGACATACGGCACACCAATGTGGGAGGCATTTAGAAGTACATTTAAGTATGAGGACACTACATGCAAAACCTTAAAAATGTGTTAACAATGACTTGTTTCATTCACATGAGGTCAGTAAAAGAAGCTGTTTTAACCACTCGATGATAATTTAAAGTAATATACAGTATATGCAGAAGAAAATGGTTCATTTGTCTTGTTTCCATTATGAAGCCATGACGCTAATGCACTAACATGCTACACGCGGCCATAATATGCACCGGTTACACTCCGTTATTGTAATTTATTACGACACTGATTCCACTGCAAAGATGAGTGTATAAAAGTGTTAATGTGCAGAGCAAAAATAAAATAATCATCTTACTTAAGACAGATGTATGGCACATGAATGAATGGGCACTTGAGAGTATTTGAGAAGATTTGATTCCTTTAGTAGACTAAAAACTTAAAATCACATGACTTGGTCTTGGAAAATGTCTCCAAGCGAACGATCGTACAGATGTAGGGAGATTTGCAGCAGCTCACTAATAACACTGCACATCAATGGGTTCATGTTGACTGATTTTGACTCACTGAACAACAAACAAAATTAGCCATCGGCCTCAAGGTAGGTGGAAATCCAGGTCACACCTAACAGTGACATGGACCAATGGCAGTAAGATGTTTTGCTGTTGAATATAACTTTTCCTAAAAGTTCACCCCAGCGAGCTGTTACGAATCACCGAAACTAATGCAAAACACCTTCTTTTTGGCCTGATTTAGTTCTAAACTACGTCTCACCCATTCGTTCTTCGATTTTGTAGGAAGTATACCGATGCCTTAAAACTACAGTTTAATCCTATCCTACATTTGGGCTTGTTGGTGTTACAGTAGCTGAGCAAAAGCAAAAGATGTATAGTGTGGACTTAAATATTGAGATACATATAATGAAATTCCAAAGCATTCATGTATTCAGAGAATCCAGACTTGAATATCTGGACAATTGTATGTGTTTGCACCTGTATTGCGAAGGTCCCTAGAACGATTGAACAGAAGATGGGATTTGAGAAGATCCCATCGAACACGTTCCTCTCTCCGTGGATTTTACGGGCGTTGATCTCGTTAAAGAGCTGCATGAGGACGAAGATGTTGAAGATGATGGTGTAATGCTCAGAGGGAGGAGAGTGAAGCGGAGCATTACGCCCACTATCTATGTCAAAGATCTTCTCACCTGATGAAACGGACAGAGCAGGAAAAGATTATGTGAACATTCCAAGACATACAGTTCACGTTTCTCCTGGAATCTACAATTCTCACATTACAGTCTAGATTTTAGATTTTACAATATTAATAATAAAAAATAAATCAAATGTAACAATGTCACCTATAGAAATTATTTGATTAAATATTTCATTTATCTCACAATATTTAATAAATTTTAATTTTATGGACCATGGTGGAAGATCATTTAATTTCCAGGCATGCTATAATTTGCTCAATATATTAAACAATTAATAGATACAATTTTTTAACCTTTTTTAATGAAGTTATCTGAAAACAATGTTGTGAATCATTTCTAGTGCTGTATTTATTTTAGAGAGAGAAATCTCATCTCTTTAAGTCAAAAAATGTAAGAATAAATAGGCAGTGGCAAATTCTCAGGGCCAGCAAAGGCTTCTGCTGGTGTAACTTGCCAAATAAATAAATATTTTTCATCATTTCACTCTCAATCACCTCTTTGCCTACTTTCTACTCTTATTTAATCTACAAACAAATAGAGAAAAATGAAAAGTTTATACAGTCAGAATTTATTCCTTGATGCTTACAAGCAATGTGTGATAACTGTTACACAAATCACATGTTCGAAGCAGAGCGCAAGTCTGAGCTCCACCCCCTCAGGCCTTCAGAATTTCCACAGAATCCCTCAACAGTGCAAGTGAATGAGAAACTAAAGTCAGATTGTCAGATTCATCAGCCAATCGGATTGATTTATTTGTTTTGGTGGGTGTGATCTTTAGGAGATGTCCCTGTCTTTCTAGCTGGCCTTGACTGACACAATCACGCTTTAAGTGACGTACGTATTTCAAGAGAAAAAAGCGTAAGATCAAGCTGTCTGACGAGTCGGCTGTCATTATTCATTTGAGAAAGAGATCCTTATGTATTTACAAACTTGAGATGTTCTGCATGACTATTTGATTGCTTAATTTAATAAACAGGAAAGGAGGATTGATTTTCACATTAAGTAAATTGGTAAGTGCTTTTTGCATTGTTATAATAACATCAGGAGCTTCAAAGTGTAAATTAGGCTGCTTGAGCATTCAGTGTCAGATCAAGTTTTGAAAAGTAGTGCTGCGTCCCATTCAACCCGGAAAATCTGATTTTCCAATTTACTACTAGTAAAAGTACAATGGAATGCATCTTGAAGTCAAAATTACAACTTTTAGGCTTGTGTAGAAATTCCCATCTCTGATTTCTCTGAGATGCAGGTGCATGATGTCACACAAACATGTAGACACTCAGGGAGGTATACAAAATAAGTGATAAACATTCACTTTATTAAGTAATAGCGATAAATGAGTTAGTTTCCACATTACATTGTATTAAAGCTTGTTTAACATACGCCTGCAGAAACAGGTGTATAAAACTTTACAATCTCTTTTGATAATCGTACACCTGAAGCACAAATGCTAGCGTTACAGCATTGTTTATCAGTTGGGTTGCTAGAAGACATCTCTAATGAGAGTCAAACCCCAGCTAAGCTAATGGGAGCATTGCAGTTTTGTTTCCTTAAACGTCATCTTCCGAATATCAGGGAATGGAATGCATTTATGGTCGGAGATATCAAGTAGGAATATCCCTCATATAACTTGAATGGAATGCAGCATAACTGTGTACCCTGACGAAACAAAATGTATTGCAAGCAACATTTAAATCACAAATATTATTAGATAGATTTTGCTATATATTATTATAGACCTCCTTGGTGGATTCATATAAAAAATTATGATTTTTTTAATGTCTGTTCGGGAGACAAAACAGTCATGCTGCAGTTAAAATTAGGCTTGCTTGAGCCTTAAGTGTCGTTTCAAGTTCTGTTTTTTGTGTGTGGATGTGTTTTTAAAATGTCAATTGGTATTAGTTAGCTGCAACATAATGTATGATGCCCAAAGGCAAGGGTGTCTTATTCATTGTGAAACTGTGTTTTCTTAATGGTATGAATCACACATCTTTCTTACTAATTCCATCCCTTCAAAAAAGAGATAAGAGATTGCTGTATTTCCTCCCTCCTACCAAATCCTCTGACATTACCAATGCTCAGAGTAACATACCCACAAAGAGCAGAGTGAAGATGATAATGAGCTCAGAGTAACATACCCACAAAGAGCAGAGTGAAGATGATAATGAGCTGGTAGACTGCATGTCCGAGGATGTTCTTCATCATGGTTCTGGAAATGAGGGGGTTGTTTCGGCCATAGGGTTTCCTCAGGAGCAGGGCTTCAGTGGGCGGCTCCGTGGCAAGAGCCAGTGAAGCGAAAGTGTCCATGATAAGATTGACCCACAACATCTGCACAGCCTTGAGGGGTGAATCCTACACACATACATAGTCACACACCAAAAAATGTACCAAAGATTAAATGTTATGTCATATTTTTGCACATATGTGTGTTCAAGTGTATGTATGTGTATGCATATACCTGCGTGATGCAGGCACCAGTGAAAGCTACTATGACAGCCACTACATTCACAGTGAGCTGAAACTGAAGGAACTTGGAAATGCTATCATACACGTTTCGCCCCCACATCACGGCCTTTACTATGCTGGAGAAGTTATCATCTGTCAAAATTATGTCAGACGCCTCTTTGGCCACGTCTGTACCAGCAATTCCCTATGTAAACAGAGAAATTGATCACTGTGTGGTCTGAGAACAATGGACAATTTTTGAAATTTTTAGAACATATTGTACAATCGCTAACCTGTGAACAATGGACACTTACTCATAACATTTTCATGCATGATTTTATGCATGCAAATAAGAATGTGAATGTATTTATAAATAACATTTTGGACTGTTCAACCATTTTAATGATTTTTCTCAAGTCTTTATCTGATCCGGGTCTTTTTTACAGCTTTGTTTATAAATACATCAAATCAAAATAAAAAAAATACATTGCCAGGTGCATATCACCTCTGTGGAGGATGTTGTGAAGTTTCAGACCGAAAAGTTAAATTGATGTAAATCAGTGTTAAAAGTTAAAGCTTAAATCCATTCAAGGGTTGAAGAATGTTCCGGATTCAATACAAGTTAAGCTCCGTCGACTGTGTTTGTGGCATAATACTGATTACCACAAAAAATTATTTCAGCTCGCCCATCCTTTTCTTTAAAATTTTTTAAAATGGTTTCAATCATAATTTTCATGGTCATTTTATGGCTTTGGGTTTTACAACATTACGTCACCATGGCAACAAAGTTGTACATTTGGATTAACTTTAATCACACTAACAGCTATATTAACAGGAATATTGTTTACATCTTGTGGCTATACTTTTAAAACAGTGAGTATTTTAATGTTTTTGAATTGCCCCCCTTCACATCCATTGCCTCACTGTTCCAATTTTGTACTCTTTAAAAAAAAAAAAAAAAAAAAAATCTGTAAAAAAAAAATTTTTTTATCAAATGCTGTCAATTGAGCTTACCTTGTTTTGAACATGGAATATTCCTTTAATAAAAACAAACAATGGGACTAAAAGTATCCAAAATTGAAGAACAACCCATACATAATCAATTCAAGCAGTTCTTATCTGGATTGCTTTCACATCAACCAACTGGATCTAAATTCCTGATCACACTTTTCAAATGGATTTCAATGTGATATTTTGGTGCACACCCAAGTTTGAAAGATGGCTTTCACACTAATCAACCAAACGATCTATCGAACCGGGGCACTCAACAAACCTATAGTGTGAAAGCAACATTAAAGTACAATAGAAGTCTCAGATTAAGCATGAGTTGGTGGTGCACCATCAATATCTTTCACATTTTAGTTGATGGATTTTCTCACCATGGCAAAGCCCACATCAGCTTTTTTCAGGGCAGGTCCATCGTTTGTGCCGTCACCTGTGACTGCAACCACCTGTCTTTGCTCCAAAACGGTGCTGTCTATGATACCTGAGAACACAATACACGAACACAACAACACAACACAACACAGTGGTGTCATTACATAAAACCTCATATAATGATTGGCTAAAACATTTTTTAAGTAAAATCAGTAATAGCTGGCCAAAACGCCGACAAAACTGAATCATCTTTTAGAAAAAAATTTAAAAAATAATAGGAAAAGTTTGAGGATATCTGTGCAGGTCAACATAAAAGCAACCAATCTCATTGCCAGTTTTCTGTTATATCTGATTATGAGAGCATTCCATTAGAACCATAATGGAGAAATGGGCTATGAATCTTGTAATTACAGACTCACCTTTGACTAGTGTGTGTTTGTCTGTAGGGGAAGATCGAGCCAGAACTCTGAGTTTAGGCCAAATTTTGTCAATGCGCTCCTGCTCAACCTGCAGTTGGAAAAAAGTTGGAAATGACCAACAACAACAAAAATTTTGATGGGCCTTTTCTGTCTACACATCAAACAACATAAACATTTGAAACAAATACAGTGTAGATTAGGCAGTTTTGTATTCCAAGCATCCTCATTTAGTAGTTTTTAATTAATACATAAGGTAAAGCTTGCAAAATCACACATCTCCGTACAATTATAAAAACTGGAAGTGTACCTCTCCTTTCTCATTTCTGATTCGCATGTTGAAGTCCTTCCCCTCCATACACAGGAAGTCATCGCCAGGATGGATGATGCCACACTTGGCAGCAATGGCACGTGCAGTGTTGATGTTGTCACCAGTCACCATGCGCACAGTGATGCCTGCTTGCTGACACTTCTTGATGGCATCTGGGACCTGATTGGGTTATGTAATTAAAATTCTAAAACAAGCATCAATATCATGAAAAGTCCATCACATACAACATTGTAAAGCACATCTTATAATGAAGCCCTCACTGGAAACTTGCTGCATAGCAATGAATTATATCTCACACTATAAGCCTTTTGATGTCTTATGAGTCGAAAGTTGATCATCTGCAGACTTTGCTTCTTTTGGCTTAACAACAGCATGCTAAAATCTTTCACAAAAGCCTTTAAAATAAAGGTTGCAGAGAACAAAGAGTACCAGGGTTCCAGCCAACTGATGTAGTCTGAGTGATATGCATTCAAGGATAGCTCCTGTAAAAGAAAAGACACACATGTCCGAGGCAATAAACCCATATACCTCAGGTCGCACAGGGTCTTCGATGCCAACCACGCTAATGCAGATAAGGTTGGAGACAATGTCTGTCTCGTTTTCCCAGTCTGGCATGGGGTCAGCTGGAAGCTCCCGATAGGCAATACAGATTGTACGGAGGCCATCACATGCCATCGGCTCGATCACATTTTTCACCATCTCATCCCTGTCCCGTGGCTTGAATGCACGAGACTCACCATCACGGGCCAGGATAAACGAGCATCTGGGATGAAAGGAGAAATATTTCATTCTTTTGACAAAGACTAGACTTTTCATAATTTTCACAGATGACGATTAGAAGATATCTACAGTCAAACTGACTTCTTTCCAGTGGAATAGGAATCAAGTTATTATAAAAATGTCAAAGATTTTCTTTTCCAAAGACAACCAAACTTACTTTTTGAGCAGGATCTCAGAGGCACCTTTGCTGTATAAGCGGAAGCTTCCGTCAGGCAGCTGAATGACTGTGCTCATGGATTTTCTGACAGAATTAAAGGTGTAGACTTTATAGAGCTTCTCTTCAGGGATCTGCTCTCTCACAGCCTGGTAGTCCTGCTTAAGGTCCAGCACCAGACCAAGAAGCGAACACTCTGTCTTATTACCCACCTGTTTGGGCAGCCCACCTTCCTTATCTGCAGCCTGAGGGAAAAAGTGAATAGAGAGGAAGCTGATGAAAAAATAAATAAATTTTAACTACAAAGCTCTATGAGGCCTGTCAATAGTTTGTATGAATTCAGTAGAATACTTTTGATTTGATTGGGTGTGCACGTTGCTTTAGGTTTTGTTCACACTGCACCGTTTTGTTTTTCAAATCAGTCTTGGTGACTGACTGTCCACTTTGTGGATTGATTAGATTGGTAATTGGATTTCACACAACGTATGGTTGAAAGTTGGATCTGAATTTCAAGTTTTTTTCTCAGACTACAAAAATTAAACAGATTTCACATGCACAAAAAGCTGCCTTTCTAAACTCTTATAAATCCAATAATTCCAGCTCCAATATTAGATTGGATGGGCCATGTTCAATGTAGTTGTAAAATAGCTAATTCTACATAAATGGGATCACTGACATAACTGACATAACTGACTTTGAATGTTGCAACACATGTATGCATTGTGCCCTTAACTGTGGTAAAATAACTGCAGCACTGGTTCACTGCTTTAGTAAAAGCCTCTCACAATGATCTTGGAGGTGTAGGCGCAGTTAACAGCAACAGCAGTGCTGATGAGCTCCAGTGTCTTGCGGTTAATCTGGTCTGGTGTTGGGACGTCCTGGAAGTGCTGGTCCTCCACGAAAATCTGCACCACCGTCATCCGGTTAGTGGTGAGGGTGCCTGTCTTATCTGAGCAGATAGCCGTGGCATTGCCCATAGTTTCACAGGCATCTAAATGACGCACTAGGTTATTGTCCTTCATCATTTTCTGGAGAAATGTATTAACAGAAACAGTAAATGACAGGAAAAAAGAATCAGAGAGGTGAAAATCTGTTAAATGAGCTAAATTCGATTTTTAAATTATACTATCTACATCTTATATTTTTGCTTCTTCAAAGTAGCCACCCTTTCCATAGATTTCAGTTCTGCACACACTAAGCATTCTCTCGACTTATACACTTTAAAATGTATTGAATGAGTTCTCCATGTTAACTGTGTGCTTTTTGGCATTATATTAAATTAAAAATTAATATAAAAGTTCAATTAATATTTGTGCACAGAATTAATTTGGTAACACTTTACAATAAGGTTCCACTTGCTAACATTAGTTAACAACATTAGTTAACATGAACTAACAATGAACAATAATTTTACAGCATTTATTAATCTTAGTTAATGTTAATTCTAACATATACTAATAATAATAATAAAAGTTGCATTAGTTAACATTAGTTAGTGCACTATGAACTAACATTGGTAAAAGACGCTGGCTACCACCCCTGGAATTCGCTAGTTCGAATCCCAGGGCATGCCGAGTGACCCCAGCCAGATCTCCTAAGCAATCAAATTGGCCCGGTTGCTAGTGAGAGTAGTCACATGGGGTAACCTCCTAGTGGTCGCTATAATGTGGTTCATTCTCTGTGGGGTGCATGGTGAGTTGAGCGCGGATGCCGCGGTGGATGGCGTGAAGCCTCCACATGAGCTATGTCTCCGTGTCAATGCGCTCAACAAGCCATGTGATAAGATGCGCAGGTTGACGGTCTCAGACACGGAGGCAGCTGGGATTCGTCCTCCACCACTTGGATTGAGGCGAATCACTACGTGACCATGAGGACTTAAAAGCACATTGGGAATTGAGCATTCCAAATTGGAAGAAAAAGGAAAGAAGAAAAAAACCATTTCATAAGATTAATAAATGCTGTAAAAATGGAAAAATTTAACTTTATTTTAAAGTGTTACCATTAATTACAAGCACATAAGCGTTAGCGTTATATCAAATGTTGTTGTATTTTTTTTAAGATAATATGAAACAATTCAATCGAGCGTGTCCAAACTTTTGGTAATGTAGGTGGCCGTAAACTTTTACAAAATCTGTAAGTGATAAAATCTTTTCCAAGCTATTAATTGCTAACTGAACAGAACAGCCCAGCGCTTCATTGGTAACATATAAAAACAGCTTTACAGAAAAGACCAACGTTTCTTTTAATGTACCTTTACAGAGTAGGCCAGAGATATGGTGACAGCCAGGGGCAAACCCTCTGGCACAGCTACCACCAGAACTGTGACACCGATGATGAAAAACTTCATAAAGTACTGCACATATATAGGCGTACATTCCGTCAGCCACACCCGCCCTTGAATGACGAACGTCTCAATCACAAAGTATAGCATCAGTATAATCACAGTGACGGCGGACATCACAAGACCTTCGTTGGGGACATGAAAACATGCACAGATCAAAAACTGATTAAAAAGTCACTTCACATAATAACTTCACACATAGCATTGAATTAGCAACTGAAAGCTATGAATCAGATATCAAATTAAGAACTGTGCATTTGATTTATAGATTATACATTTAAAAAAAATTGGTGCTTGGACACATTTACATTTAGTCATTTGAGGAACATAAAAAAGGAACATAATAAGCTATGTCGCCACAAGGCTAGGGTGGTTGCCCTGGAATTGTTATGCAGTTTCTAAGGTGTTCTGAGAGAGTTTTAGCATGTTACTCTGCTCCAATTTAAAAAAGCCCATCCCAAGTCTGTATAATATTCTAGATCCCTAGATATGGCTAAGTAGCCAGCTGCAAGAAACCACTTTAGTTAAGAAAACCCTTTTGTGACATTGACATTTTCCGTGCAATTATTACTAAGGGATTTCTTAACTTAAAGGTCCCTCCTTCGATGCAAGTTTAAGGGATTTCCCACCTGCTTTCCCAATTTGCACTGCCAGGTTGGTGAGTTTGCCCTGAAGAACTGACTTCTCCTTCTTGGGCACACTGGTTTTCTTCTTTTCCTTCTCCTCCACTTCTCCACCTTCCGCACTCTTCAGAGGCTGCATCTCCATGGCAACAGCCTCATCCTGTTTCTTAGCTATGGTGGGTGGAGACAAAGTGATCAGGTAAGCAGAGTTATGGGTAATTGTTGTGAATGTTTAATATAGCATGGATGGAATACCCAGATGATCTACTAAATTTGTCAAGATGTGCGCTATACAATCAGACACTACACAAGGGTACTTGACTTGACTTTCCATTTCCAATGCAACAAATTAACAGGAAGCAATGTCAACCAAGAGAAGTCTCATTATTTAGATCAGGGGTCTTCAACAAGTTTCAGACCAAGGACCCCTTGGTGGGGCGAGAGATGGAGCCGGGACCCCTGTTACATATTGTATAAAACTGAGTGTTGCTTTTTATGTCTAGAAAAATGTGTATGATAGGCTACCATATTATTGTATGTACATACTTTATGATGTTTGAATTGCAAAGCTACAGGGTGTCTGCAACTT
This sequence comes from Moxostoma hubbsi, assembly GCA_032164185.1. Classification (NCBI taxonomy): domain Eukaryota; kingdom Metazoa; phylum Chordata; class Actinopteri; order Cypriniformes; family Catostomidae; genus Moxostoma; species Moxostoma hubbsi. The sequence goes on from JAVLUX010000117.1 coordinate 5,761,448, forward strand.
TTCTGACATGAAGTGACATTTTTCATTTTCCTTGTTAATCACTGTTCCAAGCCCCCTCCTTAATAAAAAGATAAAGACAGACAGATAGACACAATCAGACAGACAAATAAATAAATAAATAAACAGACAGACCGACCCTGTCCATGCATGAATATTTTTTTTATAAGGTTACTTACATGGAGTCTTCATCTCATGTGTTTTCAATTTTATAAATATATTTTAAAATAACATTTCATTAGGATGAAAACTTTGCATTGAGGAAAACAATGACTAAGTGCACCTTTCATTATGTTGTTTTGAGGGTCACCTTGTGTGTGTGGAAAGATAAGGATCGTGTATGCCAGCTTGATAATCTCAGCGATAACTATTTATTTACACCAGGCAAGTAGGCTATTCTGAAAGCAAAACGCAACTAATAATAAAAGAAACTGTAGGCTGTCATCTGCTCAATCAAACATTGCGACCAACGCGACCCTCTACTGCAGCGCTGCTGAACCTGTTGTGTGTCGCGCATTGAGTGGCTTGTGATGAGTAATATAATAGTGTTTAGCATTCCAATCAGTGTTCAAGGATTAAAAAGAAAGGGGACATTTTACCATGCTGGTGCGAGAAACTTCAACATGTCGATATGATTAAAATACATACACTTATCTCTAGCTATCGCCCGCCTGTGATTATTACAAGTGCCAACGGTGGATCAAACAATAATTTACGGACCCCCTGCAGTACCACCATGGACCCTCTGAGGGTTGCGAACCCCCTGTTGAAGACCCTTGATTTAGATTAATTATTATACTCATTATTTAATGAGACTGTCAAAGGGTAAGACATTTCATTATTATAAATTGTAATTATAACTAAATTCTAATCAAGTCATTGCACTAGTCTTGAAAGTCACCTTTATTTTGATTGTTCTCCAAGGTCCCATCTTGTTTACCTGTAAAAGTTAAAAGTCTTTCAATGACAACAAATATAATTTATTGGTAATTGAGATCAATGTAGCTGACATGAGAGAACAATACATTATATGAGAAAGGAAAAATAAAATATGGAGGGATAATATTTATGATATGGAGATTATGGAGAAACTATGATTTGTCTGTTGAGGGTTCTCTCTATTGTTAATGTCACCTACCATTTATGATGTTGTGTTCTTTGGCTTCAACACTGGGCAACTGCGTGGATGAATTACTATTGATTTCTAATAGAATTGTTGGAAAACAGTGGACAGGACAAAAACGAACGTGATATGTAAAAACAAAGACATAAAATAAAATCTATATTTTGAACAAAAACAATGAAAAAATCAACTCAAATGAGTGAGCAATGTGTCTGAGTATTCCCTGTATCGAAATGGAATAGAACAGTTTTAACAATAACATTTCAAGACAGACAAACCATGAGCTATAAGTGATATATATATATATATATATATATATATATATATATATATATATATATATATATATATATAAATAATGTAAAGAATGCTTCTGTAGAAGCCACAATTTAGTGTGATTTCACCAGAGTTCCACCATTCAGAGAAGTCGCTGTTACCATGGAAACAAAAATACTTCATAGTAGAAGTAGTTCATCCTCTCATACAATTATTAATGTACATACTCATAAATCTTTGTATTTTCAAATGCTTTCCAATAATTTCGCTTCAAATCAAAGGTAGTAATGAGCTGATTGGTTTGAGTCGTGGCTTAGAACTCTTGATTTGAAGACTAAAATCCCTATGGAGAAAATTAATAAGAAAAATACTTCCAGAACCAAGGCCACTGAAAAAGGTCGGTCACAATTTCACTCAGTCCCAGACCATTTTATGACGTAAATGTTCATTTTTGTTTAGTTTTCGATCCTTTTTCAAATATTCTAACAGAACTGTCAGACACCTTTCTTGGAGTCTTTCTTCTCTTCCTCGATCTCTCCGGCCCCCAGAAGGGTGAAGATGATTCCAGTTTGGGAGTTGACACCGACTGCGATCACCACCATTTTTCCTGACCCCTCCATTACATGAGTACCTGCCAATCAGTGAAGAGAAATAAAACTCAAAACTTAACAATTTTACTTTTACTCTTCACTTTCAACAATGCCTCTGTTGCTCTTACTTTTAAGACCATGTCCAAACAAATACATATTCGCATGAAAACACATTGATTTTGCAATATTTACGTCTCTCATCCAAACTAGAACAGTGTTTTATTACACTGTAAACTAAGCATTTAGAAAATGCTCTCCATTACCACATAATATGGAAAATGATGACATTTGAAAATTTTATTGAAATTGGATTAGTTTGGATGGGGTCGAAGTCAACATGAAATCATATTTGACTTGAAAATGTCTCAATACAAAAGTAAAATGCATTAAAATGCTTCTTGGCTTTAACTGTACATTTAACACCAGTTACTACCAGTACCAAATGCATATATCATGGTCTTTTCACATGATCCGTGGTAGTTCAAAAAGTACCATGGTATTGTCAATGTCCAAGTCAAAAAACATGGTATTACCATGGTGTCATGTCAGAAAAAACATTGTAATACCATGATACTTGCTAGTGTTTTAATGTTTTTTACTCATGATTCACATCAACCAACATCACAACATATGCAGAAAACCCTGCAGTGTTTAATTAAAAACAAAAAAATATGTCTTTTTTTTTAATTACAGTATTTTTAAATTGCTTTAAATCATATCTAAAGATTCTAACTATGTCAAGTTTAGGAATTAGTACACTATAAAAAAATAAATAAAAGAAAATCCTGTTAAATTTACAGTAAAAATGGCAGCTGTGGTTGACCTGACCTTTACCTGTTACATAATCATTAACTAAACTACATCAAATAAAACACAGAACACCCCATTGTACTTAACTGATATTAAAAATAATAAGAAACAGAACTATTCCCATAAAATATAATGAGATGAACTGGGTCACACAGGGAATTCTGGGAGCACCCGATTATTTTTATTGTCCCTACTAAAACTTTTTACAGTGTAGGAATTAACCTGATATATTAAAGTAAATGATTGAAGGCATAGGCTTACTGTTATTGCATCACTGGCTGGTCAATTTTATTCAGAGCAGTGCCATCTTTCATTTTTGATGGGAATGACAAGGAGACTGTGAGAGATAAACTTAAGAGTCTCTTCAATGGTTTGTACAGTTGCTTAAACTGTTTTTGGGCAGTTTCACTTACTAAACATAAAAAAAATCTTTCCAAGAAATTTCAGTAGACAAAAAAACTTAGTTGTGGAAAATGATGTGTTATCTAAGAGCTTTATGATTGCTTTACAGGACATGCCATTGAAGAGACTGTAAAATGTCAACAATAAAAATATGGTGCTACTGTGATTAAGGTCTATTGAGTCACTCACAAACAGGTCCATGAAATAAAGTGTAAGCACAAGCGTGAATGACTGATTGTTGTGCTCACTGTAACCCCTGGCCTGAATCAAGGATCAAAATTAAAGCCTCTCTTTCACTGGCCCTTCCTTTTAACATGTAATCCAATTAAACAGCCAGATTGCTGCTTTGTTTTCTAAATCAATGCATGTCCTCCTTCACAACAGAAGCTTCCAAATCTACATTTTGAGTGGAAGTGCCTCTCCCATAATGACTTGAGAAAATTTGTACCCCTTCATGATTAATTGCAGACGCTGATTAACCATAGATAAACCTTGTTAAGAAAACAAGATGGATCAATGGCAGCTAGCCATCTAAGAGTTCAGATATGCTTTAAAAGGAGATTTTTCTGCACCCATAAAAATAATGCCCCAGGCCCTGTGAATTAAACTGACGTGATGCATTATATCCAATGTTTTAAAGAAGGTAAAGATGGTAACCTCATGCATTCAGGAGTGTTTGTGTTGTTCAGTGGGGTTGAGAGGTTTACCAAATATCTACATGTCACATTGGGCAAAATGTGGAATAACATGCTTTTTAAATAACATGCAAAATTATTATTTTATCTTATTAATCAATTAATTAAAGAAATAATCAACAGATGAATCAGTTTCAAGTTGCAGTACTAATCTTAATGCACCTTAATGTAGAAAAAAAAAAATCACCACATTTTCTGAAATTCATCCAGACAAATTAATGAGAATGAATTGAACATTCAAAAAAGTTAAAACATAAAGCAATAATAATTTCTTTCTTTCAAATTAGCATTCACTATTAAATTCTCTGTTAAATGCCAATTTAAAAATGGAAAGACTATCCTAATCATGTTTTGCTTGTAAATAATATTTCACATCAAATGTCAAAGCATACAATATATCCCTAGAATTTTGTTTCACATTTGACTATGCTGTGGCAAAAACAGCTGCTGCTCTGGTGAGCTGCGATCATTAGAAAGTAGAAGTGCAGGTCTCTGGAGTGCCTAATCTGACCGCTTCTCCAGGAAACAGAGAGGAGGCAGGAATCTGATTAACCTGTTTATCAGACTTCAGGGACATTCTCTCATTAAAGTAAGTCAATGAGATTTAGACCAAGATCTTTATTGGCAGAATACTTTGAGACGTGCCCATCCCCCAAACAGTAAATAACATACATTAAGACCAACTGAAACAATGTGAACCTTAAAGGGGACCTATTATAAAAAATTCAAAATTCAATTCAGCTACCATGAAATAGGGAGAAATACCCCCGCTTGGATGCTATTTTTCCACTGAGAATGACTTCAGAACCTTCAGAATGCTGACAGCATCTCTGATTGGGAGTGGCAATGGGTGATCACACACTCTCCATCTCTCTCTCTCTCACTCTCTATAACACACACACACACACACACACACACACACACACACATACACACATACATACATACATACATACATACATAGACACACACCCATCAATCCATCCTTGTTTATCCAATAACTTGTTAGACACAGCACAAGCTGTGATACTATTTCTGAAGTGAAATTTTGAATTACTAACAGAGGTTTGGATCATTTGTTTTGAACCAGCAACAGCAGGTTCTGATCCGTAGAGTAAGAAAGTATTTCCATGCACAAATGCGTTTTATGACCTTACTCGGTTTTTCCTAATTTTTGAAAATTTACTTGTTCATTGAACTGCTTTATATAAGCAATATCACACTCGCAATCGTGCTATATGGCCCTATATCAGTACTGCTGTAATTACCATCGGCCGAATCACAGCAGTGCTGATGTAGGGCCATATAAATATTTATTTATACATATATGGCTGAACTCCGGCATTTACGCTCTGTCATATTGGTCTGATTTGTTGTTGCTGTATTATCCGAAGCACAAGCTGTAAAGGCACAGCCCTCTTCCAGAAAGTATTTTTGTTTTTGATTTCACCCAAAAAGAGGCATTTATAACATGGTATAATAAATTATCTGTGGGTTATTTTGAGCTGAAACTTCACAGACAGTCGTTTATTTAGTCGTAAAAAGTGTGCCATGGCAGAAAAAAGGTTTGGAAACACAGAGTTAAAGTGCAGTCTGACTGAGCAGGGAGGAGAATTTATCGTAAAAATTGCCTTGAATATTGATCATAGCTTTAACCACTGGAGTAATATGGATTACTTTTTTGCTGACTTGTGTGATTTTTGGAGTGTCAACATTATGGCACCCATTCACTTGCATTGTATGGACCAAAAGAGCAGAGAAATTCTTATAAAAATCTTTATTTGTGTTCTGCTAAAGAAAGAAATTCACACACATCTGGGATGGCATGAGGGTGAGTAAATGACGAGAGAGTTTACATTTTTGAGTGAACTATTCCTTTAAATAGGACAGCATAGTACCTTGCAGGTTCGAACATGAAGCCTTTTGTCTCACAACTTTATTTTTAACAACAATTTGTAACCACTAGGCTACTAGATTTGTTTGGATTTCTAATCATCTTAATTCTAAAACAGATGGTAAATCAGATTCAATAGCACACTCAAATATTCACACACATATGGCAAACCCACTACACACAAGCCCTCACAAGTACGTATGTTCACTTATAAAACCTTTACTCCCTACCTGACAGCAGCATGGGATCCTTGTCGGCGGATTTGCGTACGTGATCAGACTCTCCAGTGAGGGAGCTCTCATCGATCTTCAGGTCGTTCCCTTGAATAAGAACACCATCCGCAGGCAGGAGGTCGCCTAGGAGACCCCAGAGTGATGGCAATAGGTCAATTACATCATGCCAGCATTTGAGTGCTACTTCCTCTAACCTGCAATATTATGTCAAACCTTTCAATGCATTTTTTATAAATTCTTATAAACTAAGATTTAAGTTTATATAGTTTAATAAAGTGAAAATGTTATAGTCAATAATTAAATCAAATAAATTTATATGTATATTTAAATAAGTATTTTAATAATTTCCATGCATATAAATTGTGCCTTTAATTATATTAGAATTTAAGTAAGCAGATATTTTTACTTTAATCCAAAGCAACTTAACTTATAGTTGTCTCTGCATTTTAAACTGGGATAGGAGAGAGTATTTTAATTTGAAAACATTTAGCTGAAATAAATAAAATGCATTAATTCCCCATGAAGTGTCTTGCTCAAAGACACAATTCTTATTTATGAATTTCCCTTTATCAAATTAACCTTTTGGTTACACCAAGTATTTGAGTCCAGATAATGTATTCTAACATCAAATAAACACACACTTCAGCTTTAAAGCATTCTTTAAAAACAGGGGTCGAGGAGCCAATTTTGAACTCTACTGACCATATTTGACCTGGGCAACATCCCCCACCACCATCTCAGCCACGGGGATTTGGATAACTGTGCCGTTCCGCACCACAGCGAAGCGCTGCTCCTGCTCGATACGGCTCTGCAGGCCACGGAACTGCTTTTCTTTACTCCAGTCATTAAACGCAGTCACCAGCACCACGCAGATCACAGAGAGCAGGATAGCTGCACCCTCGATCCAGCCCGCCTCTGCCTCTCCCTCGTCCTCTGCACCTGCACTCACATTACCACATGCTGCAGAGAGAAAGAGAGAGGTAAATATGTGTGGGAGGCACTGAGTAAAAGTATCTCTTGTGATCCTTTATGTTCTTTTATCTATTCATCTCACTGTCCATTCTTGCATTGTATTCCTTTCTTAGCTATACAGACAACTATATTGGAACATATACCATAGTATTGTTGAATTCTTGCCGATTTATTTTTAATAACGGCATGTAAATGAAGAACAGTGGCCCTAAAAAGTATTTGGACACTTAAGCTATAGTTACGTGTGTATGAATATCATTGCCATAGATAGCAAAATATCAAACGAAGTCACATTTATTGTAAAGTAAAATGCCAGAATAACATTTCACCAGAAAAAGTTTGGTGTTCAAAAGTTAGCCATTTGGATTCATATTTTAAATCTAATATAATGACATTTACATATTTAAAGTGTGACTTCAATAGTGTGCAAATACTTTTTAAGATCAACATTATTATGGAATTCGGAGATGGTGTCACCTTCAATGTCCCCTCCTGGTGGCTGGTAAAAGGACAGTCCAAGGGAAATAATGGCTGCTATTTCCAGGATTATGAGGGTAACATCCTGTAGAGCCTCCCACACAAGCTGAAGGAAGGTCTTTGGCTTCTTGGGAGGAATGAAGTTCTGTCCAAACACCTGCCGACGTTTCTCCAGGTCTGCAGGGTTGTCCGACAGTCCTTTGGGAGGACAAAAGGTACAGGTACGGGCTTTAAAATGAAGCCGGATCTCGACCCTTATCTGAGACTGTGTCCCCCAACCGGTACGCTAGATTTTAAGCCCGAACCGGACCCGTAATTGCTCACTCTTTTTATAATTTCATCTTTAAGCAAGTATTTTTGCAATATGCTGTATTTTAAGAAAGCATTGTAGGCAAAATCCATAGCAGTGAACTTCTTCAGAATTAAGAATCTTTGAGACAGCTGCGCTTAAAACAAGATAGACGAAGCGCAACCAATGAAACAGAAAGCAAATCGAGAAGTGTCTTGAGATGCATTTTTTATCATTGTAAAACTTTTTAACTTGACACAGTGTCTAAAAAATGTGCCGGAATTCCACGAAATGCTGAAGAAACAGCAAGACGTGGTACAACAGCCAAATATCTCCATCCAGCACGTGTTTACATAGGAAAGAAATAGAAAACAAAAACAGAAAGTGCAAAAACACTTTTTTTGTTTAACAGCCCCTATCTCTTGGCCTAAGCTTGTGTTGTCTGCGAGTAAAAGTGTGCATTGGAAATTTGGTAGGCCTCTCTTTGTTTCTTAAATACAAACCCGAACTCGAACCCAAAGTCATGTTTGAAAAATTGACCCAAACCCAATTAGAAACCCAGCGGTTTGTCGGGTCCTGTCAGGCATGTGTCGGGTTGCAGACCTCTAACAGAAGGTTGTCATTGTTAACAATTAAATACCACTTATGGAAAATGAGTAAGAGCTTTAGGCATACTGCTCAACAAAGCCAAAATGCAGTAACTGCACTAACACTGAAACTGAGAAAAATGGATTTGAAGAATTTTTGATTGTCCACACAAATGCTTTTAAGAGCAGTAGGTTATAACGTGGCTGAAGGCTCTGTGAGGTAAAAATCTAGCACAGTGCTTTCCTAAACACCTGTTTGTCACTATACACTGGCCAATTTTCCTGATCCATGAAATGCATGTGAAGTCTATACGTTGCTTTTGAGGCAATCTGATCTAATTTTTTACATATTTTTTTTAAATGTTGCAAATTTATGTAGCTAATAAAAATGCCTGAAATTAACATTTATTTTTTAGACAAAACACTAATTTATAAGTTCTGTTTTGTTGAAGGTCATTGAATAAAATATTTTCAATAACTGTCCAATAAGTGAAAGGATAGTATTTGGGGTAAAAGGCCCCCTGTTGCAGGGGCTAAAGTCCCCTATTAAACACATTGTTTTTTAAAGTGGGGTGAATAGATTTGTTATAAAAAAATTTCAAAGTGGGCTCACATTGACTCAACCAATCATAATACATATTAGTTTGTTTATAGAATATTAAAGATGTAAGAAAATGCCAAATGTGTTTGAAATTAACAGAAAAAGCTACATTTCCTAAAGGAGTGCCTTTAGTCCCATTGTGAATATCATAATTACATACTACTCTCAGGGTTGGGGTGTAACTAAATATATGTAACAGCATTATGTATTTAAAATACAAAATATAAGTAACTGTATTCCACTACAGTTAAAATTTTAATTACTGGTATTTAGAACACAGTTACATTCAAAAAGTATTTTGATTACTGAAGACATTACTTTGCATGTATTGTCATTGGTCTAATATTTAGTCCTTTCAAATGGAGAACATTTATACATATAAATGATGCTATCCAAAGTGCATTTGAACAGCAGTGAAACAATTTCTTATCATGTGTTACATATATACGAGCAGACAAAATACGTATTAAGTAAGTTTGTTGCAGAAGAAATAGAAATAAACCTTGTGTAAATTGCCAGCTTTACACTATCATACTATGTGCTATTTCTAGCCATTTTACGTTACCAGGTACGATCATATTTTTTATCAAGAAAATTCAAGTTGGATCAATTTGTTTTTTACTAGTAAGACCTTTGATATTAGGGCAAAAATCATATTCTTGATAATAATTTTTGTATTGTTTTCCTGTAAAAATATCTTAAAATACATAAAACAAGATCTTTAGAAACAACACTGCATAAGATATTTAGGTTTTTCGAGGAAGGTATTTTTAACATGTTTATTTTGTCTTACTGTACTGGCAGAGTTTTTATATTCAAAACAAGTGAAAAAAAATCTACCAGTGCCAAGTAATCCAAAGTATTTAGAATATGCTACTTACCTTGAATAAACTAACAAAATACATTACAAATGACATTTTACAGCATGTATTCTGTAATCTGTAGTGGAATACATTTCAAAAGTAATCCTCCCAACCCTGACTACTCTTACTATTTCGACAATATTTAGTATGTGCATTTGCAAAAATGGTCAGTATAACAGAACAATGCACTATAGCCTACTGAATCCCACACTGTAATGTGCTTGACTTGACCTCCCATATCCAGTGTGATGAATAAACTGTAAGCATTTACAGCCAAAAGTTTTAACAGCTCTTTCTTGACTCATTATTTGATCAGATAAAACCAAATTAAAAAGGCAAAATAACCATTTTCACTACCAATATACCACAAGAATGTCATGTGATGTCAATGTATGCTATAATAATGGCAACTGTTTCACATACTTTAAAAAAAAAAGAAATTATAGGCACTATTGCACACTATGCAGTAGTAGGCAAGTATTCTATTCTCCCTAATTTGATGCATCAATCAGTCTTTCTTGATTAAAAGGGTTTAAAGAAATCCAGGATGTCTATTAGCATATATTTTGTTGATTTTAAGCAGAAATTCTGTGGAATGGATTTAAACATAGAAACAATTTGTTAAATGGAGCTAAAAGTGTTAACCCACTCTTATTGGTAGCTGAAAGCATAATCAAATTAGCCAAAACAACAAACATGCTAGGGGAGGGAAATGTGTATAACTTTAGTGAATGACAGATTTTGTGATTCTCTGAAAAAATCCGAAGAGTTTCTGCCGAGTTCTGTGAACACAAATTCCATCTGGGTCTGCTTATTAGTCATCAAACTGTTCTGTTAGCACACGCAGTCAATCCCTGACCTTCTAGGGTAAGAGGAAGGAAGGCGAGAGGACTGAAAAGGAGAACACAGGGCACAGATGGTTATGTCAATGTGTTTCGGATGCACCTCAGGGTGTGAGTTTTGGCAGCAAGACCCAGACAGACTGTCACACTCTCTACATCCTCACTCTGCCAATCATCTCCTGCTGCCCTTGGCAACCTCTCATCTTCCATCAGAGCCTCTTTCACTTACCCACCCCTCACTGTAAAGCCTAATTGAGTTACTCCAGTGGTTTGTAGAAATGTGTTCCTCAACTTATTCCTATTGGCCTGGTTAATTCATTTGTTCAGTCTCTGTTCCTGGAACATTACACTCTTAAGCAATATTACACAAGAAAGAGCGGTGTTATACTGAAGCCATGATATTCAGCACAACACCAAACAAGAAGTTAATATCGAGACATATTTTAGACACATAAAAATAGTTCCAGATGTCAAATGTCATCTACACAGTAGTAAAGCATCCCAGCGCTGTCATCCTAAATATTGCACTCTTGAAATAATGCTTGTCCAATTGGATTAGGGGACTAGAATTCAGAGTTTTATAAAAGTAAATCAAGTTAGATGACTACGATGAGCCAAGGCGATCCACTTTCTGCAGAGTCTTGGAATTGAAAGAATTTTTCAGTGCATCTCGTTCTTTCTTTACCCTTTCATCTTTCCATCAATGCCCCTAAGGTTCTCTTTTTGTCTTGCCGTCATGGTTTCTGAAGAGAAGATTTTTTTCAAAGAGCAGCATTAAAGGAAGAGAGAGCTTTACAGTAAATTTAAAAAGTAACAATGCGGCTGCCAAATAGTGATGCAGACAGACCGCATGACTTGGTCTGAAAGCAAGTGGTCAGAACAAGATGCGAATCAATGTGATTATCAGAGCGCAAAGTAGGATCAACTTCCAGTAGCCAGTGCAATAAAATATTCTTACATTCCTTTAATAGCTTAACACAAATCTTACCAGACTAAAATTGTGATGTAATTTAATTAACAGCTTCAGATCATTAAAAGCATGAAACTTTTGAAAAAAAAATTACAAACAAGCACAGAGTAAAGCTCTGCGCTCATCTTGTGTTACACAACATGTATCTTGTAATTTAATAGCTCAAAGGTTTGAATTTATACACTTTTCTTATGTTTTAGAAAAATCTGATTGCAATTGAGCATAAAAGCACAACAAATTGTGTATGTATACACAGCATACTGTCTACTATTCTTTAAAAATCATCAGTGAAACAGTAGCATTATTCCACAATAAACATTTAAATAAGTATACTACATTGACATACACATGACCTCATCACATTGAATATGATGTCAGTGTCCAGTATCACCTTGGAAATAAAAAGGTTATTTTTCTTTTTTAATACTATTTTGTGTACAAATGTCTTACCTTTTGGCAGTCCAATCAAATAATGAGTCAAAAAATAGATGCTAATAATTGTGGCTATAATTAGTTCCAGTTTATTAATCTCACTGGAAATTCAAGTTAAGGTTATATACATTACACTGTTGCATACAGTATTCTGTCCAGTGTGCCTTGTTGTATATTACACATTTTGGCAAATTCGGTAACTCTTTCAGATATGCTATACATACAGATAATTCACATATTGTGCACAGTATACATACTACAAATAAAAATACAGTAGTAAGAATAGTATTGTAGTGCTGTCCAAACTAGCCAATATGAATGTAGCTGATGTGATCACATGCCAACTCACCATCTGCGGGTGAAGTCTTGAGTCTGTGACAAAGGCCTTCGGTATCTGAGTAGCTCTCCTGGATCTTCTGCAGTGCCTCTGCTCCTCTGAGCTCCATAAGCGAGCACAAGTCATCCAACGACACCCCGAAATCCCCCTCATGGCCTCCTCCATCCATCCCTGGCTTCTTAGGTTGAAACTCTACGGTGCTATTGCCCAAATCCCCCATTATATGTGTTGGTTCTAGAAGAATGGCAGCTTTTCAGCAGATGCTATGAGATGAGTGACTGAGAAACAGCTCTCTTCTTTTGTCTTATTTATGTTCCTCGACTCTTTCTAAGATGCTCTGTGCGTATTTCTCCATATTGAGATGTGAATTGTCAGATTGTTCGATGTTTCTTATTCTAAGGTGTGGCGATTAGGGCTTGCCTTAAATATTCCCCCATTGTGCCAATCCATCTCTATGTAAACTAAATGAAGCAAGAACTAGTGATTAATAAGCATTAAAAGGGAACTAGCGACACAGGAAAAGCATCGGTCAAGTACCTGAAGAACAAAAACAAGAGAAATGTTAACAAATAATCTCTGAACTTGCTTAAATGTTTAAGACCAAAATAGACAAAGTACATCACCTTTATTTTGTGACAACTAAGACAAACACATTGCGCACAACACATTAAGAACATAATAAATCTCTCATAATACTGTAATGTTACATCTAAAACTAAATAAATAAACATATGTTGATTTTGAAATATAAATATACACAGATGCTGATTTGAGAAGAATACCTTTGCTTAAATATGAGACATTAGAGCAAAAACAAAAGCTTTTTCAACCACATATCTGTATTTAAAATGTATTAAGGGCAACGACAACAAAAATCACAAAATAACTAAACAATTCACGAAGCAAAAAACAAAGAAAAGGGAAAATACAAAATATCAAACCATTATTCTGCTACCAGGAAGTTCATGAAATGTGTAAAATTCCAATATACAAACCAGATGACAAATTCCCCACTTGTTTTCCAAATAATATGATGATAAATATAATTGGAATTTTATTTTAAGAACTAGATGTTTGTAACCTAGATACCAAATCATTGCTGAAAAATAAACAGACTTTGGCAAAACCTAACTTTTAAAGCCTAGTGATAACTTCCCCAACTAGCCCCAGTCTCCCCTACTTAAACTTTAACTATGCATACCTACTTTTAGATTACCATAAAGTTTATTTAGTTTTACTTGTACCATACGCAATCTTACAAAATTCAAGTCCTTAGGTTGTGTCTAGGTTGCCTCAAAACATTCAAGGTGTCATCTCTTGCACACTCAGCTGTCTGTAGTTTGTGAGAAATAAATAGCCAAGAGTTCAACGTGCAAACCCACTGCAGTGGCTTGTGTTTACGTAATTTCCGTGGCAAAACACAGACAGTCACTTCTTATCTCAACGCCTTTTGAAATACTCTCCTTTAATACCGCAAAAGGGCTGTGCGCGTGCCTCTCTCCCCTACCCGTGTGTTAGCTTGCGGCCTGCGCATGCGCTCATCAACACTTGCCCAATCCCACTGCAGAACAGATTTATGAAGGCAACTCTATCAGCCATCAGGCCTCGCGATTTTGGATGACATGACAATCCGCCTCCATTTCACTGCTGCCTGTGACACCAACTTTACGTTAATAAACATTTAAACCCATAATCCTTGTGCGTTCCTTTTCATTTTTCATTGTGGAAAGGCAGGAAGTGTCCTCTGTGCGCGCGCAACAAACATGCGCTTTATAAACGATGATGCCCTTTCCTTGTAACCTTCAGGAATCAGCTGTTCACCTTGGTCCAATGTACAGCTGGGCACACAGTTTATGACAGCATCTGTATCACTTTTGTTATGCATTTTCGGTTTAAGCACGTCATTGTATAGAGATTGGTAAGGTAAAATAGTAGAAAATGTACATTACAGGCATTCGGATGGGGATTAAAGAGAGGGATGCACAAATTAACCGGGCAGCAAGGTTACATCCATCCAGCACCTGCATTTAATCTATCTAAAACTACCGAGGAAAAAAACGTTATACATTTGCCCTAATCTGGACATATTGAATTCCAACTGATTTCCAAAAATACACAGTTCCTACAGATACGTTTATAGCTGCACAATACTGCAGACTTGCGTTTGATTTTATTAATTTATATAATTTTATCCTGAATTCTACTGTCTTATTTTTGGTATCACTCTGCAACAAAACAATTGTTGAATATGAATACCCAGACAATTGCTAAATATGGTAGGTGAATCATATCATCATGTTAAAATGTTGCGTTATTATTTAATCTCTTTAAGATGCTGACATATTCTAAATTATGATGACGATTTCCATGTAATACCTACAGACAATACAGATAATAAAATAATAATGCACTTTAATCATACATTAACGGACATCGTATGGTAACAAACAAACAAACAAACAAAAACATATTTTACTGACACCACAAGGCACGAGTTAGTCTTCCTCAAAGCCATTTAACATATAAATGCACAAATATATTTACTTACCACGCAGGCCATGCTCCAAGGACATTTGAGTCGAAAAAAAGGAAGGATAAACAGAAAAATATCCAATGGTGTACTATCCCAAAATCATACCCATCATGGAAATGATAAAAAAAACAAATGAAAGTCACATCATTTGACGCTATTGCAAATGCAGATGATGCGCAACAGTGCAGAATAGAGAAATAAAATGCAGGGAACAGAGCCCAGCAGACGCTGTTGAGGACTTCATCTTATTTGGAAGAAAACCTGAATGATGCAGATGAGATTGTCCCATGTCCGCATTAATTAATCGCTTAAAAACGGCGTGTTGTGCTATCGGGAACGTAAAAGAGAGACGTTGAGGTCACATCGTTGCTTTAATTTTTGGTGCTGATTGGTAGAGTGGGTACAAGAAGCCCCTGATGGGTGAAGGAGAGATGAGGGGTCTACATGCTGATGATGCCCGTTTGACGCGCATCTCGTGGCGATGGCAGCAGCATCCGCGCGCTGGAGGACGGGAGATGGGCGGGGGGGAAGTGCGGATGAATACTGAAAACAGGCCGAATTTATGATTTCTACTATGAAGAAGGCTTTGTTAATAATATTCATAAGCCAAACATTCGCCATTGGAAGGTAACAACGCAATTTCAGCGTGATTAATCAATATTAATAAGCGATACCTTTGCAATTAGCAGTTTGTCGTGATATTTTAGTATGATATACTTAATATTCATGAGCGAGGCATTCGCTATTGGAAGGATACGAAGCAACGTACCACGACCTTATTAATATCCATAATGTAGGCCTTAGTAGGCTTCGTAATTTCGCTGTTCAGGCAATAACATGGTTTTAAAATGAAAATACATTATCATTTTAAAATGATTTCATATTATTGTTGTTTTTAAAACATAACGAGAAATAAATAAATAAATATAACTATAAACAGTGAATTGTAATTATGCTGTTGATGATCTTAACAATAAATTAAGTCACAGGTGCCTCTAATAAAAAGCATGTTAAGAGAAATTGTAAAAAAAAACATGTATATATATATATATATATATATATATATATATGTGTGTGTGTGTGTGTGTGTGTGTGTGTGTGTGTGTGTGTGTGTGCATAGAGTAGATATAGAACAAATAGTACAACAAGCATGGATATCGCTTGTTAATAGCTTTTTAATTCATTAACTTCTGTCTCTCGACTGAGCATTGATTATAAAGCGAGAACTCGTGCAGTCTTGCTGCCAGTACCTCCATTAATAAAACAAATGACTTTTAAAAGAGAAAGATGGCGCAGAAGAGAAGCAAACACGCTGGGTCCTTCTGTTTTTTTATATGACCTTCAACATTTTATAGCATATATAACAATGACCCTCTGAACATACACTTTTACACACTTCTGTGGATTGTGCATCTGCGCTGTTGCACTGTTCTTCTACATTCTTTTACTGTGAACATTTGCCCCCTAGTGGTGAAGAATTGTACTATATACTCTGTCAGCAGCAGTCATATCTCATGTAGTTGCACATGAGGTCTCATTTAATAGTAGCCTAAATCTTGATCACAGTGATTAAATTAGGCTATTTACAGGAAGAAGAGCTTTTATCTAACAGATATTTATTAGGATTTTAGCCTTTGTATATAGTATGTATTTTTATCTATGGCAAGGCAAGAAAATTAGGGTGCAGTTAAATCTAATGCATTTACATTTATGCATTTGGCAGATTATTTTATCCAAAGCAACATACAGTGCACTTATTACATGGACAATCCCCCGGAGCAACCTGGAGTTGCTCAAGTACGTGCCTTGTTCAAGGACACAATGGTGGTGGCTGTGGGGATCAAACCAACAACCTTATGATTAACAGTTATGTGCTTTAGCCCACTATGCCACCACCACGCAGAATGCAGAAGAGATGGACACTATTGATACAGCAGAATTGTATACTTTAGTAAACTAAGTCCCATCTCACGCTACAGAGGATAAAAAGGCAATATTGCTCTGTCAACGTGCCACTACGCCCAAAGAGATTTTGTTGGCAAAGTTATCTTTTCAAAAATCATAAAGGAATGCTAATTGGCTTACTTTCATATTTTGGAAACAATCTTAGTGGCAACAAATAACAATGAAATTACATCATTCTGGATGTACATATACTGTGAAATATAAACTGACAAACAGAATTGTATCCAGTAGTTTCTTACATGATTCTAAAATAATTTTAGTTTGATACATTTATGATAATTCAATTGTTCAATTATTTATAGATCTTTATTAGCAATCCTTTTTGGCAGCACAGGAATTTTTTGGTTAGGAGTGAAACAATGGAATGAAACCATGCTTTTATTTTATTGCCCCATGCTGCTTCTCAGTATTTTGTTTTAATGAGTTAGATTAGAAAAGTAGTGAAAGGTTTTAAACAGGGTTGGAATGTTCTGCATGTAATCCCCTGACATACTTTAATCTGTTTGAGGGCCCACCTCTCTTTGCCTCATTCTTTTACCAAATGCATGCTTCAGATCAAGCCCCCTTTCATGCTAGGCAATATAAACACACAAAGGAAGTACAGTTCTAGGACAAAGTTCAACCTCATACTGTTGACGCTCAAATATCTATGCCGGTGTACACTTATAAAGCAAGAAAACAAATACATGAACACATTATCGTACCTTGCTCACTTTTGGCAATCCTCAACCACACATCTATCTGCAATTTAAGGATTATAAACTGCACCACCGAATCATCCACATTGCAAAACCTGTCTTCAGGACATTACAAAGGACCAGGTAATGTGTCTTATTCTACTTGCCATGTGCATTCTTTAAAACATTTTACTTTATGGTGCATGGTCATTTATAGGTAATAGACATTATTGCACTTGGGCATTCTGAACTATGCACAATCAATCAGTAATTCTACACTGTATAAATGACATAGATGTACATTTATACTAATTTATGGTATACTATTTACTGATTCAACTTGAATTAAAATATTCACAAATACATTTATAACACTGTATACATTTCTAGTTGCCTCCTTTTATATTACGCCCATATATATATTTAATATTTTTATCATCAAAATGTAGTTGATATGGCAATGTATGGAAGTAAATCACTAAAACACATTAACAGTGTAACTATTCAATAATAATAACTTATTCGGCCAGTTCACAGACATTAATGATTAAATAGATTGAGAGGTGCATAATATGAAACAAATTTTATTACACTGAATAAACATAATGCTCCTATTCAGCATACATGGAAAGTTATATGATCTATATGTACTCTAGTACCTTATAGTTTCAGGACCGCACACATTTAATGTGCAAACGATGAACTCTTAACCCTCTACATGTGTTCCACTGAGATTTTATTACAGAGAAATGTTTGAACTTTCGTGAAAGTGCAGCCAACCAACATACAGCATGAAAGATAGAAAGATAATGGACAAAATAATCTTGAGATAATTAATATACAAAGACTGCAAACACTTACTGTTATCAGTTGTCTTGATCATATGTGGTATAAAACGATATTTCAGACAAAAATATTAATAGGGGATAGTTCAGACAAAAATTTTGATTCTGTCATCTTTTACTCACTGTCACGTTGCTCCATACTGTTACGACTCACTTTCTTCCTTTGAATGCAAAATAAGATAAGTAATTATTTATAATTAATTACATTATTTCAATGGACATGTCACACACAGCAAAGTTGCCAGAACTCTCGATTTGTTGTAACATCCATTTAAGGGGATAGTTAGAGAAAAATGGATCCCTTTAACAACATTACATAGGACATTACAAATGCAAAAATATAAATGTTTAAGATAAGTAAAAAAAAAAATGTTATTCCAGTGTCATGAAAATTTGACACACCAACAGCTCAACAACTTTTGGGTCGATTTCTCTTCCCAATCCGCATGACTGGGGGAGGCATTCATAATGCCTGATCAAAAGCCTATCATATAATTGTGGAATATGGTAAGCTAATAGGCTAGTCAGCAGGCTAGCTAGCAGAATGCTAAGCTAGTATGCTGAGCAGTTATCTTGCAAAATCTAACCTAATTGAAAAATCCTACGAAATAGAAAGGTTTAATTACACATTCTGCTTCAGTTATGTGTGAAGACATACATTTTTGCATTTACATAGCAGTACAGGCATAAATCATAAAATAATTTAGAATGATTTCTAATAAGGTAACAGAGTACCCATTAAAAGGCCTTTAAGCCAATGGAATTGCTTTGGGGTCATCAGTGGTCTGCATCGTCCAGTGGGTTCTCAATTGTTCACTACACCAAAAAGTTGCTCTGCAATGCGTTTCCCAATTAAATGATTGACAAATCAAATGTATATTTTCAGACAATGCTGCTGCTGCTGCTGCTGTGCAGCCGTCTCCATCTCCAAATCTATGTCCTTTTTGCCTTCCTGTGGTGTCTTCCATCACTTTCCCTGGCTGGAAAGATCCTAGTGTACCCTGTGGATGGAAGCCACTGGCTTAACATGGACATTCTGCTCCAAGAGCTTCATCAGCGAGGTCACCAACTGACAGTGTTCCGTTCCGCCAACAGTTGGTACATCCCGGAGAACACCCCACACTACACATCCATCACAGTAAATGTCTCGCACATCAGCAGCCTGGAGGACCCAGAGTACATGGCATCCTTTCTTAAGAGAAACATTGACATTCAAAGAGGGGAAGGATCCATTTTGTCTTTCATGGCCCTGCAGAAAGAGATTCTTACTCTTTTAGAAGAGACTCATAAGACCTCGGCTGAGATGGTGAGGACCATCTTGGAGGATAAAAAGCTGATTAAAAAGCTCAAAAACTCTAAGTACGATTTGATGCTGACTGATCCCGGTTTTGCAGGAGGAGTTGTAATGGGAGCGTACTTGGGTCTACCAATGGTTTTCAATGTCCGGTGGATCACCAACGGAGAAGGACACTTTGCAATTGCACCCTCACCTCTTTCTTACATCCCAACTATTGGATCCAGGATAACAGACAAAATGACCTTTATGAATAAGCTGAAAAATTTCTTGCATTTTGGAATTGGCCAATATATAGACCACATGATTACAAGGCCCCTCTATCAAGGAGTCATCAATGAATACATAGACCCAAACTCCAATATCTACTCCCTAATCCAAGGTGCTGATCTATGGCTCATGCGTGTCGACTTTGTTTTCGAGTTCCCTCGTCCTACGATGCCAAATGTGGTCTACATTGGAGGCTTCCAGTGTAAACCCTCCAAGCCTCTTCCAGCTGAACTGGCAACATTTGTAGAGAGTGCTGGAGAGTATGGGGTGGTGATCATGTCTCTGGGTACTCTGCTTGGAAGTCTGGTTCCTGACATATCCGAGACTGTTGCTTCCGCATTCGCTCGCTTACCACAAAAGGTGATTTGGAGGCACATAGGGGAAAAACCATCTACTTTGGGGAATAATACACTGATGGTGGACTGGTTGCCTCAGAATGACCTCCTAGGCCATCCAAAAACAAAAGCTTTTGTGACACATGGAGGAACCAATGGGATCTATGAGGCCATTTATCACGGTGTGCCAATGCTTGGACTCCCACTCATCTTTGACCAGTTTGACAACATGGTGCGTCTACAAGCCAGAGGAGTAGCTCAAGTGCTTGATGTCACAGCCCTGGATGCAGATACACTAACACAAGCCTTGAGGGACATCTTGGATGAAAATAAACAATACCAGAAGAACATGCACAGAATGTCTCGTCTTCATCATGATATACCCCTCAAACCAATGGACAGTGCCATCTTCTGGCTCGAGTTTGTAATGAGGCATAAGGGTGCAGCACACTTGCGCACAGAGTCCTACAAGCTACCTTGGTATTCATACCACAGTTTGGATGTATTAATGTTGTTAGTTTGTTTGTTTATGGCAGTCGGTCTGATCTTAGTCTTAATGTGTAAGGCTCTGCTGAAGGCTTTTGTCAGAAAAAGAAAGGCCAAAAAAGAGTGAAGACATGTATTTGAAGACAATAGGCTCATTTCCACTACCAGGATGAACGGTTCTCATTGCACATCTGTACCGTTACATAAAAAAAAAAAAATCTGGATTAATGTTTCTTTTTCCACTATGGTGCTGTGAAATCAGGATTAGAATGGATTGACTAGGCAAGTGCCCAATCATAAATCGGCATGTACAGTGCATCTGGAAAGTATTCACAGCGCTTCACTTTTTCCACATTTCAAATCAAATCAAATCAAATCACTTTATTGTCACACTACTGTGTACACGAGTGCAACAGTAGGTGAAATTCTTGTGTGCAGTTCCGAGTAACATAGCAGTCATGACAGTGACGAGACATAAACCACTTTACAATAAACAACATATTTACACAAAACAATTTACATAACAAATGTACACATACTTACACAACAATTTACATAACAAATGTACACAATACACACAATGTAGAATACACATACACTAGATACGGGTATAAATATATATAAACACTAATTGAATTGGGGGAATATATTGACAGAGTGATGATTAATAAAGTGCAGTGCTGATTGTTGATCGTGAGAGATCATGTGTTCAAAAGTCTTATTGCTTGTGGGAAGAAGCTGTCATGTAGTCGGGTGGTGCGGGTCCTGATGCTGCGATACCGCCTGCCTGATGGAAGCAGTGAAAGCAGCCCATGACTCGGGTGACTGGAGTCTCTGATGATCCTCCAAGCTTTTTTCTCACACCGTCTGTTATATATATCCTGGAGGGAGGGAAGCTCACCTCCGATGATGTTTCTGGCAGTTCGCACCACCCTTTGCAGGTCTTTGCGGTTGTGGGCGGTGCTATTGCCGTACCAGGCGGTGATGCAGCCAGTCAGGATGCTCTCTACAGTACTGGTGTAGAACCGTGTGAGGATGTGGTGGTTCATTCCGAACTTCCTCAGCCGTCTCAGGAAGAAGAGGCGCTGGTGAGCCTTCTTCACAACGTCCTCAGTGTGGACGGACCATGTGAGTTCCTCAGTAATGTGGACACCGAGGAACTTGAAGCTGCTGACTCTCTCCACCGGTGCTCCATTAATGGTGATGGGGCTGTGTTCTCTGTCTTTCTTCCTGAAGCCCACCACAAGCTCCTTGGTTTTACTGACGTTGAGGAAGAGGTTGTGCTCCTGACACCAGCGTGTCAGAGTGTGCACCTCCTCTCTGTAGGCCGTTTCATCATTGTCAGTGATCAGACCTACAACCGTCGTATCGTCAGCAAACTTAATGATGGCATTGGAGCTATGTGTTGCCACACAGTCATGTGTGTAAAGGGAATACAGGAGTGGGCTGAGAACACAGCCCTGCGGGGCTCCAGTGTTGAGGGTCAGTGATGAGGAGATGTTGCTGCCCATTCTAACCACCTGACGTCTGCCTGACAGGAAATCCAGGATCCAGCTGCACAGCGAGCTGTTTAAGTCCAGAGCCCGGAGTTTCTCATCAAGCTTGGAGGGCACTATGGTGTTGAATGCTGAGCTGTAGTCTACAAACAGCATTCTCACATATGTGTTCCTTTTTTCCAGGTGGGAAAGAGCAGTGTGTATTGTAGATGCAATGGCATCATCAGTGGAGCGGTTGTTACGGTAGGCAAACTGCAATGGGTCCAAAGAGGTGGGCAGAACAGAGCAGATGTGATCTCTGATCAACCTCTCAAAGCATTTGCTGATGATGGGGGTGAGGGCAACAGGACGCCAGTCATTTAAGCAAGTGATTTTGCTACGTTACAGCCTTATTGCAAAATAGATTAAATTAATTATTTTCCTCAAGTCTACAAACAATACCCCATAATGACAAAGTGAAAAAAAATTAGTTTGAAATCTTTGCAAATTTATTAAAAAACAAAAAACAAGTATTCACAGCCTTTGCTCAATACTTTGTTGAAGCACCTTTGACACAACTATAGCCTCAATTTTTTTTTGTATGATGCTACAAGCTTGGCACACCTTTTTTTGGGCAGTTTGCCCCATTCTTCTTTGCAGGACCTCTCAAGCTCCATCAGGTTGGATGGGGAGCATCTGTGCACAGCCACTTTCAGATCTCTCCAGAGATGCTCAATCGGGTTCAAGTCTGGGCTCTGGCTGGGCCACTCAAAGACATTCACGGAGTTGTCCCGTAGCCTCTCCTTTGTTATCTTGGCTGTGTGCTTAGGGTCATTGTCTTGTTGGATGATGAACCTTCACCCCAGTCTGAGGTCCAGAGCACTCTGGAGCAGGTTTTCATCAAGGATGTCTCTGTACATTGCTGCATTCATCTTTCCCTCAATCCTGACTAGTCTCCCAGTTCCTGCCGCTGAAAAACATCCACCACCATGATTCACTGTAGGGATGGTATTGACCAGGTGATGAGCGGTGCCTGGTTTCCTCCGCCATTCAGGCCAAAAAGTTAAATCTTTGTTTCATCAGAGCAGAGAATTTAGTTTCTCATGGTCTGAGAGTCCCTCAGGTGCCTTTTGGCAAACTCCAGATGGGCTGTCATGTGCTTTTTATTGAGGAGTGGCTTCCATCTGGCCACTCTACCATTTACAGAAATTTTTCTGTACCCTTCCCCAGATCTGTGCCTTGATATAATCCTGTCTCGGAGGTCTACAGACAATTCCTTGGACTTCATGGCTTGGTTTGTGCTCTGACATGCACTGTTAACTGTGGGACCTCATATAGACAGGTGTGTGCAATGCCAAATCATGTACAATTAACTGAATTGACCACAGGTGTACTCCAATCAAGTTGTAGAAACAGCTCAAGGATGATCAGTGGAAACAGGATGCACCTGAGCTCAATTTTGAGCGTTATGCCAAAGGCTGTGATTATTTATGTACATGTTATTTTTTTCGTTTTTTTTATTTTTAATAAATTTGCAAAGATTTCAAACAAACTTCATTCACATTGTCATTATGGTGTATTGTTTGCAGAATTTTGAGGAAAATAATGTTTTTAATCCATTTTGGAATAAGGCTATAACATAACAAAATGTGGAAAAAGTAAAGCGCTGTGAATATTTTCAGGATGCACAGTAGGTAAAGCTAGTCCACCAGGACGATTGTCTATCAAGAGTTCAGCTAGTTAACTGCACTGAAAAACACGGGGCAGGAGTGGTTTATAATCGTACCACACCAAACCTTGCTCAAATAGAAATGCTACTGGAGCCGTTACTGACCATGCTCAGAACCGCTTGGCCTGATTGAGGAAAGGTGTTTTATATTTTTAGCAACACTTGTAATTTCTCCTAAATTTCATCAAAGCTACTGTGTAATTTCTGTGCCACTTCCATATTACTAAAGGGAATGGCAAAAATAATGGTTTTCATACATCCTACAGAAACACTCCCACCTTCTGCACTTGTTCGGGGAAAAAAGGTTGTCCCATACCAAACTCATGCCATTGGTTGAGCCCAGAGATATGTTTTGATTGCACCACTGAGCCATAGTGTACTTTTCAGGGAAATCAATCTATCAATGGCTTTCTTCTAGTTTTCTATGCATATTAAACTGGGATTGGACAAATTTTAACATTGTGAAAAAATCTGACAAATATACTAATTAATAACTGTATATTTAAAAAGAAGTACTGTAACAGATTGCAATTTTAATTATTTGTTTATTGGTTTGTACAGACATTGAATGAACCAGCTGTCTATTTTGCACGTAAATATTTCACTTAACAACCACCGGCATGGTCAACAAAAATAAAATTATTCGAAAATCTTAGCCATAATGCGACAGATGGCCAATGATGTCAAACGTCTCCTACATTTTGGAATGGTGTATTACTATATATGCTTACAATAGGTGAAATACTTGAGAGAGTAAAAAATAAAGTGCTCCATCTTCATCTGATCTACTGTCACTTTGAGAATACTCATCTCACTTCTCCAAAAAGTAGCAATCCCCTTTCTTTCTCTATGAAAAACAAAGTATAAAAAAGGTTAGAAATGTCTAGATATTTCAGACCTACAGGCCACAGCTCATTTGTCACTGTGTGATATTTAAGGGGGCCAATGTCATATACATGCAAGATATAAAGACAAACACTTGAACACAATCAATAGAACATGTAACCTATATAATAGATACCAGTCTGTAACTTTGTTTAGTTCCATTAGGAAAACATTACAAAATGCTTTTCTTCCTTCTGTAATAATAATAGCAGTAGCAATGACTGATCCACAGCTAACTTCTCTATATGTCCTTTTCACTGTACCCCACAAATTTTAATTATTAAATTTTCAACAGTTACATATACTTAACAGATGGGGAAAAAAGGAAATGAATTAAATAGAGAAAAGAGAAAGTTTGGGAAAAACTTTGGTATTTTAAAAGTATAGCAAAAAAGATCTCAAGTCGGTCAAATTACACGTTCTTGCAATTGTTTGTTGCTCAGGCATTTGTCTCACTTCAGTCATGTTAAAACACAGGTTGGACATCAGGTTGGCACAATTTGTGATATTACATATACACATTATTCGAACTGAATGAAGTTTCATTCAAGACTTGTTGTGCAGAGGTTAGAACAGATTATTACAACATAGAATCCCTGGCAGAGAATGATCCTCAGAAGACATTTGCTTAAATTAAAATAAGAAAAAAATTGCATTAAATGAAGCACATCTAAAAGTGCTATCAAACAGCATCAGAAAAATGGTGAAAAAGAAAGGTTTAGCTTCTATTGTTCTGCATTGCCGCAAGATCACTTTTTCTTTTACACAAGTAATAATGGTTGGAATCCTTCATTTTTACTAGAACAAATCTCAAAACTACCAAATACTTTTTCTGATTTAACAAAATTATCCCATTTGTACCTTTGCAAAAATTCTACAAAGCCTTAATCAAATACTGCCGTAACATCCATTTAAACTTTTAAATAGTCATATATCTAAACATTACAGTATTAATGACGCACCAAACTCTGGGCCAATAAATGTCAACTAAATCTGCCAACCAATAAGAAACAATGAGGATGAATTTCAGAGCTCAAATTTGGTCCAAACAAGGATATGTGCAGGCCTATGTTGCCCAATTGTCAATCATTTGGGGAAATTCTGGAAAAAGAGGGACCAAGAAGTTGCAAATTCAAACAAATGTTGACATTCCAATGCCCTCCCCATTAAAGAAAAGAGAAACCATTACAGTGATATGCATCAAAACACAACTTGCAACAAAGCATTTCATAAGCCATATTGAAAACTCAATCCTCTCCCAAAATCTTTAGATGTTGGCCAATACCCCCTGTGAAATTATTAAGACAACATAAATGTACAATAACTTCAGTGATTAAACAGAAATGGAGAACGTGAACTTTCTCAAGATTCCATAGTGAAGGAAAAACTTTGCAGTGTGCCAAGAAGCTTTTTTTGATTTTCTAAACACACTGTAGATGGCTCACATCCACAAAAACCTGCGCATGGATAGTTTATTAAACAACATTGATGGGGTTTGAATGTGCCACATAGTGTTTTAGAGGCAAATCAGTTTTGTCTAACATTATCTATTACAATACTCTTTGTTAATCTTTGAGGTGAATAGGTTTAGTTTAGCCAGGAGAATTTCACTAAAGAGCAAACGGTTGTGCAACAAGACTTGATGGAAACTAGCAAAAAACAAAAACATTTCACACAAGCTTAAAAACAAAAGCATTAGTGTTGTTTATGCAAGAGAACAGACAAAAGAAATGAAATGCTTTCTTTGTCTGATACTTTCCCCTTCATATTTTATTTCCATAACTTGAGATACTCAAAATAAAATAGAAATAACAACTTTCCATACCACTCTTCAACTTCTATCTTTCCATACATGTTAGCTGGAGATGCAAATCCCGACCTCTTTTCTTGTACAGCACCTTTCTTTAAAAAGTCACTTCCCCTTTGTTTACATTCCTCACCATTCTTTTTTTTCCCCAATTAATACCTTCTCATTAGTGTCCAATCTCTCCTCATCAGGGAACATCATAATTTTTTCTGTGAGTCAATCCCTCCACTAGGACAAGGGAACCTCCCTGTTCCCCATGCCTGCACCACCCCCTGCCACCAGGTTCCTTAACAACTTCCTCCTGCCGGCCTGGTAGTCTTCTTCATCCACGTTCACCAGGAGCTTAATGGCCTCGTGGCCCACTGCTTGCTTTAGAGAGTCTGTGATGAAAACGCCCTTCAGGGCTTCCAACAGTGAGCCGTTGATGTAGTCCCGCCAGAAGGCATCAAGGTAGGTCAGCTCTGAGAACTTGATGTCACAAATAATGGAACCCAGGTCACGGGATTTGAGGATGGTGTTGGCCTGGTTAAAACGCTCAAACTGCCTCTCTAGCGCCTCCTGCTTGTTGGAGAAGACGTTGCCTTGTAGAGCCGACTCGTGCTGACAGTACTCTGCACGCACTCTCAGTCGTATATCTGTGAGACAAAGGGAGATTTCAAAAAAATTGCATTCAAAATCATCCAGCAAAGCAAACTTAGACTATTTGACAAGCAATGTTCCTAAAATCAAAGGCTCAGATTGCATGTACACAGACCATCTAATGCATACACACAAATGGCATTTTTTTTATTTTATTGACAGTGCCTCAACTGAGTGTGTAGATGACATGAAGCGAAGTTCCCAGGTTAGTTAATTTGATATCATTAACGGAGTACATTTTTACTCAAAATTAATGGTTGTTGTTCTCCATATGGATCATTAGTTTTGGTAGTTTTTACATTGTATCTCGAGACCAGCAACAGAAAAAAGGCAATCAGAATCATAATGGCACTGCCCAGTGATAGTGCAGAAAATATTATGTGCATACAAAGTTTCATTTCACCTCAGGCCACGTGCACTGCTTCCTCTCTCTCTCTCCACAAAGAAAAATGATGCAAGACAAGTAGCTATGGAAATCTCTTCGGAGGTGATGCAGGAAGCGGATTTCCAAAACGTCGGCTTGAAAGTCACTATGGATGTTTTTTTACATTTGCGTCTTCTTCAAATCTGTGCATGCTTTCAAGTTATTTTCCCGCTGAGCGGCCTTTTTCAAGTGTAGGATAAATCGCAAAATGGTGAGTCAGATCACGTCTTTCACCGGACTATGTTTACATGTTCATTTTGCATGTCATGTTCTATATTTAATGTATGGTGATCATAATGCAAGGCAAGCACAACACAGATAAATGCACCTTTTCTCCTGAATTTATTGATGGATTAGGCTGCTGGACTAGATTAAGAATTTTAAATGGGACAAAAAACACGATGTTTTTAAACTGTTTTCTGAGGGTTTCCTACTTTTAAGACAAGTCGACTCCAAAATGTAAGTTTAAACATCAGTGAAATTAGTCGTTCCGTACATCCCTTGTTCAGATTATATGATCAGCGGAATATTACTCGCTTTCTCAATAATTCACTTTCATCGGATGTGTTCACTCCCTGAATAAATTAATCATGGTTGACTGTGAATAATGATTTTTACAAAGACATTGGTAACTGAGAACTTCTGTTTTTGAATGATTTACAACATTAGGCTTAATAAACGTCAACAAAAATAAGAGCACCTTTAATTATAGCTGTTAACTGGGGCCTGGGTAGCGAGTCTGACTACCACCCCTGGAGTCACGAGTTCGAATCCATGGCATGCTGAGTCTGCCAAGCAATCAAATTGGCTTGGTTGCTAGGGAGGGTAGAGTCACGGGGGGTAACCTCCTCGTGGTCACCACAATGTTGTTCTCTCTCTCTCTCGGTGGGGCGCGTGGGGAGTTGTGCGTGGATGCCGTAAAGAATAGTGTGATGCCTCCACATGCACCATGTCTCTGCGGTAACACGCTCAACAAGCCACGTGATAAGATGCGTGGACTGACGGTTTCAGACATGGAGGCAATGGAGATTCGTTCTCCACCCACAGGGATTGAGGCGAGTCACTACACCACCACAAGGACTTTGAGCGCATTGGGAATTGGGCATTCCAAATTGCGGAGAAAAGGGAGAAATTTTTTTTAACTTAAATAACTAGGGATGCACCAATACTGGTATGGGAATCGGGTCTGATACCATGCTCATGTACTCGTAAAAATGCTCCGCCACCAAAAATCAATACCATCTAATGTACGAATGTCATTACATAAACATTCAGCACACAGATTAAAATCACATCATGTCCTAATGAGATGAGAGCAAAAGCTGCAATTTAATGAGATAAATAGATTGTTTGACCATGCAGCGTTTTAGATGCGAGTGCTTGTGAATGTGCGGAGCAGGTGTTGTGCAGGCATAGAGACACAAACTGCTCATACATTTAGAGATCCTTGACTCATACACAGAAAACACTTATGAACATGCTCTGTTTGTAGCAGATGACAGCAGTTAAAATGCTAACTCACTTTTTAGCATGAGTAATATACAGACAACATCTTTATTTATTTAAATAGTAGCCTCTTGCAGTTTAATAATCACTTGAGTCACATAGCAACCAGCTTTTCCATATTGGGAATCTGCCGTCATTACTTCAGAGCTCCTTGGTCCAACAACACAGAAACATTTCAAAATAATAGCTCTGCCAAAATAAAAGCTCAATTTAAATGAAAAAAGTATGACAGAAATAGATACTATTTTTACAGCACTACTATATAGTCATGTAATATTCAAGGTTATACTACTAATTAGTATTAATAATAATAAATCAATAGTAACTGTATTATATTTAAGCAATACCTCACATCTGTGATGCTCTATTATACAGCACTTTATTTGACAAAAAAAAAAAAAAAAAAAAAAAACCTGCAATGCTGTATTTAGGATTGTGCTGTGAGGTTCGGTATACAATCATTTCATTTGATAAAAGTAATACAATTTTATGTTGAAAATGAATTGTTATACTTTAATTTGACTTAAGTTTCAATGTATTTATTTAAACAATTTAGATGATAACATTGAAATAAACTGCTGATATTGAGTTAAGAAAACCAAAAAACAGTTATCGGACTCGGTATCGACAAGTTCTAAAAAAAAAATATTAAGTAAAAAGTAACAGTATTCGTACTCCTCAAATAAATGGTATCAGAACATTCCGCATTGTTCTCAGTAGCAGTAATAAAATTACAGACTTTTGTAGTTTTATAATCAACTATGCTATATCATAATTTCGATTAAAAGTGCAGCCCTAAGGTTACATCACTTACAAAAGATCACTTAAAAAGTGTGGTTGATTCTTTTACATGTCTGTCAGATGGCCCCATCTAGTATAATTGGGTAGGTCTTGGAAAGAATACCCTGCATAGTAAACCAGACTTTATGATGAAAGTCCATGGCTACTTGAGAATGATGCATGTCCAAGCAAAGCCATCAGTTTCCTTACCACAGGTCTGTTTTTCTCTACAGTCAGCTGTCGTGTGAGATCTCTTCCTTTTCCTACTTGGCACAGGTGGGATGGGTTTAGCACGTGGTGGGCATACCTGGTGCCCTGAAGGAGGACAGCAGATCAATGGCTGGGGTCCTGAGAAACAGAACATGAACAGGACAAAGTCTAATTAAAAATCAGTACAATTATGGCTGATTTTGAAACGTATGCATTTCAACAGCCATGGTTAGGGTTTTTAAGAAAAAGGGTGAGGATTAGGATAATAACCAGGTCAGGATTGGAAGAAGTATGAATTTATTTGATGTTAGCTTCAGTCACCTTTACTTCCATTGCATGTTTTTACCATACAATCAAATTGCCTGATGACTGAGTCTATCACTTTACCTGTGATCTCATTTTGAGTTCCATGGATGAAAGCAAGTCATAATGGTTTGAATCAACACAAAGGTGATTAAATGATATCGAAATTAATACTTTTGGGTGAATTATCCCTTTAAGTCTAATGCCCAGGCTTTGGAGGACACACCTGTTCGTCTGTGAGTGCCCTGCTGGGCCTCTCCTGCTCCTCTCGGAGAAACGTAACGTACTGATGTCTCCTCTAGATATTTATCCACTGGATCTGGGCACACTGCAAAATAATCAGCGACATATTACATATTCACTCTTCTTTAAAAAAAAAAAGAGTGATGTAACTGAATGTACATTTAGCACAATAACCAATGGCTTAAGCTCACTGCAATAAGCAAGTGCTAACAAGATCCCAAACCTGTTTGTCTTTTGCGCAGTGTAACGTAGGGCAGCAGGTCATGGCGAGTGATGATACGGAGCAGCTGAAGAACATGCCGGAAGTTTGTCTCATCACACCGCCCTTGCCGCTCCAGCGCAAGCAAGAAATCTCTCCCGCTCCGTATCCCTCCTCTCTCGTACTCATCAATTACGTCCACAAAAAGGAAGGACAGCACTCGCACGTCACGATGAGTCAGCTGCGCGCCCACAATATCAAACATGCGGTGAAGAGAATAAAGCCCATACGCATCATCCACAGCCTCTTCCGGCCACGGCTCGACCCGGCCAGTAGTTCTCCTAGAGGAGCCGGAATTACTCGATGATGGAGCCAGTCGGCTTAGAGAGAGTGCGAGGGAGTTACCGTGAGGTGTTGCAGACGAGGACGCCGCAACCCAGCCTCTTCGAGGAGAGGAGATCCCGGATCGAGAATACGAGTCTATTGGGGAACGTGGAATGTGTTGCCTGCCCTGACTGGATGAAGAGTTCTGTGGAGAGAGTAGGGCAGGGTTGGCATTCCCATGCTGCTGTGAGGTCATCACTCTTCGCTACAGGGGGTGACGGGGTGAGGCGGAAGGCCCTGTCAGCAGTGTGAAGCTCTAATCAGTGTCAACACACTCGGCCCACAACGCTCACCTCCAACTTCACTCTGAAAGAGAAAGCAATTAATAAAGAGATAACCACCGGTGTGCATACATATTGTTATTTACTTCACTGCAGTATTTTAGATTAATTACAGGTCAACTACTAATGGATTTTTCAGATACCAATAATTAAGGTGGTCGAAAAAACAGATAACTGATTAATCGGTAGAAACTTAAAAATCGATTTATAGAAATGTAAAAAAAAAATAAATAAACCTTAGTCATTCATTACTGTGACAGGTACACAAATAGATGCTTTCAAATCCTCATGTGATAGTTTTCATTTCACTTCTAGAGGCCTCGGTTATGGTCTCGAACCAAGCCTTTGTATCTATAAAATCCTAAAACAGAGCAGCACAGAGGAATGAAGAGAAGAAAAAAATAATTATAAATCGGCCACTATCGGCATAGATTTTTGCCGATAACCGATAGTTCCAAAACGCAACTATTGGCACGGATTAATCGCTCAAACAGATATATCGGTCTACCTCTCAGATTAAAATAAAACCCAACTCAACTAAATAGTAAGTTCATCCATTTCAGAGGGCAACCGCATGTGCTGGATTCAGTTTTCACTGTTTAAACTGAGAGGCACGACATCTATTGCCCAACTGTGTTTTCTATCTAGACGATGTCCAAATTGCCATTGCTCAACCAACCAGTTATTCTATATCATACATCACTTTTCATATATCAAATTATATAGGCCATCTCATGGCTTAAACTTTTAATAGCATAGCTAAATCTATTGCTATTGTGTAACTATTTGGCAAGCTTGTTTATAAAGCCTGTTAGTTAATTCAATTAAAAACCTAAGCTGATAAAGAACAGCGGTTCGAACACTTGGGTAAACAACCAATTCGATTTTCTTCAAGTTAATGTAAAAATCGTGTTTTTTGAAGGAGCATATACTGCTAATGTAATGCTCTGTTTGCTTACTCATTAACATATATCAAGTTGAATATCAAAATGTAAAAAGCCATATAACACCTGAAATCCACATCTTGGCTTTCTAAATACACACTGAACGCCATTATCTTTAAAAGCCTTCATACAAGTCATACAAAGCAAAGAAAATGTCGTAATAAGCTTCCTGAGCAAGCGGATACATGTCAACAATCTTCTGAAATCAACCAGACAGCTGTGTTAGCCTGCTACTTAACATACACAACGAGGGGCAGGAGAACACCGTAATATCTTAAGATTACATAAATATTTCAGGTTAATATTTCATAATAATCACTTCTAGTGCCTATATACTTCTAGAGGTATTACAACTTTTTTTTATTATTGTTTTAAACTTCGCTTAGCAACCGACTGCTGGCATGCTAACGTCAACAGCGTGTAGCAACACTGAATGTACACAACTGTCTTACCTCTTGAATATCATGAATCACGTTACAGGCACGGCGACAACGGAGGTGGACTCGGATCAAATGTGCGGACTGGTCCTCATACATGTGCAAAGGTCGTGTGTGGGGATAATTTAAACGGTTTGGTGAAGCTTGGTAATGAGCCCATTTTTTGTTCCTCTGCTAAAATGTAGGTACATCCGGGACATGGCCAAGAGTGGAGCAACATCCGGGTAACGTAGGAAACTCTTCATCTTTATTCAGAAGACTGTAACGTTTGACATTCACACACCAGCAGGAGTGGTGTTAATGGATTTTCATTATTTTGAAAATACTGAATAAGAATAAAGTCACAAGAAAAAGATGAAAAATATAAGCATTTATTTTTATTTTCAAAGAAATGAATAACGAGACACATTATTGCCCCTTTTATTTAAAATACACCATGTTAACCATAGTTTCAGCTATGGTAAAGAGTTCTAAGGAGTTACAGTTTTAAAATAATAAATTAGAATCTCCTTCACAAGTAAAATAAGCATTCATTTTTTAATTACAATAATGGCAGTGGTTCTCAACCAGGGGGCAGTGGTCCACTAGGGGGCCAAAACAAACTTCCAACAGGGGGCCCCAAAAGGATTTAAAATTGTTTAATGATAATAATAAGCTATAATAAGCTATTATAATCTAGCTAAATATATAAAAATAAAAATCGAGGATACAGTTGGGCACATACAATGGGGGCCATTTTTAAGAGAGTTTAAATGCAGAAATACAAAGCTTTTAATTTGATAAATGCACATTCATTCCTCTTTAATTAATTATATATTACATTTAATTATTCTTTTAATTATCTAAGATGTTAAGTTGTCATTTTTAGGGTTTACAGCATTACGTCTTTATGGTAACAAAGTTGTAAAATAGGACATCATTTTACACAGAAAAGGTTTGTAAGTGATTTTATCAGACTAAAACCATGTTAATATGCAATTGTTTACGTCTTGAAGCTATACTTTTGTAACAGTGAGTATTTTAATGTTTACGGATTGACCCCATTCACTTCCATTGTAAGT
Source organism: Moxostoma hubbsi (assembly GCA_032164185.1). Classification (NCBI taxonomy): domain Eukaryota; kingdom Metazoa; phylum Chordata; class Actinopteri; order Cypriniformes; family Catostomidae; genus Moxostoma; species Moxostoma hubbsi. Next base: position 5,795,550 of record JAVLUX010000117.1, read on the forward strand.
GCCTCACCGTAACCTATTTATTTGCACTTTATTTTTTAAAGAAGGGACAATTAAATAATTTTTTGTTAATTTATTATGCCGCAAATTCTGTTGATTGAGCTTAACTTGCATTAAACACAGAATATTCCTATAAATGCATTTAAGATGTACATGTCATCTGACATCATATTTCATGTTTTCATTTTAAAATTCCCTTCAACAACTGTTGTTGTTGTTGTTGTTGTTGTTGTTTAAAGACATTCAGTTTTTAAAAGTTCTGGAATCATAAAATAATTTTCTTATCAATTATTTACTTAATTTATGTATCAAACATTTTAATCTGGGGCGGCACGGTGGCTCAGTGGGTTGCACTGTTGCCTCACAGCAAGAAGGTCCCAGTTCAACTGGGCCTTTCTGTGTGGAGTTTGTATGTTCTCTCAGTGTTCGTGTGGGTTTCCTCCAGGTGCTCCGGATTCCCCCACAGTCCAAAAAGACATGTAGGTTAAGTGAATTGTGTGTGTGTGTGTGTGTGTGTGTGTTACCCTGTGATGGACTGGCTACCTGTCCAGGGCGTTTCCCTGCTTTTGGCTCGAAGGTGCTGGGATAGGCTCCAGTACTACCCTGCATAGGACAAGCGGCTATGTAAAACGGATGGATGAATCATTTTAATTGATTAAAATAATAATGGCGAGGGCGGAATAATAGTAACTGAACAATAACAGTAACAGTGGCATTTTGGTATAAACTATGGTAAATATGTGAGTGTATGTGCCAAATAAGTTAGGAATGTGGAAAGGTCACACACCTTTACAAGAATATTCTAGGTACATTTTATTGACATGTTGAAGAGGTCTTTCCTTAATGAAATAAAATATATGCTTGTGATAATTTGTAGTTCCTGGCATTTAGATTAATATGACGGCACAAGGCAACTAAACAGTTCTGTTGCATCCACACATTCCTTGTTTTTGGCCTTCCCTGGGATCTGTTGAAATAAAACATTGGAATCAATGAATGTATGTAGAAATAATTAAAATGTAAAGACAGACTAAATATGTCTGAGCACCAATGGTCACTTTCTACCATGAATAGGGTATAGAATAGACCCTGAAATTACTTTTTATTAGAATTATTTGCATGTCTTCCCAACCATGCCATAGAAACGGTCCAAATTATGTTTTTTTTTTTGTTTTTTTGGGGTGACACAGTTTTGAGTAATATTGCTTTTTTTGTTGTTGTTGTTTTTTTCAGGGGAAAAATCTTGCGGTATCAGGAAAGCACATAAAATGTGGGACAAAACGAAATATTATGATCCTGGTAATTAAAAAGATTTTTAAAAAATTGTTTAGTTCAAAGATTTGATGTGTTTAATCTTACAGTAGCTACTTTTTATGCTAGGTTAAATTTATATTAGATGATATTTTATCAAATATATCTTATAGTTCTTTACAACAACAAAAAACATGAGATTTGGGCTTCTAATGCTTTACAAAAAGTCATGGGACAATGAAAAGTGACAATAATTTTTGTCATATTACTCTGTAGTACATTTTGTATGAACTCACCTGATTGCACACAGCTTTTCCATACCGGACAAATGTGGCAAAGTGCTCACAGTTAAATGTTAAGAGTTTGTAGGTAAACTCCCTGTCTAGTAGACCATCTCGTCGTCGTCTTATATCGTCTTCAGGAGAAGGCTGGAAAGCATGGTTGTTGTTGCCCACTAAAAGACGAGCTCCTTTAGGTACAGTAACTTCAGATAGAAGCTGACGGCGTATCTTAGTCTCTCCAAGCAAAAGATCGCCACACACAGGAAAGATATTCTGCAGGCAACTCCGAAATGTACTCATCGCCTGACTTTCATCTGGTATGGGAATTCAATAAGAAAGCAAAAAATATATGAAATAAAATAAAATAAAATTAAAATGTTTGAGTGTTACACCATTAAATGTGTTGCAATTGTATAAGAAATTGAGAATACTTATGTATACCCCGTAGTTGCTTAAATTTTTGGGCCAGTGACACATATTTTTATGGGTGGGCTGGCCCCTGTCACTTCCATGGGCCCAATGAGTTGCCAACAGAATAGTGGTTCTCAACCAGTGGGCCCTCAAGAGATCCTCTGCCAACTTTGAAAGGGGCTAATGCTGAGAACAGCTAAAAACATAATCAATAAAAAAATAAAATCAAGATGTAGGCCAAAAGCATGAAACCTGAGTTTGGGTGGGCCTTACATATTGACAATGGGATGCCTTAGAGTCAAAATTGTTGAGAACCACTGCAATAAATAACCTTAGTGGGCCCCTTTCAAACATTCCAAGTTGTCCCTGATATACTCCAACGACCTCATAATAGTATCAGTTTAATATTGAAAATACAGTTAATACAACAGGTCCACTGCATTTTCTGAACATTCATTAATCTGCACTCCAAACATCATAAACTGAAATAGGCCTTGCCGGTGTTCAGCTTTATTTGTACCTCCAATTAACCATTCGCTAAGCTCCGCCCCCCTTGGTAACGGTCGCTAGCTCTGACAAGCACTGCGGTCTGCAGAACTCTCCATCGGAATGAATGGGAGACTGCCGTAAAGACGCGGTTTTTGGCTAAATATTCTCATAAATGGAATAGATAATATTTTTACGTGAGCTGGGATGAAGAGTGGCATTGTAATGCATATTTATCAGAAGTTTTGTGTAATAGAAATTGTTACATTTCACAGTAATTTAGTTAAAAAACTGTGGAGACTGTGAATCAGAATCAAGGCAAACGATTATTAGTCACTTGAAAAAAAAGAAGACCTTCTTTTAATAGCGATTACACATCTAATAGCATTAGCCTAAGTGAACAGACCTGTTTATAACGTCTCATGGCACACTCACTTTGATGCTGTGAACTGTTTATTTACTATCGCATTTACTGTGACTTTAATAAATTAATTAATTAACGTTCAGTTATAAGATTTAATTTACCTTTGAGCAAATTAAGGTCTCGTTGCAGATAATATATGTTTATTTGGAAATGAGGGTTGACACAGTTTAATCCATAACATGCTCTTCTCCAGATGTTTTTTTTTTTTTTTTTAAAGAAAGAAAATCATTGCGTGTATCGTCTGTGGGTAACTCGTGTCACTATTACAAGTGACCCGGTAACAAGGTGTTTTACACGGTTTTTTTATATTTTGATAAATTTCCGCTTAAAAGTCTTCAAACCCATAGGCTGTCATTGGAAAATATTAAACGCGTGTCAGAGTAATGGGCAGGGCAACAGTTGCTAAAACAGGATTGGTCAGAAGCGCTTTTAAGGCGGGGCTTAGCGAAGGGTCAATTTGGTCAAATCATGAGCCATTTGAACCAATGTAGTTTATGATATTTGATATGATATTATTTATGGCAGCGTTGGATCAATACTATAGTGCCTAACATGGTTTACTATAGGGATGTGATACAGTCTCGTCTATTATAATTAGCCTGATATAATCTACACCATATATTAGTATAGCATAAGAGTAAAATAAAATAAAAAATATAAAATAAAGATAATCTGACCAAATTTTGACATTTTTAGCCTTCTAAATTAGGCTATACATCCAGCGGCCCAATATTAGTATCAGTATTAGATATAGGTATAGGTTGTCGAGCTCACCGGCAACACCGAAGTGAATGATGTATCCATCTCCGTCGTAGACGCCCCAATGTGAGTAGCCAATGGGATAAGAGAACTCAATCAAATCTCCGAATTGTGCGGTGGATACAATTTGAGCAACCTGTGCATGACAGTCCAGTTCGTCAAGTTTCTGTCACTTGTAGCATGTTTTAGAACAAGTTTGACAACATATAACAGCTACATTCCTTTGTAGAATGTGTTTTAAAAACCTGCCATTACAAGTGAAAGTGCAGTTCTGTACTATTCTTGCAGTCAATTGGAGAATATATATGTAAACAATAATAAAAACTTTATTATAAACCTTCTATGGGGGGGAAGTAATGATCCCCATCATTTACTATGTTAACAGTGTCTCTGTGAGCCTAATCCACAGCAAATAGAACAGATAGGCTACATGAAATCAACCAGAAAGATAACAGTCACATGAAATGATTTAGACTTGTTTTGTAGTATTATATTTTTTAAGTCAGGACAACAAGTTAATTCAACAATTCTTTGTATGCTTACCTGTTCTGCGTACTCCATCTCTGTTGCTGGTTAGTTGTATGGAGTAGAAACTATACAATAGAATTTAATTTACTCTGCCAAGCCTTGAAGGTGTGGTCACACAACAACCAGCAGAAGGACTGGTTTGGAAGGGCTTTTTTTTTTTTTTTTTTTTTTCTACAGTGTCAAATTTCATGTCAGATTTGCAGATTTATTCACTGAAAATCATTAAATACATTTAAAACATTTGGGCCTAAGTAAATTCTTGACATCTAAGTTTAAAATCAGCCTGTAACCTATTAAGTTGAATGTTGCTAAGGCAACATAAACATCCACAACACAATCCACATCTTTATTATTACCATAATTAATGAGTTACAGTCAACGATACAGAGTGACAAATTGTGAATTTACTGTCCCTCATTATTTAAAGATGCAACCCATGAAAACTAAACCAATAAAGCTGTTGATAGACATCAGAGCAATGAATCTGAGTTCATTCAGGAATCACCAATGCTGTAAAAATCAACTAAAGACAGACAGAAATGCATTTTTGTGGAGTACATATGGATTAAATGTCAATTATCTGTTTAGTAGGGAATTATACAGATGAATAGTTTGAAATGCACAGGTTAGATTTTGTTTACCAGTGAATCATTAACCACCTTGGGCTGACATAATTATTTTATATGGAGTCCATGTTTCTTCCAAAATATGCCTCCACTGAAATGTGTATTCATTCTCTTCACTCAAATATCTTGATGATTTACAAAATCATTTTTCCTCCTTTCCCCCCATTCTTCCACTCGACTGGTTTTGTAATTACCAAGGAGTGCATCTTTTATTTATTTCTTGTGGTTGCCAAACTGTACAGCCATGTGGTCACTAACACAGCGGAATGTAGATGGCTGAACCTCCCAATACTTAATTGGGTTGTCAAAGAGACTGATGCCATTATAGAAGGCCCTCTTCATCCCAAAACCTGTAGGACAGAAGTCATTTACGCCAACCTCAGTTATGTTGTTTGAATGGAGGTAGACAACCTGCAAGATGAGTATGACATGGTTTATCGAATAAATAAACTAAAATCATCTGTTTTGTGTTATACAAAATAATTGTATAATACACACACCTGCAGATACTTCATTTGAGGCAGTCCACTTGGCACAATGGGTAGACGGTTGTTGTCAAGGTGCAACTCTCTCAGATTGGACAGGTACGACAAAGCACCATGCTCAATGTGGCGAATCTGGTTATTGCCAAGGCCCAACCTAAACATGAACATGAATTTGTTATCAGAGGTTATTAGACAATCTTAGAACCACTAGAGGAAACTAAAGCAAACTTTTACATTAAAAGTACAATAAAAAATTGACTGTATTTTTAGTACTCAGTAAAAAAAAAAACAATGCAACCGGCTTGTAAACATAAATTACATTTAACACACCAGTAATGAAGAATGTGAAGGGCTTACCTCTGCACATGGGTGTACTGGCTGAGGTCTACCATCTCAATGGCCTGAATCTGATTAAGGTCTAAGTGAAGCTCATTAAGACTGCTGGGAAGGTCTGACAAGAATGCATCGCATTCCGTACAGAACAGAATGAGATACATTGTGTTTGGAAAAGAATGGGACACATTCCATTTAGAAAATAATTCAGTATTCCATACACAAATACACGTCTACTCTGTATGTATGTATGTTACAACATTCTCATTAACCTGTGCTAGCAAAAATACATATAATACTGCCAAAGAAACTGAAATATGAAAAATTATGTATTGAAATAAATTTAATTTATTTATTTTTAAACCAACTCGTGTCCATCATTTGTATTACCTCTGGGCACACCAGTGAGTTTGGCTTCAGAAATGCGCAAGTAGTTCAGCTTAAGGCCCGTGAATGCTCCAGGTTCGAATCCACTGTTCTGGATTGGATTACGACCCATTTCTGCAACATCAACCAGTATTTAAGGCACAGATAAATTATTATAAATTCCCTTTTATTTACTATCATGGGTAAAAGGTGGTTGTCAATGGTGAAAGTTTTTCTTGTTTCAAAGGGGGGTATGGCCCGAAAAACTTGAGAAACACTGCATTATTGTGAATAAATGATGAGAGAATTGTAATTTTTGGGTGAACTATCCCATAAAACAGGCTTTATCTTTCCTAAAATTATGAACCACTTGAGGTCATTATGTAATACACAAAAACATGCACACCCATTGTCTTACCGATTACGTGCATGTTTTGCATTCCAGAGAAGCTCAATGCCGGAACCTTCTTGATGTGGTTGTCATGGATACGCAGCTCCACCAGTGATGGAGGCAGGTTTTTGGGAATGGAGGTCAGAAGGTTGTGGGAGATGTATAACTTCTGTAAATGCTTCAAAGGTGCGAATGCCTTTGGGTGAACTTTGGAGATCTGATTATATCTTAAAACCAGAGCCTGTAAGGGGACAGGGGCATAAGGGAAGTCATTAGGACAAATCCATATCTCCCTTAAAGGTGCACTCAGTAATTTTTATATGCATGTCATCTTGCATTTACACCAACGCCTGGAAGCGTAGATGCAGCATTATTCAAACATAAACGTTTTTTTTTTTTTTCTTATAATGCAAAACATAGGTCACAAAATAGGACTTGATGATTCACAAAAGCACATTGAATTATAATTCACATTAGAAAATAAAGATGAGACAGGCCTCACATAGAGGTTGGTCAGTCCCTTAAAGTCTCCCTCTCTAATCTCTGTGATCCTGTTGCTCTGAAGGTCCAACAACAGTGTGTCTGCAGGAATATCATATGGCACATAACCTAAACCTGTTGGAGGAACAATGCATAAAGAAACAAAAATAAATAGAATTGCTTTGAGGAAATGAGGTGTGTTTAAACATCAACACTGTGAGAAATGATGTTTAGGCTTGAAATATTCTATGTTGTGGTTATTCACTTCATGACAGTAGGTGACACGAATGTAAGTTTGTGTGCATTTGCTACGGTAGTAGAACAGACTCTTAAAAATGTACCCTATTTATTTTATTTAACAACAATGTTTACTTAGCTTCATGTCCCTGATATTATTTTGCATAATTCATGTGTAATCCAAGTAATAAAACTGTTTGTCTGAGTAATCATTAATCAAAATGTAACTTGCTTCACCTCTGAAACAACTTTCCTTTTCAGATGACATCACCAAGCCCTCTTATTTTTCAACCCGTCCCCTCCAACCACCTGACTCTGACTTTCTTAATAGAAAAATGAACATTGTATTCGTCAAATGAATAATCACACCTCAAATTGCATTATGTTTATTGCCATCAGATGCAACAGAAAGAACGCCCTTCATTTAAGAATCTTTCTACAATATCTTTCATCTGAGACTTTGGGTTACCCGAGTTCACTTGTAAACTTTTCAGCAGGCTATAATTTGAGAAATGTTTGGTAATTCTCTGGTCTTTGGGCTCTAAGTGTTTGCTGTGCTCTGTTGTTTTGTGCTAGCATTCCCCTCTTCCTGTATAATTATGATGGAGCCAGATGACCATAGCTCCACGTAGCACATTACAACATGGAGACAGAAAAAAAGAGGAGAAAGGAGAATAATGTGTTTTTTCTATTATCATTTATATTTGAATCATAAAACACAAATAAAAAATAGGGCAGCTGTGCTTGGGTGGTACCTGGCAACAACAGAAGTCATGCTTTTTATTTTAAATTCATAATTCCTAGTGAAACTGACATCATAGTTTATGGCACATTCGCTGTACCGAGTAGAAATGTCTGCCTTTTCAGGTGACCGACCACACACCACATGTGCTGTCTGATGTGGATGGCCTAGATTAGCAGTGTGTCTGAGCTTGTAGCTGTTCTCAAGCTAATTTTATTATGTTTTCACCCATGCCTTTGATGTGGATCTTAAAACCTAATAAGCCTTTGTAATTTTAAGCTTAAATTTCCTCCTGACTTGCCCCAGTTTAAGCCACAATGTTGGTTTCAATTTAAAATCAATTTGTGTTCATGAAATATATTCAAGAAACACATAAATTGTAAACAATTATGGTAAACTTAAAAATGTATAAATGTATTTGCATTAAATAACAAAATATCAAAGGAAGTGGCATTTATTTATAAAAGAATAAATAAATAAAAGATAGCACAAAGAAAGTTTTCAAGAAAAAAAGGAATATTTTAGGTTTTAAATGATAAAACAATAAATATATTACTCAAAATATGGCAATCCACTAAAACTCACCTTGGTACCAAATGGTTAAACAGACTGGGAGTTCGGCGACAGTAGGTTGAAAGTTCTTAAGCTGAAATCGATCTATGCTTACAGAAATTTTAAGTACTTCTCCCAGTGGTCTGTTTTTGAATGTACTCTTTGAATGGTCTGGCTTTGAATGAGCTCAAGTTTTCCTGATGAATTGTCCACAGAGTGGCGCCAAAAGCGAGTTGTTAAGTGAGGTGTGTTTAGTTGAATATGATGTAACACAGTGAACAAGAATGCATATTTTATTGACCATACACCCTGCCCCAAACCCTAAACCTAACTGTTAGTGTAAATGCAATCTTAGAGGGAAAATGCAACCTCTGAATTGCACTCATCAATGGTTATGAGAACATGATTACTTCCTGGTTAACACAGGATGAGAACTCGTCTTGAGACCACTCACGCAACACGCTATCAACAGGACCATAAGAAAAATTGAACACGTAAAAATGTTTGCAAAAATGTCTGATGGAATGGGGTCGATGGGTCGATGTCAGGGAATAGGAACATTCAGTAGTAACATGTCGACTTCCCGCATGATCATGTAGGGTTTGAAGAAATAGCTACATTTCTTTATTGAAGTTAGCATTGAGAAATGGTCTAGCATTATTGATTTGCAGATGCCAGTTGGTTTGATATTTGGTATCTACTACACTTAAAATTCAGACATTTTTAAATTGAGACTAAATTTCCAAAGGTGTCAAAATACTTTTTGGGGCCAATGTATATGTGAATAAAAGTTTCAATCTTATGTGGAAAAATGACAGGCAACTCTTTGATCTTTGCTTGATGTCACAGTGTGGCGACCATTGAATAAGACAGATGATATGAAGGTGACATTGTATAACTTATTTGACCAATATCACAAGCAAATGTCATCTTAAGCCCACCTAAATCCGAGCACTGTACCACTCTGAGGTCACACCGACAGCCAAATGGACACGTGGGGTGTTCAGGCTGGTATGGATCCACAGCCGAGCCTTCTTCCTGGTCTTTCATCATCATCATCAGCTCTTTCACGTCAATGTCCTTGCCAAAGTCCCAGAATCCTTTTTGCTCAAAGGGAAGGGCAGAGGAGTGGAGGGGCAAGTGGACAGCGCAGAGAAATTGAAGAGCCACATAGACTGACAACATAATGGCTGATAAAATTTTTAATCTGTGAAAAAGAAAGAAAGAAAGAACTTTCAAAATATGGCAGTACAAGTAAATTGCTCGCCACACTTCTTGCAAAATCCATAAATGCTACTTTGCATTCAAGAGTCGATTTTGGTCAAATCCATCATTCTGTGGTCTCAATTATCTTTGAATATACAGTCGCCTCACAGACAGTCACAATAAACTAATCAGCTCTTTACATCTACAAATGAGAAAATATCTAATTGTAACCCAAACTAAAACTCAAGACAGTGAAAGAACTGTTTGGGTTAGATACACCAATGTGTGCAAGTGTGTATTTTCGTAATCTGTTTTCATCTCACGGTCACAGCTGTATTTTTTCTCTCTCCCAGATCTGGTATAACATCATCTGAGTGTATTTTTGTTTCATTTGTCCAGATGAATTACAGCTGAAACTACAATGATGAAACATTGCTAGGAGACTTGAGCAAGCAAATAAAAAAAAGCATTTATCATCCATAGATGAACATGCTCCTCCAGAATTTTCATGTAGAATTCCATTAAGGTCACAGAGGTCACAACAACACCACATGCATCTCAGGTATACATTTTATCAGTTTGTGTGGTCCCTAGGAATTGAATATCAGGCCTTGGCATTATAAACACCATCTAACAGCTACAGGAATATACTTATATTGTTTCATCCCATAGGAAAATTTAATTGCAGAGATGTTGCTCTTTCTTAGCCCAGGTGATTCTCTGTTTTATTTAAGTTGTAAGATGTTCCATTTGAAGGAATATTCCGGATTCAAAACAAGTTAAACTCAATTTACAGCATTTGCGTAAAATTTTGTCCCTCCTTTTCTTTAAAAAAAAGCAATAATCTGGTTTATAGTGAGGCATATAAACTGGAAGTGAATGTGGCCTATCTGGAAAATGTTAAAATACTCAAGAATAATCAAGACTACTAAATACTACCCTGTTCTTTATAAAGTGTCAAATTATTATTCTTTTTGTGATAAATATTCATATCAAAATATTGCCAAAATGTCTTAGAAGATTTAGAAACAATTGAGAGAGTGGTTGACATACATAACAATAAAATATATATAAATATTATAAAATGAAATTGCTGGCACTTTAGAATAAACTTGTATTCATTAAAATACTGTATGTTTACTGCATTAGTTAACATGAACTAACAATGAACAATTGTATTTTTTATTAATAAACATTAACCAGGAGACACTTTTTCTTCAGTGTTAGTTCATGTGCTATGCATTTAATTACTGATGTTAACAAATACCTTAAACAAATACCAAAGATCCATTATGTAAATTGTTACCATTATATTGTATACTGTATATATTATGGAAAGATATGCTATGCAATTTAAAAGGATCTTTGGGGTTCTATACAGAACCTTTATGGGTTCCAAATATGATGCAAGTAATAGAACCCTTAAGGATGCTATGGAGAACCTTAACTTATAAGAATTTATAACCAGTAGAAGAGACAGAAGGCTTATTTTGAGCAATATTCATTGAATGAGCATTGAAATCTTAGACATTTGATTGCTTACTTTTGTATCTTCATAAATCTGAGCACTGCTCAAATCTCTTCTGAATCTCTAAAAGGGACACATGAGTGACAACTAGGGGCTTTTTGTAGGATGAAATCAGGTGCCTATTTGCAAGACTCAATTTGCTCTCCGTTTAATTTCACTGCTGTCTAGGAGAAATAATCAAGATATTAAATATTTAATTTGTGATTCTTATTTTTTATTAAATTCAATGGGCAGACAGACTGATCCACTTATTATTATATTAGATTCTGTGAGCCTCCAGATCTAATGTAACTACTTATTTTTTTGTGCCACGTGTTGTATGTCTGGTTCTCTCTCTCTCTCTAAATTCACTCCCACACCCTTTACCACAGAATGGCAGAAGAACCACATTACTGGCATGTTTATCAGATTGTTTTTGGAGAGCCACCCTGATACATGCCCCAAAATGAAGAGTTTGAATGTACCACAATCAAATGACAATAATGTCATGAAATGAACAGGCAGATGAACAATTATGACATTGCAAAGCCTGATTTTGACCATTGCGTTACAAGTAATTCTAAGTATTTGTTAATTAAAAATGACATATTTAACCTCTTGTTTTAAACAGGTTAAATTGAGGACATTGTATAAATCTTTGCTTGATCTTACTGTGGATGGGTCCAGATGTTTCTAAGAGGTTTTTATGACAATATGCTCTCTTAGTACTTATCCAGAATAGCAGCTATAAACAACATCCTAATGAGCAACTAGGGTTGAAATGTCTTAGGTGAGTCCTCAGCTCTCTCATTCAATTATATTTTATTATCCGAATGATGTCAAATGGTAATTCAAGGCTAAATGAATTCCCATATTGGAGCGATGAGGCTGGTTATTCTCACACATGGGCTTATAAAAGACTAAATAACTGAACGCGATTAAGATTATAGACTAGACGGGATGTGGATGGCTGAGTTACGCAGAAAACGGTTAAATAATTTAGGAGCCAACGAGCCATTTGAGGTTATTTAAAAAAAAATAAAAAATGCTCAAACACAATTTGCTCTTTTCAAATTGTCCCAATCAGGATCAGAAAAGGTTAAAACTTTGCATGCAACCAATTAATTACCATAATAACAGATTGCAGATCTAAAAGTGTGGAAATGCATCAGGTGTGCAAAACTTGGAACAGGTCAGAAAGTCAGTGCATTCAAATGACTACAATGAAGCATCTTACCTGATGTTTGAGATGTATTTGCAGCAGTGATTTCTTATCTTTTCCTTTTACAAAGTTTGATGGCAAATGTATGTTATGGTGTGATCATTGCTTTGGATAGTTCTTTGGCTGCCAGCAGTCTTCCAACAATGAGCAGTACCTGCAATTCATAGCACGAAACAGCTGGGAAAAAGAGGAAAAAATGTTGAGACATTCCCACTTGTTTCCCTCCCACTGTTTTTTCTCTTTTCTATTTTGGGTGAAGCAGAGAAAGCAAGAGAAAGAGAATTAGACTGTATGAGTATGTGGGCTATCAAAATGCCATATAATTACTACAGTTATGGTTCACCATTTTAGAATCTCTCATTTATTTCCACTGACAAAATAATGCCATCATAATCTTTGCATAATCAACTGTCATAGGTCTTTTAACAAACATCCGAGATACGTGGTTTATTAATGGAACATTTACCGGAAGCCTCAATCAAACTGTGCCTCTCTTCTTATAGTTCCACGATTCTTCTGTGCTTATGTCCTGTTCAGTAGGACAGGCCTAATAGGCCTAATAGTTTCCCTCAAATTGAGTAATTTTAATCAAAAGCATTAAAGGATTATTCAGTGTTCAATACAGGTTATCCTCAATCGATAGCATTTGTGGCATAATGTTGACTACCAGAAAAAAAAATTTTTGTCTCATCCTCCTTTTCTTAAAAAAAGAAAGAAATTAAAATCAAAATATTTAAGGTTAAGGTGAGGCACTTATTATGGTAAGTAAATGGGGCCAATATTTGGAGGTTTTTTTTTTAAAGCACTTACAGTAATTCTTCTGTTAAAACTCATGCATTATTTGAGCTGTAAAGTTGTATAAATCATCATAAAAAATATAATAAACCCAGGTTTTTGTACACTACATAAATGTCATTAGCATGCTATGGTAGGATACATCTGGCACTTTGAAATATAGGCCTATGTTGTATTTACTTCAATGTGGCTTGACTGTATGACACACTAATGGCCTAAATTAATACATCTCTTGCCACAGACTTCCAGGTTCTCCCATCAAGACTGATGTTACTCCAGGATATGCTCTTTTAATATAAGGAAGTTTTTCTTCATGGTTTAGGACACAGTCCACGCCCTGGAAATGAAGAACAGTCACAGAAATACAGTATATACATACTCTGGGAATCAATGTAGAGACAGACCAAAGAAAACAAATCTGGGCCTGCTAATCTACCAAAGAGAAGAGTTGCTCTGGATGGAAAAAGAGCCATCAGAGAATTCCACATATTGTATGAAACTGAATGTTGCATTTTAAGCCTGGCTTATAATATCATGTGTCTAGTGCTATATTAATATATTTACATACTTCTATTATCATGCTTACATTATCGGTGTACTGATTTACCAAATGGCCAAAAGTTTGTTGACACCATCTTTTAATCAACATGTTTGGCTATTCCATTAATTCTAGTGAAGGCTATTCTTATTGCAACAGCATACAATGACATTTTAAAGAATTGAGTGCTTCTGGCTTTGTGGAGGGCTCTTGTCCGTTCCAGCATGACAATGCCCCTGTGCATAAATCGATGTCCATATAGAAATAAAATACAGAGTCTAGTGTTATAGAACTTGAATGACCTGCACAAAGCCCAGAACTGAGCCCCACTGAACACCTTTGGGATGAATTAGAAGCTGACTGCGAGTCAGGGTTGACATTTATGTGTCACAGGATATGTAAAAATTTTGATCTTACAGATATTTGGAGACTTTTGAACCCATCTGGTAGGGACTATAAATTTTTTTGTTTTTGTTTGTACATAAATGTAAGTCGGCAGTGTGTGTACACAACCACCCTACAATGTTAAAAGTCCACCCACTCCTCTTTCTTATATTTCCATTAATCAAAAACAGTGTGTCAAAATGAACGGTTTTCGTTTTTGCTCTAAAGTGACCACGTTAGAGCAGGCATCGCCCAAGACTGGTGACGGAATCCACCCTATCATATCATAGATCCTCCAATGAGGAGTGAGTCCACCATTTTTTCCACACTGGAGCAGATACAGTGAGAAGAATAATGTCTCAGCTTCGTAAGAGTCATAAGTGTTCTGTTGTTGGCTGTAAAAGTGAACATAAGAGTCTTCATGTACTCCCATTAGCCACTGAAGACGCTGTGGACAAGTTTTGTTTTTGAAGGAAATGTGCCCCAAAACATACAAAATTAGTGTATGTTTGTGCAAATCATTTTACACCGGACTGCTTTGTGAATGAATATCAATATAAATCTGATCAGTACCAACTATTTGTGTTCCAGCTTTATATCCTGAAGATGTAAGTATCACACTTTATGTTTTGTGAATGTTTGCAAATTGCCTTTCCATATGTGCTTGTTAACTAATTCCATGGCTAATGCAGCTAATGCAGTTACCATTGGCTCTGACTATATTCACGAAGACCTGCTATTCATACATATATGGCTGAACTCAGTGCTGGACTGGAAATGTGGCATACTGGGCATTTTACCGGTGGGCCGACGCACTTTGGGGCCGATCAGGGGTGGACTGGCCATCGGGAGAACCGAGCGGGCCGGTGGGTCAGCAGCAAACGGGCCGAATGGGCCGCTATAAGCTAAAATGAGCCGCCGCGTTATGCAGAACGGACCACAAAACGCTGCCGCGATACGCAGAAAAGGACATCAACATTTTTGGAGAGTTTTCGCTATTGAGTTAGGGGACAAAGCAGGAAAATGTCTGGCTAGATATATAAAACAGAGAGAGTCTTTTTCTACCATTCCCACAGTGAAATCTGCTAGTGGTGAAATATTTTCCTCGGCCACTTATATTAATGATGCATTTAAAGAATTCTATCTTGATATATCCACATCATCTACTGAAGAGTATATTAGGAACTTTGTGGAACCATTAGAACTTCCTAAACTGTTGGCTGAGCAAAAATATTCTCTTGATTCCGAGATAACCTTGGAGGAGTTTGGCTATGGGGCCAGACGTCTTTGCTGCTGAATTTTTTAGATCTAATTCTACAGGACTGGCTCCACTCTGATTCTTAAAAAGGACATAGATCCAAGTGAGTTTAAGAGTTACCATCCAATTTCCCTGATCCAGCTAGATGTTAAAATATTGTAAAAAAAAAAATGTCGCTAACTGATTAAGTAAAGTTATGATATCTCTTATACATATAAATCAGGTGGAGTTTATACGGAAGTTCTTGCCCATATTTCAACATTGCAAAGCCTTTCTATCAAACAAACCAGAGAAGTTAAGTAACACTCCGTTTTCACGCATTTGCACTCAGTATGGACAAAAGAGTCCAGAGTGTTTAAATCTGACATTTATTTAAATGTTGCCTCCAGCATATGGCTGAACCCAAAATTATGTATTAATAAGTCCCCTTTCTGCTGGACAGAAAGGATTGAGAGGGACGTTAATGCACTCGGTGACCTAAATGAGAGTGGAGTGTTGAGATCCTTTGAAAAAATGGTTCAATATTTTGGGATTCACTCACCTGCTGACAATGCCAATCAGAAGATGATGACACAACACATGTTTTTTGGTAGTGTGTTAAGATCCAAGAATTTTGGTTGAGGGTTCAGAGTTTTATGTGTGATGAATTGGGAACTCAAATTAAATTTTGCCCCAGACTCTGTATTTTAGGTGATGAGGCGGTCATTAATATAGGGAATAAAAGTATAAACAAATTCAAGGAAATGTCATGTAGAAGGCTAGGCAATTTAGATTCATTTAATAAAAAATGGGGTAGCTGCTTGGCCTTCATGGAGGGCTCTCGGGGAGGGCAGTAGAGAAAGAAATGTAGTTTCAAATGTGTGATTATTTTTATATATTTATTTCTTTATTTTTTGTGTGTGTGTATATTCGAGTGTGACCACAGGGATATTTGTTGAGGGTCAGCGTGGGGTGTGGTATTGGCAGGGGGAAAGGGAATAATGTGGGTTAAATGTATATTTAAATTCTGTAAATATATGTTTTCCTTTTCTTTGTCAATTGTGTGAATCAATAAAAACCGTTAATCAGAAATTAATGTATTTTTGTATATTTATAATGTACATTTACAATTTTTAAAATTAAGATCAAACCGTAATTGCAGACCCCTAAGGGTTTACGTCAAGGACACCTATAATAAAATATACCCGAAGCTGCTTCTACACTTTATCAAGAGCAGCTAATCACTGGCCATCATGGAGTTCATCACACACTAGAAAGAGGTTATAATAAACTCTCTAAAAAACAGTTCTGAAAAAGATTAGTTTATAATTCTAAGCAGAGATGTAGTCCACATTTTTCTTTTAAAATAGGATGTAAAAGCAAGCAACGTTGTCCTAAGTTCTATTATTGAATTATTATTATTATTATTATTATTCAATTATATGCAAAATTGTTAAACCCTGTTAAAAATATGCTGACAAAGAGGAGCCTATAATGTAGTATGTTATCAACGTATTTGAATATATGCTATAAAACAATATAGATGAACGTTCCGGAGTATATAGAGTAAGATCAAAGAAAGAAAACAAATCTTTTTTAATCTAAATGAACGCTGTCAACTATTAACTTTATTGTAGTTTGTGACAGTGAGAATATATTACAAACAACACACATGAAGAAAAGTCAAAAACTGCTCCTCAAAAGCGTTGAAAACAAATGACACTACCAGAATCCTGAAACACCACATCATATCTTAAATGTAAGAGGTGTTGTAATAAGCTGTGTCATTTCAAAAACAATAATACCGGAACGTGATGTGTTGCAGTTAAATCAAGAAATAAATAATGTAAAATAATGATATATATACAGTATATATATATATATATATATATATATATATATATATATATATATATATATATATATATATATATATATATATATATATATATTATTTTACATTATTTATTTCTTGATTTAACTGCAACATATCACGTTCCGGTATTATTGTTTTTGAAATGACACAATAATGAGGGCTTCTTTTTTTTAAATATATATATATATAAAAAGAAAACTATTGCATATACCCCCCCCCCCCCCCCCCCAAAAAACAAACAAACAAACAAAGAGAGTAAAAAATGGCAGATTAAATAAATGGAGTAAAACAAACCAAAAAGACATACATAGAGATCATGAAAGACATGTGTAAAGAGATTAATGGAAAGGAGGAGGCAAGAACCAGCTTGAGAATATAAATAATATTTAATACGAAACTTAAACAAAAAGACAAACACACAAAGGTGTCGATAGCTGTCTGTAAATCTCTCTCTCTCTCTCTCTCTCTCTCTCTCTCTGTCGCACTGCCATCTTCGGTCGGCCTTTATCCCTCTTGAGGGCTATTTAGCCTGATTAGGGGCCGGGTGTGTAGCATCACAACCCGACCCCGCCCTCCGCCCTGTCACAACATGACATTAAAAACAAGAGACATACACAAAAATATCATGGCAACTACACATCACAACCACATGCCCTCTCTCAAAAACATGCCCTCTCTCAAAATAGAGCCCTCCAAATATCAGCCAACCTGATGTCAGGAACCCAAACATGTAAAATGCAGAGAGCTTTTTTTGATTGGCTACATTTTCTGATTGACTAAAAAGGTAAACTCTTGTTTGCTGTTCAGAGTCTAATAAGGCTCTCAGAAACAGGTGTGATTTATCTGGACACAATGATATCAGTCAGGTAGTAAGGGAAATATTATGTACGTTAAGAAAAAAGACTCAGCACACATAAGGCATAAATCACAACTGTGTGCTTGCGTGTTTCCAATGGGGACAAGTGAGACAGAAGAGTCAGAGGACATCCGTGAAACGATTTACAAAAGAGAACAAAATAAAGGCCTCTAATATTAATTAGGTCCTGCATATGTATATTCACATAATTTCACATTAAGACTTGCATTGTGAATATAGGCATATAAGGCAAATCATATTCAGTACTCTTGCAGTGAGATTGCTGTAAATATGGCTCACAAAGAGCTCAGTGAGTGTCTCACTCCTGGTGCTCTTCGTATTTCTGGGGCCGCAGAATAATACTGTAATAGGTCTTGATGCAGGAGAAGGCTGTGGGTGGAATGAGGTGGCGGTTGATCAGGTTGTGCTCCAGGTGAACAGACACCAACGGGGAGTCATCACGGGCCGTAGTGTCACACAGTGAGTTCATAGTGACATAGCTGCAGAGAGAAGATCAGTTTAAAAAACAGGAAGATCCACTCTCTGTACTTACCCCATGAATTCAAAAGAGGAATTTTGTGGCTTTTAGTCCATGGCTTTTTGTCCAAAAGTTGACAAAATGAATTTTAAGCATATAAACGTGATGCGAAATAACAAGAGTAGTATGTAGGAAACTCACAAAATATTGATACATCAATTATTGATCATCACGTAATTTTCTCGATACGTTTTCGAGGCATCGATTTATTAACATTAGCTGACATTTAAATTAGAAGCCTAATTGGTGTGCTTTGCAGTCCACTGTCAGTTGGTCTTCAGTGTAATGTAGTCTGGCGTGATAGCTTTGGGAGACCATAAGGTGATACAACATTTATAAACATTTATTTATAATAGTTAATGTCACCTCTGTCACCACTACATTTGTGCAGCAGGTGTTTCGCATGGTGTTTAGTTGTGGATAATGTTATGTTACGGTGGATAAAAAAGAATGAGGGTTTTGGGGAAAAGGCAGAAGAAGCGAAGGTTTGAGTCTTTTCGGTTTCTGGGTTGATGGAGCTGGCCAATTTCCCATATGAACAGATAACATGGCAAATGGCTGGTATATGCAGGAAAGGGCAACAAACAGGTACAACCTACAATTGCGGAACCTTTAAACCCTAGGAAAAAAATTATCAATTGATCAAGAAGCTAACAAATTGTGTAGCTAAGTTTATAGTCGGCGATATGCAGCAGCTAAAAGGGTTCATGACAAGCTTTTTTTTTATTATTTTAATATGTTCCTTGAGGGTCACTTATAATATTAGTCATATATCACATATTTGAAAAAACATGATCATTTTGCACCCTCATTCTGACCCTCTGTCAAAAACGCTTGGATTTGGTGCTGCTCTCCTTTAAGATTTCACAGTAAATGGACACTTTTATGATTGGCTCTCTGCTCTTGACTGACTGGCTCTCTCCTTGCCATCGTACTGCTCAATGCTTCTAAATGGTGCTGCAGAAGTAATAAGGTAAATTGATGCAAAATTGTTGGCAGTCAGATGCAAATGTATACCACAGTGTGACATCACAATGTGTAGGAAGTAGAGAAGATGGGAGAACGAGTCGTTTTGGCAGCTTGTTTTCAACAGCTATTTTTTTTGCAGTGAGGAGGAACTTTTGATTTCTCATTATGTTTTTATAGTACAATGACCTCTTTTATGTAAAAATAAATCAAGGAAAATTTTATTCCTGATGTCATGACAGTATAGTACTATTCAGTAATAGTTCATAACTCTGATGCAAGTAAAGACTATTGGCTATTTTAAAAATCACATACAATCGCTACAATATTTCCAGGCCAAACTTCCTGTATTAAGTGTGCACTCTAAAGACACTATGGAAACCCTATTGTGGCTTTTGTAAGCTTTGAGTCAAACTATATGCTAGTGTACTCTTAAAAGTTGCCGAAACAAACTTTTAGAAGATACACAATTTAAAAATGAACAGTCTTTCTCATCCAGGTCAATGAACCAAAATATAAATGTCATCATATCATGCCAATAAAATGCTCTCTAAAATGAGAATGTCCTCTCACACTAATACCACTCACCACCAACTAACTAAAGCAAGTAGCAAAACAAATATACTAGCCAAGCAACTGGCATTGAGATGAATGCTAACCAATAGAGAAACTATTTATTGGGATCTTTAATACTCTGATGCCTGTGCTCTTCAACACAAATGTTAACTATAGTTATCCTAATTTGGTAGTCTGAATTCACTAACCTGATGAAATTGTGGTTCAGTCTCAGATGCTGTAGAACTTTTAACTGTAAAATGCCTCTTGGAATGGATCTGAGCTGGTTATGATCCAACAGAAGCTCGGTCAATGAGTTGTACAGGCCCAGGAAGGACACCTCATTTATCCCGTCTTCACGCAGCCGGTTGTAAGACAGGTGAAGTGAGTCTAGACCAGGATGCAAGTGGCCAAACACATAGCCAGGGATGCGCTCAATCTGGTTGTGATGCAAGATGAGTTGCCGCAGGCCAGTCGGCAAGAAAGAGGGTACGTGAACCAGCTTATTGTGGGAAAGGTCCAAATACTCCAAGTTTCTGTGGAAAGACAGGTATAAAGATCTCAAGAAGTCGTTTTTAAATGAATAAAGCATTATAACATAAATATTTTTGAAAGTGAATGTATTTAATTCACTAGGTCTAGGTTTAGGTTGAAAATAATTCATCTTTTGATGCATTACAGTAACTGTCCACAAGATGGCCCCTAACAGTAGACAGAGAGACAGATAGAGCAGAATATTCTCTGAACTCACAGCAAGTGTATCCATGCTCTTGGATCAATGCGATCCTCTCTGATACGGTTATGGCTAAGGTTTAGGACTCTCAGGTTTGTGGTCTTGTTGAGGAGCCCTGAATGCACAACCTCTATCTTGTTGTCTGATAGGTGCAGCTCCTGAACCAGTACAGGTACATATAATTCAATGTCAACAATACTCCATGTTTCTTTTTTTTTTCTTTTTTTTAATAATCATTAGAATGTATACCTATAGACTTAGATATTTGCTAAATTAATTATTGCACTCCTGTTAGCTTAGTTCAACATTGAATTATATAGAAATATATAAGTTTAAAAGTACATAACTTTTTAAAATGGATTTTAACCATAATTAATTTCAACACATTTTATATATGCAGTGTACGTAAATTTGAACAAAGCTTGACTGACCTGTACTGAAACAGGCAGACCTGAGGGAATGGCCCTGAATTTATTGTCATCAAGTCTTAGGTAAATCAGCCTCCTTAGAGGTCTGAAGGCCAGAAGAGAGACATTTCCATCGTGGAAATTATTATCTTCTAACTCCAGTGTCAGCAGCTGTGACAGACCTAAAACAAGAATAACACATTAGATTTACTGAAGATTAAATAAAATGGCATTCAAACTTACTCTTAGATTGTCAATCTATCTGGAGAAACAGAATGCTTCCATTTCCAGTATCAGCATATGCTTTCACTGTCCAGTATAATGTACATTGTTGTGAATTGTGAGATTGAGGTGAACTAAAAATCAGTAATTGTGTTTACAACAATTAAATAACATAATAAATCTATCTTGATGGAAAAACAACTCTAACTTTTTAAATATTAATTTAATTAATGGTAAAATAATTGTAAAAACTATTTAATAAGTGTATTAATTGATTAACATCAGTTAAAGGTACACTTAGTAATTTGTATTTAATCATTAAATAATTTTTTACTGCTAAAGGAATGACATGAGGATGGCAGTCATATCAGCAACCTTATGAAAGCTGTTTTATTCTACATGGAGTGGGTATCCTCATGGGAGCTGCCATGTTTGGATCACATAACCAGCCAAATAATACTTGCATAATTTCAGTAACTGCATTGTTGTTGGACACTTTTACTAATGGATTAAATGAATCATGGCTGAATGTGAATAGTTCATATCCATACTGGCATCAGTAACTAAAATCTGTTACATTTGAATGATGCTGCATCCACAGCCTAGATATCAGTGTAAGTCCAAGTTCAACTTAAACTACATTAATTAACATGAAGTAACTATGAACAATATATTTACAGCATGTGTTAGTCTTGGTTAATGTTAGTTGCAAATAAATACATTTAATATATTGTAATACATTTGTAAAAGTAAAAGATATATACTTAAGCATTAGTTCATGAACTAACATGGCCAATGTTTTTTTGTAAATTAAAGTTAACCAAGATTAATATGTGCTCCAAAACACACACACACACACACACACACACACATATATGTGTGTGTGTGTGTGTGTGTGTGTACACATATGAATAGAGTGTGTGTGTGTACACATATACACATATGAATAGAGATTTTCCCAAAAACCACAGACAGTCAGCATAAACATCTATATGACATCAGCTGTTAAATTGTGAAGCACTTTCATCAGTTCTCACGTGTATCAAATGCCAATGCAATTATGTCACACATGCATACCACTGCTCACAAAAGCATAATTTAGAGTTTAAAAAAAGTACTTAAATATTTACCTTTTTCGCTCCAAATCATGTCATTTAGAAGACATTAATTTAACAGAAGGTGTTGTATGGATGACGTTTATGTTGACTGTCTCTGATTTTTTTGAGCTTCAATCTCCATTTACTTGCATTTAAAGGACCTACTGAGCTAAGATATTTTTCTATATTTCTTCAAATGTGTTCTGGTGAAGAAAGAAAGTCATACGCACCTGGGATATCTTGAGGGTGAGTAAGTAATGAGAGAATTTTCATTTTGAGGTGAACTATCCTTTTAAGTGTTCATCAGTGAGTTCAAACAGATAAAGTGATTGTGTGTTTACCCTTAAAGCTGTGAGGAGTGAGACCACTGAGCTTATTATCATTGATCTTGAGCTCCATGAGAGAGGGAGGGAGAGCCGGCACTTTAGTGAAGTTGTTTCCATCAAGGATCAACCTCCTGAGTTTCGTCAAGTTCTGCGATAGGTGAGAAGAAACTCATAACACTGTCAAAGCCAGACTAAACAAACCTCAGTGCTTGCAACTGAAGCCAAGTTACACAGCACAGATCTTCAGAGTTCATCTGGCAAGAGGCAATAGACGTTTCCCGATCATGCTACAGAACATACTGTAAGTAAACAGAGATGCACAATGAACATGTGAAAAAACACTGTTCTGCTCTCCCTCAAATAGTGGTCACTTGACAATTCTGTACTTGGAGCCCAGGATATATAGCACACAGATTAGAAAAGGTAAAAAAAAGAAAGATGAGTGTATTTTTTATTCAAGTAGTGATATCTACAGACTGAAAATTCTCCTGTTTAAAGCTGCATCCTGGTGAGATTTCTCTCAGTGGTGTTAGACATGATATCTTGTGAAAAAAATGTCAGCTACTTGCTAAATATCAGCATTCCCTTACGAGGCACCAAAAAGATTATAAAACATGATATTACAAAGATTAGGAAGAAATTAAAAATTCAGTTTTTACCTTTATGCACTTACCAGTCCATTATTAAAGCCAAACATCGCATCAATTGTAATATTGAAGCAGAACAGAAGTTCACAATTCTGTCATTATTTACTCATCTGTCATGTTGTTCTAAATCTTTATAACTCTCTTTCTTCCATGGAACACAAATAGAAATAGTTCATCAGAATTTGTTTAGGGGACTTACAACATCACTCACCATTCACTTTCACATGCAATAAAAGTGAATGGTGACTGAGGATTATATTTTGTCTAACATGTCCTTTAGTGTTCCACTCAAGAAAGGAAAGGTGAGGAAATGATGACAGAATTTCCATTTTAAACTGAACTAACATTTCAAAAAACAAACAGATTATTTAGCACATGACACATTACTTAGTTTCCCTGATGGCATCTCACCCCAAACACCTCCTGTCCCAGAGAGAAGTCATCCAGTTTGTTCTTGCTGAGGTCAAGCCATTCCAGGTTGGGAAGACCTGCTAGAGCATTTCTCGGTATCTTGCTGATTTTGTTATCTGCAAACAAATACAAAAAATCTGGTGTTATTTGTAACTTTTTTTTCTGGATCACGGTAAGCTGCCTTTACACTCACATTTTAGTGCCAGCTATATTCACATGTCCTCTGAGGCAGTGCTCAAATTGATTCCAATCTTAAGAGGGGTCCCCTTGAAGTTTCGGTGGTCGTAGTGGATCTTTTTTTGCACCCTATTTTTTTTATGGGTGGGTCCCTAATGCCTTATGGCATTTCCCTTTTTGAAGCTCCAAAATGCACTGCATAAAAGTAATACATAAAACTCCAGTGGTTAAATCCAAGACTTCTGAAGCGATATGATGGGTGTGGGTGTGGGTGAGAAACTGTCTTTTTTTTACCGCCACTCTCCACTTTCACTTTTACATTCTTCTACTTTTGTTTTTGGTGATTCACATTCATCTTGCATATCGCCACCTACTGGGCGGGGAGGAAAATTTATGGTAAAGATTTACTTAAATATTGATCTGTTTCTCATCCACACCTATCAAATTGTTTCAGAAGACATGGATTTTACCACTGGAGTATTTTAGATTACTTTTATTCTGTTTTTATGGGGATTTTGGAACTTAAAATTTTTGGCACCCATTTACTTGCATTGTATGGACCTACACAGCTGAAATATTCTTATTCCTATAAAAATCTTTGTTTGTGTTCTGCTGAAGAAAGAAAGTCATACACATCTGGAATGCTATAATGGTGAGTAAATCATGAGAGATTTTTCTTTTTTGGGTGAAATCTTCTTTTAATGAAATAGAAATACTCTTTGCAAGTGTATTTGTCATCTGTGATGATTAATTTAATCTGATAATAGGTGAGTTACCAACATAATGTGACTAATATTTGACTATGGATAAACTTTTTTACTCTTCTGAAATAAATAACAGCCTTCATTTCGATACTGTTACAGAATATTTTATGCTGGTCACTGTTTGTTTGGAGCTGGTTTAGCTGGTTGATCAACATGGTTTTCACCACCAGCATGCTTATCTGGTGAAGCTGTTCAACAAGCTTCATCTTATAGTGCACCTTTAAATTATATATTTTATAGGACTCTTCCGTGGGGACCGTGAGGTATCTCAAGGAATTGTGTAAAGCATGAAAAAATCCTTTACTACTGGCAAGGTGATCTGCTCTCACCTCACCTGCTAGAAACAGACTCTTGACTCCGGGATCTCTGATGATGGGCATTTGTGTAATGCCCGTGTTTCCACAAGCAATCAGAGACTCTGAAAGCAGGCAGCCTGCTGGGAGAGACTCCATATGAACAGAGGTACGGATGACTGGACGCCCAATACCTCGATCTACTGGTCGCCCATTGGGGGCAGGCAGTGGCCTTCCGATGGGTAGGATCACAGATCTTCTAGTGGGATGAGCAAAGGGCTGTTCCACTCTTGGTGCAACTGGTTTCTGTGTAGGTGGCATTATGCGTCTTTTGATTGCTACAGGGCGAACAGCAGATTTGAACACTGAAATGTTGCTGTTATCATCGTCATCATCATCATCATCGTTGTCACTGTCATCCACTAGATAGTCATCATCATCGTGGTCATCATTATCAAAATGGTCTCGTCTCATAAACTTAGGTCCGGTGACAATTACAGGGGTCTTAGTAAGTTTTTCAGTGTCAGACCTCAGGACCACCTCCTGGTTTTTCTTCAGAGGGGTCACCTGCTTCTTAGGGACATTTGGAGATAGCTGATAAGACAACATAAAAGTTTAAGAACACTTAAAAGTGTGGCAAAATTCAACAATACTGTCTCCATAGGAAAATATGCACAATGATGGGTTGTAAAACGGTCCGCAAGTCACAGTGGGGGATATTTATGTTATTTACAGTCAATAATGAGATACACTGTAGATCATAAGTAATCATCTGGTGGGTCATGACCCACTAATGGGTTGCTGGTCTGTTCTAATAGAGTTGCGGACAGCAGGGAAAAACAATGCTAAATGCAAATAATAACATGCAACTAACCATATAACATCAATGTCAAAGACTATGCATCTAGTCAAACATTTTAGTGCAATAGCCATCTGAAATTTGGTACAGGCTAACCAAATTTAATTAATGTCAGTATGGACATGTTGCATGATGTCCAAGAAAACCATAAATGATGCAAGATAAAAAATTAAATATGACCCAGATGAGGATGGTGGGAAAGATTTATATGGATTGTACCAACCACAATATGTTGAATAATTGGCTGTCGAGAGCATGAAACCATTGAAATTTAAGAGACTTTTAAAAACCAAGATAATCAAATTTCCTATTCAACATATCATGTTAATAAATTAGCATATAGTTGAGCTTATGCAGTTCATAATATTAATACATTTCAATGTTTGATTTTAAAAACAGCTTTCTTTACTTTTGTATGATAATCCATTTTGTTACTATGCAAGGTAGGCATTTGATGTCTAATGTAAAATTCACATACAACTACATCTACGTACTTCTTTCGCTGGGGTGACCACCATTTTGTTCCTCTTCGGGTTCACCTCCAGAACCTCTTTTCCCACAGGTGGTTTGCCATTTCCTGTCAGTCTGTGATGGATCTTTTTCTCCAAAGATGTTGGGTTGGGTTTACTGGCCACAACCTTCAGTGTAGGTGAAGCTAGATGTGGTATTGCAAATAGAAAATCAGTACCAACTATCAGGCAACCCACACCCTAATGGCATCTTTCCCAGCACTGCATTGCACCACAGTAAGAGCCAATGTTTTACATAATTTCAAGCTTGCGTCACCGAAGGGATGCCCACTATCCTCTTCAGCTCTTACTACAACTCGTTAATCCAGTTATTCTGATAGTGGCAACCCAAGGAAGCAATCAACAAACAAACACATATGGATCATATTATATGAAGAAATACTGTGAATAATTGTACAGTGTGGTCCAAACGTTGGAGACAAAAAAAATTATATTTTGTAGCCCTATTATTTTCCAATTGAATACACATATTTTCATTAAAAATTATACTATCAGCATAACAATTTGTGTGAAAACTTCAATCAACTTGAATTTCTGAATTTCTTAGTATTTGGTACACATTTGTTTGCATGTACTCAAGCTGGCATGGACTCCACAAAACCTGATGATCCATTTAATACATCATAATTTGAGAATGTTCCAAAGACAATCTTTTGTTGTAAAGGTTTAGACATTATTGTCACAAATTTGCTTGCATTAAGATTTCAAACTATTTATTGGTCACTATTTCAAAGGAACATTCTGGGTTCAATACAAGTTAAGTTCAATCAACAGCATTTGTGGCACAATGTTGATTACCACAATACAGAGTTTTGACTCATCCCTTCTTTTCTTTATATATACAATATATTTTTTATATATATATACAGCCAGTGCAGTTCATAATATTAAGAAACTTTTTGTTTATCAATTTTGGTACTGTGTTGGGTCGGCACTTGATGTCCAATGTAAAATCCGAGTCCTGAAGCAAAACCAGTTGAGACTCACTGACAAAAAAAATTATTACAAAATAAAAGATATTTCCAGAATTTTCAATGTGGTCTCAGACTTTTGGACCCCATGGAAATGGATTGGAGCAAAAATGTATGTCATCAGAGTGTACTCTTCAATTTGAGGTTGATAGATCTCACATGAAACACTGATATTAATCAGGTAGACCTGTGAATGATCGTAGAGCGAGTGATTACGGTTCCCTAACCTCTAGCTGGGCAGGGGATGGTTCTGCATTTCACTGCTCCATCTTTACACTGGCACACACTGCAAGGCTCTGGAGACCAGACAGCCCCTTCAAACAGAGAGATCCCATTCACCAGGCACTGGCTGCTGAGCCCTGGCACATATGCACAGAAACAGAACTTCAGTATTCAGCATATACGCCATTAGTCTTGGCTCAAAAGATCATGATTCAGTGAAACAATTATTGTGGTTCTTCTTTTACAACAACGGAACTGAGTGAATATATAAAATACTATAGTGGAAAAACTAGATTAGCATTTCCTGAACAAAATACCAGTGATCCCAGACTGGCTAATCATGACCAATCACAATTCAGTATGCAAATAGAGTTAAGAAAGAAGACCAATCGGAATTTAGTATCAAATATTACAATTGCGTAATTGCCCTCAGTTACATTTTGAATGCTGAACATTCTAGCAATGTAAGTACATTTTCAAATGTTAATAATTTTTTTCTCTCTCTACTTTTCTCCCCAATTTGGAATGCCCAATTCCCAATGCGCTCTAAATGCTCACGGTGGCGTAGTGAATCCGCACATCTTATCACGTGGCGCGTTACCGCGGAGACATAGCGCGTGTGGAGCCTTCACGCTATTCTCTGTGGCATCTACGCACAACTCACCACATGCCCCACTGAGAGCGAGAACCACATTATACTGACCACAAGGAGGTTACACAATGTGACTCTACCCTCCCTAGTAACCGGGCCAATTTGGTTGCTTAGGAGACCTGGCTGGTGTCACTCACACCCTGAATTCGAACTCACGACTCCAGGTGTGGTAGTCAGCATCAATATTCACTGAGCTACCCAGGCCACCTCAAGCATTAATCTTAAATTTCTTGAAAAGTATAGCAGTTTTAGGCTGAAATTGTATACACAAAACATTCAATTGAGCATATATTAAATGATTCGGGATGAAATAAATGCAAAGGTTTAATAGTTAGGGATAGGGGTTTAGAATATGAAATGTTTGAGGAATATTAATTCAGTGCTACCTTGCAACCATTGTAAAAGTGATACAAAGTAATCACTTTTTTGCTTGATTAAATGTATTAAGCTGTACTCACCTGGAAGGAAAGGGTTGTCATACTCAGGTGGATCCGCCGAAGCGGATGAAAAAGGTCTGGAGCTCCTCTGTTTCTCTCCTCTCCTCTTTATTCTTTTTCCTTCAGTCACTAAAAGTGCTAAACACAAGCAAAGACCCAGAGCTAAAATTCTGTACATTCTTCTGTTGGTCTATGCTGGATTCAGTTCAGGTCTGTCTGAGACAGCTGTATCGATATCTCTGAGGACTGAACCCTCTGAAAAGCCAGTTATATTCTCTGCCACTGGAAATCATGTACAACCCCTCACCCTTCCCTGCCAGAAAAAAAGGGAAAAATGCAAAGGTGAGAGCAGAGAGTGAGGAGGAAGGAATGGAAAGGAAACAGCAGGAGAGAGGGGGAAAAAGAAAAAGAAAACATTATCAACAAAGCACCTCTTTCATTCGCCCCAAAAACCATCAACCGTCTCTCCTTTTTCCTCTCAACGAACGCTCATCGGTTCCCAGAGCCAAGCAAACTATTAGACAGTTCTCAAGGAGAAAAAGCTTATCTCTGACAGCTATTATTATTCTGACATCAGTGGATGAACTTCCAATGTGTGGGATCTCAAATTTGTGATGACGAATAAAACACGTCTTTAAGTCTCTCTTTACAAGACCCTTATTAATGTCTCTGCACAAGGATGCAACCAAATATTTAATATTAGGGAGGAACTACTGTCATTTTTTTTAGGAATCAATCATTGAAAACCCCATATTGATCTAATCTGAAAATTGGGGGTAACAAAACAATTTCTCTCAGTGTCTAAGGTGGTTTCGAACCTGTCTGTGCTTCACAGCTAGTCTGATGGACGAGCAGAGCAAACGTCAGAGCCTTACAGAGCCTGTTAATATGAAAGGAAACTTTGTTTGTCCATGGGCCAATGAGCAGCACACTCCTGAGAAATTCTTGAAGTTCCATTGCCATTTGCAACCTTGCTTGACCATGTTCAGTGCAGCCAATTCATTGTGATGACCAGTTGCTATGACAACCACTTCATGAAACAATGTTACATAGAATTTATTCCACTTTCTGAATAACTTTATTGTTATTGTAATGTACAAATAATTTGGAATTTTAAAGGAACATTCTGCGTTCGATTCAAGTTAAGTTCAATCGACAGCATTTTTGGCATAATGTTGATTACCACAAAACATAATTTTGACTAATACCTCCTTTTCTTTAAAAAAAGCAAAAATCGGGACACTTAATGGGGTCAATCCATAAATTAATTAAAATACTCACTGTTTCAAATTTATAGCCACAAGATGTAAAAAATATGTGTTTTAACATGATTTAAGTGTTATAAAATAGCTTACTAACCTGTACTTCGTTGCCATGACGATGTAATATAAACAACCCTTAAAATACTAAAATAATTTCAATGACTTTACAGCTCAAATACAGTGCCTTTATAAAATTAGAAGCTTTGCATATCTGCCTTTAAATCCTTCAAAAATTGGCCCCTATTCACTTCCATTGTAAGTGCCTCACTGTAACCTCGATTTTTTATTTTTTATTTTTTAAAGAAAAGGATGGACGATTCTAAATACATTTCTGTGGTAATCAACATTATGCCTCAAATGCTGTCGATTGAGTTTTAGTTGTATTGAACAGAATATATCTTCAAAGGTTTAGTTCAATAAAAAAATTAAATTCTGTCATTATTTGCTCACCCTCATATTGTTCCAACCTGTATGACTTTCTTTCTTCTGTGGAACACAAAAGGGGATGTTAAACAGAATGTTTAGTCTCAGTCACCATTCACTTTCATTGTATTGTTTATAGAGTCTGCAAGTTCCTAAAATTCTGTCTTTTTGTTCCATGATAGAAAGTATGTCATATGGGTTTGGAACGGTATTAGAGTGGGTAAATGATGACAGAATATTTATTTTTGTAAAATGTAAATAAGAAATAAAATTTTCTTCACAGTAGACCATGATTTTGATGACACTGTATGTCCTTTACTACCTGCTTACGTTACTCACCATAATTTTTTAAAATTATTTTTATATGAATTAGGTCATATTCTGATTGTTGCTCATATAATACAGATGTTAAAATGCAGCACTTTACAAGTCATCCATTATAGCTTAAGTATGTCAAAAGATAACATTATGTGAGGAAAAGTGTGAAAAATGTTTAAGAACTGATAATCTGCCACTTAATTTTAATTTGTGTGAAAGGGAATAAAAATAATTGTTGTTACAACTGCTGCGATATGTAGAAAAACCATATGAAAATGATCTTCTATAATAAAAATCTAGGTTTAGTAATGTGCTCCTATAAGAACAGGCTGTTTAAATGTGTTAGCACAATTGAAATGACCTAATAAAGCAAATAATCACTGTGTAAACTGTACAACTGAATGTTTCAATTGCTGTGGAGCATGTCAATTTCTTTCACCTAATTAAGGCTTCTTTATAAATGTATATTCATGTAAATGTGGTAAACAAACACAAACCTGAAAAAATGCCTGGGATTATTATATAAGAAAAGTTTTGAGTATGCTGGGACAAATAAACAATTTAGTTCTCCCAAATTCATGTTTGCATCTCCCACTCTGCAGTTTAGACTTTCTTTATTTTTTTTGCCTCTGACACTGAAAATGTTCAAGTAATTTGATGTTTTCAAGCAATTTGATGTAATCACTCCTCCACTAGACAAGCCCTGAGCCTCCTGTCTTTCATTCAAAAATATTGATGTAGACAAACAATAATTTTGAGTAGGTAAACAACTCACCCACAACTTATGGGCTTTACCCCATACACCTGCTTAGAGACTGACAAAAAACTAATTAAACCAGATATAAAATTTCCAAACAAATTGCCCTGAAATGTACTGTATATATCAACACAACACCCTTCTTCTGTGGCCCGTTTATGAAATGAAATGGTCTATGAAGACGCTCATGTACAATGGGTGATTGTCTGGGGGACAGATTTCACCCAAGTTAATAAACCTCCAAAAACATGGTTTGACAATTGAACTTAACTGACCTCAGACAGCAAACAGTCTAGTTTGTACATTTTCTTCATAACCACTCGAAAATCTTTGTTTACTCTTTTCCGAGAACTCCCCATCCGTCCACACACATTGCTGGAGCCAGTCCTGTCCAGAACATAATAAATCTACAGCCCAAACTGTTTAACATATACATCTTACACACATTCGCTTAAGAATAAAATGCATTTAGGTAAAAGTGATTTTAAGTGCTTTACTAAGTAACATTGGAAAGATGCAGTATATAGGTGGATGGCTGGATGGATGGTCTGAATCTGTTTACCAAAGAATTTTGCTCAGATTCATTCATGGATGCATTCAGATGGTCATTACGTCTTGTTTAATCTTTAGTTTTCCAAATTATCTTTAAAACACTAGTAGTAAATTCGTAAACGAATCAGTGTTTTTGAACAAATTGTTCTCATTCTATTTCATTGTTGCGGTTGAGAACGACTGTTTTTTTTAATGAATCAAATGAATCAATTGTTTAATTAACTCATTGCACATTGCACACATTAGTCACCATCTACTGGCGAATCTGAATTGTTAAAAGCAAACGTAATCAAAAGAGTCAGTGTAATGAATCAGTTCCTGTAATTTTGTGGCCTAAGGTTTAAAACACCAACACTAAGGTATGTAGCACAATTATGTATTTAAGATTCTATTAGCACTACCCAGACTAATCTTAATGACACAAATTATAGATATAACAGTAGTCACGTGATGTGGGTTGTGATTATCTTGAACTGAAGATACTTGCTACATATAGCAACACTTATACAGAAATACAGTCCATCTCTTCTATTTTCTCTAACTTCTGTAGCATGTGATTTGGGACTCCTCATTAAAAAACCGCCTACTACTGGTTTCAACAGTAACAGTAAGTCTGTATATTTTTAGTGTTAGGTGGGAGATTTAACCCCAACCACAAAAGACTGTTGCAGATTTTAGCAAGTGTACAGCAACCATTATTTTAGCTGTCCCTCTATCTTTCTGTCTAGTGTCTTAGTTAGTTAAATCACATCTCTGATTTCAAACATTACATATATAGAGTAAAGATTTACACCTACTCAGAATTTATACTACTGTATGGCTGAAACAATTGTTATGTTTTGTATGGGCTATAAGATGTATTCAATTAAATAGCCCCCTCCCCCTATCCCATGACTTATCATGACTGGTAAGATTCAATGTGACCATTCAGCATTCAGTCAAGTAGTTAAACCATATTTGCCCTCTAGCGGGTACAATGCCATTGCTGTGCATGTAGGCAACGCCCTCATTGGATTTCGTCATAGAGCATCAACCAATCAGCGCAGACTTCAATAGGAACAGCAACAATTGAGGCGAGCATGTGGGTCATGCGTGTGTGACAAATCTAGTACACACACGCGAATACCATAATGCACGATTTATGAACGGAAAATTCATACGGAAACGGAAAAGTCAAACGTCCCAAAATGGCTTCGTGGTCGGAGAAAATGGTGCAACTGCTGCGTCGAATGAACAACTTTCATTTACCAGGTGGGAGAAAGTGAAAAACATCCGTAAATGTCAATAAAAGTCAAACCATATGAATGTCATATAGCATGAATGGAAATGTCATATGGGTTGTTGAAGCGGAAGTTGTCCATTTACCTTTTACTTTGTTCGCGTCTGTCAACATAACAATTTTATGTTAAAAATTATATGAATAGCCGATTTTTAAGATACTTTTAATCTGTACGGTTAAAAAAAAAATTATTATGACTTTTTGCGTTTTAGTAGTTCATTTTAAAGGCATATTCAGGGTTCAGTAAAAGTTAATACCATTTTCGGTACCAAAGCAAAACGCAAAAACAGGTTACAGAACAACACTTTAATTAACAAAGTTAACAAAACATTAGCAGCAGAACTAACATTAAGCAACACTTAAAGTTAAATATATTATTTTTGAATTATAGCAAAACTATACAATGTATGCTTCAAGTATTTTTGAACACTTGTATAAGATTTGCTTCAACTTTTGAAGCAAATCTCGTCGATGATCAGTGGAGAGTGTTCACTCTGTGCTCTCCTGAAGTCAACAACCATCTCTTTTGTTTTGTCCACATTCAGAGACAGGTTGTTGGCTCTACACCAGTCCGTTAGCCGCTGCACCTCCTCTCTGTATGCTGACTCGTCGTTCTTGCTGATGAGACCCACCACAGTCGTGTCATCGGCGAACTTAATGATGTGGTTCAAACTGTGCATTGCTGCACAGTCGTGAGTCAGCAGAGTGAACAGCAGTGGACTGAGCACACAGCCCAGGGGGGCCCCAGTGCTCAGTGTGGTAGTGGTGGAGATGCTGTTCCCGATCCGGACTGACTGAGGTCTCCCACTCAGGAAGTCCAGGGTCCAGTTGCAGAGGGGGGTATCCAGGCCCAGCAGGTTCAGCTTTCCAATCAGGTGCTGAGGAATGATTGTGTTGAATGCTGAGCTGAAGTCTATGAACAGCATTCGAACATATGAGTCATTTTTATCTAGGTGGGTGAGGGCCAGATGGAGGGTGGTGGTGATGGCATCGTCTGTTGAACGGTTTGGATGATACGTGAACTGCAGTGGGTCTAGTGAGGGGGGCAGCAAATAAGCTCCAAGGCCGCAAACTTTTAAAGAACGGGCATCATCAGAGGAATACTGTTATAAACATGTGTAGTGTCTTGTTAAATGTCGACAGCTGAAAATTGCCCATTTGTAGAGTGTCCTGATCATTAGCTTTATAACTAACCTGGCTGACTGTATGAGTCTGCTATTTTAATTTTAACTAAGTTTCTTGACCGAAATGTGTCGTCAAATCCGTAACTCTTAATGTTACATGGCAGATCCAAACAGACACACTACAAGACATCTTGATGCTAGGTTTGTTTCAAAATTGACAAATGCGTGTAGTGATCTGCATATGCACAGGAAATGATCCACAAATAAATGCGCACGATTCACAAATGAATGCTGGACAGAGTTGTGTTTTTGAGTATTTATAATTGTAAATAATTTTTCATTTTATTTATTTGTGAATTCACCGTATTTTTTTGTGGAACTCCTTACATTTATTTGTGGATCTGATTCAATTTATTTGTGAAACAACTTTCTATTTGTGAATCTCTTTCCATTTGTATGTTAATATGAAACAATTCTCTCTCCATATGATTGCCACAAAAAAATTATATTGACTTGTCTCTCCTTGTCTTAAAAAAAGCAAACATCCAGGTTACAGTGAGGCACTTACAATGAAAGTGAATGGGGCCAGTCTATAAACATTAAAATACACACAATTTCAAATGTACAGCCACCAGACGTAAACAATATGCGTGTAGTGTCATAAAATCACTCACTAATCTATGCTGTGTTAAGTTATAGCCAATCTTCGTTGCCATGACGACGTAACGCTGTAAACACCAAAACAACTGTAAAAAGTGTTTTAAACAATTTACAGCTCAAATAATGCACAAGTTTTAACAGAAGAAAGGTTTATAAAATTATAAGCATTAGTAAACATTTCTGCCTTTAAACCCTCCAATTTTTTTCTTTTTTTAAGAAAAGGAGGAACAAGTCTAAAAAATGTTTTGTGGTAATCAACATTATGCCACAAATGCTGTCGACTGAGATAAACTTGTTTTGAACCCTGAATATTCTTTTAAATTGCTGTCAAATAAATTTTTATAAGTGCAAATGTTCCATGTAGTCTCATTAACTATGATGTCATAAAAGCTACATGGATAATAACTATTAAATGGTGACTATTTCTTTTAAAATAGTTTTAGATGGGAGTATAGCATGTCATGTCTCAGGACATGTCTCCAGAAGTATTTGCATTTCAATACATTCTTTTATTCCAGGTTCCAGTTTAGAGAGCTGTCTACGTTTTGAGGTGGATGGAGAGCAAGTGGGTTGGGTTCCCCCGAAAGTAGCATCAATTCTTGGTCGTTTTCCTTCTGTCTTTAGGCCATATGGGAGCGCTATAACCTTATGCTCCAGTCTTGACACTTTCGAGAGTAGATCAGTTGCTGTGGATGAGGTACTGCAGGAGTTGAGGAGGGAGGCAACATTCACCTGTCTCATAGGCTGGAGAGATGAGGTAAGACTAATGGTATGGCTTTAAAGGGATAGTTCACCCAAAAATGAAAATTCCGTCATCATTTGCTCTCCCTCATGTTGTTCCAAACCCCTATGACTTTCTTTCTTCCATGGAACACAAAATGAGGTGTTAGGTAGAATGTTAGCCTAAGTCACTATTCACTTTCATTGCATCTTTCTTTCTCAATACAATGAAAGTGAATGGTGAATGAGGACTATATTCTGCCTAAAATCTCCTTTTGTTTTCCAAAGCAAAAAAGAAAGTCATAGGGGTTTGGATCAACACAAGGGTGAGTACATGATGACATAATTGCTATTTTGGGTGTATGTCCCTTTAACTCATCATCCATCTTCATTATTACCTTTACAGCTCCTCACTGTTTTCATCCAAAAATGTCAGTTCCTCCATGCAACATTATCAGAGGGCATCTTCTTTTCAGCAATATGCAGTGATGCCCAGATACTGTGACCCTCCACTCATGTATATGGAGAGAGCAGCAACAAGTAAGTCAATTAAATTTTCATTCTGTTCTTATACAGTAATTTGGCACAGACAAAGTGACATCACTTATATAATGGATAATGCCCCAACACAGGTTTATTTGGAGTGAAACAGTATGGTGTCCATATCAATGGCTACACCCGTGATTCGAGTGGAAATCTCCATATGTGGCTGGCACGACGGTCTCTGAACAAACAGAAGTATCCAGGAAGATTGGACAATATGGTACTAAGTGGCAGCACAGTAATCAACTATAAATTTACATATATACATATCTTAAAGGGATAGTTAAAAATGAAAATTCTGTCATAACATACTAAGCCTCATGTTGATCTAAGCCTGTATGACTTTTTGTTGCCTTCAGAAGACATGAAATATGATGCATGAGTCACATGGGCTACTTTTATGTTACTATTGTGGCCTTATTTAAGCCTGAAAGTGAGTCACTATCAACTGCCATTGTATTAAAATATGGACCAAAAAGAAAGTAGTGTGGTTTTGGAACAATGTGAGGGTGAGGAAATTGGAGTAAAACGAGAGAATTTTCATTTTTGTTTGAACTACTACATTAATACATTACAAATGACATATTTCACTGCATACTGTATAAAATCTTTATCGCTTCATGTAGTTGTTGGAAGACAGACTTTGGGAGATTTCCGAAATATGGACTCAGGTTAAAGGTAATGAGTATATAATATCTGTGCCACCAAACAGAATTGCATAAACATCATCCAAAATAAATGGTTTCCTAAACACTCCTACCGTCCTTTCCATCCTACCTGCCATTGTTTGCCAGATTGGTCTATTGCCCGCTTAAAGGGATAGTTCACCCAAAAGTTAAAATTCTCTCATCATTTATATGCCATCCCAGATGTGTATGACTTTTGTTCTTCTGCTGAACACAAAGATTTTTAGAACAATATTTCAGCTTTGTAGGTTCACACAATGCAAATGAATGGTGTCCAGAACTCTGAAGGTCCAAAAAGCACATAAAAGCAGCTTAAAAGTAATCCATAAAACTCCCGTGGGTAAATCTGTCTTCGGAAGCGATATGATATGTGTGGGTGAGAAACAGATTTATATTTATGTCCTTTTACTATAAATTCTCCTCCCTGCTCATTAGGTGGTGATATGCCCAAATAATGTGAATCACTAAAAACAAAAGAAGAATGTGAAAGTGGAGAAATAGTAAAAAGGACTTAAATAATCTGTTTCTCACTCGCACATATGATATCGCTTCTGACGATGGATTTAACCACTGCAGTTTTATGGATTATTTTTATGCTGTTTTTGTGTTTTTGGAGCTTCAGAATGTTGGTACCCATTCACTTGCATTGTGAGGAGTTCAAAATACTGTATTCTGCAGAAGACAGAAAGTCATACACATATTGGATGGCATGAGGATGGGTAAATAATGAGAGAATTTTCATTTTTGGGTGAACTATTCCTTTAACAGCTCACTACAGATAACCCTGCCCCAAAGTTATATCATTGGTTGAAATAGAGGTTGGACATTTCAAACATTACAATGCCAAATTTACTCTTCAGTCAACCTATAAATGCGTTATTGTTGTTTCTGCATATTGAACTGGGATGGAATAAATTATTTTAACATTGAATAAATTACACACCAAATGTGTTTGGTTTGAATTGTACCTCTGATCTCATTACAGGCTGCTGGTGGGCTGGCGGCAGGCTGTAGTGTCAGGCATACCATGGTAAAAGAGTGTGAAGAAGAGGCCTGCATTCCTCCAGGCCTGGCAGAGCAAGCACGCCCAGTGGGAACTGTGAGGTGCATAATCTTGTTTCTTTCTTTCTGTCTTTTTATTTTTTCTTCTTTTTTGTCCCGCTATTTAAAAAATATATTTAGAACGCATCCTAAAGCATGAAAGAAATTAGTAACTGGTAAATGACTAATATGCTTGTTACAGTTTTTTCCTATTCAAAACCATCCTGACATCAAGGGTAGATTTTAACATTCCTCTCAACTCAATTTCAAAAGAGATTGATTAATACAGCAGAGATGCCAGATATAACTACCAAATGGCAGGATTCCAAAGAAATGTTTAGAGCGCTCAACACTATTGAATAGAAGATGACCACAATTCACATATTGAAAGGGCTCAAAATACATCAGTGTGATCAATGGAAAACAGTGAGTGTCTGTCACAGGCAACATTTCTTCTCTCTGTAGCTACACCTACGAAGATGACGAAGGAGTATTTCCTGAGTGCCAATTTGTCTTTGACTTAGAGTTGCCTCTCAATTTCCAGCCTTACATTGGAGACGGGGAAGTGCAAGCTTTTTACTACTACCCCATTGAGAAGGTGAAGGAATATCACTAATTTGAGGTTATGAAGGTTTGAATGACATGTGATGTCTTCTGCATAAACTAGTAAGTAGCGTGCATCGTTTTCAGGTCCAAGATCTTCTAGTCAGTGAGGAGTTCAAGCCAAACTGTGCCATGGTGGTTTTAGACTTCCTCATCAGACATGCCATCATAGAGCCAGACTCAGGTTTGTAATGCACATCACGACTAACGAGGTCAGATGGGGGATCAAAATGAAGAGGATTATATTCTCACTTGGTCTACTAGAGAGAGTATTGGGTGAATCTCACAAAATGTCTAGGTCATATTTAGTGACTGACCAATATTCGGTTATTATACATTTACATTTATTCATTTTGCAGATGCCTTATTTTGCATTTTATTGGCATCTGTAGATAATCATGTTGGCCGATTAACAAGAGTGTTAATCGGCCAACAACTTTCCCTTTTGTCAGTTCCAAAATGTACCAATAGATTTGTCAATGGTTGGTAAACGATTTCTGTTTTCAAAGTTATTTTTTCAGGTTTTTTTTTCAAGTGTTTTGTATGACAGAATTGTTCATTTAACTTGAGAAATTTTGTGATTGGCTGTTATGAAATAGTATTATGTATATCAACATTTATACCAGCCATCCTCTAGATAGACTCTAGATATTGCTATCGGCTATTCAAAACCCATATTCATCAACCAGTCCTCATATTTCATGCCACAAAAAAAAAACGTATTTTTCATGAAGAAAACTATGCTTATTTTTAAGACCTATAAGATTTTTTTGCATTGTGGGATTATTTTCATGACAATCAAGCATATTTAACCTGCTCTTCCATTGTCAGTAGCCAACTATAGTGTGATATATATACAAACACACTGGTGGCCAAAAGTTTGGAATAATGAACAGATTTTGCTCTTATGGAAAGAAATTGTTACTTTTATTCACCAAAGTGGCATTCAACTGATCACAAAGTATAGTCAGGACATTAATAATGTGAAAAAATACTATTACAATTAGAAAAAAAAATAGAAAAAAAAAAAAATAAAATCCTCCACATGCAGCAATGACACTAGTCATTGTTTGTCCAGATACTCTGCAATGGGAAGAATTGCAAAGAAAAAGCCACTTTTGAAACAGAAAAACAAAAAGAAAAGGTTAGAGTGGGCAAAGAATCACAGACATTGGACAACAGATAATTGGAAAAGTGTGTTACGGATCTTAACCCCATTGAGCTTTTGAGGGATCAGCCTTCTTCAGTCTTGTAAGGTGTGTGAGAAGAGTCCGATAAAACAGACACATCTATGGCAAGTGCTACAGGAAGTGTGGGGTGAAATGTCACAGGAGTATCTGGACAAACTGACGGCTAGAATGCCAAGGATCTGCAAAGCTGTCATTGCTGTACGTCAATAATTTTTTTTTATGAGAACTCTTTGAAGTAGTTTTTCAAATTGGGGGTGGGGGGGCGGGGATTCATTTAAAAAAAATTGTCACTATCCGAAAAAACCTTAACCGTTCCACAAATAATCTTCCTTATATGCAATTTTTTTTTTCATTTGATTTTGGGGTATAATATGACCTGACATATTTTCTTCATTAGATTCACTCAGCAATTAGAATTTGATAGTATGTTATACCTATTACACACTTTTAAATGACAAGCCAAACATGATAGAGGATGTGACTGTTATTTTTCAGAGCCCTATTATCATGAATTTGTAGCTGGATTGCACCGATCACTATAAAGACTGACAGATGGTTTTAGATTCTGGACAACCTGCAACAGTTTGGTATTTTTGTCATCCTCCACATTTCATTCTTTTAACTAATGTGTACTCTTGTTTACTAACACACTTCTACAATGTCTAGAAAAGAAATTATATATTGTACATGAAACATAAACATAAAATGAAGACCCAGTCAAATTTACCCTATAAGAATTTATTTTTTCAATACATTTCAAATGAGTCTGTCGAAATCCAAAGATGCACTGGTATACAAAAGATAATTGATGCATCAAAGGCTCTTTTTTTTTTTTCTTACAATGAAATGCAGAATCTCTACTAAGAAATGACTTGCATTTAATAATATGGCATTAAACAGCTCTCTCAAAATCAAATTTTCGCTACTGTTTTCCTTCTGTATTTCTTTTAAAACTTTTAAATTCTAAGACACTAGAATTTGTAACATATGCAAAAATTATATAGTATAGCCAGTAGAATTTCACAAAAAAAAGGAAGTACAGGAGAAGTGAACAATAAAAATAAAACAAATGGAGTGAAAATGGAGGGAGTTTCTCATTTATACAATGAGAAATAAACAAATATTACATTTATTTCTGCACACCAAATAAAAGCCTGTCATGCAGGTAAGAGAAATGGTGAAAATTAGATGTTTACGCAAAACACTGTCACCTAGTAGAAAACGTGTATATATATATTGCCAAAATCGAACAGTGTCTGATAGTCAACACATAGAGCTGAAGTCATATCTGTAGTTTTGCTTTGAGCTCCACTAGTGCTGATTAACCCAAAGTTTTTTTTTATTACAATACATCAGCAAGCACATAAAATACTCACAAAAAGGTGAATTTGTATCATCATTGCATTTTACTTAGAATTTTATAGGCAAATGGCATATAGATATAATTCTTATTGGAAAAAGGAATTGTAAGACTACAACTACTTCCAACAATTTTTAACCAGTGAATAAGTGTCAATTTTGACAGGACAGGGGGGCACAGAGGAACCAGCTGTATTAACCAACAGTATTAGCATGTTAAAGTAGGAACAAAAAAAATTGTTAAACAGAAAATTGTATTACAAAGTATAGGCATAAATGATTTACATAAGACGGCACTTGTTCCCTGGGAGGTTTATAAAGGGGATCATGGGAGTATTACATCATGTGGCCAAAAAACAACCCCCTGCTTGACATGTAGTATACATAATGTGTAGCACTAACTAATGCCGTATACACCCTGAATGTGTTCTTGCTAACAATGTTGCGCTTCTAACCAGAAGATATGGTATGGGCATAAGAGTACATCACAAATAACCCCACCCCAAAATCAATCATTGATTGTGAGCCACTGTGAAACCACATCAATCTTTACCCTATTAATACACTATCCTTAGTTTATGATCAGTCTGAAGGCTTAAGGTCAACTAATCTTGATTTGAAAGAGGACTGATATCAAACATATTGGCCATAAAAATGTCAAAGTCCCTTTTTGCTGGTACAGTTGTCCCAACTATCTTCTGTTGTTTCCTTTGGCCTGGATTGAAGATGACCCTCCCTGTACCCCCCCCTCCCCTCCCGAGTACGTAATTAACACTGGGGGCATTTCTTCCCTCTATTTGCGCACTTTATAGCGCTTTCATTTTCCTTGGCCTAGTTTGGTTACCCCTTTCCCTCCCTCTTTCTTTTCTCTTCCTCCCAATACTCTATAGCAAAGCACAGGCATTCTTCTTGCCACGTTTCTTGGCTTGGAGTGCCGCTCTTGTGGCCATTTCGAAAACTTCCCTCACACCATCCTTAGTTTTAGCTGAACACTCCAGATAGCCAAACGCATTGATTCGATTAGCCATGTCTCGCCCTTCCTCTGGTTTAACTGGTTCCTGTTCAGGAAGAAACC
Source organism: Moxostoma hubbsi (assembly GCA_032164185.1). Classification (NCBI taxonomy): domain Eukaryota; kingdom Metazoa; phylum Chordata; class Actinopteri; order Cypriniformes; family Catostomidae; genus Moxostoma; species Moxostoma hubbsi. The sequence continues at coordinate 5,837,919 of JAVLUX010000117.1, forward strand.
ATTGACAGGGCATTAGCACACCTCATTTTTAGAAAAAATACAATAACATAAAAGTATAAAAGCATTACAACAAAACAATAGTAACAGCACTGTAATTTATACGTATTTTCTTTACTTCCGTTTCTATTAATGTTGTTTAATCAGTTTTTATGTTATTTCCATGTAAATGTACTTATGTTCAAGATGTTAAATGACTTGACCAGTGCAGTTTTCCTTCCTGTGTTGAAATATTTCCTATTGAAACAGGTAGTTGTGGTGGAACACATAAAAAAGGCTTGTCCCTATCTTTTTAAAAAAAAAATAGCCAATAGCTTTTAGATGTCATAACCAATAACCATGATGTGCTACTTCAGGTGGTGTTGGGGGAGGGAACATGCTCATTTTAAAGAGCATATGATTGGATGATCAAATGCTCTCTATATTTGAGATATAGAGATATATATATATATATATATATATATATATATATATATATATATATATATATATATATTTTTTTTTTTTTTCTGCAGGGACAAATAAAATGACATAATGTGGATGGATTGTCCATATTTTAATTCAGGAGTGTAATATAGAATTCTCACTAATGCCACCAGTTCTGTTGTATTTTGCCAATCAAATTCTAATAATCCCAGATGCAGACGAGCTACTTCTCCAATTCTACGTCGTCTTCTGATATTTCCTAATATTGCAATTATGTGGAATTAAACAGTAAGCTGGCCAATTTCAATAAATTGTCTAAAAACTCTAAATTTTACACAAATGTGGGGACATCTGGTACCTGAAAGGTCAGCTACAATTTGTGATATACACACAATTCTGTATGGAAATGGTTCAAGGGCAGATTTATTTTGCGCTAAACCAAAACTCATGCGACAAAGTGCTTTTTTTAAGAATAACATCATGATGCACACCATTTTATCAGTAAAAGGCCATTTGAATGGAAATGAGCAGGAGGCGGCATTTTCGCATACTTTTTTAACATTTTCACTTTGTCGATAACAGAATAGCACAAAAAGTGGATGGAAACTTAGTTAATGAAGATGGTTTTACCAATAAGACGATTGGGGCTGTCAATCAATTACATTTTTTATTGAATTAATTACATGCTATGCCAGTTAATTATTTGAATAAATTCCAAATATCAATATTTGCAGAGAAAGGCCCCCAAATAAAAATGATTCAATATCTAATGATTAAATAATTATAATAAATAGTGAATATAATAATTTAAATAATACATTACATTATTGTGGTTGAAGAGTAAAGCTTTGATTAGACGATACAAAAGTGGCTTTAGAAGGCAATGTATTACTTCCATATTATTGAACATATGCCTATCTTTGGCCTACAGTCCAGAGATCCATTTTTACAATTACATTCATCAATCTGTCTGAGGTAAACTTATAAAAGCTTTTCTAAGAACACGTCTATATACACATGCATCAAACGGATGCTTTTGAAGCATCTCACTAATGATTGCATCATAAACACAGCATTTTTAGGACCCTGTCAGTTTAAACAGTTTAGTCTCGAGACCACTGCATTCAGAGTTGCATTGAATCCAGCTGTGTTTGAACACAAGAACGTGTCCTCATCTTGTGCTGTCTCCTGTCAATGTGGTTTGTTGCCCTTACAGAAACTTGTTGCATGTACAGCTGAAGTTGTGCTCACTGCCCCCCTCTGATTAAAATTAGTAAAAACATGATGGTGGTACTTCAAACTTAAATTGCTTCAATGCATGATTAATTGCCTTAATTTAAATATAATTTATCGTAAAGAATTAATGTGTTAAATTGAAAGCCCTATTAAAAAATAACTATTTAAAAAAACAAAACAAAAAAAACGATTTAATGTCAGGTTCAGGATAGGAGTTAGCACACAAACACATATGTACATACCTGTTTCATCTTGAGCAGCTCCCGTCGAGTATGATCATCATTCCGTAAATCTTTTTTATTACCCACCAGAATTATTGGAACATTTGGACAGAAATGTTTCACCTCCGGCGTCCATTTCTCAGGGATATTCTCTGTGTGAATACAGTAATTTTTTTTAGATACAATGAAACCAGAATAGAACAATTCAGTCCTAAAAACATTAGGTTAGAATTGCATACACTTAAAGTATGTTACTTTACATACAAATATGGATGGAACAAAGAGAATATTAAAGGATTAGTGTTACATTTTAATTTTAAATGTAATTTCATAACTTAATAGCATTTCATAAAATCAGCTAATCTAAAATTGATCACAATCACAATTAGGACCATCTATGATTCATTAAAAATATTACTATTGAATAAAATCTGAAAAAATATAATAAGACTGGCCACTGGAGAGCTTAGCGTCACTGATTATCTTACCCAAACTGTCAGGGCTGTCTATGGAAAAGCACATAAGGATAACATCGGTGTCTGGGTAGGACAGGGGCCTCAGTCTGTCATAGTCCTCTTGTCCAGCTGTGTCCCATAAAGCCAGCTCAACCTGCCACCAAAAATATGCATACATGTAATAAAAAAACTATTTCACAGATGTGCACAATGTCCAACAATTTAAGGCCCCAGCACACTTGCATAGAAGTTTTTCTTCGTTCTTCTCTCAGAGCCCAAAAGAAGTTTGAAACAGCTGAGGAAGACATAATGTTTGTGAACATTCAGATACCGGCCACAAACACTATGGGAGGCATTTTAAAGGAACATGCCTCATTCTTAAAATAGAATTCAGACGAGATCAGTATAAAAGGCTTTTTAACCACTCAATAATGATTTAAAATAGTATATGCAGTAGAAAATGCATAACTTGCCTTGTTTACATTCAGAATTCTTAGCACTAATCCACTAACACACTATACGTGGCCATAATACACCGATCAGCCACAACATTAAAACCACCTGCCAAATATTGTGTTGGTCCCTCTCATGACACCAAAACAGCACCAACAGAATAGCATTCTGAGATTATATTCTTCTCACCACAATTGAAAAAATACCCAGAGCGGTTAAATGAGTTACCGCAGACTTTTTCAGTTCGAATCAGCCTGGCCATTCTCTGTTGACCTCTCTTATTAACAAGGCATTTCCATCTGGAGAACTGCTCCTCACTGGATGTTTTTTATTTTTGGAATTATTATGAGTACATTTTAGAGACTGTTGTGTGTGAAAATTCCAGGAGATCAGCAGTTACAGAAATACTCAAACCAGCCCGTCTGGCACCAACAATCATCCATGTGATTATCTAATCTGCCAATTGTGTGGCAGCAGTGCATAAAATCATTCAGATATGGGTCAGGAGCTTCAGTTAATGTTCATGTCAACCATCAGAATGGGGGGAAAATGTGATCTCAGTGATTTGGACTGTGGGATGATTGTTGGTGCGAGATGAGATCTACATTAACTCAGATAACCACCCTGTACAATTGTAGTGAGAAGAATATAATCTCAGAATGCAATTCTGAAATGCGTGTTGCCGCTGTTTTTTGAGGCACAAGAGGGACCTACACAATATAAGGCAGGTGGTTTTAATTTTGTGGCTGATCGGTTTATGCGCCGATTACACTCTGTTATTGTTATTTATAATAACATTGATCCTACTGCAAAGATAGGTGTGTAAAAGAGTGTTCATGGGCAGAATTACAGACAAAAGAATGACGATAGGCATATCTTAATTTTGGCAGATGTTTGATTGGTTTTTGGCTGCGTATGACACATGAGTGAATGGGCACTTAGTATTTGTAGACTAATTTAAGAAATATTCTGGGTTTAATAAAAGTTCAATCGACAGCATTTGTGGCATAATATTTATTACTACAAAATAAATTGACTCATTTTGACTTGATTTTCTCCCTTTTTCTCCCCAATTTGGAATTCCCAATGTGCTCTATGTCCTTGTTGTTGTGTAGTGACTCGCTTCAATCTGGGTGGCGTAGGATGAACCTCAGTTGCCTCCACGCCTGAGACCATCAATCTGCGCATCTTATCACGTCGTTTGTTGAACGCGTTTCCGCGGAGACGTAGCACTATTCTCCACAGCATCCACGCACAATTCACCATGCGCCCCACCGAGGTGAGAACCACATTATAGCGATCACGAGGAGGTTACCCCATGTGACTCTACTCTCCCTAGCAACCGGGCCAATTTGGTTGCTTAAGAGACCTGGCTGGTGTCATTCAGCATGCCCTGGATTCAAACTCATGACTCCAGGGGTGGTAGTCAGCGTCTTTACTTGCTGAGCTACCCAGGTCCCTACTTTAAAAAATAAGCAAAAATCTGGGTTACAGTGAGGCACCTAAAATGGTAGTGAATGGGGCTAATTTTTGAATGTTAAAATACTGACTTATTTAAAAGTATAGCCATGAGACATAAACAAAATATGTGTAAACATGATTTTAGTGTGACAAAATCACTTACTAACTTTTTTCTGTATAAAGTTAGCCAATTTTACAACTTTGTTGCCATGCCAATGTAATATCAACTAAACCTAAAACGACTGTAAAAATGTCCATTTAAACAACTTAACAGCTCAAATAATACATGCATGAGTTTCAACAGAAGAATTAATTAAGTCCTTTATAAAATTATAAGCTTCACATTTCTGCCTTTAAACCCTCCATAATTGGCCCCAATTCACTTCCATTGTAAGTGCCTCACTGTAACCTCTATATTTGCTTTTTTTTTTAAAGAAAAAAACGGACAAGTCTAAATAATTTTTGTGCTAATCAACATTATGCCACAAATGCTGTCGATTGAGCTTAACTATTGAATCTGGAATATTCCTTTAAAAACAAACAAAAAAAAAAAATCTCATGACAAGGGCTTGGAAAATGTCTATGCAAACTGACATCCAGATGTAGGTAAATTTGCACCAGCTCGCTAATAATAACTCTGCATGCCAATGTGTTCATGTTGACTGATCTTAACTGACTGAACAGGAATTAGCTTTCGGCCTCAAAGTAGGTGCCTACCGATGACATGGACCAATGGCAGTAAGGTGTTAAGCAACCGTTAAGACGTTTTCATGAAAGTTCGCCCTGGCGATCTGTTACGAACCACCAAAATGAATACAAAAACACCTTCATTTTGGGAAGATTTTTTTTTCTAAATGACATCACACACGTTCATTCTTTGATTTCGTAGGAAGTGTGCAGGAGCCTCTTAAGTCAACCGCACAATAATATTCATTGAAATTTAACTATCCACAAACAACAACAAAACATTTAAATAAAGGAAGACCATACAGTAACAATTAGAGGAAGTTGTTCAAACTTTGACAAAAACTATGTGTGCTACAACAAGTAGTTTCAGCGCTGACATAGGATTGTAAAGACATTCTCACCTGTTTGCCATCCACCTCTATATCAGCGACATAGTTCTCGAACACTGTGGGTACGTAGACCTCAGGAAACTGGTCTTTGCTGAAAACGATGAGTAAACACGTTTTTCCACATGCTCCATCGCCAACGATTACAAGCTTCTTACGAATTGCAGCCATCTGTCACAAGATGAAAGGATCAGCTAGTAATTACAAGAGGCAGTTGTTTCTACACTGGAATTAGCAACAGTTTATTATATAGATTCAACTTTTATTTGATAAAGAGGGGAATGTTCCTGTCTGGCCCACTGCTCTCCTCTACCGTTTCATATTGAAGAATCATTTTAAGTGGTAATATTTTCTACTGCTATTCCTGAAAAAATCTTAGTCTTTTACAACTAAGAAATACCCCTGTATTATTTACCCATGATATTTATAAATCTGCCAGTAGCCTGAAACATATATGTTTCAAAATACTAGAACACTTAGAATATAAGAATAGGTAAGCTTTAAATAATTCTATGGTGCATTGTGAAACGGGTGTCATATAAATAATAAAAAATCTCTTGCACAATTTCATGCCATATGCCTATTTTTTTAAGTATATATTAATATTTCAGCCATTTTATTGATCTGTACACTGGGTTCTTATGTTATAGCACTGCAGCATTAACCCCTCCTCTCTCTCTCTCTCTCTCACACACACACACACACACCTCAGCTGCTGTCACAACACACCGCACCCTGCACAAAATACTGATCAATGCAAATAAAACACACTTTGAAGCATTCCATACTTCCCACATTAATTTAGACACTATAAGAGCCCATACAACGCAGATATCTCTCCAAGTTATTGTCGCCGTGTGTGACCTTATATTGTTTTAAACTGATTAAACGACTGATTTAATAAAATACTGATTCAACAATAGACCCAGAGGGAAGGAGGCTACTTTTGATGGCTTGATAAAATTGCTCCTTGAAATGTCGAAATGTTGTGTTGAGTGTTTTGAGGGGTGGCGATTATTAAGAGCCGCATGTCTGCGCAAAACTATCAGTCCACCCCGGTTTACTCCCTTTGCTAACTGGGACGTCTGATCTCACGCCCAAATAAGTGTCGACACGGGCAGCATTTGACTTGTATTGACCCTATACCACAAATTAACATCTGCATCAAACTTTCTGTACGTGTTACTGCCATTATCGTCGGAGTTTAAGGCGTAAATAAGCTCATGTTGTTTTTCCATTTCCGTCATCATCACTATTAGCATTTTAGCACAGAGCTAGCTGGAGGTAAAGGGCGTCTATTAAATCACTCGAGCGACTTTTAAATGTCTAATGAGCTGTATTGTGTCTAGAACGTATGGGACATGAATTAGCATATCGATCAGCAGTACGGGAGGTGTTTTATGTAAGTATTTACCGTTTTCGTCTCAGATGTCCTCGCGTTCTTTATCTTTTCCTGTACGACCCAAAGCCCCGCCCCGCAGACGGTGCTACGCCACTAAGGCACGCCCATTCCTGGTCGCTTCCACCAATCAGAGACAGACGCTTCAGCGACGTCCAAACGTAGGATAACAAGCAAAATATTTTTGGAATGACTAGTTTTGTGGTTGCTGCATAAAGGCAACACCACTCAATTAAATGTCAAATGAACTAGTGAAATGCCAGATTTGTTATTGCCATTATTAATTTTGTATTAATGCAGTGTTGTTTGTTTTTAGTGTTGTTAACAGTATTGTTAATGTTTTTTTAAAACATTATTCATCATAGTAGTTTCTTGATAAAATATTGGAGAGCAATAGACAAAACTTAAAACACTACTGGTGAATATTTTTAACTCACATTAGCCAAAAAAGGACCAGAAAGTCAGCACAAAGATTTTTTTTTTTAATTATTTCTGCCTGACTGGCCCATATACACTTAGCTATAGTTTTTGTAATTAATATTTTCAATATGGCTTTGTAACACACTTTTTAGATTTTGTGGCAAAAGCCTTTGGAAATCACATAAAAGTGCATACAACATAATTACATTGACATCAAATTGCACAAATCTTGCTTAAAATTTAATTTTCATTAAATCAAAGCTGGTAAAGGACATGAACAGTATATCAACCAATACTGTTTTCATATGCCTAAAATTGCACCACAATTCAGCAAATTCTCTAGTACTTTTACTGCAGGACTGTACAATTATTTTCAGTCATTTTGTACGGCATAAAAATTATTTGGCTCGGTTTGTAGTATTTACACTTTCATGCTGTTGAAAGTACAATCCTTGTGTGCTGAAACAGGCCTTTTAATGCATAAAATTACATAAAAAAAAAAAAACACAAAACACCCAACTTTATTTTGCCCATATTTTTGCAAACAAATAAGTTAATTCTACCAGTTCCTGCTGTTTCAGCAAGTTTATACCTACTGATTACCATTTGAAAATACCACATACCATATTATAACATACTGAATTTTATTATAAGAGTTGTGGAGAGTCAAATGTACAATCAAACACAAATGAACAGGATATTTATTGACATAATATTGTCTACTCTTCTCCAGATGAGGGGAGAACAATCTTGCTGGGGTCGTAATAGTTTTCAGACATGAGAGGTAGACCATCAGCCTCCCTCTGTTTGATCAACCTCTCAGCTTCCCGTCGAGCCCACTGCCTCATACTGATAGATAAAAAAAAAAGAGGAAAGCAGACATTTTAAAGGTTATTTCTTCTGATGAAATAAGCCAATGGAAAATAAATGTGCACTTGGAGACTGATGCATCTAAATTAACCCATATGCTGATGATTGGGCAAGATTGCTGATAACAACTTTTAAGCCAAAAGAACCAATTATGGAAGATTAAATTACAAATAGTTTACATTTATGATAGTATGCCAAGAATAGATTTACATTTCTCTCTCAATATTGCACCTTGCTGCCTTGGTCTAGTTAGCAGCTTAATGCATGCTTTCTAGAAGTGTACAAATAAAAGTTCATACTTTAACACCAAGGTAAATTATTGTGCATATTTCTAGGACTCTGCACCTTATGTCTTAATACATTCTGTCTCAGTCCACACACTTATTACTAAAGCTCCAAACTCTTTGCAGTTTGTGTACACCAGTAACATTCATACACATGTTACAGAACAACTTGTTTTATGTTCAGTTTTCCACTGATGTTACCATAATGTGCATTTAGTAGTCTCATCAATCATTAAACTCACGAGTTACAATAGTATATTTAATGTCGTGGTTCACCAAGATACATTTGTATTATGAGCACATATTTATTGCCATGATATATTGTGTGAGAAAATTATTACCGAATGAATTCATGTTCTTACCCATGATCTGGTAAGTAATGGATGAAAGTGCCTCCGATAACAATAGCCACTGAGATGCCAAAGAAAAATGCCAACCTCATGTTCCATTCATCCACAAATGAGTCCTGATGATGGAAGCCATGGAAATCTGGATTCTGCAAAGACAAAACTGAACATTTACTATTTTAAAACATGCATTTATGGCAGGTATTACTTAAGTCAAATGCTAAATCCTGTTACTATAGTATAGACCAATGTATCAACTTATATATATATATATATATATATATATATATATATATTTATTTATTTATTTTTTTTTTTTTTAAAGGTTCATAAAACTCCAACACAATTTCTTTGATGCGCAACCTGTACATATCTGTGAACATCTCAATGAAAACAATGACAGCACTCATAGTGTTTGTTGTTAAGGGGAAAATTAGTCTTTGTCTCTTTTTTAAAAAAAAAGTCATTTCGTTTTTCCTGTTCAAAAAACAAAAGTTAAAATCAACGACCAAAAATTTGGCATATGCATAAACTCATGATTGGTAGGACAGTACAGTACACTTGTGAGCAGACATAGATGCAGTTCTGCTACTAGTGCTCCAAACTTGCCATTTATGAGGGGAGGCTGTAAAACAGTGCACCGATTACATCGCTTACTCTCCGTGTCTGATCATAAACAGGATAAAACTATGGCTTGTTCAAAAACAGAAAATGTAATCTATACATCAGAATGAGCTTATATATATATATATATATATATATATATATATATCTCACACACATATGTACAAATACAAGGGAATATATGGCAGAAGAGGTATGATATGTTGGATAAATATAAATAGACCAAGCTGTGTATTGCACATAATTATTGCTCAACGGGGCAGTCTTAACTGTCCAAGAGATGGATAGCCTGAAGGAAAAGACTGTTCTTGTGACTGATGGTTCTGGTGCTCAGTGCTCTGTGGTGCCGTCAAGAAGATAACTGTTCAAAAAGGTAGTGGGCTGGCTGAGTGGGATCCAGAGGGATTTTTCTAAGCCTTTTCTTCACTCTGGAAGTGTACAGTTCTTGAAGGGAGGGCAGGGGGCAACCAATAATCATCTCAGCAGTCCGAACTGTCCTTTGTAGTCTTCTGATGTCTGATTTCATAGCTGAACCAAACCAGACAGTTATTGAAGTGCAGAGGACAGACTCAATGCTACGGAGTAGAACTGTATCAGCAGCGCTTATGTCAGGTTGAACTTCCTCTGCCGGGCAATGTGGGTATACCACTTCAGATCCTGTGAGATGGTAGAGCCCAGGAACCCAAATGACTCCTCTGCTGCCACAGTGCAGTTCAGAATGGTGAGCGGGGTCAATGTTGGGGTGTTCCTCCTAAAGTCCACCATCATCTCCACTGTTTTGAGCGTGTTCAGCTCCAAGTTGTTTTGACTGAACCAGTGAGCCAGCCATTCAACCTCCCTTCTTTATGCAGACTCATATTCATCCTGGATGAGGCCGATGACAGTAGTGTCATCTGAAATCTTCAGGAGCTTGTTAGAGGAGTCCTTGGCAGTGCAGTCATTGGTATAAAGGGAGAAGAGTAGTGGGAAGAGCATACATCCCTAGGGAGCAACAGTGCTGATCGTACAGGTGCTGGAAGTGAATTCTCCCAGGCTCACTAGCTACTAAACTGTCCGTGAGAAAGCTGGTGATCCACTGACAGATAGACGTGGGAACTGATAGTTGATGTAATTTATTCCGGAGAATAGCTGGGATGATGGTGTTGAAAGCTGAAATGAAGTCCACAAAAAAGGATCCTTGCCTATATCCTTGCTCAGTTCCAGATGTTGCAAAATATGATGAAATCCCATGCTGACTGCATCATCCACAGACCTGTTTGCTCGATAATAAATTGAAGGGGATCTAGAAAGTGTCCAGTAACGTCCTTCAGGTGGGCCAACACCAGTCTCTCAAATTACTTCATGACCACAGACATCAGAGCGACAGGTCTGTCATCATTAATCATGTGATTTTGGGGTTTCTTTGGGACAGGAATGATGGTAGAGCATTTGAAGCAGCAAAGAACTTCACACTGATCAAGTGATCTATTGAAGATCTGTGTGAAGATGGGGGCCAGTTGGCCAGCACAGGATTTTAGACAAGTGGGTGAAACCATTTTGGCCCTGTGCTTTCCTTGTCTTTTTTTTCCAGAATACATGGCACACCTTCTCTTAACAGATCTTACGTGCAGGTTGAGTAGCAGGAGGGGGGAGGAAGGAGGTTGCAAGGGATGTTGTTGATGTGTGTATGAAGTGAAGGTCAGAGCGGGTGTGGGGTTGTGAGACTGGGCCATTAAAATCTACAGTAGGGCTGCACAATTAATCGAAAAACTAAATCGCGATTACGGCTGCCACAATTATGTAATTGTGAAAACTGCCAATTACAGTGTTCAATTTAAGTCTGCTCTGTTCACACTGCACATGAAAATTAATACTGAAGAAACATCACCTGACACTTGAAAAGAATTTGTAGAACAAGAGCGAAAAGAAATATGTAAATATTTTGGATTCATTGCATATTGCACCGCTCGCTATGAACGTAGATGTTAAATACACTGCGCAACACGACAAACGATCCCGTTCTAATCAAGGCACAGACGCAGTGTAAATAATTATGCTGATTAGACAGCTTTGTTTTTAATGAGAGCATTTGGGAGAGTGCAGAACACTGTGCGGAGCGTCATGAGCTTGTGTTGAAATGCAGTTCTCAAATAGTGTAAACCTGCAGTGAGTGACAGCAGTTATTGTAATGGGAGAGTTTGTCGTGTTGCTCAATTTCTGCTTACAATTTATTAAAAATGTAATAACAGTTTTGTTCTGCAAGTAGGCCAATGTGAATTTGATTCATACAAAATAGCAATAAGATAATTCAGCTTCACTGTTCCAAGTGTGTTTTGGAGGTTACTGAACGCAGTAACTTGGTCAATTTAAATCAGCTGCTCATTTGTAGTGTATTTAACATCTACATTCAAAGAGAGCGGTGCAATATGCAAGGAAGTTTGCATCCATCAGTTGTCATTACAGATAGGACAGACTCTGATTGGCCATTGCTGTTGGCTAGAATACTCAACCGCTGCAAAAACACGTTATAAATAGAAACCATTGACGCAACAGGAGCAGACTTAAATTGAACACTGTAATCGTCAGTTTTCACAATTACATAATCGTGGCAGCTGTAATCATGATTGTTTTTATTAATTGTGCAGCCCTAGTAGGAATGCACATATCCTCACAGAAACTGATATGATGTCACAGTATCTGTGAGCTCGTCCAGATTGGTGTCTGCAGCCTCAAATACACTCCAATCAGTGCAGTCAAAGTAGGCTTGTAGTTCCAGCTCTGCTTCATTGGTCCCACCTCTTTACAGTCTTTACAACAGGTTTAGCTGTCAATGGCGGCAGAGCTGCCATGCAAGGTGCTAGCCTGCCATCGGGATCATCTTGGGGTTTAGTGTCTTGCCCAAGGACACTTCGGCATGTGGAGTCGTGTGGGCCAGGAATCGAACCGCCAACCCTGCGATTAGCAGCCGACCCACTCTACCACCTGAGCCATGCTATTGCAGAGCTGCTTTCGCACACGCGTGATGAGGAATATAAACACTCACCAGAATAAATGAGGAAAACTCCCCTGGCAAGTAGAAAGGCTTACAGTTGATAAAGAGCGCTTCCAAATTAGAGCAGCACATCTTCTTTAACGTTGCTAATTTTATTGGTCTAAGAGTTACATTGTGCAAAAGTTTCCATGAATGATTTTTGATGATTGTCATTCACTACATACAGAAAAAGAAACTAATGGCCGTCTGAGTTAGTTTGATTCATACACTGGTGGATCATTCATCTCATCAATGATATGATGCATTGATCACAGCTGCAGTTTAAATAAAAAACACTCTTTCCTGCTGAATGTGCATTTTAGGGACAAGAAAACTGATTCCTTGTCAAATCAGACTGATTTCTTAGTTTTATTGCATCATCTGTGAACAGATTTTCAAGAGATATGGCCATACGTGCAGTCCACCAATAACGTTAAAGTGACAGCAGTAGAAACGTCCACAAGTCACTTCACATTACAGAGACTAGCAACATCCAGCGAGAAAGTCGCTGAATGTGTGTAAGGGGCTTGAGCAATTTAATTAAACTAGAGTCATGTTAACACGCATTATGCTCAAAGGGATGGTTCACCCAAAAATGTAAATTATCTAATTATTTACTCACTCTCCTGGCATTCCAGATGTGACTTTTTTTTTTTTTTGCAGAACAGATATTTGCAGAAAGCTCTGTTGGTCCATACAATGCAAGTGAATGGGTGCCAAAATTTTGAAGCTTCAAAATCCAAGGCAGCATAAAAATAATCGATAAGACTTCATAGGTTAAAATCATATCTTCAGACATTATATGAAAGGTCTGGGTAAGAAATATAAATTTATGTCATTTTAAATCCTACATTATCCTCCCTGGCCAGTAGGGGCTATATGCATGAAGAATGCAAATCACCATAAACAGAAGAATAATGTGGAGACATTTATAGTAATTTAAATATTGATCTGTTTCTCACCCACACCTATCATATCACTTCAGAAGATATGGATTTAATCACTGGAGTCTTATGGATTACTTTCATGCTGCCTTTGTGGATTTTGGATCTTCAAAATGTTAGCACCCATTCACTTGCATTGTATGGACCTACAGAGCTGAGATATTCTTCTAAAAATCTTAATTTGTGTTCAGCAGAAATAAAAGTCAAATGCATTTGGGATGGCATGAGGGTGAGTAAATTATGAAAGAAGCTTCATTTTTGGGTGAAATATCCCTTTAATTATTGTGGCTATACTTTTGAAAAACTTTATTTAATGTTTTGTGTATTGGACTGGTTTACGTTGATTGTATGTGCCTTACGTCATGTGGATTTTTTATTTTATTTATTTTTATTTTTAAGATGGAGGAGTCGAAATTGTTTTCTGTGGTAATCAAAATTATGCCACAAATGTGGTCAATAGAGTTGTATTAACTTGTATTAAACCCAAAACACTCCTTGTAAGAATGAACATCTATGAATGAATAACAAGTCTGAAAACAGTGCTCACATCATTCTTAAAAGTCTGCACAAAATATCCAAATCTTTTTGCAGATTTGCAAACTATTCGATCATCTTCACACTTTCGTCCCATGAATGATATACAGCAGTTCTTGACCCCTTCCCTTACTCTGGCAAATATAAACTAGAACATAATCTTTATTCATAAACGATGGAAATTGTTGTAGGCACTGCTGTGCATCATATAATACAACATGGTACAATACAAAATATAAATACTTAATAACAAGAGACAATGCACAATAGACAGGGAACTGCGAACATGCAATGTAAACATGTCCCAGTCAGAGCACGTCAAACTGAATACGGTTTAGACTAAAGATATTTTACAGAGCAGTCTGGAAGCACTCAAACCCCTCTTGAATAATATATTAATACCAATTAATCCAATCGTTAACTACTTCCCATGCATCACACACATGTATATGCGGTGCAGTTGTGATTCTCATACCTTCTCAAACGGGCTGACCTCTGCATGTCCATGACTGTCCTGAGCAGCGGGCGACACTGGCTGCAGATCGGACGCAACGGCCGCACTTGATTTCTGTGACACACAGCGACACCCGAGCGCCGAGCTCAAGCGAACCCGGGACAGGGCGGGCCAGATTCGGCTCAGGCGTGAAGCCATTTTACCCGATTTCTCGGCCCTGAGAAGCTGTATCGGGACAGGAGTCGTGCCAATTTATCTTTCCGGGTTACAAGATTTTTCTCCGTTTGTTATGGACCCTACTGCCACCCAGAGGCAGAGTTCGGTGTGTGGCATATAGCAAAACTGGCTAGTTGTAGTAACCACTACTGAATAGCAGGTGTCTCGATTTCGCGATTTCTTATGTTGGCAAAACAAACATTGGTATAATAAAAAAAATGAGGATGGGAAAAATTACATCGCATAGCATTTTAGTGAATTACTGTGGTAGCTGAGGTTTTTTTTTAAAAAAAATTATTACTAATATTTTAATAAAATAAAAAACGTAAGAAAACATTTTAGGTTCTAAACAGGTACTAAAATACTTTTGTGTAAATGCCTATTAATAAAAAAATATTTTATTTTTATTTTTTTTGCATTAGTTAAATTTAACAGTAACACGCATTTTTCTTCGTGCATTGGTTATCTGTTTAAGCAGGAAGCTCTGAAAACCACAGACGTTTCAGCGCTTCAACATGTTCCTCCCTCACAAGTCTACATGCCTTAACTGTTGCAAATGTCTTTATCTCACATATACGTACGTGTATGTATGTACAGTCTGTATACTTTTCAACTTTCAGCAAAGGGAAATATCTTATCGTTTACCAGTTTTATTCGGTGTACATCCTAGCCTACATAACAGGTTTTTGAGCAACTTAAAAGTCAGTTGGCTTAATTACGAACTACAGAACAATACTTCTTCAAAGGTGTGGGGAAGTGTACAAAAACATGACTGTTTCACAGGATATTAACACAAAAACTTGCTCACTACATGTCACTAGTAAATATACATTAAAATGCAAAAAGTATAATTTGTTTAACAGCATGAGGGTATTTTATGGCACCTTGAAAAACACATCTATCCATTTGTTCTCAATAAGTCTTAGTCCATTTAACATAAAGACAGCTTTATTTGTCCTTTGAGGTCATCAAGGTATTTCCATGCCTCCGTTGGAAGTTTGTGAGAGTCGCTTGTCAGCTTCGCAGCCTCCTCTGCTTTCCATGTTTTCTTTGCTTTCTTCATTTTGGTCATCACCTTTCTGCTTTAGACGCAGTCCAGGATCCTTCTGTGTAGGGATACGAAAGCTGGAAAAAGATCCACCTCCAGAAGACCTTTTGTCTGGACACCACATAAACATACGGTAAAATGAGAAAATACAGGGAAGTTAGAGACAGATTGTTGACTTTGAAATCAAAATAAAGTAGTTAGTTACATAGTAAAACTGGTTGCAGCACTACACCAAGGGTGATGTTAAAATAAGGGACTTTTTAAAAAAAAAATCTGTGTTTTTTTTTTTTCTCTGAACCTGCAATGGTAACAAGGGGTGCAGACCTAGATTGCATGCATCTACCAGCCTGTGCATTAACTTCCCCTTCAACACATGTTGAGATTCCAAGTTAACCAATGATCTTAACACTTACCTTATACAGTAGGCTACTAGTCATAACTTTGGACACTTGACTGAATTTGTATCTCAAGATCTAAAAAACCTTTTGATCAAACAGTTAATGCATAAATACTGGAAATTAGTGTTGTAGCTGAGATTTAGACAATAGCAGGCTATTTTGAAGAAACTAAAATATAAGAGTTTTGATTGAACATTTGTTTTGTGTCACTACATACTTCCCATACTCCCATTTGTGTTACAGTATTTCTTAGTTTTGATGACTTTATTATAATTCAAAAATGTAGAAAATAGTTATAATAAAGAATTGGTAGTTGTGTCCAAACTTTTGATTGGTAGTGTATGTATTATTTTAGTTGAGTGATCTCAACATCAGTCAAATTCAACCCATAGAGCACTGATGTTCATCAAATTACAGTCCTATTAAATCCAAAGTGTGAGCTGGATTGTGTTTTAAGTCAGACTTGAAATATGTGTGAGTTTTCTATATGCATACCTCCTGGTCCAATTGGATGCATTAATCTGTTCATCTGAACATTCCAGTGTTTAACATTGGTGCTAGCCTGACGAAGCTTCCTTTGGGCAGCCTATCAGGATCAAAAGATGAAAATTTTTTCAGAGATCATAGACTTTTTACATACCTACTGCAATAATAATCAGCTAACGGTCAGCAAGAACAATTCAAATAAGGTTCTTTAAATTAACATTAATTAATGCATTAGTTATAATAAACTAAAACTGAACAATATTTTTTACAGCATTTATTCAGAGGCCATGTAAATTCAGTATCCATTAACAGATGTCAGCATATACAACGTTTAATGTTAACAATGTATTATTATACAGAGAAAGTAACATTGACCAAATTAGAGGACTATTCCAGGTTCGATAAAAGTTAAGCTCGATCGACAGCAATTTTAGCATAATATTGAGTACCACAGAAAGTAATTTCCACTTGTACATCCTTGTCTTTAACAAAAGGAAAAATCAAGGTTACAGTAAGGCACTTACAGTGGAAGTGACCAATTTTTGGAGGGTTTAAAGGCAGAAATGTGAAGCTTATAAAAGCACTTTGATTAATTCAATGTAAACTTGTTTAAATCGACATTTTAGTGTTTATGGTTTGTTGACAATTACATGGTCATGAAGCTGTAAAATTGGCTGTAACATCACACAGGAAAGGTTAGCAAGCGATTGTATCACACTAAAATCATGTTTACACATATTATTGGTGTCTTGTGGCAATGCTTTTAAAATAGTGAGTATTTTAACCTTTTCGGATTGGGCCCATTTAATTCCATGTCATGCAATGTTGATGTAATGTCAACAAACCCTAAAACAACTTGACAAATGAAGATTTAAACAACTTTATAGCTCAAACAATAAACAAGTTTTAACAGAAGAATTAATGCAAGTGCTTTTAGAAAGTTATAAGCTTCACATTTCTGCCTTTACACACTCCAAAACTTCACTTCCATTGCTAGAGCCTCACTGTAACCAAGATTTTTGCTTCCTGATTTTGTAAAGTGTCACTAATACTATTACAAAAAAAAAAAAAAAAGATATTATATAGTAAACATTATGCATTTACAAAATTAGGTATTAATTTTCAGGATAAGAATGCTTCTGAACCATACTGTAGGTCATAGTAACTTGCATACAAACCTGAACTACTGTAAGGCTAATATTCTAATGCCAAA
Source organism: Moxostoma hubbsi (assembly GCA_032164185.1). Classification (NCBI taxonomy): domain Eukaryota; kingdom Metazoa; phylum Chordata; class Actinopteri; order Cypriniformes; family Catostomidae; genus Moxostoma; species Moxostoma hubbsi. The sequence goes on from JAVLUX010000117.1 coordinate 5,855,488, forward strand.
GGATTATACAAAGTGAAGCTCACCACGACATCCTGGTCCACTCTATGCCGATTGGCCCTGACCTCCTCCAGTTGTATCTGTGCTTCCTCCAGAGCACGAGACTTATTTTCCATTTCCTGTCTGAGCTCCTGTTTCTCTCGCTGGGCTCGTTGAATATCCTCTTCCTGCTCTTCACGGAGAGCCATCAGGGCCTTCATCTTCTCCTCTTCCTCAGCAAGTAGCCTGTAATGATAAAACAGTGAGCTCAGCATGCACATGAGCTAGACATGGACTCCACGTTTGTACAAAACCTGATGATCCATGTTATCCCAGCATGATACTTGTGTGCGTCAATGTCTGACTTTTTGTACAAAGATGGTCAAAGTCACAACTTTGCTTATTTGATTTCCAAATCCTAAAACTTTTTTTTTTAATTTCAAGGTTTTAATTATATTTTGACTCCAGTTTCTTTTACATTTTTTTTTTTTATGTGTTCTCAACTTTGGACCCTACTGTACAGTAAATGACAATTCAAAGTGTTGCAGGTGGAATTTATTTAAATATGACAGTATTTTGTCTACAGTGAGGATCAAGATGTAGGTTTGTAGGCCATTTTGCATATATTTATTGTGGAGTGAACAGATTGAAACAGAAGTATCATGTCAGAACACATTATCAACAGAACACAAAATAGCATTAATTTTTTCCTTTCAAAGGAACAGCTGTATACATTTCTCATACATATTCATGTTAAGAGTCTTTTGTCTCTCAATGACTTCCTCTGGTTACTTCCTCTCGATTAATCCTCTGCAACCACATGTGTTTGTTTTCAGGGGAGAGCATTTAGACTAACATTGACATATCCTCCCTAAAGAGTACTGATGAGTTTTAGTATCTTGTTTTCTAAATTTTTTAATTGAACACATTTAATTTAAAATATGGGCACCAGTTTGGGCAGGCTGTTCGTATGCTTATGCATAAGTGAGGAGCATTGTTTAAATGTAGATTCATTTGTTTGTTAGTGAGGGTGTGTGCGCGTGAAATGGAGAATGTGTGTATTACTCAAAACAGTTGTATGCTGCTTCTTACCGAGCTTGTGCATAGCGGAAGGCCTCTTCGTCCTGCCTGGCTTTGATTTCCTGTTGCAGAGCCTCTTCTAGCCGCTGCTGCATGGCCTCTAGTTCTCTGATTCGTGTTCTCTGTCTTTCAGCCTCAGCTTCCTTCAGTGCCATCTCTGCTTGCATGCTCGCCCGCGCCTGCACACAATCCAACAAGGGTCCTCTTATTGACTGTCAGCTATACCACACGTTGTAATTTTTCTGTATTCATCCAACCATCTATTGTGATTCTTTGATCAACATACTCTGTTGATCCTGAACTAACATATATTCTAATCAACCAATCATAGCCCTAATCCATTAAACCCATCCATCCATGTATCCCACTGACATATTCTTCAATGTATCCATCCACTGTCTCTGTCTTTCTATCCATACATCCATCCAACCATCCAATGTTTACATTCATCCATAAATCCAACCAATGTCTCCCATCTATCCATCCTCCATCCTCCAAATTTCCATCCATTCATAAAGTCTACCAAGTATCCATCAATGTATCCATCCCATGCATCTATCTATCCATCCATCCATCCATTCATATCCAATCCATCCATCCATCCATCGTTTACATCATCCATCAACCCAGCCAATTTATCCCATCCATCTATCCATCCATCCATCCATCCATCCACCCACACCTCTTCAGCCTCTTTGAGTTGGATCTCCAGGGCCTGCTGGAGTTGTTCGTGCTGCTGACGTCTGCGCAGTTCATCTTGCTCTAGCAGTGCCTGCGCCTGCCTCTGCGCCTCTTTCAGGAGCTCCAGCTCGGCCATCTTCCGTTCCCGTTCCTCCTGTAGAGCCCGCAAGCGCTGCAGCTCCTGCTCCTTCGCCTCCCGTCTCTTCTCTCTCTGTTCACGTTGCTCACGGCGTTTCAGTTTTAGATCTTTATGAAGAGAATTTTTACCCTCCACATGCAGCCGGATTGCTGTTTGAATAGCTATTGGTGAAACAATACAATAACTTAATAACAATAACAGTTATTACAGGATATTTTTTTACTTTTGACACCCAAATTTTATGATCCCAATGCAAGGGACTCCCTTCCTTAAATATAAAGGCAGGCAACAATATATTTTAATGTGTAAAGACCCATTTATAATGTGTCTGAGAAATAGTAAAAATAATATTATAAAGAAAACGTGTTTGCAAAAATCTATATTTATTATATAGTCATTCTACTAACATTGTACTTTTATTTTATTTACTGTTAAAAAGAATGAATCAAAAGAATGTCAAATTTGATAATTTTTTTTTTTGTTTATACTTTTTTTACACTCTAGCACCACATTTTGGCTCTTTAGAGGTTCCCGACCCCAGCAAACCCTGATGGTGTTAGAAATCATATGATGTAGCCATTCAGAATAGTAGCACTTCCCCATTCAAAAGTTGCCACCACAATCCCAGGGTGTTGCGAGTTGCAACTTGAAAGAGCATTTTGGTTACTAAGGTGTAAAGTGCATTCAAATGTGGTTGCTAGAGTGTTACTAGGTGGCTGTTAAAACTTTCTAGGTGATCACTTACTGGCCCAATTCAAAAGAACCCACTACTATATGATATTATGATCCCCAGATATGGCCATTACATTTGAAAAACAAATTGCACCTCTAGAAAGGCTTTACCTGTACATAAAGTTTCATATTAAGTCTCACGACACATTTAAGTGAGTAAAAATTCAACCTGTGAAATGTCACAGGTTTTCCTCTGTGAAGCTTTGTTTCAGCAGCTTGTGAAAACCCGCAGTGACATATTTATTTATTTTTTAATTAGTGTAAAGGTCAGACAACAACAATAGCCAATTGTATAACGTAAATCATATGGTGGAGAGAAGTGCCCTTAGTGAACAAGTGCCTCTTGAGGTGAGGGAACATTCAGTAACAGGGAAATAAACTTCAATACATTTTAAACTTTCAATCAATATGGCCACATTTCAAGGGAAACAAACAAACAAACATAAGCCAAATCAAAGAAACATAGCCTGCACACCTGTAGTCCACTCCTGTCTCTGTTTGGTGTCGGAGGCACTGAGTTCATAGGTTTTGGTAAGTGTCTTTATGCAAAACATGCACCTCTTCCCATCTCTGTCAGGAAGAACCTTTGATACAGAGCAGATGTTACCAGAAACATCACACACAGCTGTAGTAATCAAAACTGAACGGTTAATGTTCACTCTGAATTGTGTGCTAATCAGTGGTCCATGATCACCAATAAAACTGGTTATTATTATACAGTAGTACTGCAGCTCATAATATCTGACCAATTAAATGTATTATTTACACTATGGGGGTCGCTTTCAGCAGTTTGCACCTTTACAGCTCCCAAAAAATTCTCATAGTGTGCACTGTGATGAACTGCCACTGATATTGTCAATGTCAATATATAAATATGCTTTTTCATTATTCTAATAACACAGAAAATACCCACAGAAACCCACACTCTACCTCTACACAACAGTTTCCGTCTAGTTGTATGTTGCCTTTGCGGTCCTTCCGTTCCTCACTGGTGAAGTAAACTAAAGTACTGGGTCTCAGGGTGAACCAACGCTCCGTCCAGTTTCTCCTCAACTGACCTTTCTTCCACAGATATCCCTGGGCCAACAAATACAATTTTTATACATTTTAAAAATCCACACATACAATGGGTCCAAAAAATATTTGGGTACTTACAGGTTTAGTTCAACCAAAACTGAAAATTCTCACCCTTATGCACCCTCATGCCATCCCAGATGTGTATGACTTTCTTGAAGATTTTTAGAAGAATATCTCAGCTCTGTAGGTCCATACATTGCAAGTGAATGGGTATCAAATTGTTGAAGCTCCAAAATCCGCATACGGGCAACATAAACGTATTCCAGACGACTCTGGTGATTAAATCTTAACTACCTTATAACCATCTTATGAAGCGATATGATAGGTGTGGGTATGAAACAGATTAATAATATGAAACAATAATTAAGTTCTTTTTTACTTCAAATTCTCCTTCCTGCTCAGCCAATCACCACTTTCACTTTTAAATTCTCCTTCTGTTTTTGGCGATTCACGTTCTTCATGCATATCGCCCACTACTGGGCAGGGGGGAGAATTGATGATAAAAAAAAAAAATGACGTATTTTTATTTTAGAGCGTCACAATTTTGGCACTCATACACTTGCATTGAATGCACCCTACACAGCTGAAATATTCTTCTGAAAATTGTGAAAATTGAGGGTGAGTATATAATGAGAGAATTTTAATTTTTGGGTGAACTATCCCTTTAAGCCACACTTATAATGTCACTGCATTAGATAACAAAACATAAAACCATCTTAACCAAAGTGTCATCGGCAAACAAATGCTGCTACACCTTTTCTCAGAGCTAACTTCACTTTTCTAGTCATTTTTGTTTAACCAATTTTAGTAGATGTATTAAGTCAGTGTCCAATACTTTTGGGGCTACATGTAAAAAATTAACATTTGATAAATTCAGTTGCCATCTCGGTGTATAAGCCCATGTACTGTTGGAATATTATCATGTTTAATAACATTATTATCCAGTAACAATTTATAAACAGTAAATAGATTGCCATACCTCTTTCAGTACATCACCCACTATTTCCCTATACACCTCCTCAATTGCCATACTGAGGGTTTCTTTGGCAATGCCTCTTGTAAGTTTCCCCAAGTTCATCATCTCCAGAAAGGCCCATACAGTGAAGCCATTCTGTTGAACAGAATCTTGGGAAATGAAGTCCTCCAGTTCTACAAGGTTCAGCTCAACACTCATCGCCATGCAAAATTTCTTTAGTAAATATTCAACCTGTGAAGAGAGGCAACTTTCATGTGAGATTCTGTTGAGATAAGAGCGTCTGTTATGCATATACTATATAATCAACCAACTTAAAACGACTGCGTTAAACAAGCACCTGTGTTGTGCAAATGTCTGTGTGCCAGCTTATTTGAATAATTACTGTAATTGTACAATACGTAGCTAAAGAGCCACAGGATGTGTTTTCACTCAATGTTCTGCTACTTCTCTTCTGTGAAAATTTTACAAATTACGTTTTGCCCAACGTTACAAAACAGGGCACAGGAAATAAACCAAACTGCAAGATACTACCCACAAGGGCAGTAGGGGGAAAAAAAATTATCTTAGCACAGAAACAAAAAAAGAGTCAGCTTATTTTGTGTGGTTGATGGATTTTAGGTTAAAATGTATAAGGGAAAGTATATTTTTGGCACTGTAACTGGTCAACATTTCTCTTAGATTAAGAGTTCACCCAAAAATAAAAATTCTGTCATGATTTGTTTCTGAAACCATTTGACTTTCTTCCGTGGAACACAAAGGCAAAATGACAGCTTTAGTAAACTTTCAATTTCATTGTATGGAGAGAAAAAAAAGATGCAATGAAAGTGAATAGTGACTGAAACTGTCAGTCCTTAAAGGGATAGTTCACCCAAAAATGAAAATGCTTTCATCAGTTACTCACCATCATGACATCCCAAATATGCATGACTTTCAGTCTGCAGAGTACAAAGATTTTAAAAGGATATCTCAACTCTGTAGGTGCTAACTCCATGCTAATCAAGTGAATGGTGGCCAGAACTTTGAAACTCCAAAAAGCACATAAAATAGCATATAAGTTCTAACAACAGGAATCTCTTTGCTGTTAGCTGCTAATTTGTTGTTGCAAATAAATACTTTTTGTAATTGTTTTTTTTTAATATATATATATTGAAATTTGTGTCTTGTTTAAAATTGCGTACTCTTGCTGTTGTTTTAATAATAATAGTAATATAACTGTACTACATAAATGTATATAAAATACATGAATGAACATTTCCTGCTGAAAGTTATTTGGTGCAGGAGAGGTCTTAATAATAATCTTCAGGGTTTAGCCAAGCCTATTATATAAATTAACCCTGTTTTTGCTCTCTGCTTATGGCTGTTTACAAGCCCCCCTAAAAGTGTTTTAAGTGTTTTAAGGGTAAGTGTTTTAAATAGCTGCAGCTCTGCATTTCTTTGAAGTGTGAGGAATTTTGGCTTTTGTGTCTTTTCTGGCCTGTAAGACTGACTAAATTGTGAGACAATAGCATTAGAGTGTGGGCTGTGAAGGAGCAGATCATTGGTTTGACCAATGTAATGAATACGCAGCATTTACTCATTCGATTCATGAACGAGCGAGGATCAGCGTCTTATTACCTATCGACAGAGAGGGGGCATGTCACTTGTGTAGTTCAGTAATCTTGTTTAACAAGGAGATAAAGGAGCTGGATTAATTAAGAGTAAAATTGACACCAGGACATAAGTAAACCTGTAGTTACTCTGTCTGTCGTCTTTTTTGTATATTCCTTGATGGTCATGCACGGTAGTTTACAAAATGATATGATTTGCTGTCATTTGTGGAGACAATGCTTATGTCTAAAGTCTCGTAGTAGACACGCTGATCTGAATAAAGTATAATTAGACTTGTTTTGGTCTCTGTGCTTTATCAATGGTTTAATGCAGGGGTCGGCAACATATGGCACACAGAGTGGTAATCAATGGCACGCCAGCAACAGTGAGAGAGAAGAAGACTATTTTATTTAGATGAAATTCCGCACATGCATTCCAATCTACATCTTGATGTAATCCTTCCTCATGATCACACAAAATGTTTTCATGAGCTTAATGGAAGACTAAACAAAAAGTTAAAATGAAATGAGACTGCAGAATACCCAACAGACTTGTGCAGCGCGTGCAAGCCATTTGCTCATTATGAGCCAGCAGCGCAACACTTTTGGTTAATCACGTGAGTTAACGCGCCCGCTTCGCTTCGGTCAGGCTGCACGGATGACAGCCTACATTCCGCTTTTCATTTGTTTCTTAAAGATTTTGTAGGTGTGATTCACCGAAAATGGCTTCATAGTTGATCAGCTTGTGGTGTGTGAATGGCTTGCACTTTAATAATGTTTAGTCTCCATTTCAGATGATGAAAACATGCTGCCTGATAATTAAGAAGGATCAAGATGTAGATTGAATGCTGGTTTGAAAAACTTCAAATAGCCTGCACCACTCTAGCTGTTGATTGCATGCTAGTAATTACCCCTCTGTGTGATTTTGGAAATGTAGTATGATATAATATAAAAAATATTTAAGATTGCACAACATTTCGTAATCAGTAATCAAATACGCAAATTTGTGACATTAACTTACTCATTTAGTACAAAAGGACAGGTTTTCTTTCATTAAAAAGCATTCAAGATGCTCTGTGAAAATTCACATGCAGGATCATGATTATATCATAATCATGATCCTGCATTTCACGCAGGAGAAGCGATCTATCTACAGGAGTCTGCAGTTGTATGAAAGTGTGTTTATTTCATTGTTTTTATCGTCGTTAGAGTGGTATTCATTGCTAGATCAGGTGCTGTCTGTTTACTGTCTTGAACGCGGGTCACTTAAACATGTGTTTGTGTGTGCGCGCTATTTTTGTTTTGACTTGTCCTGTAGTATTCGCTGCTAGATTTGTTTTGACTTGTCCCGTAGTATTCGCTGCTAGATTTTTTTTGACCTGTCCCGTAGTATTCGCTGCTTGATCTAGGGTTGGTTATCCAGTGTGTGTAAAACTATCGTCGTTTTAGTGTCTGCAAACAGTGCTTCACTTGTTTTAGGATATTATTTATTGATAAAGTGTAGCATAATTTATTTGCGGTGTACGGAAGTCACGTTTGTTCCTGCACTCGTCACCTCGCGCGCCCCTCAGTTTCGGTTTCGGCTGACCACGTGACTAGCTTTGTTGTGCTAAGTAGCATTAAGGCGTGGCTGCTTTTCCCACTGAACGGCTCGTTAAAGTGTTTATTTATTGGACTGAATGTTGACGCGGAAGCGGCAGCGGAAGTGGTAGCCCTCGTGTTAAGCCCTCCTCGTGTGAAGACCTACTTGGGTAAAGACCAGCGAGTCTACCTGTGCGAGTCTACCTACTTGGGTAAAGACCAGCGAGTCTACCTGTGCGAGTCTACCTACTTGGGTAAAGACCAGCGAGTCTACCTGTGCGAGTCTACCTACTTGGGTAAAGACCAGCGAGTCTACCTGTGCGAGTCCACCAAGCAAGGACTCTGACAAGGCTCCACTCACTAAAGGACTTAAGTATTTTTTATTTATTCTCTTTTATTATTCTACTTATACATACACACTAACATGTCTAGCTCACTAATAACACATGCCTTCAAGCACATCCCTGTTATCTGTTGTGACCGTTCACAAGATACAGATGCAAGACCAAACGCAACCCACACAACCTACGGCCACTTTGCACTTCAACTCCTGCTCCACTCTCGTTCTCAGTGGGACTCTGGAACTGCCAGTCTGCTGTGAACAAAGCTGCCTTCATTCCAGCTTTCGCCACACAGTCCACCCTCAGCATCCTGGCACTGACGGAGACATGGATATGTCCTGAGGATACAGCAACACCTGCTGCACTGGACTTTTTCTCCACAGGCTTCACTATGTAACAATACGTCTTTTGAATTTCATGCCATTACTACAATGCAACCCACAAAAATACATGTTGTTGTCATCTATTGCCCTCCAGGTCAGCTGACAAGCTTTCTTGAGGAGTTGGATGTCCTGCTGTCCTCTTTGTCAGAGGATGGTAGGCCACTTGTGGTTCTTGGCGATTTCAACATACACCAAGACAAGCCCCAGGCCACTGAACTAAATACTCATCTGGCCTAATTTGACTTGGAAAGACTACACACCACAGCAACTCACAGATCGGGCAACCAGCTGGACCTCGTTGTTACACGTAACTGTATTACCTCAAATATTCTTGTTACACCTTTACATGTCTCTGATCATTACTTTGTTCAATTCAACATGATTCTCCCATCCATAGTAAAACCAACTCCACCTTTGGTTTCCTTTCGCCGTAACCTCCGTTCCCTCTCACCCTCAAGCCTATCCACTGATGTCTCTCCCTCTCTTCCCACAATACATGTATTTTCCACGCTCAATGTAAACACTGCCACAGACACACTTAGCTCTACTTTAACAACCTGTCTAGACAACATCTGTCCTCTCCCTAGAACAGCACGTACTACTCCACCCAGCTCCTGGCTGTCTGACGTCATTCATGAACATCAGACTGATCTCAGGGCAGCTGAGAGGAGATGGCGGAAATCTAAAGATCCAGCCGATCTAGGTAAATATCAGCTTATGTTTGCAACTTTTTCAGATAACGTTAAAGCTGCAAAAACTTAATATTACCAGACCAAGATCAACAGCACCACAGACACTCGTAGCTTGTTTAGAACATTTAACACACTTCTCTGCCCTCCCCCTCCACCACCTGACACATCACTTACAGCAGATATCTTTGCCACATTTTTTACTAATAAGGTTACAGCCATCAGCAATACATTCACAGCACCACACCCTGTCAAACACCCAACTCCTTTATGCAACTCTTCTCTCTCCACGTTCTCTCCTTTAACTGACACTGAGGTCTCAAAACTCCTCCTCTCCAACCAACCTACCACCTGTTCTCTTGACCCCATTCCATCACACCTTCTCCAGTCCATCTCTCCGTCCATCCTACCTGCACTTACACACATAATTAACACATCTCTTCTTGAAGGCACTTTTCCCACTACATTTAAGCAGGCTCAAGTAACCCCGCTGCTGAAAAAACCTGCACTTAACCCCACACAGATAGAACACTACAGACCAGTCTCTCTCATCCCATTCATGGCAAAAACACTTGAAAGGGCAGTTTTCAATCAGATCTCTGCCTATCTCTCACAGAACAAGCTGCTGGATGACAATCAGTCAGGCTTCAAAAGTGGACACTCCACTGAGACTGCCCTGCTGTCTGTCACGGAGTCGCTGAGGCAGGCGAAAGCTGAATCCAGATCATCCATTCTGATTCTGCAGCCTTTGACACAGTCAACCATCAGATCCTACTTTCCACCCTCTCTAAACTGGGCATCACCAGAACTGTGCTTGGCTGGTTCAACTCCTATCTCTCAGGTAGGTCTTTCAAGGTAGCCTGGAGAGGTGAGGTATCCAAGCCACATCAGTTACTTACTGGGGTACCTCAGGGATCAGTGCTTGGGCCACTTCTCTTCTCCATATACACAACGTCATTAGGACCCATCATCCAGTCACATGGTTTCTCTTACCACTGCTACACTGATGACATGCAAATTTACTTGTCTTTCCAGCCCAACGACACCACAGTGACCGCTCGAATCGCTGCCTGTCTGGCAGACATCTCAGCCTGGATGAAGGAACACCACCTGCAACTCAACCCAGCCAAGACTGAACTCCTTGTCTTTCCAGCCAACCCTGATGTTGAACACAACATCACTGTGCAGCTGGGTCCAACTAAAGTGTCGCCTTCCAAAACGGTCAGAAATCTAGGGGTAACCATTGATGACAATCTAAATTTCACAGACCACATCTCAAAGACTGCAAGATCATGTAGATTTACACTCTACAATATCAGAAAGATAAAGACCTTTCCTCTCTGAACATGCCACACAACTGCTTGTTCAGTCACTTGTCATAACTAGACTGGACTACTGTAACGCTCTCTTTGCAGGCCTTCCTGCATATGCTATTAGACCTCTGCAAATGATCCAGAATGCAGCAGCCCGTCTGGTCTTTAATGAACCAAAGAGAGCACGTTACACCACACTTTATCTCTCTCCACTGGCTGCCGGTTCATGCACATATTAAATTCAAGGCCCTGATGGTGGCATAGAAAACAGTCACTGGGTCTGCTCCAGCTTACCTAAAAACATTTATGCAGAGCTACGTTCCCACCAGAAGCCTGCGGTCGGCTAAGGAACGTCGCCTTGTCGTACCAAAACAAAGAGGCACCAAAACACTTTCCCGGACTTTCAGTTTTATCATATCACGTTGGTGGAATGACCTCACTAACTCAATCCTTGAAGCTGACTCACTCTCTATCTTCAAAAAACAGCTAAAAACACATCTTTTCCAAGACCATTTAACCAGTCACTAAAAAAAAATAAAAAAATTTACAATTCTTGTTGCACTTAAATCTGTTTTGTATACTATTCTGATGATAGTGAAACTTTGTAGTATGGCACTTTTCGTACCACTGTCTCCTTAAGATGATTCGCTTATGTTTTTTCCTCTTTTGTAAGTCGCTTTGGATAAAAGTGTCTGCCAAATGAATAAATGTAAATGCATTTAAAAAACAAAACAAAACAAAAAAAATCCACTAAATTCAAAACTTAGGAAAATCACACATGCGCATTATACTGTATACAGCTCTGGAAAAAATTAAGAGATCACTCCAAATGCTTCTTAAATCAGTATCGCTACACAGGGGTGGACTGGCCATAGGGAGAACAGGCAGTGAACAGGTGGGGACAACGGCACAGCCATTAACTAGGAAAAAGAAAAAAAAAAAAAACGGCATGCCATGTCAAAAAGGTTGCCGACCCCTTGTATAATGACTCAAAACACATGAAAGATGTTTATTTGTTGCCACCTACTGGCATAAAATGTGATTTACAAATAGATCTCAGAACAAATCAGTGAACAAATCTGAACATTTGAATGATTCTTTAAACTGTTTCACTGTTTTTAAATAACTTTATAAGTGTGTTTATTATAGAAAATTACAAATTCAGAATGAACATTAATCAGCTATCTTAAATGATGTAAACACACACAAAAAAAAAAAACACACACACACAAAAAGAAAAACACCATCTATTCTAAACAGTGGAATACATTAAATGTGCACATCTAAAAGGCAGTTGCACACCGGATGAGAAGTGCCACATTGCGTCACAGCTGGGACATGACACAGGTATCAAACATGGCAAGCACACACAAAACACAAAAAAAAACACAAAAGTTACCAATGTTTTTCCCTTCTTCAAGAATGAACAACGCTAGAGTTTCCTTTTATAATGATTTGGGTCGAATTTAATGGAAAATATCCTCAATTTGAGCAGCCTCCGGAGTTGTAGCTGAGCCATGTCATCTGTCAGATGCGTCTGATGTGCAACCCACTCAATAGTGTCATTAGGGGCTGAGCCCCCCTAAGATTGAAATCCTAGAATCAGCCTTGCACCCACACAAATCATATTGCCTCTGAAGACATGTATCTAACCACTGGAGTCATTTGGATTACTTTTATGCTGATTTTATGTTTTTTTTAGCTTCAAAGTTTTGGCCACCATTCAGTTGCTTTGTATGGACCTAGCTGAAATATTCTTCTAAAAACCTTTGTTTGTGTTCAGCAGAAGAGAGAAAGTTATACACACCGGTATGGCATGAGGGTGAGTAAATGATGAGTGAATTAAAAAAAAAAAATTTCAGTCACCATTCACTTCATTACATCTTTTTTTTTCTCCATACAATGGAAGTGAAAAGTCACTAAAACTTTCATTCTGCCTGTGATTCACGGAAGAAAGTAATTCATATGGGTTAGGAACGAGTAAATAATGACAGAATTATTCCTTTAAGTCTTTCACTGTTTTTAAATAACTTTTTCCTTTACTAGTCAATTTCAAATGGTCACGCAGTGCATGTGACAAAATATTTAAAAGTTCAAATATTTAAATTCTGAGGTCATAGAAATTAAATAGATAATTATTATAAAATAATTATCAAAATGCAGTTTAAAATAACTTTAGATATAAAAGAAATACAGCATTTAACACTGTAGGACATGTCAACTTTCCAAAATAATTTAAAGTCAACCCCCCATATATTCATACAAATACAGATATCAAAAGCGATAAAGTGATACTAAACAGTTTGTAACTAATGTTACATTTCTGAGACATTTTTTGCAGTTACTTTTAGCCAACTGGTATCAAGGTTATTTTGAATATTGTCTTAAGAATCTGCACCCTCCTTTTGTCCTTCGGGTCTTGAAAACCATTAAAAGTCCATGAATATCTGAACAAAATTGAACTAAAGATGGAGACGATTTTATTGCGGATCCCAAGTGTAAAATAGTAGGGGAAAAACGATTAAATATTAATGGAGTCACATAATATTTAAAGAATAATAATAATAAATACTCTGTGTGGGGGCTAAATTTGATTCATAGATGTTCATTAAACTTTACTTAAGCTGTAAAACTTGCAGAAAGTTTGAAGATGAAAGGTCACAACTGGTTAAAATTGACCTGTTAAGACAACGGAAGGAACAATTGACAAATTCACAAAGTTTTGTCCCAGTACCAAAAACTATTCTGTATTTTAAAATGTACTCTTTACCTGTCCCGGGGCATAATTATCCTAAGACAAAAGGAGGGTTAAGTTGATGTATGAAGTCAGTTCCCCTTAAGTTTACTCATGTGTCCTAGCAGAGGAACCACAGTTGTAGTTCATCATATTAACTACGGACATGTTCCACTAAGTTTAACAAACAGTCTTCATTTTTAATAGTTTCTCACGCAAAACTGAACAAACTTTTTTACATGAAAAGTTTTGCTTGAAAAGTGTGCTTGTGCTATCTTTCATTAAAATAAGTGGCACTTGGTGGATATTTTGCATCTAATGCAATGACATTTGTATATTTTAAAGCATGACTTAAATGTTTTAAAGCTTTAGAGCCACTGTATAACAGCCCCACAGGTAAAGATATTGTATACCATGTGTACCCACAATTTATAACCACTTTTGTCAATCTCACCTCATCAGGGATCATGACCAGAGGGTATCTGTCCTCTGAAAGAAATATAAAGAGGCACCAGAGGCGGAAGGCATCTTTCTCAGGTAGAATACTCTTCCCTTGCGGTCGATAGTTCTTCTTAGCCGTAAGAGTCCAACACAGCTCATCCACATTTTCTTTAACAAACATTCCTTCCACCACCTGGAAAGAGAAGATGAAGAACAATAAGAACAGATAAATACATTGTGATTTTTGAAGTCTGAAATCCAAGAACATATATAATAATAAAAACATCTATTCTTTGTCTACCTCTTTCTTCTGCGCTAGTTTCAATACTACTCCAGCTTCTCTTGGAAATTAGCACTGCAGATATTGTTGAATTTTGCAAGCTGAATTGCTTATGTTCCTCATTTGTAAGACGCTCTGGATAAAAACATCTGCTAAATGACCGAATGTAATTTAAATAGAACATATTGAGAATCAGTGTATGCTAATCAGTGAATTTCTAAGTTCTGCTGGAACAGATGTACTGTATAAACACAGACACAAATGCTACGCCTCAAGATTAATACTCCTGCTGAGGTGTAAGAGGATGAAGTGAGGGTGAGCACCTTGTCCAGGATGTATTTGTTGAGATAGGGCATGTATCCTTGGCTGGAAACTGGACCATCATCATCATCTCTAAAGTGCTCCTCTAGAGCTGCTGGGTCATGAGGGATTCCCAGAACTGTATAAAGATTATGAGATAAGACCTGCAGAACAACACACATCTTAAACGTAAGAGCACTAACAAAATAATAATAATAATACACAAAACTCATGATCAAGAAATCTGGCAAAAGCAAATAATGTATTGTAGTGCAGTTATATGTGTGGTGTGGTTAAGGCCAATATTAGCAATATTTTAGCAGATGTCTTCAACCTCAAAACGTTAACATAACAGGGTTGAACATTAAACAGATTTGTCAAGGGTTAATGATTTTTATAAATGTGTGATTTATAACAAAGCACACTGAAACGGAACCAACATTTGCTCAGTTCTCTAGTCAAATTGTTTGTATATGAAGTCCAAACCTTCTGTGACCGGGTTGAAATAATGTTGCACTTATTGTGTCGAAACACAATGGTCACTTGCAAACAGCTACATAGCACAATCTTCCAAACAGTGATAATAAAACTCAAGGTCATTGGTGTACATAATGTGATGTAGCACAAGTACATGTACTAGGCTGATATAAGCTTTCCCAAACCATGTGGAATGTGACAGGGTTGATACAAAACATAATGATGTTTTTCCATTTATAAATGAGTGGTTTATTGCAAAACACACTGAAACTGAATGACACTACCAAAATTTGCTCTGTTCTCTGATCAAATTATAACATGAAGTTCAAACCTTCTGTAACAGGGCTGAAGTCATGTTGTTTTTATTAATCAAACAAAAAGATCGTAAGATATTGAGCATAAATAATGTGGTGTGATGCAAATATATGTGCCAATTAAGTCTGGTATTTGCCAATTCTGTACTTATTTTTAACCCCAAAACATTTTGAACGTGATAGCGTTGACAAAACATTTGTTATGGGTAATTTATATTTCTTCTATTTACAAATGTATGATTTATTACAAAACACACCGAAACAGCCCTTTTCTACCAAAATTTGCTCAGCTCTCCATTCAAATCAATCTATGAAGTCCAAACCCTCCATAACAGGGTTGAAATAATGTTGCGTGTATCTACATACCACAATCTACCACACAGAGATCATATTTAGGTTTACATTGCTGTTGAACCTTAGGGTTGCTGAATTCACCATTTGAATACTGGATGCTTAAGCATTTTGAATGCTTAAATGCCCCTTTGAGCATTTCGCCCAAAATATGGGACATCCTGGCTTATCCGGGACAGTTAGCAACCCTATAATGTTGATTTAAAAATGTATGTATTTTATGTTGAATTGTTGTGCCTTACTGCCTTACAAAATGCTATGCTTCGAATAACATTGTATTTTGAGGAACAGGAATGAGGCACTGCTTGAAGTCAGCAGTTACTCCATTTATCCCTATTAATTGTAGCATTTATCTTGTAGGAAGAGTTTCGATTGATTCCGTGATAAATGGGACCAGAAGTCATATTTTCCTTTTAGAACTACTTATGGCAGGTGATAAAGGAGAAAACAAGGCCAGGCTGGTTTCACCAGGACTTTACAACAAATGACTTTTAGCGAGACTCAAATGCACCACAAAAGCACTCAGGCAACAGCAGGGCAACATAGCATCACTTCTCTAATGTTGCTCAG
Source organism: Moxostoma hubbsi (assembly GCA_032164185.1). NCBI lineage: Eukaryota > Metazoa > Chordata > Actinopteri > Cypriniformes > Catostomidae > Moxostoma > Moxostoma hubbsi. The sequence goes on from JAVLUX010000117.1 coordinate 5,871,509, forward strand.
GAACTTACATGATTCTCTGAATATGAATTACATAATCTTATCCTATAATGAATATACAAAACTTTGACATCAGTAAAGTGTGTTGTCACATGGAAATAACTGTATGGCAAGCTGTTTTAAAATTTAAAAACTCTTTTTAGATCATGTAAATGAATGTGTAAAGGTATGGCCTAAAAGATGAATAGAACGAGCTCTGATGTTACAGAGAAACTGTGCCAACTACACACATCCGGTGGCCCCCCTTTTACATCCATCCTATCAGTTCTCAAACTTGATGATTCAGTGTAGACCTGTTTACAGCTCCATACTCCCAATGCCCTCTGGTCAGAAATGCCCTATTTTAGCTGGTCATCTTGCGATTTCTACTGGATTAAAATTAATCATGTGCAGCATTGCTGTGCTCTCAGAAAACTAAAAGATTGAAATCAAGCATAACTTACCCTTTAAAATAAATAATAAAAAAATATTTACATTTCTTTAAAGTTAATACCTTAATCTGTTAATGCACAAGATTCTTCAAGTAGGATGTCTTGTAAATAGGCTTTTGTAATAGAAAACCTATGACCCACATAACATTCAGCAAGTTCACGGTAGACCATGTGGCATATGATTATCTGCACACAGGAAACACATCTCAAACAGTTAAAGCAAGTGCATGGCACCTTTAATGCAGCAAAAACACAACCTGAGAAAAATGCTCCCAGCGATAGTTTATGTATGTTTGCCCCCCCACACTTTTTAAAATCAATAAATATTTTTCACGATTTTAACACCTTGAGATCTACGAGTCGCACAGAACCACAGTTTTCGAATGCTGCAACCTGATTTTTCTTTTCTTTTCATAGTATATTAATTGTTGTGCAGCTCACCTTGAGTTGAGACTTGGAAACCTTTCCACTCTTCTCCACATCTAGAGCAGTGAAAGCATACCAAATAGACTTGAGCAGTTCTGAGCGCAAGTCCATGACTGTAGTAATTTTACTCTCCGTTTTTCCTTTTTTCGGTGTGTTCTCGTTTTCTTGCTCTGTCATTCAAGGCCACCCACACCCACTGCACAAGAGTGCATCTCCAAAAGGCAAATGACACCCTCTACTGGGGCAATACTCAAACAAGAAAGAAGTTATAATGCTCCAGCATTCATTAGTTTATCAAAGTTTGTGTTGAATTCTGAATTATGACATCATCTTATCCTATAATGAATATACAAAACTTTGACATCAATAAAGTGTGTTGTCACATGGAAATAACTGTAAGCAAGCTGTTTTAAAATGTATAACTCTTGTTATGGAGGCAAGACAGGTTAAACTCTTTTTGATCGTGTAAATGACGACTAATGCATTTGTGCCAAATCCCCCATCTGAGTTAATATACGGTTCAGTTAGGGTCTATTTATAAGCTGTAAAAGAGGAAGTGGCCAATTGCAACTGTGAGGGTAATTATATTTTAGCTAATATTAAAAGAAATAATCCAGGTTCAATACAAGTTTTACTTTGACCCACCTTTTCTTTAAATAAAAGCAAAAATCTGGGTTAGAGTGAGGCAATTACAACATGTGAATGGGGGCCAATTCTTTTTTACATTAAAATACTCACTGCTTCAAAAGCCACAAGACACAATCAATATGCATGTAAACACAATTTTAGTGCGATTAAAATCACTTCCTAACCTTTTTTGTGTAAAGGTATAGCCAATTTTATAACTTCGTTGCCATTACGATGTAAAAAATACCATTTAAACAGCTTCACAGCTCAAGTAACACGAGTTTTGACTGATGAATTAATGTTTTTATACAATTAAGCTAATTTCATTTAAACTCTCCAAAAACTGGTCACATTAATTTCCATTGTAAGTGCCTCAGCGTAACCTCGGTTTTTGCTTTTTTTTTTTTTTTTAAAGACAAGGAGGGATGAGTTGAAATAGATTTTTGTGGTAATCAACATTATGCCACAAATGCTGTCGATTGAGCTTAAATTTACTGAACCCAGAAGAATCCAAAACAACTGACAATACAAAAATAGAGTGTTCACTTTCAGGGAAAACAGAGAGAAAGAACAGTGTATGAAAGAAATGCAGAACTGCGATTAAAAAAAAAAGACTTAAACGAAACCTTATAAACTTAACCACTGCTCTAGAGGAAAATGTTTTTTCCTGTCAGAGCAATGTGCAACAGTGAAAATATCAACAGTGGTCAACTGATGGAAATACACACTAAAAACTGTGATGTCTGTCTAAAAAGACAAAGAAAAATAGATTTAGGTTGAATCTTTTAACCCCCCTCAAAAAAATACTTGCGTCAAATTTCACCCAAAAATGAAGAGTGCAGAAAACAACAACAAAATTATATTTTGAAGAATAAATTTAGAAAATGTATCCCTACACTTCTCATTAGTGTAATTTTGTTTAGTTCTAATAACTTTAATGGGGGGAAAAAATATATAATTTCAATTGTTGAGCATTTATACATCAGAGAAATATTTGTTGTTCTGAATCAATTTATGCCAATTGTACTAGCAACACAGTAATGAGGATTGATGAACATTATTGTGGAAATTTTACAAATGTAAAAAAGTTTAATGGTACTAAAAAGGCTTTGCATTTCTTCATGCAAACTATAAACTTATTTCAATTTTGGGGTGAAATGTTTGGTTCATATCTATCACATTCAGAAAATCTTCAGCAGGTCAAAACACTACAAAAGTTTTTAAAAATTGCATTATTTCCATTAATATTCATCAATATTTTAATTAATTCAGCAGTACAACGTAAACTAAAAAAACTTGAACTTTGGATAATGCTTCATTCTATTCAGCATGTTCAACTTACTGGCATATAGATGAGAATTTAGCAAGAAACATTTCATTCTTAAGAACTGCACAACTAGGTTGTTTATTTTTTGATAACTGATACAGGATAAATGTTATACATTCTTTTTTCAAAACACTGATATTTTGTCATTTTTCTGTTTTAATATGTAAAAATTGCACAAAAAAAGCATGGATTTGGCAAGATTGATATGATACATGATCTGGGTGTTTAACAAAATCGACTACAATTCATGAGCAGTGATTGACGGCGACACTGGCGATCCTCCCTTTAGTTAAGTGACGATGAACAGAAAGAACACAAAACAAACTTAAATGAGGACATTAAGGAGAAGATGCCAGTGCGCACCAGAGAAACATAATTTTCCAAGTCATCATTCTAGAAAAAGCACACAGAATATTCTTCTGCTGTATATATGCAATTGCTCGAGCTCTTGAGTCGTACTGTACAAAAAAAAAAAAAAAGAAGACATATAGATGTTGTAGACATACTTTAAACCTAGTCTCTCAATACTTTAGTATAAACAAAACAAAACTCTGGATTCAGGAGCTAAAAACTACAATGGATTTGCTTCTTAAAAAAAATGATAAGATTGACATTCACATCTCATAAACGTCTGGTCACTGCATTGGTAAAGATGGGCTAGTGTGGGGATGACAGAGTGTGTGAGGCTTTTCAATGAGGCTTTTCCACCTTTGAGCAGCAGTCTGTCCTCCTTACCACTCTTGTCTGTTCATTGTGATTTGGCTGAGCTAGTTTGATCTCAGCCATGAGAATGAGCGAGCAGGAAAGAGGCAGCGAGAGAGAGAGAGAGAGAGAGAATCAACCTCCAGGCTTGAGGTTTTTACGGTGAGGCGGGAGCCTTGTTGTTGTAGTGTACCTGGTACCTGTTGACAGGTAAGCCTTTGACTTTTGTGGACACACAGGTGGTCTTGCAGGGGATCATGTCCTCATCTTCATCTCCCATGAGCCAGTCCTGCACATTGCGCTCGGCGCCAGGGGAAACATGCTCATTTAGCCAGCCCCGGTGCCACTGTTCAAAACGATCATGTTGAGCTTGTGCTACTCTGTGCTGGGACTATGGGGACAAAAAAATAAACAAAAAAAGACTTTCATAAAATAAAAACAAACAATGCACAAGTTATTAATTATATCCCATAATATTTACATGTAAGGTAGCATCGTGTACAGCAGTGATATAAATGACATGTGTCACAATAGAATTTTGTCCTAAAAGTAAGCTATACAATTTGAGAATTATACTGGATGAAAAGACAGCTTCTCAGTTGCACACCCTTCCTTATGCAAAACTAGATTAACCCTTGTACACTTATCTATAGAAAACCCCATTCCATCTGGTTAAATTTGACCAGAAACATTAAATGTCAAACCCCCAATTTGTTTTAACAAAATGACACTATCTTCAGTGCCCCATGCATTGGCTGATCTCAATAAGCCAATGTTGTAACAAACTTAATTTCTAGATATTGTCACAAGCTATGCATTAGATATACAGTATATTAAGACATTATAAAAGACAATTACTTGTCAAATTGTAGCATTTTTTTTTTTTTTTTTTTTAATAAACTACTTGTTTTTTGAAGGGATTTTGCAAGATGCCACAAAATGCTTACAGTCAAACCTGATCAAGGTGTGCAGCTCCCACACATAAGCTTTCTCACATGGGGTCAGACTAAGACTTTGTTCTGACCTTGAAGTGTGTGTGTGGGTGTGTTTGTGTGTGCTCTACATTGTGGCCGATTGATTGTGTTTTTTGACCAAAAAAAATGAATGTTGTTAAATTCACACCTGTTCATTTCTTTGTGTGTAAGTGTGTGTTCTGCATTGAGAATGCATTATAGCATCACCCCTTAATATATGCGTGTATTCTGCACTATGGCTGATTGGTTTTTATTTGACAAAATCTAAAAGAATTGCTGTTATAGTCTCACCTATTCATTTCTTTGTGTATGTGTTCTGCATTGAGGATGTGTTATAGTTTCACCCCTTCATATCTGTGCGTGTTCTGCACTGTCGCTGATTACTTTTTATTTGCCTAAATAAAATAAAAAAATGTATTCCATTAATTTCTTTGTGTTTGCACGTGTGTATTAAATTCTCAATCCATTTTTGAATTTGTTCTGCATTGTGTCTGATATATTGATTTTTATTTGAGTAAAAAGTAAATAAAAAAATAAAATTGCTCTGTGTTATAATCTCACCCATTCATTTCCCAAGTCAAAAATGACTCGAACAGTGATCAAGGGTAAAGTTGGACTATTGTTGATCTCCAATCAACTCACCCTCCGAGCCTTTACCAGGGCTCCTCTGCGGTACATGTAGTCTTCAGAGTTCATCACAAACACCATCTTGTGCGTGTTGAGTTTAAAACGGCAGTCCAGATTCCCGGCTGTCTCCACTCCCATCTTCCGATGCCACTCTCTCCGGCAGCGCATGGCTTCCACCTGCTTGAGCTGCCAGGCACGGAAATGCCTAAGATTCCTGCAGGTGAGTGTAGAACAAAGATAAGGCTCAGATCAAAATCAGTCTAATTTTTCCTAGGTAATAATGCTCTTTCAAGACTGATCAAGAATAGCACCTTTAACCTTTCTGGATGCAGAGGGAAAGCAAAACAGAAATTCATAAGCGGGTGGGTGATCTTGCATTTAGACGGGTCTTACCTGGGTAAAAATACAGGCTTGAAATAGTAGCCCTCTGTCTGAGAGCACACTGACTCAGTCCCTATATACTGCTCCATATAATTAGACAGGCTCTGAAACACACACAAATAAGAAATACTTCCTCATATGGAAAATAGAAATGCATCCAAATTTAAAGGTACATTCAGCAATTACTCCTCATTAAAATGTTGTACTCCTAAAGAAATGAATAGTAATTTTGAAACATATGTATATAATCATGATGACTTACATGAGATGAAGACCCTTGTGGGATCACATGACTAGATGAATACTACTCATTTAATCTCAGTAAACACCTTATTATTGGACACTTTCACTTGTGGATCAAATTAATCATGGATCACTGTAAAAATAGATTTTCTACAATGGCATTGGTAACTGGAAACTATTGTGTTCGAATGATGATGCACGCAGGGCCCTAGGTGTCAGTGTAAGTCCAAAACAGCATAATTTAAAACTTACCTGAGTGCACCTTTACTACACTATAGACATGTTATTGAATACTAATTAACTCCTATGCCACATCCAAATAAATGACGATTAATTTGCAGGTTATAAACTTAAATGGAAATCGCCCACATTTTGGATAAAATAACAACAACAGTGGGGGGGGGGGGGGGGGGGGGGGGGAAGAGCAACCCAGAAGAGCAATGCTATTGATTAGAAATATTATGTTACTATTTGTCCATAGATCCGATGATACCATTAAATGACTACAGTTGGAACATTTCCCCTGCATAATTTTCCTGTGGTGGTACCTGAACATCCAGCGGGTCATCGCCCTGGGCCTCTTCCGTGTCCAGTAGCTCAATTGTTAGGGTAACCTGACCTTTGTTTTGAATGAACATCACCTAATAAAGGCAACAGCCAAAAAATAACATTAACTAAACAAGACCATCACAAAAGATGCATCCCTAAGGCATATACTAGAAGGTTGTTGTTTTTTTTAACGGCAATAAATGCATTAGAAATACATCCTTATTTAATCACCAAGGGAATGTGGCAAAATAAAAATAATATAAGAAATTCAAGATGATGTTGTAACTCAGAAAGGAAAACAAGCTTGGATGAATATAACATTTAAAAAAAGATTTCCAGATAAAAATTGATCACAAGTAGGAACAGCATCAGAAGTAACTATTAAATGTTACTATACAAATATTATTAGAATTAGGCACAATGTAAGTGTCAACCTTAAAGCAGTTCTCCTCAGCCATGACTCTCTCTGCTTTCCATTGGTAGCTGGCTTCCCAAGCAGCACGGACACACTGGGAGGACAGATTCCCCCCTGCAGCCCCTCTCTTCCTTTCCGTAAGGTACAGCTCAGTCACTTGCAAACACACCTCATCACTGACCAGGTGTTGAAGCTGTCAAAGCCAACGAGTGAGAAGATGAGTGTGAACACACAGATCACAGGGAATATTTATTGGTGCCTTTCAGCAATTCTGACAAGAGGTACAACTTTGAACTGTAAGGAAATGCTGTTTGTATAGCAACTATAAGACACTCAGATCAGTAGTCTGACACCCAGTCTACAAAATGAGATTTTTAAGCTCAGCTCAGTCCGATTCTCTGACCCACCTGTCTGACAATATTCTGGATGAGCTTGTCGACAGTAAAGCCAATGTAAGCGTGGATGGTGAACATCTCTCTCAGGGTGTCCTCATACTGCATGGACTCCAGGTTTCCATCCAGTAGACTGCGTACCATGTCCAAAAAGGCTGGGTAATATTCCTCCAACTCCACCTCACCTGATACGACAGAAAACATTATTCCTTGCATAATTATTCATGCAATCATGCAAAGGTAGTTCTAAAACTAGATTTGTACATTTTCAAAAGAAAAATCAAATATGCTGTCTACCGTGCAGGTTTGATGTCATGACATTTGTTCACAACTCAACACAAAAGAACCGACGACGTCTGATGTTATTGATGTACAACCTGTGCCGTACTCACAATTTTTTATTTGGATGCTCACTAATGATTTGATATTTGATAGAGTGAATAACAATTCAAATTTTGGTCTGTTCATCAGATAAAGTGATCATGTGGCTTCTGAAGACTTGGAATATAGTGCACAGCACAAATCATATCGACTACTTTTCCCCGTGGATTTATAGTGGGTTTCACAGAAGAAAGAAAGCCATCTGGGTTTGGAGTGACATTATGGTGAGAAAATAATGACAATTTTCATTTTTGGGTGTGCCATTCATTAAAGGAAACTTTTCTAATCATTTACTCTCCCCCATGCCAAAGACGTGTAAGACTTTCTTCTGCAGAACACAAATGAAGATTTTTAGAAGAATGTTTCAGCTCTGCAGGTTCATACAATGCAAGTGAAAGGTGAAGAAAACTTTGGATGTGAAGCTCCAAAAAGCAGCATAAAATTAGTTCATATGACTCCATTAGGCACTTCTTAGCGCTTGACATAAGCGCAAAACACTAGGAAGTGTAATCAAGCTTGAAATCATGATTGCCAAGGAGACTGCGGATGTCAAGATTTATTGTGAAAATGGATTTGATGGATGGATTTAACCACTGGAGTCATATGGATTATTATATTCTGCCTTTATGTGCTTTTTGAACCTTCAAATTTTTGGCCACCATTCAATTTCATTGTATGGACCTTCAGAGCTGAGATGTTCCGCTAAACATTTTCATTTGCGTTCTTCAGAAAATAGAAAGTCATACACATCTGTGATGGCATGAGGGTGAGTAAATGATGAAAGAATTTACATTATTTCTTTAAGTATGAGCAATTGTAAGAGTACATTTGCAAGCATCACTGATTAAAAGGTAAAATAGAGACTGAGCAAGAGAAATATAGAATCTATGGATTAAGTCTACTTACTCGGCTGTTTTAGCCGCAGCTCCATAGCGAGATCACTCGCCTTTTCTCTGCGCCCCTCTTCCATGAGCTGTTCTCGATTCTGCTCTGCTCTGTGTTCCAGTAGCTGCCTCTCAGCCTGTCTGTAAACCTTCAGCAGACGCGAGCACAGAGTCTGGTGCAGCCGCAGGAAGAAGTACCAGTTATTATTGACGAAGAACAGGTTGTAGACTCCGTCCAGTTCCTTTTGGTGCTCCGCCTCTGGGTCCCGCAGATCCATAGCATCCCCTTCTGGATTCATGCTGTGGGTGGCCGCGGAGTTGTCCATGATCTGCGGGGATGCGCATCGCCTTCGCCTGGAATCCCCGTTTAGTTGCTGCTGCCCACCTGCCGTTGAGACTCCGCCCCCTGGGGTGGCACCATCCTCTCCCTCTGCCTCCTCGTCCGTGAACTCCTCCGTCTCGCTCAGCTCGCCACGGCGGGCAAAGAAGAGGTCGGGTACAAAGTGCTGGATGATACGTTTGATGTGGTCCTTGTCATCTTTGTGGATGGTGGGCTGCCGTTTGACATGGTAGATGATGAGCGAGGCGGCGTCTTCCAGGATTTGTTTGTCCTCATAGCTGAAGATCATGTGGGGTTCGCTGGTTGAACCAGCGCCTGAGCCATCACGACCTTGCTGGCCAACACCGCCCTCTTCTGTGCTCTGCTCCTGCCTCTGTAGAGGAGAGGAGGGGGGAAAAGTAGTTGGTAACATTTATTTAACCACGTATAAAACTTTACAAGAGTAACTTGGCAAAAGACACAACATATGGCATTTGAACAAATTTCAAAATCAAAAAAAAAAAAAAAAAGGTCAAAAGCTGTCAGCAATTTAATAAAAATCACAAAAACTATTTCCAAAAGTGCCACAATTTAGATCTTTACAAATGCTATAAATTTGTCCAATGAGGAAGGCTGAGACAGTTTTATAGCTATGTGAAGGCATTATTGACATTGATTTTAGGCACAGATTTTGCCTAAACATCTAGAAGACAACCAACTGGATTTGTTGTGGCCTCTTCGTGTATAACTGGGCAGTTCTTAGCTAGAAGAAGTATAAATGTGATCCAGATTTTTCTGATAGTCAGTTGTCTAGCATCTGCGGGACAACCAACAACCTAGCAAGATTAGAAAGCAGTTCTACATTTATTGGACAAGATAGCTACATTTGTATAACTATCCGAAATATAACAAGATGAAAAGGGAACAAGTTGTTATCTGCATGAAACACGAGACTCTTATAGCAAGTGACCTGAGATTAGATTTCCATTACAGAGTCAGGGCAGCAACTGTACAATGTTCCCACTGAGAAGGAATGTAAAATTAAAACATTTAAGATGATAATCGGATTTAAGCATCAACAAAAACATTGAACAAAACAAAGGGATACTTCACCCAAAAATGAAAATTCTCATCATTTACTCACACTTGTGCCATCCCAAATGTGTATGACTTTCCTTCATCTGCTGAACTCAAATGGAGATTTTTAGAGGAATTCCTCAGCTCTGCTGGTCCATACAATGCAAGAGAATGGGTTCCAACATTTTGAAGCTCCATAAATCACAAAAATCAGCATAAAAGTAATCAAGACGGTCCAGTGGTTAAATCCATGCTTCAGAAGTGGTACGAGAGATGCGAGTCCTTTTTCACTATAAATTCTCAAATCCTACTCAGTCAATCTCCACTTTAACTTTCACGTTCTTCTTTTGTTTTTGGTGATTCACATTCTTCATGCATATCGTACCCTACTGGGGAGGGAGAAGAATTTCTAGCAAATAAGGTGAGGAAAATCAGGAGACGAAAGCAAGTTTAGACATGGAAGAAAAGGAGGAGGAAGAGCAAAATGAGAAGACAAATGAGGATGAAGGACAAGATAAAAATGGAAGTACAGACTGAGTGTGAGGGTGCTTGCCAGGACATACAGGAGGAGACAAAAGACAATGCTAATGAGGCTGAAGAGTTCAATACAGAGTCTAAAGATTCACCAGAAACAGGTGCAGGTGACACGCACACCTATCATTTGACTTCTGAATGGAATATATGGATTAAAAGACGAGTTGTATGGATTACTTTTAAGATGCCTTCATGTACTTTTTGGAGCATCAAAAATTTGGCACCAATTCACTTGCATTGTATGGACCTACACAGCGGAGATATTTTTCTAAAAATCATAATTTGTGTTCTGCAGAAGAAAGAAAGTCATACACATCTGTGATGGCATGAGGGTGACATTTTTCAAAAATTTTGAGTGAACTTTCCCTTTATGCTTATTCTTAATTTGCATACAATTCCTGAAGTAAATCGGTATGTGGCTCTACTGTTACATAGGTTTGTCCTTAACTCAGTTCCACCAATTATGCCAACTAAGACGCTTTCTCTAAGGCATAGTAACAGGTTAAATCTGAGAGTAATGGTGAAAATACTTCCCAAAAGCTTGCGTCTGTGCCATTAGGCCTGTAGATAAAGTTGAACTCACCTCATCATAGATGCTCTCTATTTCATTGAGAAGACTCTTGGACCGGAGGGCCTTCATGTCATTTTGCTTAAAGTTGACACCCTGGTGGTCCAGTGATTTCAGGTACGCTTTCTCGTATTGCTCTCTCCAGATTTTATTGAAGCCCTGCTGGGCCTCCCTCCATTCCTCCTCTTTAGCTTTCAATCTGCAGTAAAATAAAATATATATTTATTCTGCAATCTCACAGCATTTCAAACAATCAATGTGCATTTTGTGGTGGATTTAGGCATTCTTCAAACTTGAACACAATTGACTAGTGGTCGACCGATATATCGCCAAGGCCGATAAATTGGCAGATATTCAGATTAAATTTTTGCCATTGGCCGATTTGTTTCTTGAGGGTGCTGAGAATCGCCCAAAACTTTTGTTTTGTTGTTACGTGCCATCGTGTTACTACAATAATAGACTGGTGTGCAACAGTCTCATTTAAACGGTCCGCACATCAGAGCTGCATCAGACACGTTTGAGCTCATAAGTGCTCATCTGTTTCATTCTCCTTCTCTCTCATCAACAGCTGAACTTGTAAATTTTAACGGTCATGTCTAATGATATGATAATGATAAAAAAAATAAAACTTCTATTATATAACGTCTGCAAATATGCAGATATCTCGTTTAAACAGAAGCAATTCATGAACCTCACAAAAATCCAGCATATTCTTCCCATCGAGCACTTATATAATATCTTCCTCTGAAGCGAGTATTCTATCAGCCAGAATCAAAACTTCAGGATCAGGATCAAATGTTCCTCTGATTCACAAATCATGACTGTCACTCCGTGACAATCCAAGCAGGCCATTTAAACGGTCAAGTAGAGTGCTGCTTGCACTGGATCCGCATGAGCGCAACTTCAAAGTAAAAGCACTTCACGTGTGCTATAAGTAAATGTCATATTCACTATGCACTGCATGTGCAATTGGTTTGATTCTGTATTTTTAAAAGAAAACGTAATTGTTAATGCGCACGTGCCATCCATGTTTGCTGGACTACTGTGTGAACTGTTATTTCCTTCTTCCTAATATATTAATGTCTTCATGTGCAAATAAATAAAATTAATAATTAATTAAAAAAATAAAATTTGATGACTAAACAGATATCAGAAGAAACCGCTAAGCAACCATATAATAATAATATAAAATAATATTGTATTTTAAAAGTTAAATTTAGTGTGAAATTGAGTAAATATAGTGCTAAATAAGAGTTAATTATTTATTTAGCAATTTTATGTTTACGTTATTTACTATATTAAATTGTGTGAAATATCAGCATTGTATCGGCCTAACGGCCACACTGCTCTCTGGATATCGGCTATTAAAAAACCCATATCGGTCAATCACTACAATTGACTGTATTCTAACTGCAACAACATGTCAGATTTGAATGTGAAACTTATATTTTTGATCTTTGAAAATCCACTGTTGTTGTAAAAAAATTAGTAATGTGACATTCTGCTAAATATCTTATTTTGAGTTAAATAATAAACATTTTTGGAGTAACGAGGCTGAGCAGATTAGAGAATTTTAACTTTTAGGTGAACTATTGCTTTAATTCTGCTGTCAAACAAATGGTAGAAAACACAAGAGGTATATGTGATTTGTTTAGATGATAGAGAGGAGGTAGCAAGAGAGGCAGTGTGGTGATAAGACGAGAAAAAGACAGCGTTAGTTAACCTTTTGAGTACCACAGGAACTGCCGTGGCTGGACTCCTCTTTAACCCCTCTATGATCTCTGGAGCCTTGTCGCCGTAGATACGATAGACCGCACGCCGCTGGATGACCTCAGAGGTGCCGCCCAGGCAGTCGTCCAGTCGGAACCGCTCTTGATCCTCCGGTGAAAGGCGGGATAGCTTCTTCTGCACACTTTCCAAAACTCTGATCGTTGCCAAATTAGTCTCTAGGACAACATCCAGCTATCGTGCAAAAATAATAAATGATCCACATTAATCTCAGTGGCCTTAACATTAAAATACACCTGATGCAAAAGTCCGGATTTTTAAGTGACCATCATACCTCAAACCTCTCATCCTCACAGCGATGAAGTTGCTCTTCATAAGGGGTTTTCTTGGAACTCACAAAAGTTGAGTCTTCAGACCAGGAAGGAAATGAGACCCAGGTATCGTTGAGCACCTGAAATCAACACAATGGACCTCAGTGATTATCACCAGATTATCATTATTTTTAAGACTTTTTATACATTCTTGACTACCACTAAGAGCCAATTAGAAGATGCACTCAGTAATTTTTGGGTTTATTTTGTGCTGACAACTAGAGGCATAGATGCAGCATTACACATTTAACAGTGTAATTGTAAAAATAAGCTATTCACAGTAGGTTGTAATTAATTAACTCTGCAAGTGAAAGTGTCTATTTACAAAGGACTATTATGATAAAGAGAGTAAATAACAAAGTATACTTACTGCATGTGCAGGGATGTGCATGAGTAGTCGAGTAATTGAGTACTCGTACTACACCAGCTAGTCGCATATTAAAAACACTACTCGAATACTCAATATCGAACATGAATAACGCAAAAGCATTTGCCTGATGTAATCAGCGCTTAATTTTATGGTTTTCCCTCTGAATCTCTCACCAAATCTAGAAGTTCCAATTGAGTCCACTGGGGGGGGGTCTTGTGGATGCGTGTCATCGAGGTGCTGGATGAGAGAAGATTTAATTGCGGTCTGTGCTTCAGAAAGTAAAGTGACAATACTTGCAATATTTTGATTCTAATTTGAATATAATTATTGAATTCTACTCTATTTGTATTCGGTTCTTGTTGGAGTCGTGCAAATTAACGGACGAGGATCAAAGAAAGGAAAGAAAATGTGAAGCGAGAAAGTTAAATCTCTGAACACCGGCAGAGGAAAATATATAAAAACATTCACCGCTTGTTTTTCTGATAAATACCATGTGAAATGATACAAATGTGATAGCCTTTATATAGACTCAAGTGTTTATATCTGTGCATTTTCAGTATTGGTCTGTATGTAAGCTCCGGTTGAGTGCAAAAGCTTTTTACTGTTATTTTTACATCTTTTTTTTTGTTTTCAAGAAAGCATCCCCCAAAAAAACATAGTTTGTTGAGGTTCTCTCAATTTAAATCTGTTCTTGGTAACGTTTGTGAATAAAAAAAAAAAACATAAGATTCATGTACACGTCATATGTCTTATTTTTAATGTGCATTTTAATATAAGTGTAATCGAGCGCTTGTTTTTTTTTTGTGGGTTGGAGTACTCGAATACAAAATTGCTTGAAAATGCCCATCCCTCGTTTCATCATCAGCACAGTCAGTGAGGACTTTCTGCGTGTGGGCCAGTTTTCAAGAGTATACTTTTGAAAGGCAATGCAGTCAACCGGGCACAACCCGGAACGCAGAAAATAGTATACCCGAGCCTTAATATTCGGATGGTCTTATGATCAACATGGAGATGGTGGCTATGCATGAAGAATCAGAATCACCAGAAATCACAAGAAGAATGTGTAGAGATTGACTGAGCAGGGAGAATTCATAGCAAAATTACTTAAATATTGATCTGTTTCTCACCCACATTTATCATATCGATTCTGAAGACATCGATTAAACCACTGGATTACTTTTAGCTGATTTATGAGATATTTGGTGTATGCCAAGGGCTCAATATCATCCTGGTCTTATGATCAGCATGGATGCGTTCATAAATGTGTGCCCAACACCATATGTAAACTAAAGCAGCTTTCTCGAAAACTGACATGACTATAGCCTTTATCTCATGTTAGTCTTATTTTTAACGGTTTCTATTTTTCTGTTTAGAAATTAAAATAATAACTTGATTAATTAATAATAATAAAAAACAATTAGCAAACAATTATAGATAACTTTATAAAAAAAAAAAAGAACAGTTTTGATTTGGCATGGATAACTAGCCTATTATCTATAGTTGGTGAAACTTTGTTACCTCTTTGCATATAGCTGTTCGGCCGCTGCATTTGGGCTGCTGGTAGGTCTTGGGCAAGGCTCTGTAACTGGAGCCCAGGCGTTTACAGGAGGCATAGTCTACTTCTCTGCCTCCACCCTCCATATAGCGTTCAGAAAGGCCAGCGATCACGTGAGACAGCTCTTTATCACCCAAAAATGACTTAAACTGGGTGTAGAGTTCAGGGAACTTCCTACAAAATGATACACCAGTGGCATATGACTCATAAAACGGCTGGGAAATGCACCATATCAAAATACATAAACAGAATTAAATAACCCTGCCATTTTTAATCTTTCATACCCCAAGAATGGAGTTACAAGTTGCAAGAGTTCGGCCCCTGAAACTACTTCCTGGTTGAAGAGGGCTATACAGCGCAAGAAATTCTCATACACCTCTTGACTCTTGAGCAGCCGTCGAACCTAAAGAAAATAAATAAATTAAATATTGTTCAATAGCTGAGAACATAAAATAAATTGTCAGGCTAATTCTGACTCACTGCTTCTGATATTTCCAGGCAGTTGTGTTAAAGAAACTCACCTTGTCAAAGAACGTGAATTCCCGTAGGACTCCATGTTTTCCAACAGAGGCAAAGGATGGGTCCTTGGAACAGGAATACTTCAATTTCTTCTACATGGATGAAAGATAACTGATTTATGCACAGTTACCCCAGACAGAATGTGAGATATTAAAACTTAAACTTAAATGGATAGTTTACCCAAAAATGAAAATTCTCCCATCATTTACTCACCCTCATGCCATCCCAGATGTGTGTGAATTTCTTTCTTCTGCAGAACACAAATTATGATTTTAAAAGAATATTTCAGCTCTGCAGATCCATACAATGAAAGTGAATGGTGCCAAAATTTTGACGCTCCTAAAAGCACATACAGGCATCATAAATGTAATCCAGACGACTCCAGTGTTTTAATCCATATCATCAGAAGTGATATGATAGGTGTGGGTGAGAAACACATCAATATTTAAGTCCATTTGTGATAGAAATTCTTCTCCCTGCCCAGTAGTGGGCGATATGCATGAAGAATGTGAATCACCAAAAACAGAAGAAGAATGTGAACGTGAAAGAAAAGATTGATTGAGCAGGTTGGAGATTCCACTGGAGTCGTGTGGGTTACTTTTATGCTGATTTATGTGATTTTTGAAGCTTTAAAATTTTGGCATCCATTCACATGCATTTTGAGGACCTGAGCTGAACTATTTTACTAAAAATCTAAATGAGTTCAGCAGATGAAAGAAAGTCATACACATCTGGGATGGCATAAGGCTGAGTAAGCTATGAGAGAATTTTTATTTTTTTATTTGTATTTGACTCAAATCGGTTTAGCTGTAAAAGTAAAAACAGTAAAAGAAAAACTTTTACACAAAATCTGATGTTTACAAACTCAATCCAAATCATATCAACATGTGGTTTGAAATCCGATTAAACATCTGAATTCTATCTCAGTCTGAATGTTTAGCTTGGATTTCAAGTATTTTTGGACTTTTGTTTAACAAACAAGCGACAGGTATGCAACTACCTCATAAAGCAAACTATGTGACATACACTATGCAGTGAGTGGTCAACACCTAAGTGGTGAACAACTCAGCAGTTATGGAAACAGTATATTCAAAAATGCATAATATGCCTCTGCCGCATGTGTCCTTTCATGCATCCTGTGAGTAAAGCCCTGCAGCCAGAAGTCATGATATTTGCATTTTCCATCCTCCCTTTCCACAATAACAGTTACTCTCAGTTGTTGTTTGTGTAAATCTCTTGCTATTAGGTTGATGCAATCATTACAATAGCAACCACTGTAGATACACCCGATTTAAACTACACTGTTTGAATGATGCGTCAGACCTAAAAAACAGATATGAAAACCAAATTGTACAATATTGTGTCCAGTGTGAACAAAGCCTTAAAGAATCCATGTTGGCTGACATAAGTTAACTCTGACCTTCAGAAGCGGTGTCATGTGAGGCATTAACATGGGTCTAGGTCTCTTCTTGCTCTGTTTATTCATTTCCTCGTCCTCTGCTTTCTTCAAATGGTCTTTACCAGGCAAAGAACCTCCAGTGAACTGTAATCCAAGACAAAATCCTTAGAAATCAATAGCCTGATTTACAGTACCCATGTGGAGATGCAAAATGATGACCGAATGTGTGTTTAGGGGTTTTTATTATGAAAAGGGTTCCCATACATTCTGACAAATACATATCCATGATTTTTCCAGTCAATGTACTCTACACAATAGCAAAAGGCCTATATAGACAATTTAATATTTTACAATAGATCAGACAAGAAAAAATTTATATCGAATTTCCATGACATTTTCAGCCCTGGAAAACACAATTAAAAAATTATCTTATATTTCCAGATTTCTCATGACTGTGGAAACCCTAATTGATAGGGGTGTAACGATTCGGTTCAGTTCACAATACTGAACTCAAGGTTCATTTCACAATTCTTTAAACAAAGTCTAAATAAAGAAAAGAGATTGAAAGTTTATTATTATCATGACTACTTTAAAAGACATATGCAAAATAGTTAATTTCCTTTAACATTAAGTGCATGCTTATCCAGTTAAAGGAATGATTTGAAATCAAATCAGACATGATATCTGACATTAGGATTATATTTCCAGATAGCATTATTATGCATAATATTCAGCATTATATATAGTAGATTAATAATGCACTATCATTAAACCTCTGTAAACTTAAATTTTCCCTTGCACAGTCAGAGCAGATCACTCTCACACTACAAATGGACATTCGATCCCTCATGATGAAAAGGTGCGTCACTCTCCCGCTCCTGGTATCAGTTTCAACCGCACTCATCGTACAACACCTGTGGCTGCTAGTGTGCATGTGCGGACATATTTTAGAGCTCCTTATGAACAATAAAGCGATTTCCATTTTTATGCCCACGTTAAAAAGACATAGGAATTCGCACATATTGGACAGAACAAAGGTTTAAAAATAACATTAAAAAAAAAACATCTCGATGCGCATCAGCACATTTTTGAACTGCGATGGATCGTGCCACGATAAACCTTTACACCCCTACATAAAAAATGTTAATGGAAATCCTTTCAATTTCAGTTGCAATCAATACAAGCCCAAGCATTTAAAATGAATTTTCTCACCAGTGATCTCTTCGCATCAGGCAAAAACTGTCCGAATTCTGCAAGCAGATCCTCCTGGCCTTTGAAGAGACTCGCCACTTTCGAGAAAACTTCATCCTCCGTCATTCCTCCACTGCTACACCCTCTGTTCTCCTTCACTTCAAGCTGCTCCTTCTGTAGATGGACATGGAATCCACAAAAATCAATGAACATCATTAAGTTTACAGGATGAGTAGGAAAACAGTACAAGACACCATTTCCTTTAGCTCTAGTAGGTGGTAGACCAGTCTCAGCCTCAGACAGCACACCCACGGACCGCTCACAGTCTGTTTACTGAACGTCTGATACATACTGAAAACAAAAGGGCAAACACTTCACAATCCAACAAAATATATATAATATAGATATGCATGGTATTAGGCTGAAACAATGAACGCTTCTGAGAATGAGCGTTTATCAATGTACTTGTCTAAGTTTACGAAATTTGTGACAGTAGGTGTAACGGAATGAGATTTTTAGAGAATGATAACATCACAAAAAAATACCTTCGTATTACAGTATTGTGGCATTAAGGTGCATTGCTAATATTATTAGCAGTTTATTATTAGTAATAGCTATATTTAGACAAAAACTAAAATGTAATGTTATGCCATACTGTCAAATTGTCTAAAATTCTGTCAATCATTTTTTAATTATTATTTAAACATTTATTAAATTAAATTTAGGGCATTTTTTTTTTTAAATGTTTTAAAGATTACTGGCCAGGATAACAGTTCAGATTTGATTTAGTAATTTGTTGCTTTTGTAATTTAATCGGATTCTAAACAATACCAACTGAAAAACAATTCGATAATTAATTTGCAGATAATTTATTGGTTTTTTTTTTTCAGTACAGCCTATTTTTTGCTGCAGTATCACTGTCCATTTCTTGCATGCCTAAAGCACTTTCTACACCCTATTAGTACTTTACAAATAAAATATATTACTACTAGCATTAAGCACATATTAGTACTTTACAAATAAAATATATTACTACTAGCATTAAACACATACTGTTACGCTGCACTTAGGCAAATAAATGCATGAACAAACATTCAGCCCATTGTAACATTGCATATAAGTGCTTTAATCGTTTGGCTGCATTTGTGAGTGTGAAAAAAGTACAAACATAACATTAGTCTACCTATAAACCCAAAAAGACATCACAAATCATATACTGTAACTGCTCTGTACAATTGTGGTGCTGTTTTGGTGGCATGAGGGAGACCTACACAATATTAGGCAGGTGGAATTAATGTTGTGGCTGATCAGTGTAAACCTGCATTGCACCAGGTGTTTTTTTATTTTTTATGAAAGGGGGTCTAGAGCGCATTATCCTATACTATATTTTCACTAACATTCATCTCCGCTAATTCCATGGGATGATGATGATCGCAGAGATATTGTTTCAGGTTTTAAGTGTTTCCTGCCTGAGCCATCCCTTTTTTCAACACACTTAAAGTAACTGAGAAATATTGATGGTGCCTTGAGTGTCTTTAACGTACTGTACCTAAAGTACTCCCATGCTGTGTACTTCAACAGTTTTGTTGGGGAAATAAAGGTTTAGGCTCTGAAATGGACAAATCCAAAATTTCACAACATGTACAAGTCATTTTTATAATGGAGAGTAGGCTGAATGTATGTTGTGTAAATGTTGCTGTTTCTGTCTTGAACCGATTTGGATTTTAGAAAAGATCAGAAAAAACCTGACTTACATTCATGCAATACTGCGAATTAGAAGATGTCAATGGTATGAAAACCATCTGCTTTTAAACCGAGTATACCATAAAACAGTTACATCCCTAGTAGCACATAAAATAAATATCCACAAAGAGAACTGAATATTAAAATCTGCGAAATAATTAGTACTTAGATATTACTTTCAGCTGGACAGAAATTCTGATCAAAGTCTACACATGTTTTCTGCTAATTTCTTTGGTATGTTCTATACAAATGTTTGTGAAGACAGCTGCAACATTATTTGAATGAGTTATTTCCATACAAGTACATTGATGTAATAGAGTGGATTTCAAATGAATCCACCCCAACACAGTATGTAAAAAATCAAACTGTGTTTGGTCCTTTTAAATGTCGGTCAGACAGTCTTTTTCAATCATAATGGGTGGTTCCTGGCCAGAATAACCTGCGAAGTGGATCAGACTTCATGGAAATAATCAAAATTCTGGCTCTACGAGACTAGTAGCATATAAATGATGTGCTTTGTACAAAGCGGACTATGCCTTTGTTTGTCCTCACCTGGTATGTATGTAGAATTTCAAGAAAGGCTCTGTAGGTTTCTGGGTTGTCCAAAAATCGTTTTTTTATCTTATTGACGTAACTGATGGCGCTGTCAAACTCCACAGGGCTGGGCTCCGATGTAGGTGGGGACACCGATGTGGTGGCCGGCTGTGACTGGCTCTCTCGGCTGGGCAACGGAAGTGACAACCTGCTTGACTGTTCAAGGGGTCCAGAGGATGAAGCATTACTCTCCGGAGAGGTCACTGCTTCATTCTGAACAGAACCAGCCTCAGCCAAAGCTGACGAAGAGGCACTAACCACAGAGCTGCTCGTGCTCCTTCCTGGCCCTGGAGAGACCTGCTGGAAAAGAACGAGAACCTTATAAATCAAAGTAGATTTTTAATGTATCAAAAATGGCTATTA
This sequence comes from Moxostoma hubbsi, assembly GCA_032164185.1. Taxonomy (NCBI): domain Eukaryota; kingdom Metazoa; phylum Chordata; class Actinopteri; order Cypriniformes; family Catostomidae; genus Moxostoma; species Moxostoma hubbsi. The sequence goes on from JAVLUX010000117.1 coordinate 5,892,196, forward strand.
TGCGTTCGAAAAAGGAATAGTTTTACACAAAATATACTTTTCACAGCTTATACTGTAAGAAGTCTGTTGCCCTGTATGAGAAAACAAAGACAGACAAACAAATAATCCAAATGATGGATAAAGATCTGTACTAATTTTAAAAACGCAGTTCGTAACTTAACTTTAACAACAACCATCACCACATACAAACAATAATAAATCTGCCCATTTGTTCTGAAATTAAAAAATAATGAATAGTGGTGTGGAACCAGATTCGGAATTAAGGACTGCACCATTAACCAACATAATCCAAGACGGTAAATTGTATTTATTGCTAAAGAGTGTAATTTCTGCACCACTATAACATTAAATAATGTTATTTAGGCATAGTTTGACAGTTTAGCAACCTCAGATCAGAGACAGGTTACTTCTATTAAAATTAATTGGAGAAACCGGAATGCCCAGCGGTCAACAGAGCTATATAAGGCGGGGAAATTTAGTTTTTTTGTGTAATCTGAGGTGAAGAAGCACAATTTATGACACTAGTGTAGTCATATTTTTCTGCTGATTTGAAATATGCTCTCTGATCAAAATCTTAAAAAAAAAAAAAAAAAAATTGATTTCGGTCTTTCACCAATAAATTAGATGCACTGGCATGCTGCTTGTTTACCTAGAAAAATAGCACCCCATGAGCATTCCAAAGATGGCTGACTTGCTTAAAAAGTCTTTGCTCGCATTCAGGTACGGAATGCACAGTTTTTTACAATCCAATCAATTTCTGATGGATAAAACCTTTACACATTCTCTTGTAGAAGATCCAGTTTTACCTGGAAATTACAGGAGCAATATCATTACAGAAGCAATATGGGCAGCAAATGTGGTTTCATGTTGACTTTAACCATTTCCCTGTAATAATGAATTGAAACAGGCAGAGAACAGAGAAACAGAACACAGCCGGCATTACATACTAGTAGTAAACTGATGCAAGGCAAGTCTTACCTGTGAGGAAAATGGTGACTGAAGAAAGGCCATTCCATTCTTGGGAATTTCAATCCGATATCCAGGCGGTAGGAAGGCATTAAACCCCAGAACAAGGTCTGGATGTCCGTGGAAGAGTTGAGAAACTCTGTTGATGACTCCTGGTGTGTCAATACTGTGAATGGAGATAAAAGATTTACAGTTATAATTTTATGAGCAAGAGCACATTCAAAAATTTTAGATAACAAAAGTGTATCAACACCTACATACCTTTGAGATTTAAACTCTTTCATGATATCCAGAAACTTATTGTATATCCCCGGATCATTTCCAAACCGTATTTTGACTTGATCCAAGTAAGACAAGGCATCCTCCACCTATTGCAGTGCAAACAAAAAGAGATACAAGCATTTACCCTGTGAAAGAGCCCTTACAAAATGGTACCGTAACAGCATAATATGGTAATACCAGATCACTTTGAAATATAACATAGAACTGAATTACCAATTCCTTAATATTTATACCATAGCATTTGCATGGTATTTCAAGGTGTCTCAAAGATTACTATGGTACTGTCATGATACTAAATCATGATCATATTCAAGTACTGTGTGATTTACATGGTACTTTAAAGAATACCACGGTATTGCCATGGCACATGTCCAAAAAATCATGATAGTTTGCCGTGGTAATTTGTTACTTAAAGCACTAAAAGGAAAGGTGCGTGTTATCGGGTTCATTCCTGGTGACTGTGTAGCCCATCACATTGAATGACTTGCATTTGCTTACACTTTTATAAGTAATATATTGTTGCCATTCTACATTCTTTAAATAATACAACAGAAACAAAACAGCCACAGTGAATTTCGAAAATACCAAAATACACACAGAAAACCAAACAGTTCCGTTTTTCCTCTGTGTGCTCAAGAACAAAACCCTCACCAAAAACATACGCCTAAATAAGTCTACACGATATAAAACTGTTTCAACAAGCCCTCAGAGCTTTAGCTTAGCCATTCAACCACTGCCGTGCAGAAAACTGACCAAAACAATCTGTCGAATGGGAAAATCGGCCTGTTTATCGTCTCTTTGTGGTTTTATTAATATTCAGTGCTGAAAATAGAGGCAGTTGAGGGCTCATTGAATCTTCTAGCTTGGCTTGGTTAGCACTAATGCTAGTCACAACACAAAACAACCCCTCTAAAATTTCGCAACAAAAACAAAGGGAATGAAATTCAAATGGTATCGAACTGCTTTTTGAGAGAGAGTCACTCGAGCTATGTGTAACAGAACACTTAATATTTTCTTTTGAAGGTATGGTTACATTGAAATGGGGGCACATTCATGACAAAAGCATCTGTTAGCTGAGCAAAACCTCTCTATCACTCGTATCTACTCCAGTTCAATCAAAATAAACCTGTGTAATCTGAAAACAAACGTGCTGCTAACTGATTTTTTTGGTGGACCCACATAAATACCCACCGGCTTCGGTGTTAACAAAGAGCGGTGAAAAAAAAAAACGACCGTGAGAAGAGAGAAAACACACGACGGGGGGGGGGGACATTAGACTTTAATTCATTCGATACTCTTTCGTCATGTTTGACTGGTCAACTGCAATTGCTTTGACCATGAATCAGGACTGTTAAGCATAAATAAATAGACTTTTCTGGAATCGGCTGTGATCACAGTGCGGATGTGAATAAGTTGCATAGTGCGTAAGATTTTCAAATGCATACACACACACACACACACACACACACACACACACACACACTTGATATGCCCAATAGGCATAAGAACAGCACAGCACTTCCTAATGCACATGTAGCGTAAGAAAGGGAAAACGTGCACTTTGTTCTCCTTTCCTCTTGCTGTAATGCCTGTTACCTTTAGTTTCTGAAAGTGCTGCTGTTGGACTTGCTTCTGGACCACATAGGCCTTGTCTTGGATCTGGTTGATCTTCTTCGTAGTGCTGCCGTGAGCCTGAATTTTCGCCATGGTGTGTGTTCTTTCTTCCACACCACCACCAACAGCCACCCAAGCCACGATTATTTACCGTCCCTCCGTATTTGCAGGTTGTTCTAGTGTGCTCAGATCACTTCGGTTTAGGGGGCCACCCAGCTCTCTTCTTCCCCCACAAGTCCAGTTTACTTTACGGGCCACCCAGTTACTCCAGTATACTTCCAGCTCAAGCCGCAAAAAGGGAAAAAGATAGTGCCAAGTATGTTCAGACCTATGTTCCTACTAAAACGATCGCATCGAGAGTATGGATCCTTAATGGACCCCTATCGATATGGACGGAGAAAATGAGTAACAATGTATCTATTTTTTCCCCAATGGTCGAATTATTTAAATAAGTGGTGCATGTCTCTTTAAATTCGGCGGCAGCGGTGCGCTCGTTCTTTAGCGTCCGGAAACGGAGGGAGATGTGGAGGAATGAAGAGCGCATGCGCACGTAATGAAATGGGCGGGGCTTATGGAATCACAGCGTGAATAAGAATGAGATTCTGCACACGTTTTTGTCCATTGAATGAGTGTTATTAAAAAATATAAACTTGCATCGATTAAGACATGCTTTATGACCTATTTATTACTCTAATAATAGAATAAAATTACCAAAACATCTCCTCGTTTGTTTAAAAAAGTGCTTTTGATTTTGTAAATGATTAAAATAAACTATTTGTCCCTTTAAGAAATAAAAGACCTTTCTATTAATGTAATGTATTACTTTATAAAGACGTGTGTAGTTTCTCCCTCGTATGTACCTGTGTTTTTATGTTAAAAAAAAAAAAAAAAATTTTTATATATATATATATATATATATATATATATATATATATATATATATATATATATATATATATATATATATATATAAAACAGGATAAACTGTAATCAAAGTCAGGTTTATTTTCATTTTGGTGGTAATAAAACGGACCAAAAGTGTTAAACTGTCATCAAACTGTCTAAAATCTAAGTGAGTAATAACTTGGAAACTATGGTCTAAATGACTAAACGTCTGAGAGAAAAAAATACTATGCAGATACTAAAATATTCTTTTTAACACCATAGCTAGCAACACTAACCGCTAAATAAATTATATGTATTTTATTATTATAAATTATTCATACATATATGTGTTTATGCACATGCACGCACGCACACACACATATATAATGATACTTACACATATACTGTGTATATATACACACACACACACACACAACACAACACAGTACATTCATAAAGTAATCAGACCCCTTAATTTTTTTATGTTGCAGCCTTGAGCTAAAATGATTTAAATATTTTTTTTCACATCAATCTACACTCCATACCCCATAATGACAAAGCAAAAAACAGATTTTTGCTAACTATGCAAATGTATTAAAAAAACAAAACTGAAATATCACACTGACAGGGGTACTCAGACCCCCTCAGTACTTAGTTGAAACACTTTTGGCAATGATTAAAGCCTCAAGTAATTTTGCATATGATACAACAAGCTTTGTATACTTGGATTTGAGGATTTTCTGCCATTTTTCTCTGCAGGACCTCTCAAGCTCTGTCAAGTTGGATGGGGGCTGTTGGTGGAGATCCATTTTCAAGTCTCTCCAGATATGTTCGATTGGGTTCAAGTCCGGGCTCTGGCTGGGCCACTCAAGAACATTCAAAGAGTTGTCCCTAAGCCACTCTTGCGTTGTCTTGGCTGTGTGCTTAGGGTCATTGTCCTGTTGGCCCCGTCCTGAATGTCAATGTTCCTTCATCCCTGACCATTCCCCCAGTCCCTGCCACTGAAAAACACCCCCACAGCATGATGCTGCCACCACCATGCTTCACAGTTGGGATGGTATTTTTGAAGGTCATGAGCGGTGCCTGGTTTTCTCCAGACATGACACTTGGAATTTAGACCAAACAGTTCAATCTTCATTTCATCAGACCAGAGAATCTTGTTTCTCACAGTCTGAGAGTCCTTTAGGTGCTTTTTTTTGTGCAAATTTCAAGCAGGCTTTCATGTGTCTTGCACTGAGGAGAGGCTTCCGTCTGGACACTCTGCCAGAAAGCCCAGATTGGTGAAGTGTTGCAGTGCTTCTGCAAGTTTCTCCCATCTCCACACATGATCTCTGGAGCTCAGCCAGAGTGACAATCAGGTTCTTGGTCACCTCTCTTACCAAGGCCCTTCTCCACTGACTGCTCAGTTTGGCTGGGCGGCCAGCTCAAGGAACTGTCCTAGTTGTTCCAAACTTCTTCCATTTAAGAATTATGGAGGCCACTGTGCTCCTTCCCCAGATCTGTGCCTCGACACAATCCTGTCTCTGAGCTCTGCAGGCAGTTTTTTGACCTCATGGCCTGGTTTTTGCTCTGATATTCATTTTCAGCTTTGAGAAAATATATAGACAGGTGTGTGTCTTTCCAAATCTTTCCAATCAATTGAATTTGCCACAGTTGGTCTCCAATCAAAGTGTAGAAACATTTAAAAGATAATCCAGAGAAATGGGATGTACCTGAACTAAATTTCAAGTGTCATAGAAAATGGTCTGAACATTTATGTCAATGTGATATTTCATTTTTTTATTTTTAATACATTTGCAAAGTTATCAAAAATCAGATTTTTGCTTTGTCATTATGGGGTATGGAGTGTAGATTGATGTGGAAAAAAAAGAATGAATTAAAGCATTTTTAGCATAAGGCTGCAACATAACAAAATGTGACAAAATGAATGGGTCTGAATACTTTATGAATGCACTGTGTATATACAGTGAGGAAAATAAGTATTTGAACACCCTGCTATTTTGCAAGTTCTCCCACTTAGAAATCATGGAGGGGTCTGAAATTGTCATCGTAGGTGCATGTCCACTGTGAGAGACATAATCTAAAAAAAAAAAAATCCAGAAATCACAATGTATGATTTTTTAACTATTTATTTGTATGATACAGCTGCAAATAAGTATTTGAACACCTGAGAAAATCAATGTTAATATTTGGTACAGTAGCCTTTGTTTGCAATTACAGAGGTCAAACGTTTCCTGTAGTTTTTCACCAGGTTTGCACACACTGCAGGAGGGATTTTGGCCCACTCCTCCACACAGATCTTCTCTAGATCAGTCAGGTTTCTGGGCTGTCGCTGAGAAACACGGAGTTTGAGCTCCCTCCAAAGATTCTCTATTGGGTTTAGGTCTGGAGACTGGCTAGGCCACGCCAGAACCTTGATATGCTTCTTACAGAGCCACTCCTTGGTTATCCTGGCTGTGTGCTTCAGGTCATTGTCATGTTGGAAGACCCAGCCTCGACCCATCTTCAATGCTCTAACTGAGGGAAGGAGGTTGTTCCCCAAAATCTCGCAATACATGGCCCCGGTCATCCTCTCCTTAATACAGTGCAGTCGCCCTGTCCCATGTGCAGAAAAACACCCCCAAAGCATGATGCTACCACCCCCATGCTTCACAGTAGGGATGGTGTTCTTGGGATGGTACTCATCATTCTTCTTCCTCCAAACACGGTTAGTGGAATTATAACCAAAATGTTCTATTTTGGTCTCATCTGACCACATGACTTTTTCCCATGACTCCTCTGGATCATCCAAATGGTCACTGGCAAACTTAAGACAGGCCTTGACATGTGCTGGTTTAAGCAGGGGAACCTTCCGTGCCATGCATGATTTCAAACCATGACGTCTTAGTGTATTACCAATAGTAACCTTGGAAACAGTGGTCCCAGCTCTTTTCAGGTCATTGACCAGCTCCTCCCGTGTAGTTCTGGGCTGATTTCTCACCTTTCTTAAGATCATTGAGACCCCACGAGGTGAGATCTTGCATGGAGCCCCAGTCCGAGGGAGATTGACAGTCATGTTTAGCTTCTTTCATTTTCTAATGATTGCTCCAACAGTGGACCTTTTTTCACCAAGCTGCTTGGCAATTTCCCCGTAGCCCTTTCCAGCCTTGTGGAGGTGTACAATTTTGTCTCTAGTGTCTTTGGACAGTTCTTTGGTCTTGGCCATGTTAGTAGTTGGATTCTTACTGATTGTATGGGGTGGACAGGTGTCTTTATGCAACTAACGACCTCAAACAGGTGCATCTAATTTAGGATAATAAATGGAGTGGAGGTGGACATTTTAAAGGCAGACTAACAGGTCTTTGAGGGTCAGAATTCTAGCTGATAGACAGGTGTTCAAATACTTATTTGCAGCTGTATCATACAAATAAATAGTTAAAAAAATCATACATTGTGATTTCTGGATTTTTTTTTTTAGATTATGTCTCTCACAGTGGACATGCACCTATGATGACAATTTCAGACCCCTCCATGATTTCTAAGTGGGAGAACTTGCAAAATAGCAGGGTGTTCAAATACTTATTTTCCTCACTGTATATATATATATATATATATATATATATATATATATACAGTTTATTTTTCCACTTTATGAAGAACCGAGTACACTTGCATCTCACAAATCACTTTACACTTGCAAGTCAAATTTGGGTTTTGGAAATGGCCCAAAAGAAACATTTCTCCTGGTATTCATCTGTATTTTATTTTTTGAAAGATGAAAGCTATTCCATGCACTACTATTTTAAAAGAAAATATCAAACTAGAACAGATGCACAACAACAAGAGCACAAGTAGGCCTACATCAGAGTCTCTAGTTTGAGAAACAGACTCCTCACAGGTCCTAAACTGGCAGCTTCAATGAACTGTGTTCAATGCTAAACACTTTGATTTTTGCAAGTAGATGAGTCTTAGATGAATAGAAAGTTTGAAGTATACAGCTTTAAATAGAAATAGTCATTTGTAACATTATAAATATCATTACTGTAATTCTTGATCAATTTAATGCATACTTAGTGAACAGAAATACATGCATATCTTTCAGAAACAAAATGTCTTTAGTGTTCTAAATCTTTTGAAAAGTAGATTATATATGAAGAGACATATTTCTTGAACTTAATGTATCAATTCAATTAGTCAATATCATGCTTTTGAGTAAATGAAAAGGCTGACACAATATGAAGGTTTTAAAAATAAGCGTGGTTTATAAAACCCAAATATGACAGGATCACCAAAGTGTATACATAAACACAAATGAGATCATCGGTGGGACCATCATAGTAATACACTCAACATTTACAAACTACTCTGTTAACTGGGGGAACTGTGAGAAATGTTCTCTTTTTATGTCTTTATTTAATCACAGAACCACAATTTTTTTCTATTTTTCTTTAAGTCTTAACGCTCAAAAGTACAATCGTCTATCAACTACAAACATTGTCACAGTCATTTGTTTAAGAAAGGATACAACATCGAGATAGAAGATATAAAAGATGCAGAGATATCAAGCACATAACATCATGGGTTTAGCAAGCAAAAATCAACATGTAGCTTTTTTCCCCCATGAAGAAATGATGTCTGGGCTTGTGTAATTCAGTGCTGTATTTGAAAAGTAAAAAAATTCATACAAGATAAAAATCCTTCATTTTGAGGGACCCTCGCATAACAAAACCCATAGTTAGGGTGATTAAGAGAATTTTAACATGTCGAATCCTCCCCTCTCACCTGTCATTTCTTATCAGTGTTCACAATATTGACACAAAACCACGGTCACTCAACAAGTCCTGTCAAATGGGCACAAACCCAGGGGATGTAAGTGTCATGAATAGAAATATTCACTTACATTTAACAGATAACATTCCATATTCACTAAATTGCACTATTTTGACAGAATTCTTATGTATGACAGTGTGGGATTGTGACTAATGAAAATAGCCATCATCTAACATAATACTGCTCATTTTAAGCAAAACCTCCAACTTGTACATAAATCATTTTTTACAATAAATTAACCAACATCCTTTTACTCAAGTAAAAAATTAAAATAAAACTATTTACAGTGCAAAACAAAAATAGCATGCAGGCATGACAATTGGTAATGAATTACAAAAGGAGTGGTTGGGGCAAATTTGTGCCATTTAAGGTGATTTTGGATCAGATATATGGATAAAGTCTATCATTTATTCAGTTTGTGTGTGCGCCCCTTGAAAGTCAGTTTTGAGAGCTGAAGACAAAGCAAATTAATACACAGTGTGCCAAAAGCTTTCAGGTCGTTTTAAGAATGGCACGGTTGACATTTCAGCAATATTAATAGACAAAATGACCTATACAACACAGTAACAACACATTTTGAGAATGATGATAGCGCTTTATCTTTTTTTGCAAGCACAAATCTCATAAAACACATGTTGAGTGCACAGACTGTTTTTCCCAGTTGTCTATGCAAATCTCAACCCTCTTTTTTTTGGGGGGGGGGGGGGGGGGGCAAAGACAACTGAACATTAAAATTTTGCCTTAAATGTCTGTTTAAGCAAAACAAACAACTTTAAGTAAACTAAAATGTTATGCTCACAAACACAAAACCTGCTATCTGTACATAATTTTTCATGTAGCATGAACAAACACTTTCCTTTTAAAGAGCAATTGAGAATAAGAAACAGAGAGTAACAGGAAGAAAGAATCAGGACAGAGAGAGAGAGAGAGAAAGAGAGATTACAGTTGAAAGATTGTGCTTGCAAAAATCCATCAACGCAAGCTACTGAAAAAACTCATGAACTAAACTGTAAAAAAAAGTAAGCAAAACATCAGCTAAACACAGCCCTGGTGTTTTCTTTTTTGATGACAACTATGTATATTATTCATAACAGTACATAAGAGTATCCTTCATCATCTATCAAAGTATTGTGATAAAGTGAAAATAGACATGAATGAATAAATGATGTTCCCCATCTGTCGCTCACTTTGACGTTGTGTCGAAGAAGCGACACTAAGGATCTCTCTTGAGCACTGAATATGCCTCTGATCTATGAAAAAAGGCAAATGAGAAGTTGGCAGACAGTATTTGCATACCCCGCCCCCGGACATACGGGTATAAAGGCGGGGAAATACGTCTAGTTCATTCAGAAATTTTCTTCGGAGCCGATGGTCGTGTATGCGGTGAGCTGCTAGTCACACACCTCTTCTTCTGAGCTGATTCTGCTGTTGGATCTATGCCGCACATCAGTGGCGTTCTCCTTCTCTGCACGGCAGTGCAGTTTGCCCCTGGGCACTTCAACAGCGCAAAACTTAAAAGAGTTTATTGTTAAAAAAGTGATTTTCTCAGTAAAAGAGTACTTTCCTCTAAAAGAGCAATACACAGCGGCATTGAATGTCCTTTTCAGGACGCGCCTTTATAAAGATGCCCTTTCATCCCTTTGTAGTTCCTGGATGTAGTTCCTGGAGCTCTCTGCATCAGACAGCCACAAGCATTGTCTCGTGTGTCTGGGCTGTGATCACAACGAGGCAGCATTTGTGGATGGTTCATGTTCTCACTGCGAGAACATGACCATGGCAATGTTGTGGTTGTGGCTTTCCTTCAACCGAAGGAACGCCTCTCCAGCCGACCCCTCGTCGCTCCTTCTTCCCATGGGATTGAGGATGATACGGCTGGTGATGGAGGTGATCTGGGGACGGCAGAGGGTGTATTTCCGCCGGGTACGCCCCCTCAGACCACCCACCCCCCTGGCATGCTCGTTGACTCCCATTGAAGTGAGCGACAGACGGGGAACATCTAGGATACGTATGTAACCTCTGTTCCCTGATGGAGGGAACGAGACTTTGTGTCCTCCCGGCCACTGTTGTGGCCGGACCATTTCCGGCTCCTCAGAAAAATCCTGAATGAACTAGATGCATTTCCCCGCCTCTATACCCATATGTCCAGGGGCGGGGTATGCAAATACTGAATGCCAACTTCTCATTGGCCTTTTTTCATAGATCAGAGGCATATTCGGCGCTCAAGAGAGAGACCCCTAGTGTCGATTCTTCGACACAACGTCTCGTTCCCTCCATCAGGGAACAGAGGTTACATACGTAAACTAGACGTTTCACCTCTCTTCTCCTAAATGTGCAGTTTGAAATTCACAGAGAGAACAGTTGATATATTGTAGTAATATACCTGTCTCTAAAAAATGTCATTTATAAACCATCTAAACACATTTTCACATCACAATGTAAAACTGATTGTAAACAGGTCAACACATTAAAGTGTCAAGCAAGCAAAAAAAAAAAAATTGCCACCATTATTAAGGATGTTGGTCAGGAGATTTTATAAAAGATACCTCCTAACCACACAGGAACTACAATTAGATGCACAAAATATAACGGCATCTTTTTTGGTTCAACACAATACAAAATTCGAATGATATCACAACCATAAGAATAATAATTAACTGGCAATGTTTGCATTTCCTCTTTGGCTTGTAATGTTATGGCAAGTGACGCAAAATGCCATATAGGAAATGCATTAGTTCCATAAAAATGTCTTTCTTTTAGCTAGCAGTTGCATTTGTAAAAATTTAAGATGGGTGGCAATTATTCATGATTTATTATTTACTTTAAGTTAAGTGCATCACTACAAGTTATTACAGTTCAAAGGATCATGATATCTTTTGCAGTGGGTAACATTTACCCAAACATGACTTTTAATGTCGACCTGACAAGTTTGCTTCCAGTAGTTGCACTGGTCAAAGTAAGACAGAAAATGAAGAATTTATATTGAGGACAGCAGAGTTTAAACTAAGTAAACCTTTAGTTTTACATCAGCTATTCTTTTCTGAAGGACAAAAACACATACACTCCATTCTCTTACACACAAACCATTCATGGCAAAAATGACAGCTTTGATATCAAAGCAATGCATGTAGTAGAAACATATTTGGATATTAAATATGATGAAAATATATAACTCTAAACATGCTTATGGTTTTAAATGGTTTGGAAATGTCAAGCATTTCCTAAAAGTGCCACCAGGGCCATACTCTGATGTCATGACAACGCAAAAAAAAAAAGAATAAACAACTAAAAGAATATGAAAAAACCACAGCTAATGAGCTGTTGCTATTTCTAAATGAGCTGCGGCTATAGAGTGTGGACTGAGTCTGTGCATGAGCTGTTGCTATTTCTAAATGAGCTGCGGCTATAGAGTGTGGACTGAGTCTGTGCATGAGCTGTTGCTATTTCTAAATGAGCTGCGGCTATAGAGTGTGGACTGAGTCTGTGCATTATATAACTATTATTATAACTTTTCATGTTTTTTTTTTTTAAATGATAATTCTCTCCTCCCTGTAGATTCCTAGATATTGTAAGTTTGTAAACAGTTGTCTGCAGTAATATTGTTTCCAAAACCTAAACAAAAATACAAAAACGTATCAATATAGAGAAACACAATGAAAAAGTCTAATAAAAAAAGTACCTTGAGGATAATCGGTGTGTTTCTGTGTGTGTCTGTGTTTGTAGGATATTACTGTTGTGTCCTGATATGTCTCACAGCTGTTTTTGTACCTGTCTTTAGATGGGTTTGTGAGAGTGGGAGAAAACGTGTGTGTGTTTAGAATCAGGTGTGCTGAGGCAGCTCTGTGAGGAACTGCTAAAAAGCTGAGAGTTGGAGGGACAGCGAGATCTGGATTCAGCTGAAGGCTTCGTCATCCGTATCCTCAATCAGCACCTTAGTGTCCTTCTTAGACCTGTGAGACACACACAAACACAAATCCAGCCACATATGTCAGAGCAGTTAATAACAGTGCAGTAACAGAAAATAAACATTAGGGGTATTATTATTTATTGAAGAGCATTTCATAATTTTATATTTTATCATTATTGTACATTACATATGGGTGTTTCTTCAACTTTGGGCACTTTTATCCCTGTGAATTTTTAGAAAATAATATAATATTTAAGCATCTGTTATATATATAAAATTTCCTTGACTTCTGAAAGTCAAGGAAATCCCCACCACAACATCCTTTCCAGCAAATCTCTGTTTCTCGATTGTCTTTAATATAATTTTGTGCCAGAAATTACAGTGATGGAAATTACAAACAAATATCCAAACTTTCGGAAAAACTTTTGCAAAATAGTTTGGTGTGGTGGAAATTACAGCACAACTGTCATAATTTTCATAAAAATTATAGAAATAAATTTCACACATTAAATATTGAAATGTTCATGCACAAAAAATATTTTAGCTTATTTAAAATTTTTTATAAAACAAAACATAAAATTTTTAACTAAAAACCATACAAATACAGTTGTGTAATTTTTAACAGGATTAAATTAATCAAAATAAAAAATATTTAGTTTTTCTATTTTACTTAATTTTGTTAAAGATTACTCAATTCAATTTGATTGATTTTTTATTTTATTTTTATGAAATTGAAATTTGTAAATCTTAACATTATTTTTTGAGTGTGTTTAATTCACTCTTTGTTTAGCTTATCATAGTTTTAAACATTAAATAATTTGTTTGGTTGTTTTTTTATAATGGACTTTCATAGTTTAGTATTGAAAGTCTGGATCAGGGACAAGTCTAAAACAATCAAATCTAAACCTTACAGGCATTCGAAAAATTCCAAAAATATATTATGAATGTCTGGTAATAAAAGTTTACGAGTAATTTTTATTGTGACCATATTCTAACAAATAGAAAAAAGTTCTGTTCGTTTTAATAAAAAATAAATTGTCTATCGCATAAAAACGAAAGCTGTCAGAAACAATGTTGCGAACTATGAAAATACTGTAAACATGCATAGTTTTGTCAAACACAACTTTGTCTTTGTCAAATCTAGAAATTTCTAAAAGTGAGAGTAACATGCACCCTCAGTAATAATGGTTGCTACGTCCCACATAAAATATAAAGTCTCTTACTGAGAGGACAGCAGTGGCCGTCGTAAGGACAAGCTGTAGCTACGCTTCCAGCTCTTTTTGCCCTGTCTGTTCCGCACTCCATCCTCCTGGTCCATCATCTGCTCTAGAAGCGTCTGGTCATCAGCATTCAGAGGAGCCACTGAGATGTCTCGCACCGCTCGGAACTCACCGCAGTTATTCAGGTGCTCATTCTCAAGACGGAAGAAATTCCAAACAAAACGTCTAGGGGAAATTAAAAGAGAGAAAGACAGAGAGAAAGACAGAGACAAAGAAAGTTGTCATGTGGCTGGGGAATGTAGGATGTGCCAAAAAAAAAAAAAGAATGCAGAATCAAGGCAAACAAGCTCATGTTTTTGGAGTTCTGCAAGCTTCAACTTCTCACCTAAACACTTCCAGAGGAGCTAAAATGGTAACCACGATGTCCTCAATGGAAGGAATGGCAGTCATGGAAGTCAGAGCGATCTGCAGAGTCCAGGCAAAGCGCAGTATCACATCTTCTATTATGGCACAGTAGTAGTAGGCCTTAGAGGAACAGGAAATGAAACCATCAGCATTGCTAATTGTAACAGATAAATTTAGAATACATCTGACTCTATGACGTCTGAGGGAAGTGTATGTTTTTTTTAACAACTTATGAAATAGGAATAAACTTAACTTAATGCTAGCTTTGGTCTTTATAATTTTATTTTTGACACACAATCTATTTTTTTCTTATATGTCAAAATGTTAAATGTTAATATGAGTGGATTGTCTCCTCGTGGAATGTGAATGGGTTGGGGCACCTCATAAAAAGAAAGAAGGTTATTTATTTTCTTAAACATAAGAAATATGATATAGTGTTTCTTCAAGAAACACATCTTTCCCTGCAGGAAGCTGAAATATTTGGGAAGATATGGGGTAGACATATTTTCTTTAGTGCTGGTTCAAGTAAGAGCAGGGGAGTCATTACAATGATAAGTAATCATCTACAATTCAAATGTCTCAAACCGATTAAAGATAAATTAGGAAGAGTGATTATTGATTTAGCAGAAATTCAGGGGCAAAGGTTGATTTTGGCTAATATTTTCGCACCTAACACTGATAAGGGCTTTTTTTTATAGATTTGTATTATATTTGGAGACATTTGAACCCATCTAGTAGGGACTATACATTCTTTTCAGTCTTAAGATTTATTGTAGAATAGATTTAATCTGTTGTTTATTGCTCAATTGGAAACATCTTAGTCTCAGATCACACCCTGGTGAGATTAGAGATGTTGCCACATACGGAGACAAAGAAATCTTATAGTTGCCGATTTAATGTATCCCTTTTGCAAAATCCTGAATTCCAAAAAATGTTAAAGGCTGAAATCAGTAGTATCCACTGTGAGCATGGCACTTAAGGTGGTTCTTAGGGGTCGGATCATACAGTATGCCTCACTCACCAAAAAATCCAAAGCACGAGAACTTTAAAGGGAATATTAAAATTGCTGAGGCAGAGCTGAAATGCTGAATGTCATCTAATGGCCTCTGAGAATTTACCTGATTGAGTTACAGGTAAAATACTATTTCGTTGCGGAAGGTGGAGTTTTGGCTCTTCAGGGCAAGACAGTCATACTTTATGTCGGGGGAAAAAGCATGGAAGCTTTTGGCTAGATATATAAATCAGAGAGTATGTTTTTTCTACATTCCCTCAGTGAAATCTGCTGGTTTTAAAATATTTACCTCAGCCATTGATATTAATAATGCTTTTAAAGAATTCTATCTTGATCTCTATAGTTCCACGTCTTCATCTTCTGATGAAGATATTGGAAACTTTGTGGAACCATTAGAACACCCTAAACTGATGATGTTTTTTTTGATTCTGAGATAACCTTGAAGGAGCTTGGCGAGGTAATTAAGGCCTTGCCTACAGGCAAGGCTCCAGGGCCAGATGGCTTTGCTGCTGAATTTTTTAGATCTTATGCTACAGAATTGGCTCCACTTTAGTTAGAAGATAATACAGAATCATTAAAGAATGGAAAACTTCTACCAACCACGACACAAGCTTGGATCAGTCTGATTCTTAAAAAGGACAAAGATCCAAGTGAGTGTAAGAGTTACTGTCCAATTTCCCTGATCCAGCTAGACGTAAAAGTAATCTCAAAACTTCTGGCTAACCGATTAAGCAAATGTATGAAATCTCTTATACATATAGATCAGGTGGGATTTATTCAGGGCCGTAGCTCTTCTGATAATATTAGGTGTTTTATCAATATCATGTGGTCTGTGGTGAATGATCAGACTCTGGTCGCTGCCATCTCACTTGATGTCAAAAAAGCATTTGATATGGTAAAATGGATTATATTTTTAAGATTTTGGATCAGACTCTGGATGCAACCATCTCACTTGACGCCGAAAAGGAGTTTGATATGTTAGAATGGGATTATCTTTTTAAGATTTTTGAAATATATGGGTTTGGTAATACTTTTATTGGATAGATTAAGTTACTTTATAGACACCTGGTAACGGAGGTACAAACAAATGGATTAATTTCAGATTATTTTAATCTGGATAGGGGCACTCGGTTGGGTCGCCCTCTTTCCCCATTATTGTTTCCCTGGAACCATTAGCAGCTGCGATAAGGATGATGATTTCCCAGAAGTGGTGGCAGGAGGTATGGCGCATAAGCTTTTGCTCTACACAGATGCTAATTTTATTATTAGTCTCCAACCCCACTAGATCTTTGCCTTGCCTCCACAGAATTATTAATACCTTTTCTTCAGAGTCAATTGGTCTAAATCCGAAGCTTTGGCTCTGACAGTATACTGCCCAGTGATGGCTTTTCAGCCATATAAGCAAACAATTTTTAAGCAAAAACTCAAATTTGTGAGTTACTATTGACCCCTTAAAAAAAAATTCAAGAAATGAGGGCAGTTGGGCTTCATTACATTTATCTATGATTGGGAAGGTTAATGTTATTAAAATGAATTGTATTCCAAAATTCATCTACCTGCTACAATCTCTCCCTGTAGATATCCCCCTCTCTTATTTCAAGCAATTTGTTAGCATAATGAAATCCTTCATTTGGAATGGTAAGCGTCCCAGATTACATTTCAATAAGTTACATAGGCCGACTGACAAAGGTGGGCTAGGCCTACCCAAGATTTAGTTTTATTATTATGCATTCGGTCTCAGACATTTGGCTCCTTGGTCGCTTCCACCTGAGAGAGTCCCTCCCTGGTTTTATATTGAACAGGAATTTCTTGCCCCTATTTCGCCATTGCAAAGCCTTTCTATCAAACTAATCAGAGAAGTTAAATTACACCCCGTTATTTGTCATTTGCACTCGGTATGGACAAAAGTGTCCAGAGTGTTTAATTCTGACATTTATTTAAATGTTGCCTTGAGCATATGGCTGGACCCAAAATTATGAATTAATAAGTCCCCTTTCTGCTGGTCAGAGTGGATTGTAAGGAAGGTTAATACGCTCAGTGACCTATATAAGAATGGAGCGTTGAGATCCTATGAAAATATGGTTCATCATTTTGGGATCCCCAGATCTCAGGTCTTCAGGTATTTACAGCTGCTCCATCTGCTATGTACTATTTTTGGGAGTAGTATACACCCCTCTAAACAGCAGATACTGGGAGTGGTGATTAATCCTTTTAGAAAAGGTCATGAGGCATCAGTGCATTACTCCCTGCTAATTCAGAGTTTGGGGGACAGAGCTTTAACTTCTATCAAGAGATTATGGAAGAAAGATTTAAACTTGGTATTGGAGGAGGGAGTGTGGGCTAGGATCCTAAAAAAAGTAAAGTCTGTATCTAGAGATGCAAGGGTGTGTCTTGTGCAATTCAAGATCTTACATAGATTCTATTGGACCCCCTCTAGATTGTATGGGCTTGGTCTTAAAGACTCACCCACCTGCTGGCGATGCCAATCAGAAGATGGAGACACAACCCATGTTTTTTGGGGGTGTGTTAAGATCCAAGAATTTTGGTTGAAGGTTCAGAGTTTTGTGTGTGACATGGTGAGCACTCGGGTATCGTTTTGCCCCAGTATTTTAAGCAATCAAAATAGGGGATAAACATAAAAAATTGGGTTCTGACCAGTGTTATGACAGGCAGATAGATTGTTTTAAAGGGATGGAAGTCGGCTGGAGTGTCCTCATTTTGGGAGTGGTGCACGGAGATGGAGAAGGTGGCCGCTTTCAAGAGGTGTCATGTAGAAGGCTGGGGATCTGGGATTAATTTGATGGGAAATGGGGAAGCTATTTGGCGTTTTGGGGGGACTCTCGGGGAGAGGCTGTGGAGAGAGAGGCGTTTTAGATGTGTATGGTTATTATATTATTATTAGAATTGTTTAATTATAATTATTTATTTATTTATTGTGTGTTTGTGTACTTATGTGTGACCAGTGGGATGTTCGTTGAAGGTCGGGTGGGGTTGGTGATTGGGGAGAGGTAGTAGAGGGAGAGAAATGTTGATTCAATGTATATTTGTTTAGTTTTTCTTTGTCAGCTATATGAATCAATAAAAAATGTTAATAGGAAAAATCTTAATGCTAGCTTATAAAAGAGTTATAAAAATCATATTTTTATATTGAAATAAAATCTGGGATTACATGACACAACGGCAACCGTGCATTTGTTCAACATTTTTAACCATGTCACACCTGCACTACCCATCATCAAAATATTACAACAACATACTCTTTGACTACATAAATTATTATGTATTGACATTTGATATGGTGTATTAGGATAGCATGCTACTTTCTGCCATGTCTTACTTTATGTGGGTAAACAATCTCCTCTCTCAAAAAGATGTTCTCGCCAGCGTTGCGGTCGAAAAGACCCCAGTCCATCTTCAGATCCCAGATCAGTGTGTAGAGTGAACTGATGACTGATGACAGGATCAGCATATAGAAAAACACCTCAGCATCAGTATGTTTCTGATCTGAAACAGAGAGAAAAATTACACTTATTATTACAGTTACAGTCTGATTAAATAGAAACAATTGCGAATAGATTGTGGCACGCATTAGAAATGTTACTGTTATGTCCACTAGAGGGAGGCTTCTCACCATCTGTCTACACCTAAAAAAAAAAACAACTTCCAGTACACTTGGATTGCAGATGTAGTAAATTTAGTAGCAAGGACATTGTTGCTGTTTAGGACTTTATTTGCAAACCAATGTCAATGTGTCTGTGGTTTTCAATTAGATGCATTAAAGCATTAAATTAGAGGCATTAATTAAAACCAGCACATGACCAAGATGCAGCGACACCTTTGCGTAGTCTTAAGCTATTTACAAGAACTATTAAAATATATGTGCTCCAAAAGTGTAAAAAAAAATCTAATAAAAAATTAAGCAAAAAAGATAACCTGTTTAACTTAAAGGGAAAATACACACAAAAATATAAATTCTGTCATCATTTACTCATTCTCATGTGTCTCAAAATGTTATGACTAGGGCATAACTTTCCTCCCCAAATTGAGCACAGATGTTACGCACACCCAAAACATGGTTTTACACAGAAATAATAAACTTTCATCAAACTGAAGTGAGTAATATTTAACAAAATAAAACACATTTCAAAAACATTTGTTTTATTCATTTAATTTTGTAAAAAATTACACAATTCAATTTGATGGAATATTGTTCTGAAATTGAAATGCGTTTAAAAAAAAAGTCCGACACCAGAATGTAGACATCAGGCACTATTCACTTTCATTGTATAATATAAAGATGAAATACAAGCTAGGTATGAAATTAACTTTTGTTTTGCCCCCTAGCCACAGTGGCAGGTGAATGCCCAATTGGTAATGATCGCTTGCTCTGACAAGCTCTGCAGAACTCCACATTGGAACGAATGGGACATTGCGGTCAACGGCGGAGTTTTTGGCTAAATAGTCTAATAAACGCAATGTATAATATTTTTAAGTGGGCTGGAATGAAGAGTGACATTATAAGGCATATTTATCTGTCATTTTTTTTTTGTGGAGACGTGAATCAGAATCGAGGAAAAAGATTAGCCAGTGATGGGCAGTAGCTCCACTACAAATAGCGAGGCTATTAACTTAAATGTACGCGCAGCGTAGTTCTAGTGGGAAGACTAGCAGCTGTACATCATCGTGCCATTAGTTGGGTAATTCCTAGCCAATCACATGTTAGCCATTGCTTTATAAGTCTACTCAAAATCTATCACATTGCTGTTTCAGTATGCTAACCCAGCCACCTCCACCACCCCACCACCACCAGTTGAGTCCTGTCCTGCACGGGGGTAGGCTCCTCGCCCCGCCTCCTATCTCCGGCAAGATATGACGGTTCTGAGTACAACTTCTTCGGACCGCCAGACGGGGCCTACGCCAAACAGAGACATTATTTTCTGTTTTATATTCATCAAATAAATGTCATCTTAAATTTCACTCAAGTCTGCGAGACTTCCTGATAGAACTACATTTCTGAGTAGTGAGGTGGTAGCTTCGCTAGTTTTTAAATCAAGTAGCTTTTCAGTAGCGAAGCTATATTTTTGACAAGGTAGAGAAAAGCTACACCGCTACATAATGCCTTGTACCCGGTGTTTACTAATGCCAATTTTGAATAGTCACAAATTAATCGCTCATCTCAGTCGGTTCTTTAAAATCAATTAGTCACACGTGATAGGAAGGTGGTCTGAATCGGTTCGCGATTCAATCTGAATGACTCAGAAAGCTTGCGCGCGCTGCTGAATCCTTTGTGCCCACTCTCACTTGCCAATATTTTATAAGATGGAAGATAAAGATAATGCTGGTTGCAGTGGATCTACAATCAATGGAAATGAAACCTGCAAATACATACTATCGTTTGCCAGTGATGAAGAAGGTCTTTATAAAGTGCAACATGTTTGCAATATGTAAACGACTTCTGCAGGTAAATAAATTGTCCAACCAAAAGAGTATAAAAACACATATTAGACTACACGTAAACACATAAAAAAGTACCATGGCATTACCATGTTTTTTGGATATGTACCATTACCGCACATGTACATGAATATGGTAATCATATATCAATTTACCATGATAGTAACATGGTATTCTTTGAAGTACTTTGAAGCACCATGCAAATACAGAATGGTACATAAATATGGTAAATGTATATCAAAGTACCATGGTATTACCATCTGATACCATCAGAAATCACATTGTAATTGCCTAGATGTGCTCGCGCACACGCACGCACACACGCATGCACGCACAAACTTTGGCCTCTGATGATATGATATATCCTGTAATTCTGTGTCTAGTCGCTGTATTTCTGTATTGTATAGATCAATATATAGAACAGTATAATGTATGTACACAATGTGCAAATTAAATAATGTTTAAATGAGTATGGATTTGTAGTGGTAGTAGTCTAAATCTGAAAAATAAAATGTAAAAATGTAGATTTTTCATATTGAACAAGTTTTTGTGGAGGTAGTATTATAAATATGAAAAATAAAATGCTAACATTCTGCTTAACATCTCATTTTGTGTTCCACTGAAAAACAGAATGTAATAAAGTTTGGAACAACAAGAAAGTGAATAAATAATTAAAGAATTTTCATTTTGGGTAACCGATGCCTTTAAATAAAAAAAATGTCCTCTTCTGTACTTTTGATAACACACTGCATTTGGTTTTTAATATTCTTAATCAAACATAATTTTTTTAATTAAGTCTCAATAAAGAACACATTTTGTCAAACTGACATCAATAACATAGTAAGCAGTCATTTAGCGACACTTTCATCCAAAGCGACTGATAGCACACTTATTACAGGGACAATAACACTGGAATGACCAGGGGTTAAATGCCTTGCTCGAGGACAGTGGTGTTAGGACCTGGCTTACTCCTGGCAGCCATCCACCTCCACAATTTTTAATTAATTTTTGTGAACTATCTAATAGAATTCTACATGACTGTGTCTAAAACCCTTTAGAATTGTCCCCAGTACCAATCTAATACTCTACAAACTCAAAAAACAGCACTCCTCTAAAAAACCAACAAGCAAAACAGATTTGGGCCCTGTTGAAAACACTTTCAAAACCATTTTGTGTCCTCAACCAATATATAACAGGCTGTTTATGATGTAAATAATTTAGCAATGTACATAATGCTGAACTGAAATATAGAATCATTATAAGAATAAAAAATCACTTTGGGCTAACCTCATATTGTTTTAATTTGAAAGATTCAGTCTCATTAATATTTATTGATTCATTTTTGAACATTTCCTGAACAATGTTGGACCACCAGTTTCACATAATGGAGACTGAGACATTTATCAAATAGTGAAAGGAGACAGGTCTCAGGTCAGTGAATAGTTAAACCTATTTGGCCTCTCCTCATACAGAACACAGACAGTGCTGAATCTGGAACAGCCCATCAGTCTTAATAAAGAGCTTTTCACATTCTGCCATCCGGGCGCCAGGAAGCCAGCTGAGGACATTTTTTTTTGCCGTTTCTATTTCAGTGCTGTGAGCTACGAGTGCCCGTGTTGAATATTGTGTCCCTAGATTACCCCAAAACCCAGATGCCTGGCCAACACACCCTTAAAGAGTGAAATCCAAATACAATCTACAAAAGCATCATTACTTGCTTCAATACAATGTCTTGTGTTTCAAATTCCACTAACTGCAAAACTAACTTTCTTCATATTTCTATATTTCACGCACATGACAGTTTATTTTTCATTCTAAAAAAACCTTTCGCCATGCATTATCCAAAGAAAATCTTAAAGCTTCATTCTCAGTCTAGGGCAAATATGAAAATTAAGCTGCAAAAACAGGTCATTTTAAAATCGTCATGATTATGATGTCTCAAGTATGATCTTATTAACATATCGCTGCCCATGTTTGCATATCTACATACAGTATATCAATTCTAAACCTATTTGACATTCTTCCATGGAAGACAAAAATGAGATGTTAGGCAGAAAGCTAGTCTCAGTCACCATTCAATTTCATTGCATCTTTTTTTCCATAGAATGAAAGTGAATGGTGACTAAGGCTCATTCTGCCTAACACAGGTTTGGAACAACATGAGGTGAGTAAATGATGACAGAATTTTCATTTTTGACCGAACTGTCCCTTTAATCTCATCAACACACTGCAAGATTTATGTTAACATAAAGCAAGATGACCCAAATCCAATGCCAACAGAGCTAGTATCTGAAACACATATCTCTCTCAATGTTTATGGTGGATCCAAATATGAGTCCTTGAACACAGGAAATTGTTCTCATCCTTACAAGGGGTTTTACGTGTATTTAGTTTCACAGATTTGTGGAGGGCAACAGAAGTAAATAGAATTTGTCACTCATTGCACATCAGCCCATGATGGGCACATGCAAAAGAAAAGAAAAATAACAGAACAAAATACAACGTTTATCAGCTTCAAACATGGCTCATCCAAATGGAAATTTGTGTAGGATATATATGTTTTATAATGACAATTGTTGATTAATCTGTACTAAACTGTAAAAACTATGCACTTCTAGTGGGTAACACTTCACAACAATGATTAAAAGCCAGCTGTGATATTTGAACACATGCAGGCATCTCTTGTAAATTATTTCCAGGGTCTAGATGGCATGGTTTAAATCTGTTGTAAAACCATCAGATCAGGTAGGCACAGGTGTACACGAGATCCCCAAATCTCTCCTCTAAGATGTTTTTTTTGATTAGATACCTGGCAGCAATACAAAAAGGTAAAAAAAAAGAATATATATTTCACTGCCTCATCATTATTCTAGTGATACACTCACGCAGTTCTGTCTTGCCACAGGCAGGCAATTACAGTGCAACCTCCTCTGGCTATTTCTATTTCTCACTCTCTCCTACATCTCCATTTCATTTTTTTAAAGCTTCTGGTTTTCACATAGTGCCTTCTCGTTAATCTCTGTTTGTATTTCACTCTGTCTTGTCATATATAATTGAGCTCTTTAGCTAAACCTAAAATCAGATTAGAGTTTAAATTAAATGTATCTCTTCTACAATAATTTCTACAACGTAATAGAACAAAAATAAAAATAGGTGTCTTGTTGACATAAGAGAAGATTAAAAAAAGAATATAAGATGATAAACAAAATGGGGCCTGGCTAGCTCAGCGAGTAAAGACACTGACTACCACCCCTGGAGTCGTGAGTCGAAGCCAGGGCTTGCTGAGTGACTCCAACCAGGTCTCCTAAGCAACCAAATTGTCCCAGTTGCTAGGGAGGGTAGAGTCACATGGGGTAACCTCCTCATGGTCGTTATAATGTGGTTCAATCTTGATGGGGCGTGTGGTGAGTTGTGCATGGATGCCGTGGAGAATAGCATGAATCCACATGTAATATGTCTCCACTGTAACACACTCAACAAGCCACATGATAAGACGTTGACGTCTTTTGAGGCGAGTCACTATGCCACCACGAGGACTTAGAATGCATTGGGAATTGGGCACTCCAAATTGGGGAGAAAAAAAGAAAAGAAAATTGCTACGGTGTGGTGCTTGCCTGTGCAAAACTAACTGCTATAATGCTGTTCTTAATGGTTGCTAGGACATTGCTATGGTTGCTAGGGTGTCCTGGGATGTTGCTAAGGCACAGTTAAGTGGTTGCTAGGGCAATCCCGGTGGTTAATAGTGTTCTGAATGATTGCTGGGATATTTCTAGGTGGTTGCTAGGGTGATCTAGGTGGTTACTAGGGTGTTCTAAATAGATGCTAGGACATTGCTAAGTGGATGATATGGTGTACTGGGGGGTTGCTAGAGCACTGTTAAGTGGTTGTTAAGGTGATTTGGGTTTTTGATAGGGTGTCCTAAATGGTTGCTGGGACATTACTGGGTGGTTGCTATGGTGTTCTGAATGACGGCAAGGGCATTGTTAAAGAGATAGTTCCCCCCCAAAATTTACATTTTCTCATTATTTACTCACCCTCATGATATCCCAGGTGTGTATGATTTTCTTTCTTCACCAGAACACATTTGAAAAATATCTCGGTTCAGTAGGTCCTTAAAATGCAAGTGGATGGTGATCAGATTTTGAAGCTCCAAATAGAACAGATAGTCAGCATAAATGCCATCAATACAACTCCAGCAGATAAATTAATGTCTTCTAAAGCATCACGATAGCTTTTGGAGCAAAAAAAAATGAATATTTAAGTACTTTTAACTCTAAATAATCCTTTCCTGTCAGCAGCGTTATGCAAGTGTGACGTAATCGTGTTGACACGTGAACAGAGGTGGAAAGTAACGAATAACAACTATCTCTTTACAGTATTTGAGTAAATTTTTTCACTTTATTAAGTGTAAATAAATAATAGCACTTTTACTTGAGTTGATTTAAAATTAAGAAATCAATTTCGCTACAGTTATTTTTCACCAAAATTACAAAGTACACAAAACCCCCCATAATACTTCTGAATGTTTGGAAAGAAGAAAGTTTTAAGTGCTAAATCTATTTAGAAACTAAAACGATGGAAGCCCGTAGGGCACAGCATCATGAGCACAGCAGCTTACATAAACTGCAGCTGTTGTCTTCTCTTCTCTAGCTTCTCCAATACTTTCTGCCCTGTCACTATACATGAACTGTAATTCTGTGATTTTCTGCAGATTTCATTTTATTCTGGTAAGGGCCTCTTTTGGAGTTTGAATCAATCATATCTCTCACTAAACACTGTGGGAAATGTTTATTTTTGCCTTTTTTTATTTAGTTCGCATTTAGGATTTGATAACAATTTGCTTAATAATCTCATTCCATATCTGGATAATTGCTGGATACATTTCCTCCTCTATATTGCATTATATTAAGTTTTGTACAGTTAGTTAATAGCCAAAATACTTGGAAATATGTGAATGAGAATAAAAATGATGTTACAGTCACAATACACTTTATGTAGTTTAGAGATGATTTGGAGACATTTAGAATGTTACAAATTGCTATTTCTATTTAAATAAATATTGCATTCATAAATTTTCTGTTTGTCCAAGATTCCTCTTGCAGCAATGCAGGTCTTTGCATTTAGAAGCTGCTAGTTTAGGACCTGTGAGGAGTCTAGTTTCTCAAACTAGACTCGAGACTGTCTTTTTGTTGTGCATCTGGGCCATCCACTTCCCTCTCTATCCTGGTTGGAGATTATTTTTATAAAAACAGTAATGCATGGAATTGCCTTCATTTCCAATCAGACTTTAGGAGTAAATAGAATTTCAGGAGAAATGTGTTTCTTTTTGCCTATTTTTAAAACCACAATTTGACTTGCAAGTGTAAAGCAACTTGTAAGAACTCAATACCTCAGCAAATGGGAACAAACCCACTGTATTGTGATTTCCGCATGGTAGCGCAACCATTTTAAATTGTTCTAATGATAAGAACATTTTCTTGAGAACCAAATTAGCACTTTAGTATGTTTTTGTAAGGTATAGTGACACAGTATATGTTTGCATCACAGGTAAAGAACAAAACCCAGTGGAATAAATACCACTTAAAACAATTATTTCAAACTGTAATAATAAATTGTAATGAATGATTTTGGCAGTATTTTTGAACAATTTAATGCATCCTTGGTGAAAGGAAGCATCAATTTCTTTCAAGAACAAAAATGTCTCAATGTATATATATACACTATATATAATATAAAAATAAGTCATAAATAACTTGTAATGTAATTGTGTAGTGTATCTATACCATGAGTCCCTCCTCCAATTTAAGTCTGTATTAATTTTTTGCCCGCCATACAAAAAGTTTTATCACCCGCCAGACAAAATTGCCAGATTACATGGCAAATTTCTAAAGTTACTATATTAATAATAGTGATGCTTGCTTCAGCAAGCACCCTATTCTTTTTTAAGTATTTCCTGCATGTCCAGAAATGGTAATGAAGCAGAATTATTTTTCATTTCACACATACGTTCTCAACCAAATTGTCCTACAGATAACTTTTTTTAGTGTTGGAACCTAAATCCTTTAGGTTGCTAGTTCTGAACTTTAACCAATAAGCCACACCATCCAAAACATGAGGAAATAGGAGATAATTGCTGACAGTTATCAAACTGTTTGGCTCAGTATCCTCAGCACTGCCTGAACATGCCTAATGTTAATTTAAACATTAATTATATGCTCAGACATGGTACCTTCCTCTGGGATTAGTCTACATGAATACTAAAATAAAACTACTACACAGACTCATTTATCTGGGCAGCGTACTGCAGAGAAACATCAGTTTCAATCAGGGCACAAATGATTGAGGTGATCTCTGATGTATTTGTATATTAAACCTGTTACCTTGCGCCCCCACTTTTGGTGAGGAACATGGTATATTACAAACCCAAAATAAAAGGTTTACTGACTACTCACATAATCAAGGTATCTTTAGAAAGCTAACACTGGATACTTTACTATGAAATCTTAAATTACTCAATCTGTTACTAACACAGAGATAAAGAAGTGCAAAAAGAAATATAATATTTCACACTTATGAAATAAATACACGATGCTGTGGCATAGACACCTAAAAACACAACAGGCTACAGCCCTAAGTCTTACCAAGCTATGTTTCAAAATGAAGGTAATACTAACAAAAATTAGCCTTTAACTAAGTGCTTGTCTTGGTGCACTGCATCACAGCGTTGTCAAGGAGACCGCAGGTGTCTATGTCACAGCAAGCGTGCATGTTTGAATCTTTCAATGAGAAGTTTTCTCTCATATGAAATGATGCAATAATTTATGCGAATTATCAACACCCACTTATGGCCGAATTTGTAATTTCTTTGGTTACATTTCCTCATAAATTATTGGTTGATAATGATATTGGTAGATTTTTTATCCTAACAAATTTGCCTATGCATGAACAGACGTCATCAGAAACGGCTGTTCTCATGCACTATTTTCTAAAACTATGAAGCCAGTTTTATTCAGAAAACACCAGGGGTGCGATACTTCTGTTCCAGACACTCTACTAAACGCAATTTTATGGTTTGTTTTATGGTAGGGCTCGTAAGACGAGCATAGTTTGTCAAATAAAAAGGTCATCGTGTTTACTGATTTCATGATGTAAACAATGGAAGTTCTATGGATTTTTATACAAGTATACTTCCTGCTTTGTTTTTGTGTTGTCTATACAAAAAATAAGAAATCATCGTCTGAAAGTCATTTTGATTGACCAATGCTTTCATTGGAAGGAATCTGCAGCCTTAGATCTTTTAAATGATGTATTGGTTGAACAGATTAATTAATAAAGCGATACTAAAAACAGATGCTGAATGTAATCACAAGGCCGCCCGCGGCCTTTGCATGACAACAGGTTAAACAGGCTCACTACCAGGAACGTCCTGAGTGAATCCTAATGATGAGTGTATTATATGCGTGACAAAGCTGCCCTGTTGGGTCATGGCTGAATGGGGACCCTCTTACACCAATGAGGCAGATGTTCCAGGCTGCGGTCCAGACCTCATCTATAACACTGATATGGGGATGTTTCTAATACACTCTGAAATCTGGAGAGCTGTCAGCTAACATTTGGACTCATCAGAGTGTGATTATGTTATCCTGCTAAATTCTGTTAAATGAAAACATAAATGCAGTGGACTGGAGTGCCCTTTAACCATGCTTGCTATTCAACTGACATTTAAGGGAAATAAATAAATAACCAGAACCGACATGTGTGTATATCAGTGGTGATTTCTCGGGGCCAGCAAAGCCTTCTCTGCTGGCCTAACATGACTGATAAATACATATTTTTCATCCAATCACTCTCAATCACCTTTTTGCCTATGCATTTTTAATCGCTTTCCACTCTTAATAAATCTACAAACAAATAGAGAAAAACGAAAAGTTTATCCAGTCAGAATTTATTCCTTGATGCTCACAACAAAGTGTGCTCACAAATCGCATGCTCGAAGCGGCGTGTGTGTCTGAGCTCAACAGAATCCCTCAACAGGCATCAGAAGTCATATTATCAGATTCATCAGCCAATCAGATTGATTTATTTGTAATTGGTGGCTGTGATCTTAAGGCTATGTCCCGGTCGAGGTCTTCTAGCTGGCCTTGAGTGACGCAATCATGCTTTAAGTGATGTACGTAATTTGAAAGTGAAGAGCGTGAGATCTGTCTGACGAGTCCTGAGATGTTCTGCATGATTGTGCGATTACTTAATTTATTAAACAAGAAAGGAGGACTGATTTTCACTTTCAAGTGCTTTTTGCATTGTTATAGCAACATCAGGAGTAATTTAAAGTATAAATTAGGCTGCTTGAACATTCAGTGTCAGATCAAGTTATGAAAAGTAGTGCTGCGTCCCATTCAACTCGGAAAGTCGGATTTTCCAATTTACTACTAGGAAAAGTGCAATGGAATGCATCTTGAAGTCAGAATACATGTAGGCTCGTGCAGAAATTCCCAACTCTGAGATGCAGGTGCATGATGTCACACAAACATGTTGACACTCAGGGAGGTCTACAAAATAAGTGATAAACATTCACTTTATTAAGTAATAGCGATAAATGAGATAGTTTCCACATTACATTGTATTAAAGCTTGTTTAACATACACCTGCAGAAACAGGTGTATAAAACTTTACAATCTCTTTTGATAATCGTACACCTGAAGCACAAATGCTAGCGCTGCAGCATTGTTTATCAGTTGGGTTGCTAGAAGACATCTCTAATGAGAGTCAAACCCCAGCTACGTCATCTTCCGAATATCAGGGAATGGAATGCATTTATGGTCGGAGATATCAAGTAGGAATATCCCACAACCATCTTGAATGGAACGCAGCATAACCATGTACCCTGACGAAAAGAAATTGATTGCAAGCAACATTTAAATCGCAAATATTATTAGATAGATTTTTCCAGGTATTATAGACCTCCATCGTATATTCATATCTGTTCGGGAGACATTAATTTCACAAAACAGTCATTCTGCAGTTAAAATTAGGCTTGCTTGAGCATTAAAGTGTCATTTAAAGTTTTGGCTTTCGTGTGAGTATGTGTTTTTAAAATGTCAATTGGTATTATTAGTTATGTTAGCGACATAATGTACGATGCGCAAAGGCACAAGGTGTCTTATTCATTATGAAACTGTGTTTTCTTAATGGCATGAATCACGCTGAAGGCCTAGACTTAAAATGCACAGCCTGCCACTGGTGCATATAAATAATGAAATGGATGAAACGGCTTAGTCGACTGCTTTGAGGTGATCGATCTGAGCTAAAGTTGTCTTTCTGAAGAGATATGGGAAAGCATATAGGCGGAATGTTTGAAAAGCACGAGAGTGAGACAGAAAAACAGACAGACAGAAAGAGAGGCAAAGACAGCAGAATGTTTGAGCAGCAGTCTTTGCATTTCAGATGGATTTTAGCGGCAGAATAATCAGACACTAATCGTAGATAGAGATGAGAGTAAAAGATATGTCTGGAATCTTAATGGCATGCTTTATGCTCTTTCAGACTTTATATAACCCGTATGTAGGAATTTGACTATGATTATGCAGGGGATGGTGTTTGGTGATCAGGTCACATTATAGCTCTTTATGCATGCTTACATACTGTTCATGGTGTCCAAGGTGTTAAAAATAAGAAATCTTTTAAAAATCTAGTTTAAATCTAGTTTAAAACACTTGTATCAATTTCTTAGACAATCTTTTTGTCCAGTTTGTTTCATACATTTTTGAAAAACCTATAGCATTTACTACAAATAAAAAATGTAAACTTAAATGTCATGTTGTGCAACCATAATAAATAGTATTATAATATTTTATTTGAACCTTGAATACATGAGAGTATAAACAACTTCACAATTAATAGAAAAAGAAGAAGCTTCAAACACATTTTTTAGGCACATTTGTTTTAAACATATTTTTGAGTAAAAAATATCAAGAAGTTTTCTCAGGGTTACACCACATGACCTGAACATAATGTGCATTTTCATATAAATGTCAAAATAACTATCAGATTGTTTTTTTTTTTTTACTTCGCACTTTGTCTTGTGGGAATCAATGTGTCTGTTTAATGTTTTTTTATGGTCAGCATAAATAACTAAATGGCAACCTACATGTTGGTTAAACCACATGACTTCGATTTGATGGACAAAAGTGTTTTAAAAATTAATCATATTTTAAAACACAATTGTTTCTATGCTTATTTATTTGAAGAAATAACAAGAATTTCAGCATTACATTTTTTATTTTTTAACTGTTTCTGGACACCACATTTTTAATTTAATAGATATGGACAAAATATATTTTACGCCACGTCATTGACCCTTACACATTCTCATAATATGCACTCATCACCCTGTTATTGTATTTTTCTGATTAATTTTGTGAAAATAATCAAGGTTTGCTGTAGATCGTTCGCTCACTGACACACGTGCATTTTTTCTACTCCAGAAACCAAACCATAATGTAAGATTGGGGTGTTTCAATGAAGGATGCTTAAACAGTGGTGCAAACGTTTGTTCTACACACAAAGGAGATTTAGGGGCGAAACCCTGAAAATCGGTTGTACGCTTGTCACAGCAATATCTTACCATTTATTCTCTTCTTTTTAAAGAAATACAAAAGCTGTTTTCCTTGCCATTTCTGAAAGTCCATGAAACTTTAGAAAACTTTTGAACTCCAACCATCATCACAAAACTCCGACACACCTGCTCGCCGGTGTTAATTTTGAATAAAACTGCCAACTTTTCGCAGTGAGAGAGTTTGCGCGCCAGATTGCACAACTAAAGCATCACACTGGCTAAATATTTCCAAACTGTGTGAGTGTAAAGATTTAACTGGGAGATTTTACCTCTTGAAATCTGGCAACCCCAAACGTGTGGCGATCTAATTCTGATCAGCTAATGCCAATATTTAAAGTCTGTTATTTATCAAATGTAGAGAATTAAATATTTTGCGTGCATGATTAGCTCTAAGTAATACAGGACTCAATTAAGCTAAAGGGGATGGTAAGGGGTCATGGTGGTTTTAAAAGGGGGATGGTTTTTGGTATTTCTTGCAACAAGGGGGATGGCATCCCCTCGAATTCCGCCTCAACTCAAGCCCTTATTTAAATTAATTTAAACTGACTAATCTCAGTATAGAAGCCTCTGGGCTGTCAGTAAAGGGTTAAACTTGTCATGCGACAAAACAACATGGCGCCGATCACAGCAGAGTTTGTCTTTGAAAGAAATGCCAACAGATCTACATTTTGTAAGAAACCTCAAAGTTTTTATATTGAAACCTCAAAAGATTAAGATTAGCTTCTCTAGTTTCATCTAATATGCCATGTTTAAAATGCAAGTGATTTATCTTGAAACAACATGCTGCTAAACACAAAGTACACTAATGTGTACTTTAGAGCTTTTTTCCATTAGAAAACCTACTGTTCATTATCACATTAGGAATAAATGGGTTCATCTAAATGTTGAAAAGTCTTGTTTCAGAGGCTTTATATGAAGTTAGGATGAAAATAAGGTGCATTTCGACCAGTGCAGACAGGGAGCACACTGGAGGTTAAGTCATTCACTAAATAGGAAGCAAAGGAGCATCCTATAGATTTCCCATACAGCCAAGTGCTTTCACTCCTAACAGCTGACCAAAAGTCAGTTTCAGGCTGCAGATGATGTTTGTACCACTCAACATGTTTGGCAGACATGGGACAATGGTAATCAGTACATAGATTTAGAAATTATAATCAGTGATTGAACGATGTTGGCCATTATTTTGAATCAGAATAATTTATGCTAATTTCTGATTGGTAAAATGCTTCAGCACTGTGCAAAGAGAAAACATTTATATTTTGTTACCCAAGTAGAAAAAACAACATTCAAGTCAAATTATTTTTATTTGTACAGTTTTTTTTATTTGTGCTTTTCCCAATACACATTGTTCCAAATCAGCTTTACAGAAAATCAGCTATAATGTCTGTAATGTTTCAAAAACTAACCAACATAGCTGGAAACATAAACAATTTACTACAAAAAAATCTGATGTTCTATAGCTTGGTATTATTTAACATTTCTCAACTTAGTTCTGCTGTCCACATGAGCGGACATACATTTTTAGGAAAACTATTTGGTCTGGAATTAATTATTATTATTATTTTTGCATATTTATTAGGTGCTACTAGCACACAGCTGTCACGCTTGGGTCTCAGGAAGTTAAGAAATTACATTCTATCTATCTATCTATCTATCTATCTATCTATCTATCTATCTATCTATCTATCTATCTATCTATCTATCTATCTATCTATCTATCTATCTATCTGTCTGTCTGTCAGGCCTATAACCTTCAAACTTTTAAACTATTTTACACTTTACATTTTTGACAAACTTTCCTTTTCTAGTTCATATGAATCCTTTATAAAATTACTTAAAAGCATGGACTGAATTTTCTTACCCACCTAAAGTACTTTTCAATGGCCACAAACACACAATTTTAGCATGCTAAATAATTATCTTATGAGTTTCTTTGACTGTGAATGTTCTGGTCACATAATCAAAAGACTATGTAATGTTTACCTGTAATGGGTTTGTTTTTACCTTTATGAGTTCTGTAGAGGGCTGCAAACGTGACCACAAAGAAGGTGGTGGAGTATTTTCCAGCATTCACCAGGTGAGGGAAGGCTCTCTTGGTGTCACGATAACGTCGTAGACACTGCACGAACCGCAGCCATGCAGGCAGACAGTGAATGATCGCGCGAACACCATAAGAGTAGCTGTTACACTTTTCATCACCTGATGGAGAAAGGGAAGAAACTTGGTAAGCAAAGCATATCCCAAAATACTAAACAGAGCTTTACATATACACTGTCACAGTCTGGCCTGACTGTGCCTCCCCTGACTATCTGTATGTCTTGTCTTAGTGTTTTTTCCTGTGTTGTCTTGTCTCTCACACCCTCTTGTGTCTTGCATGTTCCACGTGGAGAATGACAGATCTGTTACCCGGGCAACCATTTAACATCATTGGCGGCATCTGCTCCCTATCTACTTTTTTCCTACTTAAGTCCCGCTTGTGTTCTTTTCTGTGCCAGTTTGTTTTGTTGAGTCTCGTGTGAGTCGTGTGATCTCCAGTCAATGTATTCCTAGGATTTGCTGAAGACTTTGGTCGGTTTTGTTTTTCCCCCTTGTGGGAATTTTGGTTTGTATTTTTAATTTATTTTGTAAGAAAGCCCTTTATTTTCCTCTGTGTTTGGGTCCTATCCTTCAATCCATGACAATACACTACAAATCAAAATTTGGACACACTAGCTGATGCTGAGTTTTGTGATCCTTTTCACATTATAAACTCCACTGAACCTGAAGAACTGATGTCTGTGTTTACAGTGTGTAATCTCAATTCATGTTTTATGTGGATCAATTGAGAGATACGCTGTCAATCAGTAGCAACTAATTGTGACATTTACTCATCTACCATTATATATAATGTTGAAACTGAGATAACGCACAATGTGTGAATGGCTTAGCCTGTTTGAATCACTGCATTTCAGGATGGCTTTATTCTGAATCAATTACCGTATGTGTTGGGCAGCAAGCCACTAAGTTCCCCCCATTTCAGCTCCATGCTGTAGTAACAGACTAGATACTCCAGATCTGAGAGCACGATCACCAGGGAGTTGAGCTGGTCAGCCAGCCAGAAGTCGGCAAATTCCACTCGGTGGAACGGGGCGGTGAACACACGGAACTGAGAAAGACAGAGAAATTAGAAAATATGAACCATAAATATTAATACTGTATACCCACAGGAAGCACTGTGGACAGCGATAAACAACAGAAGATAACTGAAGTGTTTTTTTTAGGCTGAGGCAATTTATCACTCAGGCAGAGTAAACTCAATGAGAGAGCATGTGAAGATCTTAATGAGAGCTCAGCTGGCTGAATAAACAAAATCAATAGCATTTTCATTGACTCATGATCTGTAATATCAAGTCATTGACCTTACCAATAAAACAGCTTTAAATGTCTTTTTAATGCAATTGTTTTTTGTTTCAATCTGTTAATCTTAAAGATGAAGTGTGTAATTTCTGTGCCATAGCATCACCACAATCAACAGAGTAGCAAAAATAATTACTGTTTTCGAACAGGTTTCTCAAACAATCACTGTAGTGACTGGTATTTTTACAGAAACTATCGTCAACTTGGTGCATTTTTGTCAGGATGCACAGTGTACTTTCATTTTTTTTTTTTTTTTAACATTTTCATTAAAAAAATACAATCAGTGAGTAAAAACACAAAATTAGACAATAGTGAAGAATTCACTATGAAACAAAGAATCGAGCCTTTGCATATACACACTGCGGTTTCATATGATGTCCATGGGTCACATTGTTTTTTTTTTACTTTTTGGTTTTTCAGTAGCTTTCACTACCCTATAAAATTACATTCTACCTCCCACATCCTTCAGGGCAGTGCTGACATTTTGTTACAACACAGTTTTGCACTACACCGATCAAAGCCATCATACTCGAGCAGGGCTGGACCGGTAAACTGGCATACCGGGCATTTTCCCTGTGGGCCGACATGCTTTGGAGCCGATCAGGGGCGAACTGGCCATCAGGAGAATGGCCAGCTCTGATTCGTTTACCTGACGAAACAGGTGAAGTCCCACATAATACATTCTATAAAAGAATAGTTCACCCATAAATTAAAATTATGGCATTATTTGCTTACCCTCACATTGTTCCAAACCACTTTTCTTTTATTTGATTTATTTTTTCTTTCTGTAAAACACAAAAGTTGGCATTTTTGAAGAATCATAATGCAGCGTGTTCCATACAATGACAGTTTGAAATGACCATGTCGGCCAAGCTCCGAAATGGACAAAAACAAACCCACCATAAAAATGTCATAAAAGTATAGTTATGGGTTATTTCCCATTTTAGCATCAATAATGTTGATTCATAATTTTTTAATCTTTATTAGTGAATAGCAACTTAAATGTAGTCTATTCCATATATAAGCTATTGTATGCCTTCTAAAGCCTTGGAATATAGTCCACAACTATTCTGGTCTATTTTTATAGTTGTTTTATGGTCCTTTTTCGAACATGATAGATGTGGTCATTAAGAACTGTCATTGCATGGAAAGACCAGCGTAAAGATTTATTGGAAATTTCTACTTTTGTGTTCCAAAAATACTAGTAAACACATGTTTGGAACGACATAAGGACAAGGATATAATTACAGAATTTTCATTTTTGATAATTCCTTTCAACAGGTCTGAATGTGAGGTAAATTTTAAGTTTACAGCAGAATGTGTGAGGTACTTGAATGTGACTTTGCATTTTAACTCTGGGAAAAAAGGCCACCTACTGTTTGACCATCAGTTGTTGTTGGATATCGGCTACAGGAAGTGTGTGTGTGTGTGTGTGTGTGTTGTTGTTCTGTGTGTGCTCCATTGAATAAGACTCCAGTCTAGGCCAATTACACTTGGGGAGGGCAGTTAGATAGAGGTAGGCAGCTGCTGATGGCTCCATCCCAATAATGATTGCATAGTCACAGCCTTCACGTCCAAAGATATAAAGCTGTAATCTATTTCCCTCACTTTTAGTGTCACACAGAGAGAGACACGCACAAACTCACACATGTACACACACACAAAGCTCACAGACAGACACTTTATTCCGTACACGTATATAAACACACATGCACACAAAGCACACAAATGCACACAAATGCACACATTGCTCCTGTATACCACGGGTCAAAGAAAAACTTATTATAATTATTACTGGAATAAAACAAATGCACAAAGGCAGAGAAGGTAATAAAGAAACTGAAAAAAACATGAGGTTTGCAAAGACAGCTGCTTATGCACTGAAATGAGCCAAAAAGCTCTTAAATAATTAGCTAAGAAATCAAATGGGTGCGATTTTACTGATAGAAGAGTGATTTCTTTACAAATGTTGCTACTTTATTGTGTTAAACCAGGCAAAGCAAAAAAATTTTAATAGCTTGTTCACTTTAAGGCAAAATAAAAACAAAGACAAATTGAACCAGTTATTAATATTTGTTATAATTCTGATTAGTCATATCCTTAAAGGACTGTTCCGGGTTCAGTAAAAGTTAAGCTCAATCAACAGCATTTGTGGCATAATGTTAATTACAACAAAATTAATTTCGACTTGTCCCTCCTCTTCTTTAAAAAAGAAAAAGGCACTTACAATGGAAGGGAATGGGGGCCAATCCATAAATGTTAAATTACTCACTGTTTCAAAAGTATACCCACAAGACATAAATGATATGCTTTTAGTTTATTGTAAAATTGTAGCCAGTTTTACAACTTTTTACAACTGTTACCATGACGATGTAATGTCAACAAACCCTAAAATTACTGTAAAAAGGACAATTTAAACAAATCTACAGCTCAAATAATTCACAAGTTTTAACAGGTGAATTAATGCAAGTGCTTTTATAAAATTGTAAGCTTCAAATTTCTGTTTTAACCCTCCAAAAATTGTCCACATTCACTTTTATTGTCCTCATTCACTTCCATTGTAAGTGCCTCACTTTAACCTCAATTTATTTTCAAGAAAAAGAGGGTCCAGTCGAAATAACATTTTGCGGTAATTGACATTATGCAATAAATGCTGTGGATTGAGCTTAACCCGGAACATTCCTTAAAAAAAGTATACATTTAATATACATTTATGCTATCTGTATGTTGACACTTCAGCCAATCTTTAAAAGACAAAAAAACAGAACCTCTACCGTTCTACTGTTCTAAAAATAAAGTAGATGGTTCTTTGCATCACCTCAGGTTCAGCAAATAACCCTCTTCAAGAACAATTTTTTCACTATATAGGGTTCTTGAGTTGACTGTGTGGTTCTTTGGAGTTTAAATATGTTCTTGATGTTATAAGAGGCTTTTTAGATTTGTTTTCTACAGAGAAAATGTAAGATTCTCCTATGACATCAGAATGTAAAACCTTTTTTAGTTCTAACCGGAACCTTTATTTTAGCTTAGAGAAGCAGCAGAGTGTAAAGTAATGAGCAATCTATAAGAACAGTCGTGCTTTCACTTTAGACTGCAGTATTTTGAAGACGGAAAAAGTCGGAACAAGGAGATTTCATTTGGAAGGCGGAAGACACACATTTTCTATTGGTGGATGTATGGCATCTTTTTAAAACATAAGAATTCTGTAATGCACAAGAGTAAAAGTGTAACACTAGATCAGTAGAATAACTTGATAACATCAGGTTTGACTCTCACCAGCAGTTTGATGAGCCAGAATCGGGATTTGTAGTAGGCAGTTTTGAAAGGGACAATGAGGAAGAGTAACATAAAACCGTAGAGGATAAGGGGGTTCGCCTGCATAGGGAGAAATGTGTAGTCCGCAAACAGGCAGGAAAGGATACTGAGACACCAAAGAACCCCCCAAAATCCTGCAATCTACAGAGATAGAAAGAGATAAAATAATTAAAAAGAGATATCAAATAAATGTAACTGAGCATCCAGAAGCAGTAACTCCTATAAAGCAGCAGACACTTCTCTATGGCATGTTTCACCTCAAATAGATGTTGATGTGAGAGGTTGTTTCGAGGGTTCAGCTCAAAGATCAGCACGTGGTTGACCCCTGCCTGCCTCCAGCCATAAGTGTTTATCCCCAATAGGAAGAGAAATTGAATCAGCAGGAAACCGCCACGGTAGATGCGTACCAGTGGCCAGATGTTCTGATTACGGATGAAAAAAGCACCTGACAGAGAAAGATCAGTTGCACCGATGGATTAATTACAAGGATGTCTATAAGAATGTGCTTTTCTTTCAAATGAAAGCAGTTTATTTGCAGACATGAAGGAGGAATGTATGAATGAACAACATTATCAAATATTATTTGTGTTACCTCACAAAAAAATTACTATTGCAGAACCATGGTACAGTGATCAGATAATAATAGCATGGTGATTTGACCTATATCAAGATACTGAATGATTGCCATCAGGTACTAAAAACAAAATGTTTTTCATTTTGAATCGTTCTGAGCCGAAACAGTATTTTTTTTTTCCGTTCCGGTTCCACAGCCTCCTTTCCAATGTTAACCGGTTAGAATGCAATAAAAGAATAGTTAATAATGTTATTTTTAAAATGACTGTACTTGGTGCTTAGTGTGGGTAATGTGCCAGTTGCAGTGTTTCCAGATCTCACAAGAGAAAAAAAGCACCTCAAAAAAAGGGACTTGCCTCACCCAAAATAAGGGATAAAATGTTCTCCCATGTGGGGAATTTTCAGGACATAAATCATAACAAGCAAAGTATACATTAGCCTATATAAAGTAACATCTTTTCAATAAATGTATTCTTTATATATCCCCAAAAATGTTTAAAATATTCAAAATATGCATTTGGTCAATCATTTAATAGCCCGACTCTCTCTCTCCTACATGCACACACGTAGGTACCTACAGGCACGCTTGGACTAAACATCACCTATTGCTGTCTGAATGCAAAAGTTTTATTAAAAAAGAAAGAGGCCTCATTTTTTTTGGGCAACAGGAAGTGATGTAATTCCAAAAATGTACTGTGATAAACCCTTTGGTTATGATGAACAGAATTGAATGGGATTTGGTTACATTTTCTAGTTTTCTGTTTCATTCCTTGAACCATTTTTAGTCCTTGATTACCATATTCACATATCATGGTTTTCACATGGTATTCCAAAGTACTATCATGATATTACATAGTACATACATAGACCATAAAAACATGGTATTACCATGGTAGATGTCCCAAAAATCATAGTAATATAACTGTATTTTTTTTTGTGTCAGTGTGAAAAATGGAAAATAACCACACCAGTAAGGACGAATGCTACAGCCAGGACGATGAAGACCCCACAATACAGTCCAACACGGAAAGTGGTCCAGGCAGGTGCAGGCTGAGTCGAGATAATGTAAATATTAGATCATTAAAGTTCTTAAGACATTTTATTTTTGTATTTCTATGTTGCATAAGGCTCTTAGGTAAAGTCATCATTGTAAAAAAGTATTTTAATCCTGCTATATATTGTACATGATGTTCCCTGCACAGGTGTATCTCTCCACCACCCACACTGCCAGACTACAAGTGTTATGTAGTTCTTACACAACTGTTATTGACCTAGAACTATGAGCACTGCATTATAAATACAGTGCAGAACTATTTTCATGGGCTATTTACCATTATTTTAATCTTTAAATGTTAGCAATCATGCCAATAAAGCTGTGTTGACTCTCACCTGAGCAGCTCCAAGAGGTGGAACCCTCAGCCTCTTCATAGCCTTCTGACGATCACCTCCTTCCAGCTCTGTGGTCACCAGAGCCTGGGCACACAGGGGTCAAAAGTCAGGGTATTATTATCTACAAACTTCAAGTTCTGTTATTTCATATTCTAGTTCATGAGAGATGAAAATACCCTAAAAGCATCACCTTGGTGCACAGGCTATTATCATCATTGATTACCTTCAGCAGCTATGCATTGAGCAGCTAGTTTTCCACTTTGTAAGTTACAGAAACAGCAATGCAATCTGATTATGATATGAGCAGGAAGTCAAGTTAAATACGTGGAGCCGGGCAGTCTACCTCAGTCTCAGAGATGAGCTGCGTGATCTTCTTACAGGTGTAGAATGGAGCCACCTCAACATGGGCCACACGCCAATCGGCTCCACGTTGTGTTTCCAGAATCTTATCATGTTTCTTCAGAATTTTCCGGAATCCAGTGAAGTTCAGATTCTGCATGAGGTTTCCGGTAAATCAGAAGAAATCAATTAAGTAGAGATGCTGCACATCCAATAACACAGAAAATAGCAATCATCTAGTTATTCTGTACTGAGTGAGTACATATAAAAGTGATTTACATATAAAAAAGATTTTAATACAAAGATAAAAGGAGAGACATTTTGAAAGGATATAGAATATAGTTAGTATATGCAACATTTGAGCAGAATGAATTAGGACCCATCTGAAGAGACCAGCAAATATGGTGTTTTGGGTACAACCTGCATCAAACTAGCACTTTAATCTGTATTTATGTCATGGTTTCCAGAAAAAATATTACAAATAAAATCTAATCATCCTTAAAACAATATAAATTTACTTGAGAAGCAAAATCGAATATGAAGATAATTTTTTATTTTAGGTAACAAAATTCCATCGCTTGAATTGAACAATCTATAATAAAATGAAAAAACAAACAAACAAACAAAAAACAACCCTAAATATTTTTTTAAAGTTGTATTAATTTAATTTAGTTAAACACCACACAATTTAATTTAATGGAATTTTGCAATGATATTGAAATGTGTGGACTTAAAAAAAGACAACAATATTTTTTTACTGCAGCATCTTTCAGTTAGATTACATATTATCTTTTAAAATACCTAAATATCCTTAAAACAAGATAAATATATCCAATCATACTTGGGTTTTGTTCTAATAGATAACAGAATGTATAGATCTAGTAATAATTAAAATAAATCACTTTGGTAAAACAAACATTTGTTTTGGTCGATAATAAATATAATTGTAATGTGCAATATTCAATTGAATAAATAATATCTACAGGGCATTCAACCCAATTTAAACCAATTCAACCCAGTGAGTTACTATTTTAATGAGCAATTTATTGCTTTAATCCAAATTTTGTATTTCAATTAATTCACGTTTTATTGTGTTTTCAAACCCGAGCATTTATTTTCCTTATTTTTATAACTATTTAAAACAAAATACCTTTGTTTTTAATTTTTTTTTAATGTGTGAACTTAAACATATAGATATTTTTTTGAGAGCATTATCTTTTAGTTAGACGTCAGCTGAGAACATAAATAAATAAATAATATAAAGAAAGAAAGACAGTGTTGAAAGGTCAGGAATCCTAAGAGGGTGTCAGGAAGATGACATTTCAGAGAGAAGGAGGCTAACAAACAAAAATAAATGGCATGAACATGCTGACAAATATCAGACCTGGTAGTTCTGCAGGAGGATGAGACTGAGGTAGAACTCGCTGTAGGCCAGCTGCAGATCTTTGATGTTTCGATGTTTGTTGCGCTCCTGGTTGGACAAAGAGAAAACTGTTTTGCGACCACTGCGCAACCCCGGAGCGTTGCTCTCTCGTTGGGCATCCAGAGACGTCTGCAGCTCATTCTGCAAAGTTGCGAATCGGCGCTGCGCCTCAGCAAGTTTCTCTATGGAAATATCCATGCAAAGAACAAGCTTAATAAAAAAGTGTGTCATACAGGTTCCCTGAACACTCCCCTGTCTGACACTGGTAAAAAAAAAATACAGTTGGTCCTGTCCTAAACACATGGCCTTAGATGGATTAATGTTGCGTAATGCTTTGATAGCACCAAGGAGCCGCCATAGCATTTACACTTTGCAAGGATATAAACATGCAAATGGCTTACTTACAGTCTCAACAGTAAAGGTTTAGGTGGAACATAAGATTTTAACATAAAAAAATTCACACTTCACCTTTAAGTGATAATATACATTTAATGTTTTTTTTTTATTTGCTCTCAATAAGAATCATAATAATGTTACCAGTAACAACTTTGAACAAGCTGTGATCAGCTGTGTGCCGTAAGGCATATGATGCATATCACCGTATTTTGCATTTTTATGCCAAAAAATGTTTCGTCTTTGTAAAAACATGGAAACCTAAAATCATGGATGAGCAGCAAGCCTAAGGAAGAACATTTTTAAAACTATTTCTATTGACAGACATAAAGCCTGCCTGGCTTACATGTGTATAATGAGAAACATTAGAATCCATTCTGCATGGTAAATAAATCCCTCATTTTACCCATTAACCAGAGAGTGAAGCAGCAGACAGATTTCCTGATGGAGACAATGCTTTTCCTGGAAGAGCGATATCGCAGACAGCATAATCCATGCTGGCCTGCGTCCCAGCACAGTTTTGTAAACAGGACCCTTCTCGCCCATTTCACTTTTAGAGGAAGAGGAAAGAGGGTATTAGGTTTAGGAGATGAGTAAATGCTGGGAGCATATGGGTTATAACCCTCAGTGAGTGAGAAGGAGAGAATGAAGCAGACAGGTCCCAAAGGCGTTGATCTTCTAACAATTCATGGAAACTTTGTCATTTAAAAAGAATTTTTCAAAGTGAGGGCCAAACCACAAGGACTAATATAGTTAATATATAGTGTCTTGCCCAGGGGTGTAATTCATGGAGCTTCTCCTTGTGGGATTTTAACCTATAGTACAAACTTTCTGTTACCAGCCCAGAACAGACCTGTACAGTTGTGCCAGGCCTTGTTACGAGGGAGGTCCTATGAATGCTTCTTTACGTCACTGAGTATATATGGGGGCTGAGGCCTTAACTGCATCCCCAGGCCCCATGACTTCGAGTGACAGCCCTGGCCCCGACTTTTATGTCTGGGATTGCCAGTTCGAATCTGGCTCAGAGCGGGTTGAGTAGGACAGATGGCACTTTACATAGTGAACAGGGGACTCTCCTCAACCACCACCAGTGTGCAGCATCCACCTGGATGATGCTACAGCAGCCATAGTACACCAGTACACTAACCACACACCAGCTGTTGGTGGAGAGGAGAGAGGAGAGTGATTCAGCCACTTAATGGATGGGGATTATTAGGCAGTAGGGGTGGAAAAATGCATCGATGCCTCGCGGTGCATCAATGTATTAAAGAAATTTCGATGCATCAATAACAGAAGAATTGATGATCATTATAAATTAATACCCAATGTGTCCATCTCATATTACAGGAACCTTCTCGCAACAGACAGGAGCAGAGCAAATGAGATTAAAGAGAAAGAAACCGCACTGTAGCAGTGCGGAGGGCGAGGCCGGGTCGTGATTATACACACCCGATCCCTTATCAGGCTAATCAAGCCTCCGAGAGGGATAAAGGCCAAAAATATGGTGTGGGAGAGCGAGATTGTTTACGGACATGTCCATCATATGTGTATTTGTTTGTGTCGTTAGGTTACGTTTATCATTAAAATATTATTTATATCGTCAAGCCGGTTCTCGCTTCCTCCTTTCCCTTAAATTCCTTTACACTGGAGCCGAAACCGAGGAAGGAGGAAGGATACGACGTAGTAGATTTCTCGCCACTACCACCCACGGCCATCTGCCGGGGGATGAGGAGACCGGCCGCCTGGAAGCGGAGGAACGGCCGCCGACCGCGAGGGGACAAGGGGCTCCTAACCGACTGCCTGGAGCATTCAGAGCCACTGCCAGGGGCGGAGGAGTCCCCTATCGGGGTCTGAGACCGCCGACCGCGAGCGGGGAGGGGCTCACTGCCAACCGCCTGGAGTGGGAGAACCGCTGCCAGGGGCGGGGGAGACCCCTTCTTTTCCCCGAGAACGTGGCGGGGCGTTCCATCCGCCAGGTGCTGGAGGACTGCCTCCAATCTGCCCCGGGGAGGCGCGGCTGTCGTCCGTTAGAGAGTGGCCGGAGAACAGGCTACGGCGTATCGGAGAACTGGCCAGTTTTTTTCCATCTCTCTCTCCTCTCTCTCTCTCACTGCCGCTCTGTGTTGGCATTTTCCCTCTCTTTTTTTACAGTGTTTTTTTTTGGGGGGTACTACACTGTTACAGGAAGTACCCCCATTTTAATTATTTCTGTTTTGCTCCCCTTGTCCCCTCCCTCATCCAGTTCGATGGGGATTACCTGCCGGCAAATGGCATGGAAGGCACGCCCCTCCCCAGGGGAAGGGGGGGGGGGGGGGCTCCCGGTCCCTTATCAGGCTAATCAAGCCTCCGAGAGGGATAAAGGCCAACTGCAGAATATGGTGCAGGAGAGAGAGATCGTTTACGGACATGTCCGTCATATGTGTGTTTGTTTGTGTCGTTTGGTTAAGTTTATCATTAAAATATTATTTATATCGTCAAGCCGGTTCTCGCCTCCTACTTTCCCTTAAATCCCTTTACACGCACTTTGAAATAGAAAAGTTTATGCAGCCAAGTTCACCCCACAAACCTATAAGATACAATTAATGAATGAATGGATGGATATAGATTGATCAATGACACGTGGAAGCCGCAAAAAGATTTGTATTTTTTTATAATTTGCAGTGTGTGCCGAAAACAGTCCTGCATGTAAATGTGATTTAATTCTCTTCAACAGGCTTGACATGTGGCAGCGTCTTCGTTTAGCCACCTGCCACCTCTTTACCAATCCCAAAATGAATTGGGATCTCACGGTTACCACATATGCCTTTACATGTTTTCACAAATCAAGCTCTATCTAATACAAGTGAATTTCTTCCAGTAACTGTTCAGACAGATGTTTTTGCGCTAAAAAATCTAAACTCACCACAACAAATAGAGCAGAACACTGGTGTCTTGAGATGCATTTTTATCAGTTGAAGAAGTTATT
The DNA here is from genome assembly GCA_032164185.1 of Moxostoma hubbsi. Taxonomy (NCBI): domain Eukaryota; kingdom Metazoa; phylum Chordata; class Actinopteri; order Cypriniformes; family Catostomidae; genus Moxostoma; species Moxostoma hubbsi. Next base: position 5,937,155 of record JAVLUX010000117.1, read on the forward strand.
TTTAACTTGATACAGCTTCTAAAAATTCAGCGCTCCCATGAGAGATGATAAAAGCACAGTGAAATGTGAAGCATAAAACTAGCGAATGTTTATGTGGAAAATGATTGAAAAACAGCGCGAGTGGACACAAAAACATGTTCAGTGTGAACAGCCCCTTGTTCACATGACGCAGCACTAGCTCAAGTTTCTCAAAGTTACCTCTCAAAAAGACAGCCTTTTGTTTCAGTTGATTGTTGTTACATTTCCACTGTATCCAGCGCTGTTTGTTCTCTGTATTCGTAAATTTCCTGATACTGTTTTACTTTGTGGGAATCTGCCAAAACCTGGATCGTATCTGCCTGCACATGACATTTCATCTGTAATTACTGGTTTCAGATATTAGATATCACGATGCATTGTAATTTTTAGGTAGAAAATTGTAATTGAATCGAATAGTTGTAAGAGCGAATCGTCACACCCCTATTAGGCAGCTATGATTGATTAGGGCCAATGAGGGGAATTTGGCCAGGACACCAGGGTTATACCCCTACTCTTAATGAGAATTGTCCAGGGATTTTTAATGACCACAGAGATTCAGGACCTTGGTTTCACATCTCATCTGAAGGATAGTGCCTTTTTTTTTTTTACAGTATATTTTCCCCATCACTATACTGGGGCGTAAGGAACCACACAGACTGCAGGGTAGCACTGCCTGCTAGTCTCACTACCTCTTCCAGCAGCAAACTTAGTTTTCCCCACAAGGTCTCCCCCATGAGGCGGCCAAATGAGGCTGTGAGAAACAGAAGTTCAGTCCATTCTATATTTTGTACTATTGTGTACTTGTTTCTGTGGACAAAATAAAATCCAGAAAACATGGGTTGTTAAAAGTAGACATAATCTTGTGATAATAACATATCAAACGAGCAACCTTCACAACCTTATTTTTTGTTCATGTCAATTTTAAGTCAAATTTACTTGGGGGGGTTCCAGACACATTTGTCTTTAAATATGGTGTCTACTCTAGGGTCTAAGCTCTTGTAAAGCTGAAACCTTCAAAGGTCCCACCTCAAGATCCAGAGACAGACAGTTTTTGAAAGTGTCCTTAGTAAACAGTAACATGGCAGAAGTTGGTGTGGCTAAGTGGTGCAACAGATTCATGTACTTAGCTGAACTTGTCAACTTTGTCCCATGGGGGGGGGGTGGGGGGAGGGTATCAGCCATAACACAGTCTGGGTCAACTGGACAGAATTAGTTCTATTGCACTATAAGAGCAGCTGCCATCCTAATATGGATTTAGTTCTATAGGTGATTGAATATGATGATATCACCATGCAAAATATCACCAAATAAACTTGGAGAGGCTGAAACATTAACAAGAGGCGTATGTGTAAGCAAAGAGTAAAGTTCACACTTTTCTATTTCGGTTATCAGTTATCATTAACTTTATATCAAATGTACTGATAAAAGGCAAATCTTGGTCAAAATCCACTTTGCCGTAAATGATATTTTTCCATCAACAATATATTTGTTATTGTTCTAATAATAATAATAATAATAACAATAATAATAATAATATTTATTATAAAAACATTCATAATGCATACAATGTTTTAATGTTGTTGTCTAATGGCTACTTAGTTATGCTGTTAAAAGGCAGAAATAAAACAATGAAAATGGTTTATGCATATAATTTAAGGAAAACTAAAACATTAAAATCATTTTTATCTATTGGTCACAAAAACAAAACAAAAAAAAAACCCTATACTGTCAAATCTCTAACAAAGAGCACAAAATTTGCAGATTTGACACTGGCTAAATATTATTAGTATTTATATTTACAATACATAGAACATTTATTTAGATCTACACAGAATTGTTTTTTTTTTTGTCAGAGGACAAAATAAGAAAGTATGGGGTCAGAGATTTTTACTGCATAATGGACTTGACAAGCTTTTTTTGGCCGGGCAACTCGATAAGTTTATTTTGGTCTGTCTGGCAAACCTGTAACAGGAGGTGAATGATTTTCAGTGGCAACTGGGGAATTAAAAGACTAAATCCTGATTATAAACAGAATTAATTTACTTCTTTAATTTGTTGTTGTATTTTTTTTTAAGTTAAATTATTAATGCACATCTTCTTATTTGTTTTTGAACAAATACTGATCCTTTATCTCCTGATATTTCAATTTCGTGGAAGAGTGAAAGGGATAGTTCATCCATAAATAAACATTATAACATCATTTAATTACCCTCATGTTATTTAAGATGGAAATGATTTGATTTCTTCAATTGAGCACAATAGGAAATGTTAGACAGGATATTTTGAACTGACAGCTTCAGTCACCATTCACTTTCATTATATTGAGAAAAATATGCTATGTAAGTGAATGGTGACTGAGGGTATCAGTCCCTAATATTCTGCCTAACTCGTTTTGTCACTCATAGAAGAGAGTACGTCAATCAAGTTTGAAACAACATGAGGTTGAGTAAATAATTACTAACTATTTTTATACTCTAATTTCTCAAGTTTGCAAACTTTTTGTGCAAAGCACAATGTATCAATATCCAAATGAGGCATCAATGTCACTTCCAAACGAGAAAATATTTCTTAACCATCCACTAGGGGTAGTGGAGCTTAGACATTCCAGTCATCCTGCAGTCACTGCCACAACACAGCTTATGTTGCAGTATGCATATATTATGAGTCCAAACATAGTCCATTCCCCTTGACACATGTCAAAATGACTACAGCAGGCATTATGCATTACATCATGTTTCCTAATAGTGCGGTACACACAGACCTCATACACAGGGAATCCCATACCAGCATTTGGCAGGCTACTGCAGTTCTTCCACTCACAATAAAGTTTAATTCCATCAGCACCATGTTTTTATGAAGTAACTTGATCTTACTTGATCATAGCCAACAGTTAAACTATTAACAGAAGTATAACCAGTAACAACAGTTAATATGTAATAAAACGTGAAAATATATTGATAATCTGAGATCTCTAATTAATCTCTACTCTTCAGAAAAATGTTTCCAGAACATTTTGAATGTTTGATAATTAGATCTACTTTGATGATGGAGACAGATTGCTAATCATTTAAATTCGAAGGTTTAATTCATATCCTCAATTGTATTTTTCATGGGGTTTAGGAAAAACAATACCTGAATAGAATGTGTTGATTTTGGAGAGTTCCTTTTCACAGGTCTGAAAGAACTTCTCCTCAAACTTGGCATAGTACCGTTTGACGGTGTCTTCATCCGTGACTGCAATAAACAAGAGACAAATAGGTTAATCTGTGTTCATGTTTACATATAGTGGGTATTAATCCACTTAAGGACTTAAGGAGAGTGATGTGTACCAAAACCCACAACAACATTAACAGCCTCAACCTTTTCATAGACTTTAAGAGCATATAGAGTTATAAAACCAGTGCTTTTTATAAGATGTGTAGCTGTGATGTGCTTGTGTGGGATAGACTCTAATATTCTGATGAATGCTCAATTTTTACAAATCCTTTAGAGTAGCAGATATCAACCTCAAAGTCTCTTAAAGTGAGGGATGCCTGAGGCTTTTGGCTGAGATGCTACTCTCTATAAATAAGTGAGAGTGCAGGTGAAAGCTTTTAGACTCTATTAGATGTTACAGAACAGTTGATCCCACACACACACACTTAAGTTGTTATATAGACAATGCATCAACTATTATAACCTGAAAAAATGTCAGACTGCTTCACTTCACATAGAAAACATATTTCGGTCTGTGGTTACACAGCAGTAGATTTAATCTTTATTTCTGATGGTGCAATATTAAAAGGATAGTTCACCCGAAAATTAAAATGTCATCATCATTTACTCACTCTCATTCCATCCCACATGTGTATGACTTTGTTTCTTCTGCAGATGACAAATTAAGATTTTTAGAAGAATATCTCAGCTCTGTAGGGCCATACTATGCAAATAAATGGTGGCCAGAACAAAAATCACATAAAGGCAGCATAAAAGTAATTCATTCAACTCAAGGGTTAAATCCATGTCTTCTGAAACTATATGATGGGTGTGGGTGAGAATAATCAATATATAAGTCTTTTTTTTTACTATAAATCTCCAGCTTTGACCAGCCTGACTGGAAAGTAAGTCACACATATCTGGCATGAGGGTGAGTAAATTATGAGAAAATTTAAATTTTTTGGTGAACTATTCCTTTAAAGTTAGTTTATTCCTGTTTCTGCTTTATCCACAGTATAATTAACTCTGCTTTCTGTTCTTTAAGTGAAAAAGCATTGCTCAGATTCAGCAACTCAAACTACTTAAAGTTATTAAAAATGTTAAAGGGGTCAAGACATGAGGAATACAATTTTCCTTGATCTTTTGACATTGTATAAGAGGTCATTGCACTATAAAAACATACTGTACGTTTCAGAACACAAAACTTCCTCCTCACAGCAAATAAACAATTTGTTGTAACCAAGCTGCCAAAATGACTCATTCTTTACTTCCTAGGCATCTGTATCTGTGCACCTCCACAACAACACATAACGGCCACGCTCTCATCGGGCTCTGCCCCTTGTTTCTCTGCTCCAACTTTCTGGAATTATAATCATCCACACCTGACAGTTGTTAACGATCTCATCATGAATTCTATACAGTATATAGTCACACCAAACACTCTTCATTGTCTAATCTCGTCTTGAGCTATCCAGATTGACTTCCTGATCCCATATTGACATTCTCTTCATGCTGAGCCCTTTTCTTCATTGTTTTGTTTAGAGTTCTTCAGTTAGGGTTTACCCGTGTTTTCTTTTGTATTAATAAACCTGCATTTGGGTTCCTATTTATTATGCTGTCTTTGTCTGATCTGAAAGAAGACTAGACCTACATCATTGTGCTAGTTTCTGAGTTCATGGGCAATGGAGGATTCAGGAGACAGCAAACAGTCAATGTGAGTATTTGTATTACTCTATCAGCATCACAAGGAATATATCTAAAAAGGGCTCTAAGTGGCCAACATGCAGACAATCATGCTCTCAGTAACAAACTCTTCACATTCTTTGTCGCTCTCTTTTCCCCTCTGATGCTCTGGTGTGCCTTATCAAGTCTCCCTCCGCCATCACTATAATGAGAGACAGGTGTTAAAGAGTAATTACAACACAGGTGACAATTCTTACTGCTCTCCCTCCCACAGACAAACACATGACCATGTCCCCCAAGCCACATACCCCCACCGCCGACTCAGGCTGGGGCAACATCAAGCCTGCCCACTCCCTTCTTCCCCCCATTTCTGGAGAGAGAGTCAGCCACAACCATCTGTGCCCCGAGTCTGTGGATCACCTCAAACTTAAAGGGCTGTAGAGCCAGATACCACAGGGTGATCCACGTGTTAGTGTCCTTTGTGCGGTGGAGCCATGCAGAGGAGTGTGAACAGAACGGAGGATGAAGGCCTGCCCGAGCAGGTAGTAGCGGAGGGTAAGAACAGCCTTTCTTAAGTGCAAGACACTCCTTTTTGATGGTACTGTACTTTGTCTCCCTGAAGGAGAGCTTGCAACTAATAAACAGTACTGGCCATTCCTCCCCTCCCACTTCCTGCAAGAGCACCGCCCCTAGTCCCCTGTCAGACGCATCTGTCTGAAAAATAAAGGGGAGAGAGAAGTCAGGAGCACATAAAAGCGTCTGTAAGCTGTGATGGCGGGAGTTGAATTAATTTGGTTTGGGAGTCACCTCCGGCCCGAACTCCACTCTCCGGAACTACTGTCGCCAAGGCTACAGGCACCACCTCCCTCCATGTTTTGAGGAGGTTAAGGTGGTAAATTTGACATGCCACTCCCCATCCATTCACCTAACCTCGTAATCAAGATCTCCAACTCGTCATGTGACCTCAAAGGGTCCTTGCCACTTGCCGAGTAATTTGGAGCTCGAAGTCGGCAGCAATACAAGCACTCTATCACCCTGTGCAAATTTGCATAGTTGATTGCCCGTCGTACAGTCAGCATTTACGTTCTTGCACTTTGAGCAAACTGTCCTGTGTTACCTGCCCCAAAGTGTGCAGTTTTGCTCTAAGGTCAAGAATGTATTGAATTTGTTTTTTGGTATTCAAAGGTCCTTCCTCCCAAGCTTCCCATATGACGCCGAGCACGCCGCACGGCTGATTCCCATACAGTAGCTCGACTGGGGAAAACTCTGAGGATGCTTCTGGGACCTCTCGTACTACAAACAACTGGAGTTCGAGCCACTTATCCCAATTATTAGCGTCTTCATGTACAAACTTACAAATCATGTTTTTCAAGGTCTTTTTAAATCGTTTGACCAACACTTCGTCGACGGCCCTGGAACTTCGGAACCTGTAACCATTCTACCGCCCATCATCATATACAAACCAGCGGACAAGGAACTCATGCAAGTGAATTCCACACTTCTGACACCAGCCGAGTGGAGAAGGAGAATTAATAACATATTTTGCCTCTATTGTGGAGTGACAGACCACCTGATATCTAGTTGTCCTCTCTGACCACCTAAGCTTCATGGATAAGCTCCATCACCTGTGAACCTACACACTTCAGACCAGTCCAAATAACAAGTATCATCTCTTCTTCCCCTACTATACATTCCCTTATTTACTCTCGTCTATTCCCATTAGCCAACTCAACATCCAGGCCTTCCAGTCACCAAACCACTTCCCATCCTCTCAGTGGTAGAGAAGCCAATTGGTGCAGGATTTATAACCCTCCAGACAGAACCCATCACTATCCAGGTTGGTGCCCTCAACACTGAGTCTTTACCTCTTCTTGTTCTCCCTGACTCCACTGCAGATGTCGTTCTTGGTCTCCCATGGCTCCTCCATCACAATCCTGATATCTCCTGGTCAACACAGGACATGTTTGCCTAGGGTGAACACTGCTTCTTCCTATATACCAGCACCCTCCTTTACCCTTCCACTGCCTAACCACCACTATTGAGAGCCCTCACGTCCTTCCCGAGACCTCCATCCCTCCAACCTACCGAGACTTCACTGAGGTGTTCAGCCCTCAGCGTCACACTCTCATCAGGCTCTGTACCCCTCGTTTCCCTGCTCCAACTTTATGGAATTCTAATCATCCACACCTGACAGTTTTTAACGATCTCATCATGGACTCTATATATACTCACACCAAACACTCTTCATTGTCTAGTCTTGTCTTGAGCTACCAAGATCGACTTCCTAATCCCATTGTGATTTTCTCTTTGTGCTGAGCCTTTTTCTTCAGTTGGTGTTTACCCGTATTTTCTTTTGTATTAATATACCTGCATTTGGGTTCCTATATATTCTGTTGTCTTCGTCTGATTTGACAACAACTGCCTATTTTAATGTAACACAGTTCAAGTTCATGGGCAAGGAAGAGGCGAGAAACCGGCTTGTCAACATAAATAATAATTTAATTAAGAACTTAAAACAAACATTTAGGACAGCAGACGTCTGCTGATTAAGCTCTCTCTCCCGATCGCCGTCTGCGAGTGGCCTTTTAACCCTCTTGCCGGCTCAATCAGCCCGATACGGGACCGGGCGTGCGCAATCACGCGCCAGTCCCGCCCTCCACCGTGCCACACTCCTCCCCCGTTCTCTCAGGCTGGGGACCCCCGGCCTGACGTACATCCCCTGGGGGGGGGCGCCTCCTGCGCGGTCTGCCGGCGGGTCATCCCCATCAACCTGGACGAGGGAGGGGCAAGGGGAGGGAAACAACCATTAAAAATAAGGGGGGGGAGGGTTCCTGCACTGGGCAGTACCTCCCCTCCCATAAACACCATAATTTAAAAAAAGAGGGAAAAGGCCACCGCAGAGCGGTATCGAGAGAGAGAGGAGAGAGAGATTAAAGAAACGAAAGAAAAAAAAAAATGTACTCGCCGGTTCTCTGATACGCCGTAGCTCGTTCCTCAGCCACTTCTCCACCCTCTTCAGGACAGCAGCCACGCCTCTCCGGGCAGATCGGAGGCAGTCCTCAGCCCCTGGCGGACGGAACGCCCCGCCGCGTTCCCGGGGTATCGAAGGGGCCTCCCCCCGCCCCTGGCAGCGGTCCTCCCGCTCCAGGCGGTCGGCGGCGAGCCCCTCCCCGCACGCGGTCGGCAGTCTCCAACCCCGCCGCGTTCCAGCGGCCAGTAGGGAACTCCCCCGCCCCTGGCAGCGGCCCTAACCGCTCCAGGCGGTCGGCCAGGAGCCCCTCCTCCCCTCGCGGTCGGCGGCCGTTCCTCCGCGTCCAGGCTGCTGGGCTCCTCCGTCCCCCGGCAGATGGCCGCGGCTGCTCCATTGAGAAGTGGCGAGAACTCCGCTACGGCGCATCCCTCTTCCTTCCCGGGCTTTCGGCACCAATGTAACACAGTTCAAGTTCATGGGCAAGGAAGAGGCGAGAAACCGGCTTGTCAACATAAATAATAATTTAATTAAGAACTTAAAACAAACATTTAGGACAGCAGACGTCTGCTGATTAAGCTCTCTCTCCCGATCGCCGTCTACGAGTGGCCTTTTAACCCTCTTGCCGGCTCAATCAGCCCGATACGGGACCGGGCGTGCGCAATCACGCGCCGGTCCCGCCCTCCACCGTGCCACATTTACCTTTTTACTTCATAACCCCACCCAGTAGGGACGAGCAGTGAGATGACAAGGAGAGAGCAGGTTAGTCAAGAGCCAATCATAACAGTGGGCGTTATTGTCAAGTCTTAAAGGAGAAGCAGCACCAAAACCGAGTGTTTCTGACAGAAGGTCAGAATGAGGGTGGATAACATGTTTTACAAATATATGACAAATATATATATACTGGTGCACAAAGGCTTCTTTTATCAGCATACATGTTTACGCACTGTGACAACAAAAAGAGGAATAAAGAGAATTGAGGAACCAAAGTGAGCTCTGACCCCTTTCACTCTTTTCACCCCATGTCTCTCTGTGTGATGTAAAGAGGAACAGAGAGGAAAGGGACAAGAGAGAGAGAAACGGTAGAGAAAAATACTCATGGCCACCTGTTCTCCTAAAGCAAAAAATTTAAGAACTGGTGGGGCTCAACCCAAAAGATGACACACAAAAAATTAGAGTGTAATTTTAATAAAATTATTGAAAAAAATGTAGACCAATAGCACTACAGCACAGCTTGTTACATGAAAAGCTCAATGTGTACTCATTAAAAATCTCTGTTAGTGGGGTTGTCAAGGTTACAGAGGAAGCCCTCTGTGATATCTTAAGTGGTGTCTTCCTGCTGGTCACTGCTCACAATAATAGAGGGACTGAGAGCCATTGTTATCCATAGTGAATTACATTATGGCTCTGTTCATCAGCCTTGTATTAATTATGGAACTCTGGGATGTTGTTTGGACAAAAAGTTTGATTATATGAGAGGGAAAAACTTTAGGTTTAAGAGTAAAACCACCAATATCCACAAATCTTGGTCCTGCCATTGTCTTATTTTAACCTCTCAACTCCTAATGGACAAACAGTAATACTTTACATAAAGGTTGTATTCGTCAAAGGTTGATTTCTATGTACACCAATACAGTTTTTATTTTAA